>OV815293.1:44569800-45268412 GCA_929108145.2 Limnephilus rhombicus | reverse complement strand
CTCAGCTCCGTCAAGACATAGATCAGGAACGCACGAATGTCCACTCTACAGGAGAGAAATCGAAAGATCTATTGACCACACAAATTATGAATAGGAAAAAAAAAAAATGCAAATAAATACGTGCAAAAACCGGGACAGCACAAATTCAATATGGGAGGAAAAATTAAAATCAAACAATGGAACGCGCAAAGATGCCAATCCGCGACAGACAGTGTGGTTAATACGGACAAATCGGACATTATTCTGCTGCAGGAACCTTACACAGGAAACACAGGGCAGCTGAAAACGAAAAGATGGCAAGTTTACCAATCCACTAAAGGAACCAGAGAAAGCCCAAACAAGTCAGCAATTCTCGTCAACAATAGTATTAAAGCAACAATGATATCTTCAATCACATCCGAGAACTCAACATACATAGAAATAGAAACACGAGTTGGAACTATAACCCTAGGATCAGTATATGTTGAACCAAATAATCCTCTTGCACCCCAGATACTTACAATCACCAAACTTAATGAAGAAAACAAGAAAAAAGGCAAGAGCATTCTGATAGGCGGTGATTTCAACGCAAAAAGCTCGTGGTGGGGTAGTCCAAAAACAGATAAACGAGGCGAGGAACTAGCAGAGACGATAGCAACGCTGGATGCTCACATATTAAATGACGGCAGCACTCCAACATTTGAAACTTGGAGATCCGGCAACCATTTAACCTCATTCATAGACGTTACCTTCTGCTCCAACAATATTATGGACAAAGTCACAAACTGGGGTGTGGAACAAACAGGACTATCTGATCACAATGTTATAACGATGAGTATATCAGACACAATAATGCCCCCTGAATCAACAACCCCAAGGTACAGAACAAAGCTTGCAGACTGGACCAAGTTCGAAAAAGTCGCGAAAGAAATGTTGCAAAAGGCAAACATCACAATTGAAGACCCCGTCTATTCCAGTAACCCAATAAATCTTGAAAAACAGGTAGAAACTATCTCCTCAATCATCAAAACAACTTGCGAAAGGTCTATCCCTAAACCAGGAGGAAAACGAAAAAACTGCCCATGGTGGTCTGACTCACTGACACTATTAAAATCGGAACTGGTCTCTGCAAAAAGGAAACTTCAAAATTCATGCGGACAAAGAAGATCTGAGGTGACTTTACCCAAATACTTGGAAGCCAAAGAAAATTTTAAAAACGAGTTAAGAGAGTCAAAAACCAGTAGCTGGAAAGACTTCTGCCAAAAACAAACGAAGGAAACAACTTGGTCCAATATCTATAGAGTCCTCACGAACCCTCCAAACAGGGCACCCACATCAACTTTTAAAAGCAATAACCCTGAAGAAACTGCTAAAGAAATTCTTCAACACTTCTTCCCAGATGACAATGTGATAAATGAAACTCCTGAACAAATGGAAATAAGAACAAAAGCAACGCATAAGACAACAGTCGACCAGGAACCAAAAATTTCAAAAGATGAGCTAAAAAACGCCCTTAGATCAATTGACCCGAAGAAGTGCCCTGGGGCGGATGGGATCACATCTGACATTCTTACTCACTTCAATGATAGCTTCCCAGAGATACTCACAAAATTGTTCCAGAAGTGTCTTGACATAGGATATTTCCCAAAAATATGGAAGGAGGCCATAATCATAATCATACCTAAGCCAGGAAAGGACAACTACAGCAGTCTGGAAAACTATAGGCCGATTGGACTTCTACCGGTTCTAGGGAAATTATTTGAAAAAATCCTAATAGACAGAATAAAATGGAACCTTGGCAAAGGGAAGAAATTAAGCTCAAAACAATATGGTTTCACCGCGCAAAAATCAGCCGAAGATGCAATTTATGATGCAGTCGAAGTCATAAAAAGAAAAATGAAGGAAAATGACGAAGTAATTGTCATATCTCTTGACATCAAAGGAGCCTTCGACAACGCGTGGTGGCCACAATTATTAAAACAGCTCGTAGAAAAAGATTGCCCTTCCAGCCTAGTTACATTAGTAAGAAGTTACACAGAAAATAGAAAAGTAAGAATAAAACACGGAATCCATTCGAGCGAAAAAAATGTCTCAAAGGGCTGCATTCAAGGATCGATTGGCGGGCCAATCTTTTGGAACGTATCACTGGATGAACTACTGCAAATGGATCTTGGCCCAGACGTTTACATCCAAGCGTACGCTGACGATGTCCTTCTGATTGTAAACGGAAAAAACCTACAAACCACTAAAGAAACGGCGGAAAGAGCATTAGGAAAAGTAAGCAGTTGGGGTAAAAAAGTAAAATTAGAATTTTCAGAAAAAAAAACGCAGATCATGGTAATGAGTAAGCTCCGGGATAAAACAATTAACATAAAAATGAACGGTAAAGAAATAAAACCAGTAAAGGAAGTAAAAATTTTGGGTATGGTAATGGACAATAAGCTTAGATGGGATAAACACATAGATTATATTTGCTGTAAAACCTCAAGAATATTCAAAGCCTTATGTAGAGCGGCAAAACCAACGTGGGGACTATCGCCTGAAATTTTAAAAACTATCTATGACGGGGCAATCGTACCAATATTTACGTATGGATCAGGGGTCTGGGGAGACACGTGTAAGAAAGTTAAGAATAGGAAGAAACTAGCCAGCGCTCAGCGACAATATGCAATTAGAATTTGTAAAGGGTACAGGACAATCTCCACCACCTCAGCTTTAGCCTTAGCGGGAACACCACCAATAGATCTAATAATAGACGAAGTAAAAGATGTGTACAGAATTAATAGAAGGGGAATAACAGCTAACTTCCTTCCGGCTGACAGGGAAATAATGACCACGTGCAGTGTTAACGAACTACCGCACCCAGGGAAAACAGTTAAAGAAAATATAACAATTGAACTAGATAAAGGAAATAAGATTAATGAAGATGCTATACAAATTTATACAGACGGAAGTAAACAAGAAGGTAAAGTGGGCGCCGGGGTAGTTATAAAAGTAGATGGACAAGATTGGGTATCAAAATCTTATAAGTTAGAAGATTACTGCACTGTATACCAGGCGGAAATGATTGCAATTCAAAAAGCAATAGAATGGGTACAAATAAACAATATAAAAGGGAAAGATATAACTATAAATTCAGATAGTAAATCATCTTTAGAAACGCTGAGCAAAGAGAGAACAACAAATAAAATAGCAAGAGAATGTTTAGAAAAACTAGGAACATGCAGAGAAAATAAAAACAGGGTAAATTTTCAATGGGTAAGAGCGCACAACGGCTTAGAAGGTAATGAAAGGGCAGATACAGCAGCGAAAAGGGGAAGAACACTTAAAAAAAGACCAGACTATAGCAAGGTACCTCAAAGCTACACAAAAATAACTTTAAAGAAAGTAACTGAAAATAAATGGAACAAAAGATATATAGAGGAAAGCACGGGAAAAATTACAAAAAAATACTTACCAAATATAAGCACGGCACTTCAAAAAGGAAAACACGTTAAAAACAGTTTTACTGCAACCCAAATCTTGACAGGACATGGGTGCTTCAAAGAATATCTCAAACGTTTTAAAATAATAGATGATGACAAATGCCCGTGCGACAAAACATCAATACAGGACAGCGTACATGTACTAGAAAAATGCTCTATCTTTGATGCAGAGAGATTCAGACTAAATTTTGAACTAAAAAACTATGGAATAACAGAAGAAAATAGGCAAGAAATCTGGAATCAGAAAAAACCAAGCGAAATATATATAGCGTACTTAGAAAAAATTACCAAAAGAATAAAAGAAATTAACGAAACAATAGATAACTAAATAAATAACTTAAAGATACATATAGTAAGAAAAAAGAATTAGGAGAAACCTTGTGCGTAACAAGCAAGGTACCCATAGAAGATACTAACAATCCATACAACCTAACCTAACCTAACCTAACCTAACCTAACCTAACCTAACCTAACCTAACCTAACCTAACCTAACCTAACCTAACCTAACCTAACCTAACCTAACCTAACCTAACCTAACCTAACCTAACCTAACCTAACCTAACCTAACCTAACCTAACCTAACCTAACCTAACCTAACCTAACCTAACCTAACCTAACCTAACCTAACCTAACCTAACCTAACCTAACCTAACCTAACCTAACCTAACCTAACCTAACCTAACCTAACCTAACCTAACCTAACCTAACCTAACCTAACCTAACCTAACCTAACCTAACCTAACCTAACCTGACCTAACCTAACCTAACCTAACCTAACCTAACCTAACCTAACCTAACCTAACCTAACCTAACCTAACCTAACCTAACCTAACCTAACCTAACCTAACCTAACCTAACCTAACCTAACCTAACCTAACCTAACCTAACCTAACCTAACCTAACCTAACCTAACCTAACCTAACCTAACCTAACCTAACCTAACCTAACCTAACCTAACACAGCCAATTCCTGTCTAACTAACCACATTACTTTGTTTCGTGTTTTTGTGTCTCTTATTTGCACGCTTTCTAGCTTGTGTTCACCGCCTTTTGATCTCGGTGCCCCCACGGCGACCGTGGTTTAGAATCGTTCAAATTTCAACTTAAATTCACTTCTACGGGTTTTTGTCTCAGTTTTTTTTTCTTAAATTCAGTAGCATCATCATAGAAGCCTTGTTCGGCGTCCTTCCGGCGACCGCAGAATCTCTTTAATTTCATTTAAATCCAGTGACGTGTTTTAGATTCGTTTAAATTTCAACTTAAATTCAGTTTTCACGAGTTTTTGTCTCAGTTTCTTTTAAATCCAGTAGCATCATCTTAAAGCCTTGTTCGGCGTCCTTCCGGCGACCGCAGAATATTTCACGCCATTCTAGGCTCAAGTTTATCAAAATAAAAATTTACCGCTTTGTGATTAAAAATTTAAATTCATTTGGAAAGCATCATAGCCGCCATTTTTAAAGCATCATAGCCGTCACATCACCATTTGTTGCCACCACTCAAAAAAAAAAAAAAAAAAAAAAATTATATTCATTTTCTCTTTCTGACGTTCAATTCTTCTCTATGGCAACACTTCAATAGTAAAATTATAGCCACGTCGCGTCAGTATCAAGTGAAGTTCCGAAGGGAGTGCAGCTATCGGTGAGAATATTTCACACAGCCAATTCCTGTCTAACTAACCACATTACTTTGTTTCGTGTTTTTGTGTCTCTTATTTGCACGCTTTCTAGCTTGTGTTCACCGCCTTTTGATCTCGGTGCCCCCACGGCGACCGTGGTTTAGAATCGTTCAAATTTCAACTTAAATTCACTTCTACGGGTTTTTGTCTCAGTTTTTTTCTTAAATTCAGTAGCATCATCATAGAAGCCTTGTTCGGCGTCCTTCCGGCGACCGCAGAATCTCTTTAATTTCATTTAAATTCAGTGACGTGTTTTAGATTCGTTTAAATTTCAACTTAAATTCAGTTTTCACGAGTTTTTGTCTCAGTTTCTTTTAAATTCAGTAGAATCATCTTAAAGCCTTGTTCGGCGTCCTTCCGGCGACCGCAGAATATTTCACGCCATTCTAGGCTCAAGTTTATCAAAATAAAAATTTACCGCTGCGCGGCAGCTTTATCCTTACGCCAAAATGATGCGCTCACCAAACAAGTCATGCGCACATGTCGACAAAACGTACGACCTTATGCCGGAATTCACCAAAAGTCAAAACGACTCCATGGTTATCGGAAATCGGGATGATAAAATAATAAAATTATGCGAAACGATCCTTCGAAAAGCGAAATCCCAAGACATCATCAGTGCTACCGAAAAAATAATGGAACTTATTAAAACTGATAATCCGTCCCAAGCTAAAGAATGTCCGATTATGTTAAGTGCTATAAATACAATGGCGGAACAAATCAGAAGGATAGAAGATAAAATTACTGCGCCGTCTTCACCATGGAACAGGACAAAACCTGACAATGAAAAAGAAAAAGAGGATGGCGAAATGGATCGAAGGTTTCCACCACTTCCTACTCCAAGACACGCCGTGGTCGTCAGCCACAAAGACGAGAAAGACAGTGCCGAGGTTTTAAAAGGAGTTAAAAATTCCCTAGACCCACGGAAACTGAAGGTGGGCATAACAAATATCCGACAATCTACTAACGGGAGAGCAATCATAAGCTGCGAGAAGAAAGAAGACGCAGAACTTATAATGAAAACTCTGTCGTCGGAAAAAGTATCTGCGATCTGCGCCAAGAAAAGAAATCCCAAAATTATCTTAAAAGGTATTCAGAAGGATCTGAACTCTGCAGAGTTAATAGAAATAATGGAAGAGCAGAACGAAGACCTCGCTGGCCTAAAAGAAGACTCAAAAATACTCTTTTTCCAAAAAAATAAAAATCCGTGCCTAACAAACGTCGTGATCGAAACAAACCCCAAAATATGGAAGAAAATGGTTAACCTAGGCAGAGTAAATATCGCATTTCAAAGAATCTGTGCTGAAAACTTCATTTCAACAATGCAATGCATGAACTGTCTGGGATTTGGTCATCTAAAGAAGCATTGTGATATGGAAACGAGGTGCTGGCACTGCGCCGGGAAACACACGCTTGCACAATGTCCAAATAAAGGTAAAGCTGACGAAGTAAAATGCGGGTCATGTGTTAATGAAAACCGGAAGAGGAAAACCTCAGCTCCGTCAAGACATAGATCAGGAACGCACGAATGTCCACTCTACAGGAGAGAAATCGAAAGATCTATTGACCACACAAATTATGAATAGGAAAAAAAAAAAATGCAAATAAATACGTGCAAAAACCGGGACAGCACAAATTCAATATGGGAGGAAAAATTAAAATCAAACAATGGAACGCGCAAAGATGCCAATCCGCGACAGACAGTGTGGTTAATACGGACAAATCGGACATTATTCTGCTGCAGGAACCTTACACAGGAAACACAGGGCAGCTGAAAACGAAAAGATGGCAAGTTTACCAATCCACTAAAGGAACCAGAGAAAGCCCAAACAAGTCAGCAATTCTCGTCAACAATAGTATTAAAGCAACAATGATATCTTCAATCACATCCGAGAACTCAACATACATAGAAATAGAAACACGAGTTGGAACTATAACCCTAGGATCAGTATATGTTGAACCAAATAATCCTCTTGCACCCCAGATACTTACAATCACCAAACTTAATGAAGAAAACAAGAAAAAAGGCAAGAGCATTCTGATAGGCGGTGATTTCAACGCAAAAAGCTCGTGGTGGGGTAGTCCAAAAACAGATAAACGAGGCGAGGAACTAGCAGAGACGATAGCAACGCTGGATGCTCACATATTAAATGACGGCAGCACTCCAACATTTGAAACTTGGAGATCCGGCAACCATTTAACCTCATTCATAGACGTTACCTTCTGCTCCAACAATATTATGGACAAAGTCACAAACTGGGGTGTGGAACAAACAGGACTATCTGATCACAATGTTATAACGATGAGTATATCAGACACAATAATGCCCCCTGAATCAACAACCCCAAGGTACAGAACAAAGCTTGCAGACTGGACCAAGTTCGAAAAAGTCGCGAAAGAAATGTTGCAAAAGGCAAACATCACAATTGAAGACCCCGTCTATTCCAGTAACCCAATAAATCTTGAAAAACAGGTAGAAACTATCTCCTCAATCATCAAAACAACTTGCGAAAGGTCTATCCCTAAACCAGGAGGAAAACGAAAAAACTGCCCATGGTGGTCTGACTCACTGACACTATTAAAATCGGAACTGGTCTCTGCAAAAAGGAAACTTCAAAATTCATGCGGACAAAGAAGATCTGAGGTGACTTTACCCAAATACTTGGAAGCCAAAGAAAATTTTAAAAACGAGTTAAGAGAGTCAAAAACCAGTAGCTGGAAAGACTTCTGCCAAAAACAAACGAAGGAAACAACTTGGTCCAATATCTATAGAGTCCTCACGAACCCACCAAACAGGGCACCCACATCAACTTTTAAAAGCAATAACCCTGAAGAAACTGCTAAAGAAATTCTTCAACACTTCTTCCCAGATGACAATGTGATAAATGAAACTCCTGAACAAATGGAAATAAGAACAAAAGCAACGCATAAGACAACAGTCGACCAGGAACCAAAAATTTCAAAAGATGAGCTAAAAAACGCCCTTAGATCAATTGACCCGAAGAAGTGCCCTGGGGCGGATGGGATCACATCTGACATTCTTACTCACTTCAATGATAGCTTCCCAGAGATACTCACAAAATTGTTCCAGAAGTGTCTTGACATAGGATATTTCCCAAAAATATGGAAGGAGGCCATAATCATAATCATACCTAAGCCAGGAAAGGACAACTACAGCAGTCTGGAAAACTATAGGCCGATTGGACTTCTACCGGTTCTAGGGAAATTATTTGAAAAAATCCTAATAGACAGAATAAAATGGAACCTTGGCAAAGGGAAGAAATTAAGCTCAAAACAATATGGTTTCACCGCGCAAAAATCAGCCGAAGATGCAATTTATGATGCAGTCGAAGTCATAAAAAGAAAAATGAAGGAAAATGACGAAGTAATTGTCATATCTCTTGACATCAAAGGAGCCTTCGACAACGCGTGGTGGCCACAATTATTAAAACAGCTCGTAGAAAAAGATTGCCCTTCCAGCCTAGTTACATTAGTAAGAAGTTACACAGAAAATAGAAAAGTAAGAATAAAACACGGAATCCATTCGAGCGAAAAAAATGTCTCAAAGGGCTGCATTCAAGGATCGATTGGCGGGCCAATCTTTTGGAACGTATCACTGGATGAACTACTGCAAATGGATCTTGGCCCAGACGTTTACATCCAAGCGTACGCTGACGATGTCCTTCTGATTGTAAACGGAAAAAACCTACAAACCACTAAAGAAACGGCGGAAAGAGCATTAGGAAAAGTAAGCAGTTGGGGTAAAAAAGTAAAATTAGAATTTTCAGAAAAAAAAACGCAGATCATGGTAATGAGTAAGCTCCGGGATAAAACAATTAACATAAAAATGAACGGTAAAGAAATAAAACCAGTAAAGGAAGTAAAAATTTTGGGTATGGTAATGGACAATAAGCTTAGATGGGATAAACACATAGATTATATTTGCTGTAAAACCTCAAGAATATTCAAAGCCTTATGTAGAGCGGCAAAACCAACGTGGGGACTATCGCCTGAAATTTTAAAAACTATCTATGACGGGGCAATCGTACCAATATTTACGTATGGATCAGGGGTCTGGGGAGACACGTGTAAGAAAGTTAAGAATAGGAAGAAACTAGCCAGCGCTCAGCGACAATATGCAATTAGAATTTGTAAAGGGTACAGGACAATCTCCACCACCTCAGCTTTAGCCTTAGCGGGAACACCACCAATAGATCTAATAATAGACGAAGTAAAAGATGTGTACAGAATTAATAGAAGGGGAATAACAGCTAACTTCCTTCCGGCTGACAGGGAAATAATGACCACGTGCAGTGTTAACGAACTACCGCACCCAGGGAAAACAGTTAAAGAAAATATAACAATTGAACTAGATAAAGGAAATAAGATTAATGAAGATGCTATACAAATTTATACAGACGGAAGTAAACAAGAAGGTAAAGTGGGCGCCGGGGTAGTTATAAAAGTAGATGGACAAGATTGGGTATCAAAATCTTATAAGTTAGAAGATTACTGCACTGTATACCAGGCGGAAATGATTGCAATTCAAAAAGCAATAGAATGGGTACAAATAAACAATATAAAAGGGAAAGATATAACTATAAATTCAGATAGTAAATCATCTTTAGAAACGCTGAGCAAAGAGAGAACAACAAATAAAATAGCAAGAGAATGTTTAGAAAAACTAGGAACATGCAGAGAAAATAAAAACAGGGTAAATTTTCAATGGGTAAGAGCGCACAACGGCTTAGAAGGTAATGAAAGGGCAGATACAGCAGCGAAAAGGGGAAGAACACTTAAAAAAAGACCAGACTATAGCAAGGTACCTCAAAGCTACACAAAAATAACTTTAAAGAAAGTAACTGAAAATAAATGGAACAAAAGATATATAGAGGAAAGCACGGGAAAAATTACAAAAAAATACTTACCAAATATAAGCACGGCACTTCAAAAAGGAAAACACGTTAAAAACAGTTTTACTGCAACCCAAATCTTGACAGGACATGGGTGCTTCAAAGAATATCTCAAACGTTTTAAAATAATAGATGATGACAAATGCCCGTGCGACAAAACATCAATACAGGACAGCGTACATGTACTAGAAAAATGCTCTATCTTTGATGCAGAGAGATTCAGACTAAATTTTGAACTAAAAAACTATGGAATAACAGAAGAAAATAGGCAAGAAATCTGGAATCAGAAAAAACCAAGCGAAATATATATAGCGTACTTAGAAAAAATTACCAAAAGAATAAAAGAAATTAACGAAACAATAGATAACTAAATAAATAACTTAAAGATACATATAGTAAGAAAAAAGAATTAGGAGAAACCTTGTGCGTAACAAGCAAGGTACCCATAGAAGATACTAACAATCCATACAACCTAACCTAACCTAACCTAACCTAACCTAACCTAACCTAACCTAACCTAACCTAACCTAACCTAACCTAACCTAACCTAACCTAACCTAACCTAACCTAACCTAACCTAACCTAACCTAACCTAACCTAACCTAACCTAACCTAACCTAACCTAACCTAACCTAACCTAACCTAACCTAACCTAACCTAACCTAACCTAACCTAACCTAACCTAACCTAACCTAACCTAACCTAACCTAACCTAACCTAACCTAACCTAACCTAACCTAACCTAACCTAACCTAACCTAACCTAACCTAACCTAACCTAACCTAACCTAACCTAACCTAACCTAACCTAACCTAACCTAACCTAACCTAACCTAACCTAACCTAACCTAACCTAACCTAACCTAACCTAACCTAACCTAACCTAACCTAACCTAACCTAACACAGCCAATTCCTGTCTAACTAACCACATTACTTTGTTTCGTGTTTTTGTGTCTCTTATTTGCACGCTTTCTAGCTTGTGTTCACCGCCTTTTGATCTCGGTGCCCCCACGGCGACCGTGGTTTAGAATCGTTCAAATTTCAACTTAAATTCACTTCTACGGGTTTTTGTCTCAGTTTTTTTTTCTTAAATTCAGTAGCATCATCATAGAAGCCTTGTTCGGCGTCCTTCCGGCGACCGCAGAATCTCTTTAATTTCATTTAAATCCAGTGACGTGTTTTAGATTCGTTTAAATTTCAACTTAAATTCAGTTTTCACGAGTTTTTGTCTCAGTTTCTTTTAAATCCAGTAGCATCATCTTAAAGCCTTGTTCGGCGTCCTTCCGGCGACCGCAGAATATTTCACGCCATTCTAGGCTCAAGTTTATCAAAATAAAAATTTACCGCTTTGTGATTAAAAATTTAAATTCATTTGGAAAGCATCATAGCCGCCATTTTTAAAGCATCATAGCCGTCACATCACCATTTGTTGCCACCACTCAAAAAAAAAAAAAAAAAAATTATATTCATTTTCTCTTTCTGACGTTCAATTCTTCTCTATGGCAACACTTCAATAGTAAAATTATAGCCACGTCGCGTCAGTATCAAGTGAAGTTCCGAAGGGAGTGCAGCTATCGGTGAGAATATTTCACACAGCCAATTCCTGTCTAACTAACCACATTACTTTGTTTCGTGTTTTTGTGTCTCTTATTTGCACGCTTTCTAGCTTGTGTTCACCGCCTTTTGATCTCGGTGCCCCCACGGCGACCGTGGTTTAGAATCGTTCAAATTTCAACTTAAATTCACTTCTACGGGTTTTTGTCTCAGTTTTTTTCTTAAATTCAGTAGCATCATCATAGAAGCCTTGTTCGGCGTCCTTCCGGCGACCGCAGAATCTCTTTAATTTCATTTAAATTCAGTGACGTGTTTTAGATTCGTTTAAATTTCAACTTAAATTCAGTTTTCACGAGTTTTTGTCTCAGTTTCTTTTAAATTCAGTAGAATCATCTTAAAGCCTTGTTCGGCGTCCTTCCGGCGACCGCAGAATATTTCACGCCATTCTAGGCTCAAGTTTATCAAAATAAAAATTTACCGCTTTGTGATTAAAAATTTAAATTCATTTGGAAAGCATCATAGCCGCCATTTTTAAAGCATCATAGCCGTCACATCACCATTTGTTGCCACCACTCAAAAAAAAAAAAAAAAAAATTATATTCATTTTCTCTTTCTGACGTTCAATTCTTCTCTATGGCAACACTTCAATAGTAAAATTATAGCCACGTCGCGTCAGTATCAAGTGAAGTTCCGAAGGGAGTGCAGCTATCGGTGAGAATATTTCACACAGCCAATTCCTGTCTAACTAACCACATTACTTTGTTTCGTGTTTTTGTGTCTCTTATTTGCACGCTTTCTAGCTTGTGTTCACCGCCTTTTGATCTCGGTGCCCCCACGGCGACCGTGGTTTAGAATCGTTCAAATTTCAACTTAAATTCACTTCTACGGGTTTTTGTCTCAGTTTTTTTCTTAAATTCAGTAGCATCATCATAGAAGCCTTGTTCGGCGTCCTTCCGGCGACCGCAGAATCTCTTTAATTTCATTTAAATTCAGTGACGTGTTTTAGATTCGTTTAAATTTCAACTTAAATTCAGTTTTCACGAGTTTTTGTCTCAGTTTCTTTTAAATTCAGTAGAATCATCTTAAAGCCTTGTTCGGCGTCCTTCCGGCGACCGCAGAATATTTCACGCCATTCTAGGCTCAAGTTTATCAAAATAAAAATTTACCGCTGCGCGGCAGCTTTATCCTTACGCCAAAATGATGCGCTCACCAAACAAGTCATGCGCACATGTCGACAAAACGTACGACCTTATGCCGGAATTCACCAAAAGTCAAAACGACTCCATGGTTATCGGAAATCGGGATGATAAAATAATAAAATTATGCGAAACGATCCTTCGAAAAGCGAAATCCCAAGACATCATCAGTGCTACCGAAAAAATAATGGAACTTATTAAAACTGATAATCCGTCCCAAGCTAAAGAATGTCCGATTATGTTAAGTGCTATAAATACAATGGCGGAACAAATCAGAAGGATAGAAGATAAAATTACTGCGCCGTCTTCACCATGGAACAGGACAAAACCTGACAATGAAAAAGAAAAAGAGGATGGCGAAATGGATCGAAGGTTTCCACCACTTCCTACTCCAAGACACGCCGTGGTCGTCAGCCACAAAGACGAGAAAGACAGTGCCGAGGTTTTAAAAGGAGTTAAAAATTCCCTAGACCCACGGAAACTGAAGGTGGGCATAACAAATATCCGACAATCTACTAACGGGAGAGCAATCATAAGCTGCGAGAAGAAAGAAGACGCAGAACTTATAATGAAAACTCTGTCGTCGGAAAAAGTATCTGCGATCTGCGCCAAGAAAAGAAATCCCAAAATTATCTTAAAAGGTATTCAGAAGGATCTGAACTCTGCAGAGTTAATAGAAATAATGGAAGAGCAGAACGAAGACCTCGCTGGCCTAAAAGAAGACTCAAAAATACTCTTTTTCCAAAAAAATAAAAATCCGTGCCTAACAAACGTCGTGATCGAAACAAACCCCAAAATATGGAAGAAAATGGTTAACCTAGGCAGAGTAAATATCGCATTTCAAAGAATCTGTGCTGAAAACTTCATTTCAACAATGCAATGCATGAACTGTCTGGGATTTGGTCATCTAAAGAAGCATTGTGATATGGAAACGAGGTGCTGGCACTGCGCCGGGAAACACACGCTTGCACAATGTCCAAATAAAGGTAAAGCTGACGAAGTAAAATGCGGGTCATGTGTTAATGAAAACCGGAAGAGGAAAACCTCAGCTCCGTCAAGACATAGATCAGGAACGCACGAATGTCCACTCTACAGGAGAGAAATCGAAAGATCTATTGACCACACAAATTATGAATAGGAAAAAAAAAAATGCAAATAAATACGTGCAAAAACCGGGACAGCACAAATTCAATATGGGAGGAAAAATTAAAATCAAACAATGGAACGCGCAAAGATGCCAATCCGCGACAGACAGTGTGGTTAATACGGACAAATCGGACATTATTCTGCTGCAGGAACCTTACACAGGAAACACAGGGCAGCTGAAAACGAAAAGATGGCAAGTTTACCAATCCACTAAAGGAACCAGAGAAAGCCCAAACAAGTCAGCAATTCTCGTCAACAATAGTATTAAAGCAACAATGATATCTTCAATCACATCCGAGAACTCAACATACATAGAAATAGAAACACGAGTTGGAACTATAACCCTAGGATCAGTATATGTTGAACCAAATAATCCTCTTGCACCCCAGATACTTACAATCACCAAACTTAATGAAGAAAACAAGAAAAAAGGCAAGAGCATTCTGATAGGCGGTGATTTCAACGCAAAAAGCTCGTGGTGGGGTAGTCCAAAAACAGATAAACGAGGCGAGGAACTAGCAGAGACGATAGCAACGCTGGATGCTCACATATTAAATGACGGCAGCACTCCAACATTTGAAACTTGGAGATCCGGCAACCATTTAACCTCATTCATAGACGTTACCTTCTGCTCCAACAATATTATGGACAAAGTCACAAACTGGGGTGTGGAACAAACAGGACTATCTGATCACAATGTTATAACGATGAGTATATCAGACACAATAATGCCCCCTGAATCAACAACCCCAAGGTACAGAACAAAGCTTGCAGACTGGACCAAGTTCGAAAAAGTCGCGAAAGAAATGTTGCAAAAGGCAAACATCACAATTGAAGACCCCGTCTATTCCAGTAACCCAATAAATCTTGAAAAACAGGTAGAAACTATCTCCTCAATCATCAAAACAACTTGCGAAAGGTCTATCCCTAAACCAGGAGGAAAACGAAAAAACTGCCCATGGTGGTCTGACTCACTGACACTATTAAAATCGGAACTGGTCTCTGCAAAAAGGAAACTTCAAAATTCATGCGGACAAAGAAGATCTGAGGTGACTTTACCCAAATACTTGGAAGCCAAAGAAAATTTTAAAAACGAGTTAAGAGAGTCAAAAACCAGTAGCTGGAAAGACTTCTGCCAAAAACAAACGAAGGAAACAACTTGGTCCAATATCTATAGAGTCCTCACGAACCCACCAAACAGGGCACCCACATCAACTTTTAAAAGCAATAACCCTGAAGAAACTGCTAAAGAAATTCTTCAACACTTCTTCCCAGATGACAATGTGATAAATGAAACTCCTGAACAAATGGAAATAAGAACAAAAGCAACGCATAAGACAACAGTCGACCAGGAACCAAAAATTTCAAAAGATGAGCTAAAAAACGCCCTTAGATCAATTGACCCGAAGAAGTGCCCTGGGGCGGATGGGATCACATCTGACATTCTTACTCACTTCAATGATAGCTTCCCAGAGATACTCACAAAATTGTTCCAGAAGTGTCTTGACATAGGATATTTCCCAAAAATATGGAAGGAGGCCATAATCATAATCATACCTAAGCCAGGAAAGGACAACTACAGCAGTCTGGAAAACTATAGGCCGATTGGACTTCTACCGGTTCTAGGGAAATTATTTGAAAAAATCCTAATAGACAGAATAAAATGGAACCTTGGCAAAGGGAAGAAATTAAGCTCAAAACAATATGGTTTCACCGCGCAAAAATCAGCCGAAGATGCAATTTATGATGCAGTCGAAGTCATAAAAAGAAAAATGAAGGAAAATGACGAAGTAATTGTCATATCTCTTGACATCAAAGGAGCCTTCGACAACGCGTGGTGGCCACAATTATTAAAACAGCTCGTAGAAAAAGATTGCCCTTCCAGCCTAGTTACATTAGTAAGAAGTTACACAGAAAATAGAAAAGTAAGAATAAAACACGGAATCCATTCGAGCGAAAAAAATGTCTCAAAGGGCTGCATTCAAGGATCGATTGGCGGGCCAATCTTTTGGAACGTATCACTGGATGAACTACTGCAAATGGATCTTGGCCCAGACGTTTACATCCAAGCGTACGCTGACGATGTCCTTCTGATTGTAAACGGAAAAAACCTACAAACCACTAAAGAAACGGCGGAAAGAGCATTAGGAAAAGTAAGCAGTTGGGGTAAAAAAGTAAAATTAGAATTTTCAGAAAAAAAAACGCAGATCATGGTAATGAGTAAGCTCCGGGATAAAACAATTAACATAAAAATGAACGGTAAAGAAATAAAACCAGTAAAGGAAGTAAAAATTTTGGGTATGGTAATGGACAATAAGCTTAGATGGGATAAACACATAGATTATATTTGCTGTAAAACCTCAAGAATATTCAAAGCCTTATGTAGAGCGGCAAAACCAACGTGGGGACTATCGCCTGAAATTTTAAAAACTATCTATGACGGGGCAATCGTACCAATATTTACGTATGGATCAGGGGTCTGGGGAGACACGTGTAAGAAAGTTAAGAATAGGAAGAAACTAGCCAGCGCTCAGCGACAATATGCAATTAGAATTTGTAAAGGGTACAGGACAATCTCCACCACCTCAGCTTTAGCCTTAGCGGGAACACCACCAATAGATCTAAAAATAGACGAAGTAAAAGATGTGTACAGAATTAATAGAAGGGGAATAACAGCTAACTTCCTTCCGGCTGACAGGGAAATAATGACCACGTGCAGTGTTAACGAACTACCGCACCCAGGGAAAACAGTTAAAGAAAATATAACAATTGAACTAGATAAAGGAAATAAGATTAATGAAGATGCTATACAAATTTATACAGACGGAAGTAAACAAGAAGGTAAAGTGGGCGCCGGGGTAGTTATAAAAGTAGATGGACAAGATTGGGTATCAAAATCTTATAAGTTAGAAGATTACTGCACTGTATACCAGGCGGAAATGATTGCAATTCAAAAAGCAATAGAATGGGTACAAATAAACAATATAAAAGGGAAAGATATAACTATAAATTCAGATAGTAAATCATCTTTAGAAACGCTGAGCAAAGAGAGAACAACAAATAAAATAGCAAGAGAATGTTTAGAAAAACTAGGAACATGCAGAGAAAATAAAAACAGGGTAAATTTTCAATGGGTAAGAGCGCACAACGGCTTAGAAGGTAATGAAAGGGCAGATACAGCAGCGAAAAGGGGAAGAACACTTAAAAAAAGACCAGACTATAGCAAGGTACCTCAAAGCTACACAAAAATAACTTTAAAGAAAGTAACTGAAAATAAATGGAACAAAAGATATATAGAGGAAAGCACGGGAAAAATTACAAAAAAATACTTACCAAATATAAGCACGGCACTTCAAAAAGGAAAACACGTTAAAAACAGTTTTACTGCAACCCAAATCTTGACAGGACATGGGTGCTTCAAAGAATATCTCAAACGTTTTAAAATAATAGATGATGACAAATGCCCGTGCGACAAAACATCAATACAGGACAGCGTACATGTACTAGAAAAATGCTCTATCTTTGATGCAGAGAGATTCAGACTAAATTTTGAACTAAAAAACTATGGAATAACAGAAGAAAATAGGCAAGAAATCTGGAATCAGAAAAAACCAAGCGAAATATATATAGCGTACTTAGAAAAAATTACCAAAAGAATAAAAGAAATTAACGAAACAATAGATAACTAAATAAATAACTTAAAGATACATATAGTAAGAAAAAAGAATTAAGAGAAACCTTGTGCGTAACAAGCAAGGTACCCATAGAAGATACTAACAATCCATACAACCTAACCTAACCTAACCTAACCTAACCTAACCTAACCTAACCTAACCTAACCTAACCTAACCTAACCTAACCTAACCTAACCTAACCTAACCTAACCTAACCTAACCTAACCTAACCTAACCTAACCTAACCTAACCTAACCTAACCTAACCTAACCTAACCTAACCTAACCTAACCTAACCTAACCGAGTATCAAGTGAAGTTCCGAAGGGAGTGCAGCTATCGGTGAGAATATTTCACACAGCCAATTCCTGTCTAACTAACCACATTACTTTGTTTCGTGTTTTTGTGTCTCTTATTTGCACGCTTTCTAGCTTGTGTTCACCGCCTTTTGATCTCGGTGCCCCCACGGCGACCGTGGTTTAGAATCGTTCAAATTTCAACTTAAATTCACTTCTACGGGTTTTTGTCTCAGTTTTTTTTTTCTTAAATTCAGTAGCATCATCATAGAAGCCTTGTTCGGCGTCCTTCCGGCGACCGCAGAATCTCTTTAATTTCATTTAAATTCAGTGACGTGTTTTAGATTCGTTTAAATTTCAACTTAAATTCAGTTTTCACGAGTTTTTGTCTCAGTTTCTTTTAAATTCAGTAGCATCATCTTAAAGCCTTGTTCGGCGTCCTTCCGGCGACCGCAGAATATTTCACGCCATTCTAGGCTCAAGTTTATCAAAATAAAAATTTACCGCTTTGTGATTAAAAATTTAAATTCATTTGGAAAGCATCATAGCCGCCATTTTTAAAGCATCATAGCCGTCACATCACCATTTGTTGCCACCACTCAAAAAAAAAAAAAAAAAAATTATATTCATTTTCTCTTTCTGACGTTCAATTCTTCTCTATGGCAACACTTCAATAGTAAAATTATAGCCACGTCGCGTCAGTATCAAGTGAAGTTCCGAAGGGAGTGCAGCTATCGGTGAGAATATTTCACACAGCCAATTCCTGTCTAACTAACCACATTACTTTGTTTCGTGTTTTTGTGTCTCTTATTTGCACGCTTTCTAGCATCATAGAAGCCTTGTTCGGCGTCCTTCCGGCGACCGCAGAATCTCTTTAATTTCATTTAAATTCAGTGACGTGTTTTAGATTCGTTTAAATTTCAACTTAAATTCAGTTTTCACGAGTTTTTGTCTCAGTTTCTTTTAAATTCAGTAGCATCATCTTAAAGCCTTGTTCGGCGTCCTTCCGGCGACCGCAGAATATTTCACGCCATTCTAGGCTCAAGTTTATCAAAATAAAAATTTACCGCTGCGCGGCAGCTTTATCCTTACGCCAAAATGATGCGCTCACCAAACAAGTCATGCGCACATGTCGACAAAACGTACGACCTTATGCCGGAATTCACCAAAAGTCAAAACGACTCCATGGTTATCGGAAATCGGGATGATAAAATAATAAAATTATGCGAAACGATCCTTCGAAAAGCGAAATCCCAAGACATCATCAGTGCTACCGAAAAAATAATGGAACTTATTAAAACTGATAATCCGTCCCAAGCTAAAGAATGTCCGATTATGTTAAGTGCTATAAATACAATGGCGGAACAAATCAGAAGGATAGAAGATAAAATTACTGCGCCGTCTTCACCATGGAACAGGACAAAACCTGACAATGAAAAAGAAAAAGAGGATGGCGAAATGGATCGAAGGTTTCCACCACTTCCTACTCCAAGACACGCCGTGGTCGTCAGCCACAAAGACGAGAAAGACAGTGCCGAGGTTTTAAAAGGAGTTAAAAATTCCCTAGACCCACGGAAACTGAAGGTGGGCATAACAAATATCCGACAATCTACTAACGGGAGAGCAATCATAAGCTGCGAGAAGAAAGAAGACGCAGAACTTATAATGAAAACTCTGTCGTCGGAAAAAGTATCTGCGATCTGCGCCAAGAAAAGAAATCCCAAAATTATCTTAAAAGGTATTCAGAAGGATCTGAACTCTGCAGAGTTAATAGAAATAATGGAAGAGCAGAACGAAGACCTCGCTGGCCTAAAAGAAGACTCAAAAATACTCTTTTTCCAAAAAAATAAAAATCCGTGCCTAACAAACGTCGTGATCGAAACAAACCCCAAAATATGGAAGAAAATGGTTAACCTAGGCAGAGTAAATATCGCATTTCAAAGAATCTGTGCTGAAAACTTCATTTCAACAATGCAATGCATGAACTGTCTGGGATTTGGTCATCTAAAGAAGCATTGTGATATGGAAACGAGGTGCTGGCACTGCGCCGGGAAACACACGCTTGCACAATGTCCAAATAAAGGTAAAGCTGACGAAGTAAAATGCGGGTCATGTGTTAATGAAAACCGGAAGAGGAAAACCTCAGCTCCGTCAAGACATAGATCAGGAACGCACGAATGTCCACTCTACAGGAGAGAAATCGAAAGATCTATTGACCACACAAATTATGAATAGGAAAAAAAAAAAAAAAAAATGCAAATAAATACGTGCAAAAACCGGGACAGCACAAATTCAATATGGGAGGAAAAATTAAAATCAAACAATGGAACGCGCAAAGATGCCAATCCGCGACAGACAGTGTGGTTAATACGGACAAATCGGACATTATTCTGCTGCAGGAACCTTACACAGGAAACACAGGGCAGCTGAAAACGAAAAGATGGCAAGTTTACCAATCCACTAAAGGAACCAGAGAAAGCCCAAACAAATCAGCAATTCTCGTCAACAATAGTATTAAAGCAACAATGATATCTTCAATCACATCCGAGAACTCAACATACATAGAAATAGAAACACGAGTTGGAACTATAACTCTAGGATCAGTATATGTTGAACCAAATAATCCTCTTGCACCCCAGATACTTACAATCACCAAACTTAATGAAGAAAACAAGAAAAAAGGCAAGAGCATTCTGATAGGCGGTGATTTCAACGCAAAAAGCTCGTGGTGGGGTAGTCCAAAAACAGATAAACGAGGCGAGGAACTAGCAGAGACGATAGCAACGCTGGATGCTCACATATTAAATGACGGCAGCACTCCAACATTTGAAACTTGGAGATCCGGCAACCATTTAACCTCATTCATAGACGTAACCTTCTGCTCCAACAATATTATGGACAAAGTCACAAACTGGGGTGTGGAACAAACAGGACTATCTGATCACAATGTTATAACGATGAGTATATCAGACACAATAATGCCCCCTGAATCAACAACCCCAAGGTACAGAACAAAGCTTGCAGACTGGACCAAGTTCGAAAAAGTCGCGAAAGAAATGTTGCAAAAGGCAAACATCACAATTGAAGACCCCGTCTATTCCAGTAACCCAATAAATCTTGAAAAACAGGTAGAAACTATCTCCTCAATCATCAAAACAACTTGCGAAAGGTCTATCCCTAAACCAGGAGGAAAACGAAAAAACTGCCCATGGTGGTCTGACTCACTGACACTATTAAAATCGGAACTGGTCTCTGCAAAAAGGAAACTTCAAAATTCATGCGGACAAAGAAGATCTGAGGTGACTTTACCCAAATACTTGGAAGCCAAAGAAAATTTTAAAAACGAGTTAAGAGAGTCAAAAACCAGTAGCTGGAAAGACTTCTGCCAAAAACAAACGAAGGAAACAACTTGGTCCAATATCTATAGAGTCCTCACGAACCCACCAAACAGGGCACCCACATCAACTTTTAAAAGCAATAACCCTGAAGAAACTGCTAAAGAAATTCTTCAACACTTCTTCCCAGATGACAATGTGATAAATGAAACTCCTGAACAAATGGAAATAAGAACAAAAGCAACGCATAAGACAACAGTCGACCAGGAACCAAAAATTTCAAAAGATGAGCTAAAAAACGCCCTTAGATCAATTGACCCGAAGAAGTGCCCTGGGGCGGATGGGATCACATCTGACATTCTTACTCACTTCAATGATAGCTTCCCAGAGATACTCACAAAATTGTTCCAGAAGTGTCTTGACATAGGATATTTCCCAAAAATATGGAAGGAGGCCATAATCATAATCATACCTAAGCCAGGAAAGGACAACTACAGCAGTCTGGAAAACTATAGGCCGATTGGACTTCTACCGGTTCTAGGGAAATTATTTGAAAAAATCCTAATAGACAGAATAAAATGGAACCTTGGCAAAGGGAAGAAATTAAGCTCAAAACAATATGGTTTCACCGCGCAAAAATCAGCCGAAGATGCAATTTATGATGCAGTCGAAGTCATAAAAAGAAAAATGAAGGAAAATGACGAAGTAATTGTCATATCTCTTGACATCAAAGGAGCCTTCGACAACGCGTGGTGGCCACAATTATTAAAACAGCTCGTAGAAAAAGATTGCCCTTCCAGCCTAGTTACATTAGTAAGAAGTTACACAGAAAATAGAAAAGTAAGAATAAAACACGGAATCCATTCGAGCGAAAAAAATGTCTCAAAGGGCTGCATTCAAGGATCGATTGGCGGGCCAATCTTTTGGAACGTATCACTGGATGAACTACTGCAAATGGATCTTGGCCCAGACGTTTACATCCAAGCGTACGCTGACGATGTCCTTCTGATTGTAAACGGAAAAAACCTACAAACCACTAAAGAAACGGCGGAAAGAGCATTAGGAAAAGTAAGCAGTTGGGGTAAAAAAGTAAAATTAGAATTTTCAGAAAAAAAAACGCAGATCATGGTAATGAGTAAGCTCCGGGATAAAACAATTAACATAAAAATGAACGGTAAAGAAATAAAACCAGTAAAGGAAGTAAAAATTTTGGGTATGGTAATGGACAATAAGCTTAGATGGGATAAACACATAGATTATATTTGCTGTAAAACCTCAAGAATATTCAAAGCCTTATGTAGAGCGGCAAAACCAACGTGGGGACTATCGCCTGAAATTTTAAAAACTATCTATGACGGGGCAATCGTACCAATATTTACGTATGGATCAGGGGTCTGGGGAGACACGTGTAAGAAAGTTAAGAATAGGAAGAAACTAGCCAGCGCTCAGCGACAATATGCAATTAGAATTTGTAAAGGGTACAGGACAATCTCCACCACCTCAGCTTTAGCCTTAGCGGGAACACCACCAATAGATCTAAAAATAGACGAAGTAAAAGATGTGTACAGAATTAATAGAAGGGGAATAACAGCTAACTTCCTTCCGGCTGACAGGGAAATAATGACCACGTGCAGTGTTAACGAACTACCGCACCCAGGGAAAACAGTTAAAGAAAATATAACAATTGAACTAGATAAAGGAAATAAGATTAATGAAGATGCTATACAAATTTATACAGACGGAAGTAAACAAGAAGGTAAAGTGGGCGCCGGGGTAGTTATAAAAGTAGATGGACAAGATTGGGTATCAAAATCTTATAAGTTAGAAGATTACTGCACTGTATACCAGGCGGAAATGATTGCAATTCAAAAAGCAATAGAATGGGTACAAATAAACAATATAAAAGGGAAAGATATAACTATAAATTCAGATAGTAAATCATCTTTAGAAACGCTGAGCAAAGAGAGAACAACAAATAAAATAGCAAGAGAATGTTTAGAAAAACTAGGAACATGCAGAGAAAATAAAAACAGGGTAAATTTTCAATGGGTAAGAGCGCACAACGGCTTAGAAGGTAATGAAAGGGCAGATACAGCAGCGAAAAGGGGAAGAACACTTAAAAAAAGACCAGACTATAGCAAGGTACCTCAAAGCTACACAAAAATAACTTTAAAGAAAGTAACTGAAAATAAATGGAACAAAAGATATATAGAGGAAAGCACGGGAAAAATTACAAAAAAATACTTACCAAATATAAGCACGGCACTTCAAAAAGGAAAACACGTTAAAAACAGTTTTACTGCAACCCAAATCTTGACAGGACATGGGTGCTTCAAAGAATATCTCAAACGTTTTAAAATAATAGATGATGACAAATGCCCGTGCGACAAAACATCAATACAGGACAGCGTACATGTACTAGAAAAATGCTCTATCTTTGATGCAGAGAGATTCAGACTAAATTTTGAACTAAAAAACTATGGAATAACAGAAGAAAATAGGCAAGAAATCTGGAATCAGAAAAAACCAAGCGAAATATATATAGCGTACTTAGAAAAAATTACCAAAAGAATAAAAGAAATTAACGAAACAATAGATAACTAAATAAATAACTTAAAGATACATATAGTAAGAAAAAAGAATTAGGAGAAACCTTGTGCGTAACAAGCAAGGTACCCATAGAAGATACTAACAATCCATACAACCTAACCTAACCTAACCTAACCTAACCTAACCTAACCTAACCTAACCTAACCTAACCTAACCTAACCTAACCTAACCTAACCTAACCTAACCTAACCTAACCTAACCTAACCTAACCGAGTGTTCTTTCACGAGCCAAGCGGTGAGTTTCTTACAAAGATTTCAAAAAGTTTAAAGAAGTTTCGACTGCGTTTAAGTTTTTACCTAAGTTTTAAATAATATCTCTCAACGTTTCAACAGATTTGCATAAAAATTAAATAGTGCTTAAAACGTTTCCATTCACGTTCCTTAAAATCAAAGTGAATTTAATTTCGTATTTATTTTTTCCCGTGTCGTTACACCGCGAGCCTTTTAATCTGTGGAGTTTCCACCCAAACCTACCCGCTGTTGGCAGGCAAGAAGCCGGGTCAACCAGTGTTCTTTCACGAGCCAAGCGGTGAGTTTCTTACAAAGATTTCAAAAAGTTTAAAGAAGTTTCGACTGCGTTTAAGTTTTTACCTAAGTTTTAAATAATATCTCTCAACGTTTCAACAGATTTGCATAAAAATTAAATAGTGTTTAAAACGTTTCCATTCACGTTGCACAAAATCACTTGCAAATTTTTTTGCACAAATTGCGCCCTAACTTGAAATTTTTTTGTTTTATTTTTTCTCAACACGCTGCATCTCTTACTATTGTTTTCATCTTGTACCTGATTCTGTTCTGTACTAAATACTATCCGACGGAAACCAGCAACCATCAAAGATGCAAAGAACTCCGGTAAAGTTTAATGATAGCGCAGGATCTTCGCCACATCCTCCGATTATTGTACCGGATTTCATAGAGACTGAGCCAGTCAAGATTTTCTCAGAGGCGGAGACTGCATCAGCAAGCAGCGAAACTATGGAGCTGATTTTCCAAAACACCTTGGAACAAGCAGACTCTGCCAAGAAGGCCTTAGCTTCCTGTGGGAACATCAAAGGCACCCACAAAGCCGCTGTGACCGCAGCAATAGAAAAAATGGTTGCAAATGCCAAAGAAATGGCAACATTAACAGTTTCTCAAGTGGATCTAGGAGGAGAAGCCAAAGATTACCATAAATTGAGAGAAGAAATGCTGATCCTCAAAGCGGAACATGTAAAGGAACTTTATGAGCAGGAAAAGCGACACGCGGAACAATTAGTAATGATCGCCAATCAAAAAGGGGACAAAAATACGATCAATAACGAACCGACAGTCCATCGATCGGATGTGGAGAAAAACAATACCTCCACTAGTTACGCAGATGCAACTAGTAGAAAAAGTGGATCCAGACAGTCCCCCACAGCACACGCACCGAATTCAGAAAGCTCTCCGGTAACTACTGCCCCTGTAGAGAAAATGTACTCCATAGTCGTCTCAGGGAAATCTCCCATAGCAAGCGAGACTCTAGAAAAAACCATTAAAGAAAATATAAATGTCACATCCTTAGGGATTGGCATAAAAAAGATAAAAAAGTTGGCAAACAATAGAGTATACGTTCAATGCGACACAGAAGAACAATGCAAGAAATTTTCGACCGAAGTGTCCAAAATGGAACATCTGCAGAGCCAAAAGGGGGTTAAACTTCAACCCAGACTTATACTTAAAGGAATTGGTGCCGATTTAACGGAAAGGGAAATTGTTACGGCAATAATAAATCAAAATAGCGGGTTTGCCTCTCTCTTGGGAGAGCGTCAACCCGAAGATGTTATTAAATTAATTCACAAAATCCCCTTTAAAAAGGATGCGACCCGCAAATGTGCGGTGATAGCGGTAGCGCCACATGTATGGCAATATATAATCGACAAAAAGGTGCTGAATATCGGATATTATAAAGCCGGCGTCAGTGAATACCTTTCAATTCTTAGCTGCCAAAAGTGCTTGGGATATGGCCACACGATAGCTCACTGTAAGAACAAGGAAGTATGCTGGCGCTGTGGTGGAGACCACAAAGTTCAAACATGCCAAGCCCCAAATACAGGTGTGATCTGTTGCCAAAGCTGCGTAGCAGCGAACAAAAGGCAAAAACTAACAAAACCAACAAACCACATGGCCCAATCTATGGAATGTCCTATCTACAAAAGGAATGTGGAGATATATAGGACCTTGATTGACTATGGTAATTAAGTTTGCGCAGGCAAACCTACAGAGGTGCGAAGCTGCTACCGTCAACTTTTTACAAAACGCGATTAACAGGAAAATAGATATCGTCATCATACAGGAGCCATATACAGGAAATACGGGAAAAATTAATAAATCATCGTACAATGGACCCATTTTTCAAAAAACAAGTGTGGACTGCCCAGTCAAGGCGGCAATAATAGTTTTGAATAAAAGTATTGCGGACACATGTGTCCTCCTCCACAAATTTAGCAACAACTGCAATGTATTTATTGAAGCGCAATCCCAGGGAACCCCACTAATAATAGGTTCAATATATTGTCCCCCAAATGAAGATATCGACATCAGCCTAGAAAAAGCTAGCAGGCTAATAGACACAAACAACAAGAAAATCATCATTGGAGCGGACGCCAATGCCAAAAGTATTTGGTGGGGCAGCAAAAAGACAGACAAAAGAGGAGACAAACTGAGCGACTTTATTGCCCAGAAACAATTACATATTGTCAACGAAGGAACAACACCAACATTTGAAACCGTTCGACAAAACGCGCTACTGAGCAGCGTAATCGACGTAACCTTGTGTTCCGACAACGTAATTGGACTCATAAAGAACTGGAAAGTTGACAAAAGAATTGCTGCCATGTCTGACCATAATGGAATAACTTTCGATGCGCAATTCAATAAATCATCAGCAGAAGAAATTCTAAATTCAACATTCCTATATAAGACCAGTAAGGCAAATTGGATAGAATTCGACAAGACACTAAAATCCAATGTTGAAGACAAGAGAATAACAGTTCAGGCGATTGAGTCGAATAATCAAGCTGGTACCCTCAACAGACAAGTTTCAGTCCTCATGGATGCCGTATCGGATGCATGCAGAACGGCTATCCCCCCACTGAAAAAATCTAGACAAAAAATCTGCCCCTGGTGGAATGATAAATTGGAAAAACTGAAGAAAGACGTTCTCGCTGCAAAGAGGAAGCTGATGAACTCAGGACCAGCAAGAAGAGATGCGGTCACACTACCAGCATACCTCGAGCTGAGAGAACGCTACAAGGAGGAAATTGCTGCAGCAAAAATCCAAAACTGGAAAGAATTTTGCAGCAGCCAAGGAAAAGATACAGTCTGGTCCACGGTACTCAGAGTTCTTAAAGCAACTCAAAAGTCACCACCAGAAACGCTACAATTCAATACTGTGTCCACAAAGTCAGCCCAAGAGACGGCGTCCACACTCTTAGATCATTTCTTCCCTAATGACTCTCCAGTCAGTGAAACAGAAGAACAAACACGTATTCGGAATAATGAGGAAGAAGACCGCCTTAGCGAAATCGACCCCCCGTTTACAAGAACCGAGATAAATAAAATACTTGCATCCATAGATACAAAGAAGTCCCCAGGAAGAGATCACTTTACAGCCGACATATGTCAGAAAGCGTTCGAAAGTCTCCCAGATATTTTTACGGCATTATACAATGCATGTCTCCGAATTGGCTGCTTCCCAATCCTTTGGAAGGTCGCTAGAATTAAGGTTATTCCGAAGCCAGGAAAAGAAGACTACGGTAATATCTCTTCATACCGACCTATAGGTCTCCTCCCGGTATTTGGCAAGGTACTAGAAAAAATACTCATTAAGAGAGTAACCTGGCACTTCAGCACGAAGGGGAAACTTAATTCAAACCAATACGGGTTCACGCAACAAAAAAGCACAGAAGACGCAATGCTTGACGCTGTAAACCACATCAAGAAAGCGAATAAAGAAGGACTTCATGCATGCCTAATATCACTGGACATAAAAGGGGCATTCGACAACGCATGGTGGCCCTACCTAAAAATGCAACTTGCCAAAAAAGGCTGTCCACTAAACATATACAAAGTTTTTAAAGACTACCTGTCGGACAGAATTGTAGAAACAATTTACGCAGGCGCATGGGCGCAAAAACACTCGAACAAGGGCTGTATACAAGGATCTGCATGTGGACCAATTCTATGGAACATAGTTCTGGACGAACTGCTAAACCTTAAATTCGACTCTAACGTACGCATACAAGCATTTGCTGACGACGTTTTAGTTATAATAACTCATAAAGATGTGGCAGAACTACAAAAAATAATTAAAGATACCCTCTGCTTAATAACTGACTGGGGTGAAAAAGTAAAACTGCAATTCTCTGAGGAAAAAACAAAAGTTCTATTCATTAGTAACAGGAAGACACTGTCACCAAACATTGTGATGAATGGTAAAACTGTTCCACTCTCCCGGGACTGCAAAATTCTAGGGATCGTCATAGACGACAAGTTAAATTGGAGCAAGCACGTGGACATGGTATGCCAAAAAGCTGTCAATATAACCAAGAAACTTGCATTTATGGCTAAACCTACTTGGGGTCTATGTTCTGAAATATTAAGGACAATCTACATAGGCGTAGTCGAACCAATAATAACATACGCTGCGACGGTATGGGCAACAGCTGCAAAACGAAAAAATATTCGCAGAAAACTAGATAGAGTCCAAAGGACTATCGGCATCAGAATATGTAAAGCTTACCGCACTACGTCCCTCACTTCCGTGCAGGCAATAGGGGGACTAATACCTATGGACCTAAAACTCAAAGAACTCAGACTTATTGGTGAGACAAAAAGGAACAGAACTTTACATCTACTACCTGATGATAGGAAGTACCAGGGAATCATAAAGGTCACTCATCTACCCCATCCTAGTAAACAAATTGGAGAAAATGTCATCTTTCCAGGAACATACGAGAGAAACTCCTTTGAAGAGAACGAAATAGATATCTACACAGATGGAAGCAAAACTGGAGGAAAAGTGGGTGCGGCCTTCGCTGTGTTCAATGCTAGCGGAGAAATTACAGCAAGGAAACTGCCCTTGGCTGATTACTGCTCAGTTTTTCAAGCAGAGCTTTTCGCAATAATGCAAGCACTTGAGTGGGCTCACAAACTGCAAAAGCATTGGGAAAAAATTAATGTCTTGACAGACTCACAAAGCGCTGCCCACGCCCTAGAGTCCGGGACACCTACTAACCCAATGGTCTTCAAAATACAATGCTTGGCTCAACTTTTGAGAGAAAGAGGATCTGCCTGTAAATTTTTGTGGATACGTGGGCACAACGGAATCCACGGAAATGAAAGAGCAGACGAGCTAGCAAAAGACGCTGCATTAAAAACGAAGACACAAAAACTCTATTCGGAATTTCCACTGAGCTACGCAAAGTTCAAAATAAAGGAGGCAATTCTTGAAGAATGGGACCAAAGGTATAAAAACTCTGACACAGGTAAAGGAACACGGCTATTTTTCAGGAGTATAATAGAAGCCAAAGAGTTTGGAAAAAAGACAACTCCAACTTTCGAACTCACGCAAATCCTTACCGGTCATGGAGCGACCCTATCCTACCTTCACAGATTCAAGCTTAAAGATAGTCCGGCTTGCCCTTGTGACAAACTATCGGACCAAACAGTGAAACATCTGTTGTTAAACTGCCCAATGTTCACGATGGAAAGATGGCAAATAACCAAAGAATGCCAGAGGAGAAATATAAATTTGACTGACATCTCTGATGTCATACAAATTATACCTCTCCGAAAAATCTTCATAAAGTTCGCAAAAAATATCATAAGTAAAATTAAGGAACAAAATAAATAATTATTAAAAGAAATTACATTAACTTTAAATCATATCAAGCACGACTAAAGCTAAGCTATCCGATCAATCTATAACGATACGTGAGAACGCTAGAACGCTAAAGAACACTACCTTCCTACAAATGGTTCCGTTAAGAGGGAAAGCAATGACCACCTTAACAGAACATCCCCATTTCTTTCAGATACACAATACTGCTCCGGCTGAGGTTTTACATGGTTCCCTCACGCCGTTAAACAAATGTTGGAGCAGTTGATAGCCCATGTTAGACAGACATACTAACCTATTTACCCACTAACCCCTCTCCACATCCCATATTTGCATGAACCATCACCTATCCCAACATGCATGAAAAAGTCAAATCAATAGCTCAAATTGTAAAATCAAATAGTTTAAATGAACCTTGATAAATAATAAACAAGGTAAATAACAGAACACTCAAGGAAAAAAAAAAAAAAAAAAAAAAAAAAAAAAACCTAACCTAACCTAACCTAACCTAACCTAACCTAACCTAACCTAACCTAACCTAACCTAACCGACTGTTCTTTTGCGAGCCAAGCGGTGAGTTTCTTACAAAGATTTCAAAAAGTTTAAAGAAGTTTCGACTGCGATTAAGTTTTTACCTAAGTTTTAAATAATATCTCTCAACGTTTCAACAGATTTGCATAAAAATTAAATAGTGCTTAAAACATTTCCATTCACGGTGCCTTAAATCAAAGTGAATTTAATATCGTATTTATTTTTTTCCGTGTCGTTACACCGCGAGCCTTTTAATCTGTGGAGTTTCCACGCAAACATACCCGCTGTTGGCAGGCAAGAAGCCGGGTCCACCAGTGTTCTTTCGCGAGCCAAGCGGTGAGTTTCTTACAAAGATTTCAAAAAGTTTAAAGAAGTTTCGACTGCGATTAAGTTTTTACCTAAGTTTTAAATAATATCTCTCAACGTTTCAACAGATTTGCATAAAAATTAAATAGTGCTTAAGATGGCATTACCAGAGAAAGCCTGAAATACGTCATTTTCAAAAAAGTTTTTAGACGTATTGACTCTTTTCCACAAAAAATTATAAATGGATTTCGAAAGATTGTTCTTTTATATAGCATTCTTATGTAATAAATTTTTAGATTTTTTTTTAATTTTTAGTATAATAAGGTTATTCCATAGGTCGTTGGCAGATTTGTTAAATTTTCAAAAAAGTTTTTGTATTATACCACACCCATTTCAAATAATGTAATCATGCAGTAAAATAAATCAATACATTATCTAGCAAAGTTATGTATTAGAATTTTAATTTTAGTTTCAATAAAATCATTAAAAAATATGTACGTACATGTGTTTCTTAACGAAAATTGGTCCATTTTTGTATTTATTTGCGCACTTACAAACTAATATATTTTTTTAACACTCTTATTAAATTTAGACATTATTGAAAAATGATAAATACTTATAATCAAAAAATAACTACAAAGAGTACACTATTTTAATAGTTTTATCATCACGCCTTTCAGCATTTTTGGATGAAGGTATAAATTAAAGCTAATTTGGATTGAAATAAATTCGATATTGAGTTATAATTTAAAAAAGCTGGTACGGAGAATAATTAATCTTTCTCATTGTAACCGTCCTGCACGATCGGAAGAACAACTTTCGACGAAATGTGGATTTTCGTCCGCTGGCTGGTTAAACGCTCTCAAAACGTTTCCATTCACGTTGCACAAAATCACTTGCAAATTTTTTGCACAAATTGCACCCAAACAAACGTTTGGGACAGCTTTGCAGTGTCCGAAACTTTGGCTAAAGAAGGAGGTAGCGCAACGCGGCATAACACCCCAATAACAAATAACGAAAATACTTTTGGCCGTGAAAATCTAAAATCATAGCTATGGCAGAGGTATTTATTATCCAATAAATGGTTCCCGGGATGGCGGTACCCATACCCGCCGCCCAAATTCTATACTGTATGAGTGCATTACAAAATCTTTTTTTATCAATTATGGTGACGTCATATTTATTTGTCAGTATCAAAGTCAGATATCTCCACACGTGTGAGAAACAAAAGTAGCATTCTCCTTAGGTGAGTATAAAATGCAGCAATCTCAAAAATGAAATCCGTTATAACTAATCAATAAATACAATAAACAAATTCTTCTTTAGAAATTATAATTGATAAGCAGTTTCCCTTTTTGAATAAAATTATTAACTTATAAATGCGTGAGAATTGTTGAAATTAAACGTTTTTTTTGGTTTTCTCAAAATAACGCTTTTTGGAGAATGCTGCCTTTGATTCTGAGGGTAGCGGGCCGTATCGGCAGAGACGGGACGAGGAATAAAAGGCGTCAGTCGATGTATGAGTCAGTCGTTTATTGGGATACGTAGCGAGGTCGGTAAAACGGTAACATGATGTAATGCGAAGTGCCGTAGATGAGATGCTGCAGGCGCTCGGAGGAGATGGAGATGATGTGGTGAAGGTCAGCGAGTTGCTCAACACCTTGGCGGTGGAGATGACATATCTTCCAGGCCGTTGCTTGACTCTTTGAGACGCGGAGATGAACGGTGAGTGGCTCGGTGAGCTGAGCCACCAGCAGGTAGTCCTGGCGAGGCAGAGCGTGTTTCCATGGCAGCGAAGCACAGTGCGCTTCGGGGTGCCATGAAATGGTGAGCTGATCCCTGGACTGAAGGTGGCGTCAAACCTTGTAAGTCGCGGGATGTAGCTGTTCTGCGGAGCTGAAGACACGATGGGCCTTAGAGCTGAGACGTGAAGGAGTCCTCGCGGAAGCTGCCCTGGATGTGTGTAGATGCCATGCAGGAGCACTTGTGCGATCTGTTACATGTTGAGACGTTGACCGACTGGTGGTCTGATACTGATTGAGCGAGCGCCGAGTTTAGTCGCTTTATATATACCAGCGCGACCGGTGGAGTAATGTTTCATTCGCCGGCAATGTGTACACTAGAAGGTACTCAAACATACATAATATTCAGGCGGCTTATAAACTCCAGACCTTTCTAGGCGGTGGCGAAATTATTATTTATCGGCGGCAGGCGGCCGAAGTTCATCATAGCGACGTCATAGGTAGATAGGTACGTATGTAGGTGAGTAGCTTGCCAGCGCCGCGCGAATATTAGATATTTCTCGTGCGTTCTTTCTGATGACGAAAAGATTATGATGTGTCGTCACAATTCTATACCCCTCAATTGCAAAAGGATATGTCGATATTTGGGTAAATGGTTTCGAGTTCTTTATTCCTTAGAACCTGTAAAATCGCTTTGATTGTTTGGAGCAGTTCTCCATCTCGAGCTATCGTTGTTAAATAAGAACGTACATAGATGGAGATATTCATCAACAAAGCAGTTTTCCAAATTGCCAGAATATTTCGTTACTAACATACTAGCACTATTGTGAACTTCTTCAGTGTTCAAATTGATTAAATTCCTTAAAAACGTAAATTTACACTAAAAATTTACCGATAAAGGTTTTTCTCCACTGTGGGTAAATATGTGACTTATAAATATCCCTTTGTAGCAAAAGAATAGTTGCAGTCAGGACACGAAAAAGGTTTCTCTCCACTTTGAATCAGCGAGTGTTTTCTTAGACGCCCCTTGTAAGAACATGAGTAGTTGCAGTCGGGACACGAAAAAGGTTTTTGTCCAATGTAGTTTAACATGGGATTTTTTTAGATGTCCCTTGCGATAACATGAATAGTGGCAATAATATTTGACGGCCGGCGTAGTCCGTAGTGTTAAGGCTCTTGACTTGCAATCCGAAGGTCACGGGATCGAATCCCGGCGTGGCAAATAAATTTTATTTGATCAATTTTTGTTATTTCACAATTCATTCATTTAAAAAAATACAATGTTTATTTGCGGCACGTTCCAGAATGGAAGATACTCTCAGTATCGCCCTGGTGTAAGACCACCATTCAGAATTGAAGCGTGGCTTGAAATAGCATAAGCCGTTTTTGGTGACCAGATCTGAATAGCCAGGTACTTCCCCACCTTCCTCATCCCTATTTCCTTGGGACTGCCATAGTATCACTGGTTCCAGACTGGAGCAGTTGGGACCCTTGTAAAAAAGAATCGAGAATCGAAAAAGATTTTTCTCCTCTGTGAATAAATACGTGACGTTTTAGTTGCTATTTTGTAGAACATGAATAGTTGCAACCGAGACACGTAAAAGGTTTTCATAATCTATTTCTTCACTGAGAATCGCGCTGTGGATTTTTAAATCTTCCTTTTGAGAACTTGAATAACTGCATTCGGGACAAGAAAAAGGTCCGGTTGGTTTTTTCCGCTGCGGGTAAACAAGTGATTTTTTTGGTGCTTCTTTGTAGAACATGAATAGTCGCAGTAGAAACATGTAAAAGGTTAAATGTCACTATGAGTCAGCAAATTATATCTAAGAAGTTCCTATGCACAACATGAATAATTGCTGTCGGGACATGAAAAAGGTTTTTGTCCACTGTGAATAAACATGTGAATTTTTACATACCGTTTTGTAGCGCATGTATAGTCGCAGTCGGAACATGACAAAAGTTTTTCATCACTGTGAGCCACAAGTGCCGTTTTGGTTAATTTTTTCGAGAAGAAAAATAGTTGCAGTCAGGATATGAAAAAAGTTTTTCTCCACTGTGGGTAAAGATGTGAATTTTAGATTTCTTTTCTTAGTGTAGGAAGAGTTGCAGTCGGAACATGAACACAAAAAACTCAACTGTGAGTCAGCAAGTGACCTCTAGATATCCGCTTTGAGAACACGAGCAGTGGCCGTCAGGACATGAAAAAAGTTTTTCTCCTCATATTGTGGATTTTTGAATCTCTCTTTTGAGAACTTGTATAATTGCGTTCGGAACATGAAATCTTGTGAATCATAGTGAAGTAGTGTTCCTCCTCAGGGAATCCTTAGGAAAATTACTTGTAAAAAAGAGCCATTGTAAAAATTGTATTTGTTGTAAAACCATGTAGGTATATTATAGGTAAGACAGTGTTAAATTGTGGAGATCCGGAAGGAATACAAGGCCGATAGAAATTATAATTTATATTTTTTTATAGCGCCGTTTAATGATAAAATCACGTCAAGTGAACTCGCTGGATAGGATTTAAAGGTACAGTTATTTGATGAGGGCATTAAAAAGAGTTGATATGATGCGAAGTGAATTGTGGAAGAAGTCGGGGAAAGCCAAGGAAGTCGTGGTATGATCAAGTGAATCAAATATTTAAATAATGTTGGACCACGCCAAGATACCGTATACCGACCGTGTACCGACAAATTACTTTAAAAGCGCACGTTTGAAAGTATATCCACCAAGAGACGATTTATAAATGCGAATGAAGCAAGAAGTATGTGTCGATACAGAGTTGTTTGTGGTCTTTCTACAATACTTCAATTCATTTTTTACAATTCAAAAGAATCTTCTATATTGTGTGAGAAGGTGCAGTCTTACTTACACAATTAATTTTATATTATTTTTGTTTATTTAAAAATCGGCGCCCCTTCGTAACCTTGCGCCCCTAGCCACATGCCTACTTTACCTTAGGGATAATCCGCCACTGGATCACCATAAGTGATTAGCTGCGTTTGGTGACTTAGCGGGGGTTCACGGGTTCATGAGGGTGAGGTTTGTCCGGTCTTGGCGGCGAAAACGTCTGCTCGTTTGGCATACCGGATTGGGAGAGAATATGTTGAGAGAATCCCTTTGTCCTCTCCAGCAGGACTCTCTCCACTTTTACTAATTAAGCATTAATGAGAAAAACGCAATTTCAGAGGTGGCTGTTTAGAAAAGGATCTGATTAGTAATAATATGTTATTCACTTGCAGCACATTTTTTCTTTGTTAAACTTACAAATTATATAACTTACAGTAAACCCTTGGTTTTCGTTTGCAAAATTTCCAAACCCTTATTTCATTATCAAAATAATGAAATATTTCCAAAAGATGGTTGGCAGCTTCAGAATGATAAATGTTATTTAAAAACCTCAGTTGTTCTTTGATTGAATCCTGCGCGTGGTTATTATGGTAATTTAGCATTTATTATTATTATTTTACCGGGTTCATGGGGTTGGGTTTGTCTGGACCTTGGCGGCAGATGTGTCTGCCCACCAACAGCGTGGCAGGCCAGTTCGGGAGAGAATGGTTGAGGAAGAACTTTTGGCCTCTCCAGCAGGACTCTCTCGTAATATTGCCTTGCACCACAGTGAAAGGATGGATTCATTCGTCCGTCACTCCTGGACACACTGACACACAGATTCCTACCCACCCCTCATACTTTTTAACTTCCCAGAACTTCCTCCCCTTCTTACCCCTAAAAATATCCTCTATCTCCAAAGATCCCAAAAGATGATATAGACCCTGAGTAGAATTATATTTCTTTAGGGCCTCCTGTGTGGAGCTAATATAAAACAAATGTATACGATTAAAAAAAATATCTAATAATATAAGTCGGGTTAGTTATACCATTTATAACTCGAGAACGGCTGGAACGATTTTTATGATCTTTGATTTGTTGGATTTGTCTCCGTCCCGAGTAGCAGAATAACTATTAAAATATCGGATAAATTCACGAAAAAAAAAGTTTTGAAGAAAATTCGTTTTTTCATACATATTGTATGGAACGAATTTCCATCTTTTGAAAAAGCTGCAGCAGTATTGTAATAAAAATAATATTAAATAGTGAGTGAATTCCAAAAATTAAAAAAACGTCAAATGTCAATGCGCTGATTGTTTTGCTTTTGTTATTATTCGTATAATGCTGCTCCTCTTTCTTACACACTAAATTTCAATCGTTAAAAATGAGACAAACGGTGAACGAACGTCTGCACCCCTCCAAAAGATTTTTATTTTTATTTATTACACGCCCTAATGGACTTTTACATTATTTGTTTATAAGTTAAGTACCAAGAGTTATTTTAAATTTGAAAACTAAAACAAAAATAAAAATATAATAACATGAAAAAAACAATGTAACAACAAAAGCACATACGTACATAAGAGGTCCCTAGAAACAAAGACGGAAGTGTCCACTTTGCTAAATTGTTGGCAAACTAAAAAAAAGTTTAATCAGTCCGTTGTTCATCAATATGGGAGGAACATTTAATATTATGTAAGTAAACCGGTTTAAGAATAATATTTCCAATCATTTATGTATCTAAATGCCATAGTTTCTTCAAAAAATGCATTTTTTTGATGGACACTTCCATTTTTGTTTCAATCATTTGGACACTTGCTGTTTTGTTTCACAAAAGTTGGACACTGCCGGTTTTGATTTAAAAGACAATTTCGAAGATGTTGCAGTCAATGTACGAAAGCGATATTGAAAAGAAGATTTTTTTTTACAAAAAAATTATTTGAAATGGAAATAATATGAACAGCTTACTTCACAATGAATTTATCAAATTTAGAAATATTCACAAATTCCGAGAAATAGATGTTAGATTTTTTTTAAATAATGAAATTACATCCACTATGAAATAGAAAATAATAGAAAATTTAACTAAATTGTATAATAAAACAAAAATTAACTAAATCATTAATGAGTCTGACACGATTTCTGCTGATCCTTGAATGAATCTATAACAAATAATTATAAAAAAATATTTTCAGTTGTTATTAATTTGAAATATTGTATCAAATAATTTATTTAGGTTACATCAAATAATTTATTTAGATTTAGGTCAAAATACATGGCTTAGCTGACTCGATCCATATCCTGAAAAAAATGTGAACAAATTCAGATAATCCTCAAATGTCATATTTAGACATTTTGCCTACAACAAAACGGCGAATTACGTCTTTTCTTGGTAATGTTTGTCTTCCATTTGTGTGGTTGTTTGACATGTTTCCTAGCTAGTTCTGGTGGCAAAATATCGGGGAAAGCTTCCATTCTTGGAATATGTAACGTCCACTAACAATAAATGGTTATTACAACCTAAAAAATAACTTATCAGTGTACGATTCATTGACGCATTTGCAGGAGTTTGTTTGATTTAAAGTATGGCGGCCATTATGAATAGAGCATCCTGATTGGCTATTTGAAAAACTGCCACTTTTGTTTCGGAAGGAGGTGGACACTGCCGTATTTGTTACAACAACAAAACTTTAAAGCCAAAATACTATGGTTTAATGACGTTTATGTTTATTATGGAGAAAGAATGTACTTTTCTCTATGAAACTGCATATTCAACTCATTTTTTACGTGTGGTGGACACTTCCGTCTTTGTTTCTAGGGGTATATAAAAAAAAAACACTTTGGTGAAAATGAAAACTAGTCTCACATAAAAAGATATTCAATATAAACCAAAATTGCAAAAAATATAATAATTATAATAAATCTCTGAAAACGCATTTTTTTACGTACGCTCCACACAGGAGGCGCTGAGGAAAATAATTTCTCTCAGGACCTATGTCATCTTAGGGTATGATTTGTGGATGGTCTGTTTAAGGAAGGGAAGGATAGGAAGTTCTAGAAGGGAAAAAGGTATGAGTGGTGGGCAGGAATCTGGGGGTCAGTGTGTCCGGAAGTGACAGACGTATGAATCCATCCCTCCAACTCCGGTGCAAGCCAATGGGGTCGAGAGAGTCCGGCTGGAAAGGTCAAAAGGTCTCCCTCAACCATACTCTCTCGATCCGGCCTGCCACGCAGCAGGTGGGCAGACGCATCCACAGCAGGATCCAGAAAAACATCACCCCGTGAACCCGGGCACCCCTGCTCAATCACCAAACGTAGCCAACCATTATGGTTGACCTATGGCAAAGGTGTTGGTTATCAAATAAATGGTTCCCGGGGCGGCGGCACCCGTAACCGCCTCCCAAATTCCCGCAAGTAGGTAAGTGGAAAAGTAAGAAAATCACAAAAAATATAAATCCAATGGATTATAATGAATCATAACGCCGTCTCTGATACGGACAAAAACAAAGTACCTATGGACAGTTGCGCATCTATTATTGCTTCATTGTGTAATTTTTAAATTCATAAAAAACTGAATTTAATTCAACATTTTGCAAATCTCATGATATCTCAGGATTTTCAATAAAACACAGCTTACATTTTAAAGATCTCTTTAATTAAAAGTTAAACAAACTAAAAATAATCTTCTTTTGGTAATAATCCAAGTAGGTAATTAATCAGTTTTGTCGTATTTAATATGTGAAGATACCTTATTAAGTAAGGTTTTTTCTTTAATTATTGATTTATAAAATGCCTCGCTATATTGAACTAAAAGTATAGCTCGAACTGAAGACACCTTTAGTCGGTTTCTTTCTTTCGACCATGATTGTGAGCCTCCATGATAGAAAAAACTCTTTCTACGTTTGCATTCTGTGCTGTAATTGCAAATATATGTTGACAAATACGCAGTATATCTGGAAATACCTATTATCTTGAAAATGTTTGCCCACAACGCACGAGGCATTACGTCAGAAAATGTTTGCCCACAACGCACGAGGCATTACGTCAGAAAATGTTTGCCCACAACGCACGAGGCATTACGTCAAAAAATGCGTCTTCCCGTTTTGTTAAAAAAACTATTCAGAGATGCAATTTCATCGAATAATTTCACATCCATTCAGATAATGAATTGATAAAGCAATCTGATCAAAGTCGATCATTTCGCCCTTTTTCAGCATCAACCAATTAAAGACTTTGAAATCATCTAAAGGCGTCATCTACTTGATCAGATATTCTATGCAAGTCTTATACATATTTTTAAGGTCTTGCTTGAAAACTTTACGATAAAATAACGTAAAACGATTATAATACGTTTGAGAGAAAATTCTCAAAGTGCATAAAATCTTCGGACTTTTCCATGAAAATTAGGCCTTTTCTCCATACTTCTGATTTTTTCATCTTAAATATAGGGTTAGAAGATAGTTTATCTCATTCGGGTATCTATAAACTTACCTGTAATGATTGTCCTACTTTCTATATTGGAAAAACAGCACGTAATGTCAATATTAGGGTAAAAGAACATTTACGCTGTTTGAATGGAAAAGGTTTCTCTGAGCTTGCAAATCACTTAATCTCAGCAGACCACAGTTTTATTAAAATTTCAGGAACTCGCATGTTACATAAAAACAGTATTGGTATCAAATTAGATAACTTAGAAGCCTTAGAAATAAGAAAATCATGAAATACTAATATGTCAGAATTCCTCCTTAATAATCAAATTAAAACGGAGACTAGAGGCTTTTGAGATGTGGTCCTATAGAAGACTACTAGGAATTTCCTGGAGAGACCACATCACAAATGAGGAGGTTCTCCAAAGAATCGAAGGAGGAAGGCACCTGCTCAGGACCTTGTCCGAAAGGCGCGCAAGATGGATCGGCCATGCAATAAGACAAGAAGGCCTCTTGCATGCCATAATAAAGGGTATGACCGAGGGGACAAACGCTAGGGGACGCCCACGCCGAGAGTACCTGGAGGACCTGCTGGTGGACGTGCGCTGATTATTATATGCAGAATTCAAAAGAGCCGCACAAGACAGGGAAGAGTGAAAGAAACGAATAGATGAAATTGCTGCAAACCAATCCCAGGATTGAAACCAGAGAGAGAGAATCAAATAAATTTATCAAATCAAAAAAATACACCCTATAGCCCTATATTTAACTTGTTCCCTAAAATACATTCCAGCCCATGATGTGTATATATGTATTATATTGTTATTCTGAGGTCCTTAATTATTAATAAATTAGCATTACCCTAAATATTGTCCTAATACATAAAAAAAAAGTATTAGTAAGTTGAATCCCGTTAACTGTTGGATACTTGTGTTTAGATGTATATTATTGTCTCCTTCCCTCTAATTGATTATCTATTGTACCGCCTTCAAATATGTTGTCTCTATCTAACTATGTTCTTTTGTCATATTCTTTCTCCCTCTGTCGCTCAACTTATATATAACTGATAACTCTGTCTTAATATTTAGTTATTATTTTATCCTGAGGAAGCTTGGTCTAAGTGAAACCGGTAGATACATAAATAATAAATTCGTGGTTAAATACAAATTGTTGTTTTATTTTTATAATATAATGTCTAACCACAAAGTAATTGGTTCTTATGAAAAAAATTAAAGTTGTCTATTTATCGTAACATCTCTATAATGCATGTTCCTTGAATATCATATACTCACACGGTGTTCATTAGCGGCCAAATTTTTAAGACGTGCTTAAATAAATTTATTTTTTATGCTTACAGTGGGAAAAAGACAAAGGTTTTTCTCTACTATAAGAAAGAATGTGAATATGAATAACTGCATAAGGAAAGTGAATAAGGTATTCTCCAGTATTGGTAAGCACTGTCAATAATGACTTGTGTAAGTAGGAGTAGTTAGAATGGGAAAATGAAGTTTTCTCCAGTATGGGTTAAAATGAGCAGTGGGAAGACAAAGGAGGTTTTTATCCAGTATGGATGCGTACGTGCCTTGTTAAACGTGATTTTACCGAGCAGGAGTAGTTACAATGGGAACATGCAAAAGGTTTTTCTCCAGTGTGGGTACGTAAGTGCACTGTTAAATCTGATTTGCTCGAGCAGGAGTAGTTACAATGGGGGCATGAAAAAGGTCTTTCTCCCGTATGGGTGTGCAAGTGCCTTGTTAAATTTGACTTGCGTGAGCAAGAGTAGATACAATAAGAACATGTAAAAGGTTTTTCTCCAGTATGGATCCGTAAGTGTTTTGTTAAACGTGATTTTTCTGAGCAGCAGTAATTACAATGGGGACATGCAAATGGTTTTTCTCCAGTATGGGTACGTAAGTGCACCGTTAAATCTGACTTACGTGAGCAGGAGTAGTTACAATGGAAACATGAATGAGGTTTATCACCAGTATGGGTAAAAATGTGACGTTTTAGATGTTCCTTTTGAGAAAATAAAAAGCTGCAGTAGGAACATGAATAAGGTTTTTCTCCAGAATGAGTGCGTAAGTGCACTAGTAACACTGACTTGTATGAGCAGAAGAAGTTGCAATGGGAACATGAATGAGGTTTTTTAGCAGGGTGCGTCTTCAGGTCCGTTATAATGTCTGAAAATAATGGCATATAAAGCTCAATAAGTAGGTTTTTATAGTGAATCATGAAATTTATTAAAACAAATTCAGACGTATGTAAATCGATTTTACCAGTATCCCCTTCTAAGCATTCATTTTTTACATCTGGCAGGTCTATGTATTTTTCAGTATAAGAAATTCCTTCCCCACCTTCTTTTCGGGGTCCTTCTGCCTTGGTGAGTACAGCCTCCGCACTTATGCTACCTGGAAAAATCAATAATATTATGAATTGGCATTTGTGCTTTGGCAATGAATTGTTACTTGGTTCTTTCACCCCTCTCGACCTCTCTCCTCCCCGGACTTCAGTTCACACTCGATCGCAGTGGAAAGCAGTTACAAAGTGCACATAAAATCACATCACAATATTACGGAATTAACTAATATTATCGTAGTGAACTCATAGAATAGACAATACAGCAGAAAAGAAATCTTTGCTCTACCAACTCTGAGCACGTTTTCCTTTTTTAAATTAGCACCACACAGGAAGTTCTGAAGAAAAAACTTCCCATCATTGCCTAGGTCCTCTATGGTGATACTGTGTGGATGTTCTATTTAGGAAAGGAAGGAGAGGAAGTTATTAGTATGTAAGTGTAAAGGGTGAAGGGTAAAGGAAAGGGGTAGGAAAAGGTTGGGTAGGAATCTGGGGTCAGGATGTCCAGGAGTGACGGAAGTATAGATCCATCCCTCCCACTGCGGTGCAAGGCGATATTCCGAGAATGTACGGCTAGAAAAATCAAAGGGACTCCCTCAACCATTCTCTTTATATTCGGCCTGCCATGCAGCTGGTGGGCAGACGCATCCGCTACCAAGACCAACCCGGGCACCCCTGCCAAGTCACCAAACGAAGCGACCCACTTAAAGTTACCTAAGACAGAGGTGTTGGTTATCCAATAAATCGTTCCCGAGCGGCGGTACCCGTACTTGCCTCCCAAATTGTAAATTTTACATTTAATTTCTTGCCTTTGTAATGACATCGAGAAATATGTGTATGATCTTTTTAGGGAAAGGAAGGAGAGGATGTTTTGGAAGAAAAAAGGTATTAGGGGTGGGTAAGAATGTCAGGTTGGTGTATCCAGGAGTCGTGGACGCATTAACCCATTCCTTCCAATGCGGTGTAAGGCGATGGGTCGAGAGCCTCAGGCTGGAAAAATCAAAAGGTCTCCCTCAACAAGTCTCATCCGATCCGGCCGGCACACATTAGGTAAGCAAACGCATCCCCCGTCAAGACCTAGACAAACCTCACCCCATGAACCCCTGATAAGTTACCAAACGTAGAGAACCCCTTTTGTTGACTTACGGAATCATTTAAATAATCCAAAAAAAAATCGGTTTGAAGAAAGAGAGAATATTTTACTTTAGGGATAAAAAATATCAATAATTAGGAAGAGTTTAAGGGCATAATAAGTTACACGTTGTCTTAGTTCATCAATGCAAAAAAATTGGACATTAAAAAAACAGGACAATACGAGGAGAAATAGAAAACAAGCAGCTGTTCTGACTGCGTCCATCTGAAACACCTCTGTGATATACGCAATGCAACTTACTAGTTGGCTGAACACTCTCCGCATACTGCAAACATTCCTTCTTCACATCCGGGAGGTGGATTTCTAAATCCATTTCACCTTCCTGTGACCATGGTTCAGTTTTGATGGAAATATTCTCTGGGTTGGGAAGATCCATGGCACTGCCGTGATGGCCTCCAGTTATGTGATGGTAATTAGTTTCAGCTGAAAACAAATAATAATAAAGCCTCAAACAAAACCTCTCTATTCACACATCAAATTCATTTCAAAATAATGTTTGTGTGTTAATGTTCTCTCAATATATTATGCACACGGATCGTGTAAAGCATTTTATAAAGTTCACAAAAATCAGCAATTCAGCTGTACATATAAAATTAATAATAATCTGTCGCCGGGTCTGTATATTGGGTTGGGTTGGGTTTAACTTTTCAAAAGTACCAATTGGCGATCCCTTAATGAGTTTTGATAACTCATAGGAATTCAACTTCGTTGTATAGTTTATTGAAATAATAAAAAATAAAAAATCATGTTGTACTCAATATTTATTTCGAAGTCAAGTTCAATACAATTCTTTTATTTGGTCCTGCACTTGTGTGTTTATATTAAAACTATTTTTGTTTGGTTTTTATGTTTTTGTGATATGAACGTTAATTTATTTCTGCAGTTTGCTATCCAGTTTTGTCTAAAGCAAGCGTTTGGCCTAGATACAACCTGTCTCATCATAAATAAGTCATCTGTCGTGTAATAGAAAGAGATGCACGATCGTGATCGTACAAACCGAGGAACAGATGACGTCAGAATTCTTTTGACCAATCATGAAGCGTTTTTAGTTTATAGCTTTTTAATCATTTTTTAAGAACGTTTAACTAATTCTAAGAATAATAATACAGAAATATATTTATATATTTAGAATCATTATTTTTTGATCTACATGAACATATTTTTTATATGTCAAAATATTTTTCACTCAACTTCTTTATTGTAATGATAATATAAGAATTGAGTAATTTTACCATCCGCTTGTACTCAGAAAGCATGCAGATGGTCGTACATACTAAAAACTAGCAGATTTGTTCAACTGCACACAGTGCAAGCACAAAAACTTAGTATCACCCGGAAAAAATATCACAATTCAGAACTGAAATGTTCCTTAAAAAGGTACAGAAATAAAAATTAATCTAAATCTTGGCAAGGTGTTTATTTACGAAAACAGCTCTACAGAAATTATCAATTTATTATCCTGGAATAATCTGCCACCTGCTTCAATGAAACAACAGAAGCAGGACCGCTCCGTTGCGGATTTAACAAACAATCAATATTTATTTTTGTCCGAAACGTTGGCTAAAGAAGGAGGTAGCGTAACACGGCATAATACCCCAAAAACTAATAACAAAAATACTTTTGGCTGTGAAAATCTAAAATCGTATCCAATCAATATTTACTTCACAAATGGGACCTTCAGAAGTTACCGTTAAGGTGAAACAGAAGCGACAATTCTCATACAAACTGTTTTTCACCCGCATTCGAAAACTACAGATAATATTGTATTTACTTTAGTACATAAAAATAATACTAATAATGAAATTAGCGCGAACGAAAATTTCACTGTTATATGACTTATAATAACCAAGTAATTACATTAACAAAAGTGATTATTTTTCATCAGATTTACGTTCGACACGAGTAGCTAAATTCCGCTACACCACATGGCGCGGGGCGCGGGCGCGGTAATAGGTATCCGTATGTTAGAAGGCGACAAACAGTGCGAGCGGTCTCGATATGCTCGTCTCGTGCACACTTTTAGCACATTATGGTGTAGTATTTGTCGAAAAATGTCAAGTTGCTATTCTGATTTTATTGTTTCTGGGCGCAGGGAATATTTGCAATCGAGGCACGCTGTAAAAGAGGCGAAATTAACTACATAATGAGAATAAGGCCCACTGTACCAATTTAGAACTTTCATAAAACTGTAACTATCACTAGAGATTTGCCTAGGTAATTATTTTGTTGTTGCGACTTACTAAACAATAAAATTAATAAATCAAGCTGCGTGGGTTTCTACATTCTACATTGTCACATGACACATATACGATCTGTCAGTCTTCATATATCTCTTCTGTTATTCTGACTGACCGTTTTCAAATAATTGATTCACTCGGTTGCGCCGTTGTTTGGAAAAATTACCTCAAGACACAGAGATATAATTAGCTTTACATAAATCCGATTGGGAGGGACTGGTTGAGGGGGACCATTTGAGCCTTCCTGCACTCTTCTTTTGAGCCATCGCTTTGCTCCGCTGTGGGAGGGACGGATTCATTCGTCCGTCACTCCTGAAGCCACTGAACCCAGATTCCTAGCCACGCCTATTGCCTTTTTCCTTTTCAGAACATTATCTCCTTCCTTTCTTTTAAAATACCATCCACACAGCATCCCTAAAGATGACATAGGCCTTGGAGGAAATTATTTTCCTATTGTAGCTATTGTAAAAATAAATAAATAACATTATTTTCTCAGAACACAGTTTAGCGTTATTCTAAAACATTAGGCATACATTTTATAAACAAATATTCTGGGAAGAAACGAATCCCAGAATGGGTGAAATACTGTATATTATTTCTACAAACATTTTCTATGTAGGTTGGTAGGAAGGGAATGTAATTATCATCTAATTTATTTATTTACTGTGTAACCATCACGTTTCGCGCCCTTTCCTGGGAACCCCTGCTAAGTCATCAAACATAATGAACCACTTGGGGTGACGTATGTTGGTTTTTCAATAAATGGTTCCCGGGGCGGCGGTACCATAACCCGCCACTCAAATTGAAATGTCTTCCTCGGGCGTCTCCAACTTCTTTTACCCTTCACTATTGTGTCATATTCACATTCCTACATCGTCTCATAATAATATTATTATTACCTATTAGCAAACTCCTAAATACAAACTAATTTTTTATTACGTATAATCAAGTTGTAAATAATGTAAATGTGCCGTTGATTGAGCGCACGAGAAACCATTTCTCAGAAATAGTAATAATCACCAATTTGTTTATTTGATAAATTCGATGCATACAAATATAGGAACAGATCCTTTTGACAAATAGGTATCACTCATTTATTGCTTTTTGACAAACATAGCTCTCCTCACGGCGAAAAGCAAGCCGGTATGAGGGTACCTACATACAGCTTGCGTCCTTGGCGAAAGAGCCCGTTAAACACGATAAAGCATTTAGGTTTTTATTAAAATTAAACTTCTTTTAGCAGTATAGGTATGATTGTTGCGGAGTTAATTATGTTAATTGATTTGAACCTGGTTGAAACGAAAAAGCGATACCATAAAGAAATAGTAAACAAACGACGAAAAAATAATTTTGTAATAACTTTGAAGTGAAAACTTCTTTAGCACCGTTATGATTTGAACCTGGTTGAAACGAAAAAGCGACACCAAAAAGAAATAGTAAGCAAACAACAAAAAATTAATTTTGTAATAACTTTGAAGTCAAAACTTCTTTAGCACCGTTGTAATTTGAACCTGGTTGAAGCGAAAAAGCGACAACAAAAAGAAATAGTAAGCAAACTACGAAAAATTAATTTTGTAATAACTTTGAAGTGAAAACTTCTTTAGCACCGTTGTGATTTGAACGTGTTTAAAACGAAAAAGTGACACCAAAAAGAAATAGTAAGCAAACGACGAAAAATTAATTTTGTAATAACTTTGAAGTGAAAACTTCTTTAGCACCGTTATGATTTGAACCTGGTTGAAACGAAAAAGCGACACCAAAAAGAAATAGTAAGCAAACGATGAAAAATTAATTTTGTAATAACTTTGAAGTCAAAACTTCTTTAGCACCGTTGTGATTTGAACCTGGTTGAAACGAAAAAGCGACACCATAAAGAAATAGTAAGCAAACGACGAAAAATTAATTTTGTAATAACTTTGAAGTGAAAACTTCTTTAGCACCATTATGATTTGAACCTGGTTGAAACGAAAAAGTGACACCAAAAAGAAATAGTAAGCAAACGACGAAAAATTAATTTTGTAATAACTTTGAAGTCAAAACTTCTTTAGCACCGTTGTGATTGACATTAATAATTGTAGACAATGTTACAGCAAAGAGAATATAAAAAATTGCAATCCGATATGTTGTTTAGTAATGGAGATAGACGTGATTTACGAAACCACTACTTATAAAAACTAACTTATAAAATAACATATGACATTGGGGTTACATTGATATTGACATTCCAGACAATATGGTTTGTTGCTTTTCGCACAGTAGTACACACTCATGCGTTCTTTTATTGTCTTTTTGGGCAAAAGTTGCACTTCGTTTTCCTTTTTTAATGACATTGATTACCGTTCGCATCGATTACCGTTCGCATGTCATTTTTCGTAAAAATCACCACTTTTCGTAACGCATTCACCAGTTTACTCCCAAGTGTCGAACGTGCGTAAAGAAGTTTTACTTCAAAAAATTTAATTTCAACGTTCTTCATTGAGCAAGTGATGCTTAATTTACGTGAAGGGAAGACAAAAAAAAATGAGAGGTATTGCATTATTTTGAAGGATAAACAACTTCCACCAAGAAAAAATACTGTTGACGATTTTTCTACAGAAGCGATAGGTATCTACGTCGAAATTCATTAATTTTACATCTAAAGAGTGTTATAAAATTACAGGTGGCTTTGAAGGAGTGCGAAATTTTCGGCAGCAGCACATAATATTTACGGACACCTCCATAAAACTTGGAACTTTTCGTTGGAAAACAAATAATTCACTAGAAAAAAATACAATACAGTTTTCTGGAACCATGTAATACGGACTTCGCTGTTGCCCGAATATCGTACGCAGCGAAGTAAGTTTGCAAGCGGTCTTTAAAAAAGGGCCCAGTTAACGCCAGCAACCGCAAGGTATGCTCTTGTAACCTAGCCGGCCCTTTTTATAAATTATTCTATCTTCCCGGGTGTTGATCTAATTTACTGAATCCAACAAACCTCTTATCTTCCGTCTCTTTCGAACTCGTGAGTTTTACCGTTAAATTTATGAAACGCACCTTTTTCGCAAATATGTTTCGGTTGGGTAAAATAAAATTCTGTATGAACGCGCGCGGGATGTATTTTTTACGTGTTAATTTTATAATAAAATTGTGCTTTTTTCAGCCGCATTCTAACATTATAAAAGTATAGGTATCCAAAACTATTTAAGCAGATTACTATATCTTATGTACGTTCGCGAACCAATAATTCATCCCAATATTAAAAAGCATAACGTGTTAAAAGCGTTTTATTCGACAATATTGAAAATAACGCCATCTATCGGTGTAAATTTTCTAAATTTATTTTGAGAATACCCTTAAGCGTCGACGACACTGAGCTAGTTTACAAGCTACTATCTGGGAAATTCATTATCTGTTAGTAAACTCGCTCAGTGTCATCGTATTACTTGCTAACTAGCAGATTGTTGACTATCTACTAAAAAAGTTGAAAGGTCGTCAACTTTACTCGCTACACGCATACTCGTGATTGGTTTGTTTATGTTTTCAATATGGCTGCCAATAAACAGCTGATTTTACCTGTCAAACATCTGACAGAATTAGTTCACGCAGGCGTCGTTATTCTCGCTACTGGTGCTAGCAGCGACCTGCAACAGTTTCCTACGCTACTGAGCCAGTGGACAGTTTTGTGTGTCATTATGACAATCTCACTCGGCGATTTACCCGCTTTTAAACTTAGTAGATAGTAGCTTGTAAACTCGCTCAATGTAATTAACGCTTTAAGCGATATAATTGTAGTTAAAGTATGTCATTCTCGTGTATTTCGCTGCACTGAGTTCAGAACTGTCAATTTGACGTTAGTGTAGTTTTGTGTGCTTCGAAACAGTGATTTATGAAGTAAGTAGATAATAGTAACGTTGTGAATGTGTTAATAATATAACAATATTGGTTTATGAATTTAAAGCCGTAAAATAAAACACACTTTGGTTAAAGAACGAGGTAGCGCAACACGGCATAATACCCCAAAAACTAATAACAAAAAAATAAAACACACTTGTTAACGTCCATTATTGAAATGCATTGAAACGAGATAAAATATGTTGGTATAATGAAATTTACTAAAAGGAACCGAGTTAAATACTTAATTCAGAGTAAACATTAATTGATCTTGATGATAGCTTGGTTTTACGTTGTGACAGCGGCCGTAAATTAACCAAGAACAAACTCATGTACTGTGTCACGTGTCCTGGTTAGTGTTGGGCAGCTCAATATGTTACATCGAGAATTCTGTAAAAACTGATCAATCAAGTGTCCTACAATAAACAAGTACCAATAAATTAAAGAGTTTAGGTATCATTTAGTCAATATAACTAGAACCTACTTTCGTAAAGGCGAAGGGCGGCGGTCAATTCCAAACATTTTGTTTTAAACGTGTCGGTTGTTGAAATAACCGCAAGTGTCATAAATTTAACACTATTATTGTGTAGTTCACACAATATTACTCTAGAAAGACAGATCAACAATAAATTACTGGCAACAGGGAAGCACAGGAGCCTCCGAATTGGCCGAATATCGACTGATTGATGGAGTTAACTTGACATATCCACTAGAGATGTCCGATTTTCAAGGCTACAAAGAACCAGTTCCTTTGATGTCACTGGAACCGCGGATATGAATTTTCCGAAAATAACCCGGTTATTTTCGGAACTAGTTACACGTTAAATAGTTCTAACACAAATTAAAAAAAAAAATATTGGTACAATTCCAAAAGCAACGAAATAATAAGAATTTTGGAGAAACCGGTCTATTTTACTAAGAATTTGTCTGGCCAATTTCTCTCAAAATGGGGAATTTTTTTAAAGAAAGCCTCTGGCAACGAATGTCATCGCACCTACTATCTACCACGCAAAGTTCACTCGCGGACAGTGACTTCATACTAGCGACGGCACAATCAATGAATCATCGCTGAAATACTCGATCATTATTACCAGCTATCAAATTACACGGAGTCATAGCTACACTCATACATCCATTACTTCAATAATAATTTACTCAACGGCAACACTGAACATAAACTTCTAACAGCATCCTAGTACTAACCCCAGACCCTTGGGTGTGTGAGTGATATATTAATCTGTCTCTTTTAGATTCTCCCCACACACTGCAGTCATTATTGCTCCACCTTTCTAATTGTAACATCCTATAAACTATCCCACAATTGTCTTAATTTTAGATTATTTCAATTACCATCACATTTTTATAGCAACATTTTTTTTAAATTCAAGTGCATCTACTTTTCTGGTAACGTTTCTTCAACGACTGCGGCACTCACCTTGTAGTGAGTAGGTTCTTGTTATATTGACTACTTATCAACTAAACTCCTCATTGGTGCTTTTTCATTGTAAAAGTATATCGCTTAACAGTTATTTGTTCTGTATTTAGAGCGATGGCATTATAACACATTGAGTTACCCAACACCAACCAGGTTAACAGGTTACATACGAGTTTAGGGGCATGAGTTGTTCATTGTGAATTTACGGCCGCTGTCAAACATTAAAAACAAACGATTAGTTAGTTTATTTTGTCTTGACCTTGAGCGAAATATTTAACTCGATTCCTTTTTAGTAAATTTCATTATTATATATATTTTGTCTTAAATTTACACCTAAAATCAATAATAGACCAAAAAAGTGCGTTTTTTTCGCCCTTAAATTCATAAACCTACCTATATCGTTTCTTAAGTAGCATATTTCAAACGATACAATTACTTACCTATATTATACCGGTATTTTATATCAGAGAACTGTTTCAACCCACACAAAACCACAATTTGACAGTTTTGAATTCAGGGGCCTTACTCTCTAGCTCTCGTAACCGCCAATATCTGTGTTACACACTCGTATTTTGACAGATGTTTGTCAGTTTCGCAAACTTTACACTCTTTATCAGTCGGAAGCCCGAAAGTCACAAACTAAAAATGTATGTGTTTGCTTCTCACAGCGACGCCCGGTTACGTCCCTGTATTGTCATTTTTGATACTCCCTACCGCCGTTTGTGAAACTCAGTCGTATAAATTTCGTGTTTCCCAAGCCGGATCGGCGGACCTCCGTTTTATGAAACTTTTGACATTTCGTCTAACGACACATTTCTATAAATTAATATACCTATTCGAATTTCTCGTTTTAAAAGGTAAGTAATATGATTTATTTGGAATTAAACGATACCTCAACCGGATTAGTAGATGTGTAACTAACCGCCATACTTTTAGGCACTTATTTGTAATTGTTATCGTAATTACACTTCGTTTTAGCAATTCCTACAACTGACAACTATGTAATTGCACAAAATGGGTTCTTAGTTTTTGTTATTTAAGTGTTTTGTGCGTATTTCGATCGAAGCGAAACTTTCGCAAACATCGAAGGGCAAAAGGATACTTATCTAGTTTATTAAGAAAATTAGAATTTGAATGCTATGTACCAAATGGGTACGGTCTGTTGAAATCTTATTCATAATTTGTGTGTTATATTTCAGCCACAATGGACGGTTATTTTCGCCTGCAATTTGTTTTGCGAATTTTTCGCAAAGACGAGAACAGGGTAGAGGCAGCCCGAAGAAGACAGTTGAGGTATCTGTCAAACCCCATGACCATTCCGGAAACATTATTTATTGCTCACTACCGCCTGTCGGAGGACCTCTTCAAAGCGTTGTGTGACGAGTTGAGGCCGTTACTCCCTGTACCTAGGAGAATAACCGGAGTGCCCCTGGAGCTTAAAGTGAATACAACATTATTTATTTTATCATATTTTCTTTCAATGTGAAACCCCAATCCTGAAAATTAACAGCATAATCCAAGTATCTGCTTCATATGAACAAATATTTTTTTATGTTTCAGGTTCTAACAACTTTGTCTTTCCTAGCTACAGGGTCATACCAGAAACTTGTGGGAAACGACTTCCACTGTAGCGTTTCACAACAAATGGTTAGCAGACACATGCATGAAATAGTGTCAGCTATAAACCTAATCATGCGTAGGCACGTCAAGTTCCCAGGAATGCATCAAGAAAGGAATGCTGTGAAACAAGGGTATGTTCTGATTTATTATATTTTGTGGCATATTCAGATGATGGGCTAATATGTAATTATTTTATGTAATATTTCATCTCTGTTGAACTCAAGAACGAGTCGAAGAAGCGACCCGTTCTCATGTGACAAATGTCAACCGTGTTAGGAGCGCTTTTGGCTTGTTTCCTGACTATGCACCGGTACCGAAGGTATCAATGACGCCAGTTCCTCGGAGCATCTTCCAATAAAATAACGGTAGAACAAGGATAGCATTCCCACCCTGTATATGTATTTATGGTATATTTATACTGTTAATAAATAAATAATTTGGTTCTAACCCTTTTACCTTTGCTGTCTTTTGTACACTTACTTGAATTTCATAATGATGATGAAACACAGTGTGGTTTTCGAAATGCGAAGAACGGTCTAACTTAAAGATTACAGTAATATTAATTTTATAGCATGTCGTCTCTATCGAAGTGGAAGGGAGGCACAATAATAATAATAATAATAAAACAAAAACAACAAAAATGATGAATGTGGTATCTTATTTTATATTTGTACATAGAGAAAAACTTAAGTCTCTGTGAAACAGTTAGCAATATATTATAGAGAAGATTACACATTTAGAACACATACAATAAAGGAGAAATACATAGTAACAACAGCAATTACATGTATATTGCAATGACAGTGTTAAAAAAATACATTATTCATTCTAATCGAATAAAACGTTATATTTTTAGTAAGCTTAATATGTGTGTACAAAAAATGAAATAGTTATATATGAACAGCCCACTAAATTTCCACAGTATTTCCACTGTTCTTGGTCCTCATCCAGTGATAGCATGTTTTTGTGTATAAAAAAGTGATTGCACCCTATTCCTCATTTGAAATAAAAACTGAAACTTTCCAGGTGGGAAAAAATATAACAAGCAGTAATTGTTGAATGAAACACTAGTGTATATTGAATTATTTGGCGGGTATTTGATAAGCCCCCATAGCTCAGTGGTCAGAGCATTCGACCGGCAATCGGAAGGACACGGGTTCAAGTCCCGTTGGCGGCAAGTATCTTTTCTCGGGAGATTTTTCAATGTAAATGAGTGTTTCAGGCTGACAATTATTGCTTGTAATAATTGTTACCCTTTGTGCTATGTATAAAAATCTTGTCTAAACGTTAGTTTATAAATTAAAAAAAAAAAAATTAATATTTAACAAGTTTAAGTATTTCCCCAATAAATGCAGACATAATTTGTCTCGACGCCACCTAGCGAGGGATTTAACACTAACAATGTCTTTCTCGCAAAAATAAAGTTGGTTGTTTTCAGGTGGGAAAAAATATAACAAGCAGTAATTGTTGAATGAAACACTAGTATATATTGAATTATTTGGCGGGTATTTGATAAGCCCCCATAGCTCAGTGGTCAGAGCATTCGACCGGCAATCGGAAGAACACGGGTTCATGTCCCGTTGACGGCAAGTATCTTTTCTCGGGAGATTTTTCAATGTAAATGAGTGTTTCAGGCTGACAATTATTGCTTGTAATAATTGTTACCCTTTGTGCTATGCATAAAAATCTTGTCTAAACGTTAGTTTATAAATTTAAAAAAAAATAATAATTTGTATTTTTTTAATACTGTCATTGCAATATACTGTTAGCAGCATATTTAAATATTGCCGCTTCACACGTTTGGTTTGCTCATCCGCCGCCAGAGGTACTGCTATCGCCTCTGGCGGCCAACAAGGAAACTACACCAGCTACGGCGGTCGGTAAAGGAGGGAACTACTAACTCTTCCTGGTTGGCAACACACCAACAGCACGGAGAGCGAACGGCTGGGAAATACAAATGGCGGAATATAATCTTGCCGATTCTTGAATGTTGTTATTGTCAATTAACGTGGAGACAATATATTTCATCGTGAATATTAACTTAGCGTTTTATTAATTGCTAACAATACATGTAATTGCTATTGTTACTATGTATTTCTTCTTTATTGTATGTGTTCTAAATGTGTAATCTTCTCTGTAATATATTGCTAACTGTTTTATAGAGACTTAAGTTTTTCTCTATGTACAAATATAAAAAAAGACACCACATTCATCATTTTTGTTTTATTATTGTGCCTCCCTTCAACTTCGATAGAGACGACATGCTATAAAATTAATATTACTGTAATCTAAGTTAGACTGTTCTTCGCATTTCGAAAACCACACTGTGTGTCATCATCATTATGAAATTCAAGTAAGTGTACAAAAGACAGCACAGGTAAAAGGGTTAGAACCAAATTATTTATTTATTAACGGTATAAATATACCATAAATACACATACAGGGTGGGAATGCTAGCCTCGTTCTACCGTTATTTTATTGGAAGATGCTCCGAGGAACTAGCGACATTGATCCCTTCGGTACCCGTGCATAGTCAGGAAACAAGCCAAAAGCGCGCCCAACACGGTTGAAAACAAATTGCAGGCGAAAATAACCGTCCATTGTGGCTGAAATATGACACATAAATTATGAATAAGAAAGATTGCAACAGACCCGTACCCATTTGGTACATAGCATTCAAATTCTAATTTTCTTAATAAAGTAGATAAGTATCCCTTTGCCCTTCGATGTTTGCGAAAGTTTCGCTTCGATCGAAATACGCACAAAACACTTAAATAACCCAAACTAAGAACCTATTTTGTGGAATTACATAGTTGTCAGTTGTAGGAATTGCTAAAACGAGGTGTAATTACTAATAAGTGCTTAAAAGTACGGCGGTTAGTTACACATCTACCAACCCGTTTGAGGTATCGTTTAATTCCAAATAAATCATATTACTTACCTTACAAGAAATTCGAATAAGTATATTAATTTAGAGAAATGTGTCGTCAGACGAAATGTCAAAGGTTTCATAAAACGGAGGTCCTCCGATCCAGCTTGACAAACACGAAATTTATACGACTGAGTTTCACTTACCGCCGATAGGGAATACCAAAAATGACAATACAGGGACGTAACCGGGCGTCGCTGTGAGAAGCAAACCCATACTTTTTTAGTTTGACTTTCGGGCTTCCGACTGATAAAAAGTGTCAAGTTTGCGAAACTGACAAACATCTGTCAAAATACGAGTGTGAAACACAGATAATGGCGGTTACGAGAGTTAGAGAGTAAGCCCCCAGTGCGGTTAAATACACGATAATGACTTACTTTAACGGAAAGCGTATAGTTATAGTTAATGTAGGTAGGTCCAATTTGTGAAGAAAGTATTGTTTATTTCTGTCAATTCCATAACTGAATGGTCATTCTTTTGTAATTTCATTGATGCAGGTGGCAGTTTATTGCAGAGTGGTACAGTTAATGATAAATTGATCATTTCTGCAGCGTTCGTTCTTTAAAAAATATACCTCGATGCAATGACGTTATATTAATAAATAGACTCGCCATAGTCTCATGTACTCACAATATATTGTGGAAAGTAAGGAACACTCTTTTGTTTTCAGCGATTTTCAGTATAATTTCTTAATTCAAAAGTTTATTCCTGTGTGATAAAGATAGACAATCAAATAATGTGTGTGTATGAATGACATGAGCGGGCGGCGTATTGCTTGTCACTTTTTGATGGAACGTTCGCTGTCTCCTTTTCTTGAGGCCCACTAGAATAAAAGGTCCAGCTGCCTGTCGGAGTTTGATATGTCGAGCTATACAATAAAACAATAGGGCAACGACAGTTTTCAAATGGTGGCGATTGTCATCAATACTTGTTGGAACTGCTGATTTATGCGTTGTTTTACCGCAAGCAAACAAATAAACGAGTGTTTAGGCTGATTAGTCTACTTTAAAACAGTAAAGTTTACTTAGCAACAGAAATTTGGCTGTTGCGCGTCCAGACTTATTAGGACTTGAATTTTCTCTAATGACGTGTAAAACCGCGAGCAGGAAACATGAACATTAAATGTAATAGTTATAATAATCGATATTATTAAGTAATTTGCGTGTACTTGTGTACGTGTTATTCATTCGCCATTACTATTATTTGCCGTGTAATTGAAACATTTTCTCATCACACAGGAGGGCATTTTGGAACTTTTTAAAATGCAATTTACTTACTGGTAAGTGCTGGTAAGACGCAACCTTACTCGACGCGTAGCAGTTTAGTACTAAAGTACTAGATATCGAGAACGGTGCAATTGTCTTGTTCTTGTCTTCCCACTTTGAGGTTTCTACCCCTCGTCTAATGTAGTAAGTATGTAACGTCATTGCCTCGAATTACCTAGGTTTAGTTTTTTTTATACCCCTCTGACTGCCGTCAAAGGAAAGAAGGGGAAGAATATTTTTTTAATTTTTGTTGATTTGAAGCTCCTTTTAAGCCATTTCTAGATGTATCCGTCCTGATATTGTCGTTACAATTAATTAGAGTTTTGAATGAAACCGTTCTCGTTGGTATATTAAAAGAATTGTGCTAAGAAAATCAGCGCTGTCATAAAATCATACTCAATTTTATGCTAGTTTAAGTCAGAAATGATATATCATTTCAATTTGTAAACCGGGTTTATAGTAATACCGGTTAGAGATTCGTAGGGGATTTTAAAGTACCAGTACCATCAAGGCCGGATCTACGAAATCTGGCACCCTGTGCAGTAGGTACCGATGGCTCCCCCCCCCCCCTACATTTTTATTTTGATTAAAAATTCGTTCACCCCAATTTTTTTATTTAACTTTTTTTTTACACTAATTTATCAAATAAAATCAAGACATATAAAGGGTGTAACTTTTCCAAGTGACCTGGCGGTAGCTCTCACACTCTTTTTTTTTTAAAGAGAGAATCGCCAGGAGCCCTATATTCTCTGAATCTATTGGGTAAACATAAAATTATGGTGCCATTTTAATTATTTTAGGAAAACTCTTTTTGCAAGTTATGCTTTAAAATAATACAACGAATTGTTTGTTTGTGTCCGTACCATGATTTAAAATATAGGTTACGAGACAATGCTGGTGGTTTCGCTGAACTAGGTCCATTAGACATTCTTGAGATTTACTGCGTTTATGTATATACCCAACGCGAATATTAATAAAAAAAGCAAATACAAATACGTTTTCATGGCAACGTACAACACAAGAATAGCATCTACAGCTTCTGACTAGCAACAGGCAGTCCCGACGAGAGACAGTGAGCAGTGAGACGGAAGATGGTCCTTCAAACCCTTCACACCGTCCCCGGCAGCACAGTGGCCAGACGTGACCCCTATGAAGACGGTGGGAAAGTGGAGAAGAGACTTCTGAAGAACCCTGGAATATAACCTAGAATATAAACTCAAATTTGTACCTTGCATTTCCACTGTGTTCTGTGTTGAGCGAACAAACACCATATAAACACTAAACACTGACGTATGATATCAACGGCTTACGAAAGATGCTTACACTGACACCGTAAAATAACAAATCTAATAGATATTAATTATACATCCAACCATCCTGACCACAACAACATGTCCCCTGAAGACCAAAAACACGTCTTTCAACTGTTCCTCCGCAGACATCACTCCCGTTCCCCAACTACTGCCCCCTACTGCCCCTTCAGTTCTCCCCAGCCCGATTCAAGTTACATCACCCCAACTAGCGCCCCCCTCACCACCCCCTAGCAGTTCTCCCCCTTGCTGCCCCCCAAACCGACCGCCCTCCAATCGCCCATCGCCCCCTCACCACCCCCCAAACCGATCGCCCCCTCGCTCCCCCCCGCACCAATCTCCCCCCCACCGCCCCCCAAACCGATAGCCCCATCGCTGCCCCCCGTACCAATCCCCCCCCACTGTCCCGCAAACAGTTCGCCCCTTCTCCGACGGCCCTCCCCCTGTTCCCCAAACAGATCACCCCATCGCTGCCCCCCGCACCAATCTCCCCTCCACTGTCCCGCAAACCGTTCGCCCCCTCTCCACCCCCCAAACCGACGGCCCTCCCATTGTCCCACTAACCGATCGCCCCCCCCCCTCTGCCCCCCAGACCGACCACTCCCCCACCACTCCCCAATCTGACTGCCCCCTCTCCGCCCTCAATACCGATCACCCTCCCAACGCACCCCTAACCGACAGCGCCCCCATCGCCCCTCTAACCGATTGCGCCCCCATCGCCCCCCAAACCGTCCGCCCCCTCCCAGCTACCCCAACCAACTACCCCCTCACCCCTAGTCCGCCGAACACCCCCCATACATCGGCTCCCCCAACCCCCCCTAAATCTCTTCTCTAATACCTAAACTATTCTCCCCATTTCTTCCCAACACCCTCGTTCAGATCAACGCAATCCCCACCCCACAACGTACCACCCCCCGACCTGCCACTACCCCACTAAATTCCCCCTCCCCCCAGAGCCCCCTTACCCCTCCCCCCGCCCCTCAAATAGTGGTAACCACCCAGTTGTTCCCTCGCCCTGTAGTAAAAAAGAAAACCAATTTCAAACAACTCCTCCGTAATAATCCTCCCCCATATTGCAGCCATGTCTTTTGCAAATAAAAATTAACAAACATTAAAATCTCTATTCTATAACCTTAATAAACTCATGATGAAAGAGAACAAAAAAATATTCCCAACTATCTGATATTTTACATCATACGAATAGCATAAAAACCAACCAAAAAGGAAGGTTTCTAGCCAACAACGTAGCCGAAAAATCTCTCACAGTAAATGCCCCAGACATACCTACTCTATTCCCAAAACAAGGTAACTACAACCCAGATGTCATCGACATAATACTCATGAAAAATTGCCCTCTCCTTCACACCCTTCAACCAGTAAAAAAACTATCCTTCGACCACGACCCCGTTCTCTTGTTTCTCTCCGACGGCTCAATACCCTCAGTACCATCTCATCAAACCACTCGCAAGAAAATCTTATGGCAAAAACTTCCCTAACTAAGGCAAAGATTCTCAAACCCGATCGATCGCATTCGCATGAACCGCTTCGCCTACCAAGTCAAAGTCGAACTCCAAAGATTCAGAGACGAGCAGTGGCATGACTTCATTTCCACTCTCGAAGAAGACAGAACCGCCCTTTGGAAACTCTCCAAATCCCTTAGAAAACCCCCAACCAGAATATGTCCCCTTACGGGCCCAAAAGGCACAGTCTATTCCTCCCGAGACAAAGCCGAGACTTTTGCCGACAGCCTCGAAGAACAATTCTCCCCGACCACGACCTCAATTCGTTGCTACCGTAGAAGCAAAAGCCTCATCCCTCATGAGTGAAACCCCCATCGACGATCAAATCCCCTTCACAACCCCTCAGGAAATCACCAAAATCATAAAAACTCTCAACACTAAAAAGTCCCCAGGACCCGACTCCATCTTAAATAAAATTCTAAGATGCCTCCCCTCAAAAGGCATCTGCGCCCTCACAGCCATCAGCAACGCGTCCTTCAGACTCCGAATTTTCCCACAAGACTACAAAATTGCCGACGTCATTCTCATCCCCAAACCCGGTAAAGACCCCATTCAGGCCCGAAACCACCGGCCAATCAGCCTACTTCCCTGCACAGGTAAAATCCTAGAAAAACTTATCCTCGCCAGACTTAAAAAAAAATAGTAGACGATCTCCAACTCATCCCCGACTTCCAACACGGCTTTCGATCGGGCCACTATACTCTTCACCAACTTTTGCGGGTGGTTGAAGAAATTACAAACGCCTTCAACTACAACCAATGCACAGTAGTCCTCTCGCTAGACGTCCAGAAAGCTTTTGACAAAGTCTGGCACTATGGACTCATTTATAAAATGTTCCTCCTAGGGATCCCCCTCCCAATGATCCAACTTATATGACACTTCCTCAAAGATCGTAAATTCAGAATTAAACTCGACGGAATTTTTTCAACCATCAGACCACTCACAGCAGGAGTCCCTCAGGGATCCATTCTCTCACCAGCCCTCTTCAATATCTACCTAAGCGATATCCCCCGTCCCAGCACCCAAAACCATCGCACAAAAATAGGCAAATTCGCAGACGACACCGAAATCATGTCAACCTCAGTGAGCCCAAAAACCGCCACCCGTAGAGTTCAATCCCACGCCACAAAATGTGAAGTCTTCTTCAAAGAATGGCGCATAAGCATAAACCCCTCCAAAAGCGCAGCCTGCGTCTTTTCAAGAAAAAACTCCATCCGAAGGCCTCCCAACATCCAGCTTTTCGGAGAAAACGTCCCCTGGGTAAAACACATTAAATACCTCGGCGTTACCCTAGACAGTAGACTCACCTGGAAAAAACACATTAGCGAAACTCTAGCCGCAGCATCAAAAACTTTTGGAGCCCTCTACCCCATGCTATTATAATAATAATAATAATCATAATGTTTATTCCAGGATGTGGGGAGGATAGTGCAATCCCACACGTCCCATAAAGTTGTACATATTTACACAACAGAATGCAAAATGCAAAGGAAATAAACATCTATCGGTTAAAAATAAACTCCTCATCTACAAAACAACAATAAGACCCAAACTCACTTACGCAGGCCCCATCTGGGCAAACGCCGCAGATTGCCATATGAAAAAACTCCAAATCTTCCAAAACAAAGTAATTCGTACAGCCCTGGGCGCTCCCAAGTGGTTGAGAGTGTCCCAACTCCACAAGGACTCAGAAGTCCCGTTACTAAAAAACCACATCGTAAGTCTCGCGGAATCTTTCTATGCAGGAATTCCCACCCATGTAAATCCGTCTATCAACTGCCTCACCCGATACAACGTAAATGAAATCTCCAAGCACAAAAAAACCCAAGCAAATCCTCCGTAAAGATCCTCCTCCCCTATTGCAGCCATGTCTCCCCTTGCAAATAATTATTAACAAACACCTAAATTCCATTTTTTTCTACAAACATAATTTTTAATTATAACTTCATGATGAAAGAGACTTTCATTATTAGGTTTCCGCTACATTAGGATGTAGCGGAAACTGAAGTTAGCACTTCCAATGTGCTTCTTGACTTCCTCCGTAATTTGTCCATGATTTATATTTTTTATTGTCATTATGACGGGAGGCACTCTGTTGCCTTTTCTGAGCGCTCCCGCCGCCGCCGGTTCTTGCCTTGCCGGCATCGCCGCCTCCGCCTGTTGCCTGGCGGGCGCCACTGGGCCAGCTGATTTTTTCTTAAGTGGCTGCGCTGTGCTTATGTGCGCGTCGCCAACTTCTCCTAGGATTTCAAACCTGTTTGTTTTCTTCACGTTGAAATGCGTGTCTGATTTTGGTGGGGAGTACGGGCGCTTTGAAGGTCCCACCCAGGTCCAGCCAAAATCCATAGGCTGTTGTGAGCTGCCGTGTGGTATGGGCTCCTTTACTTCGGCGCTTGGGCCGGGTTTTTGTGTAGTAGTCGTTGCGGAAAATACGAATTCCGGCTTTTTGGTATTCTGGTTGATCTTATATCCGATGGCCCCTTCTGGGAATATCATCGGAACGTAAATATCATAGAACATATTTCCTGGTTTTTTGTGCTGCCATCTTATGCAGGTATCCTTTGTTTACAGCCCTGATTCGTCGCGTATCCATTGTCTTGCTGGGGGGGGGGGTCTTACCGGGGGGGAGGGGGGAAGACGTGGTTGCTGTCAAATAAATATGATTAGTATTGATGCTTTTGGGCCGATCTGAATGTCGGCGGGTGGACCGATTGCCCCTAGCGCCTTTCAGCACCAGTTAGCGTCGGTCTGCCACCATTCAGGTCTTCCTTTAAGATTTGCCTATTCTCTGTGTTGGCAGTGTCCCAATCCGCCGCGGAACCAAACTTGCCAAGCCGCCAGAGAATCAGGCTAATCGCAAATGCTTCTCAGAGGTCTCAGAATTCAGAAAAATCGTAAGTTGGGTTTTTGGGCCGACCTGAATGTCGGGCGCCCGATTGCCTCAGGCGCCTTGCGGCACCGGATAGCATCGGTCTACCACCATTCAAGTCTTCCTTTATGATCAGTCTATTCTCTGTGCTGACAGTGTCCCAATCCGCCGTGGAACCAAACTTGCCAGGCCGCCAGAAAATCCAGACTAGTCGCAAAAAACAAACTATCTCGAATATCTTCGATCGTACTTTTCTTTTTCGATTCTTTTTTCAACGTCCCCTGGGTAAAACACATTAAATACCTCGGCGTTACCCTAGACAGTAGACTCACCTGGAAAAAACACATTAGCGAAACTCTAGCCGCAGCATCAAAAACTTTTGGAGCCCTCTACTCCATGCTATGCAAAAGAAATAAACATCTATCATGTAACAGACGTATCAGCGCCTTTACAAGACTGTAAAATAGTACCGGGTTTTTAGTGCACGCCTTCCCGAGGTATACGCTGATGATGATGATTAGAGCTGGCTGGCCTCCCTACATCCAGTCGTAATGGTCCTGGATGCGCCTAGTTTCTGCCTGAGCGGTGCCTTGGCAGTGCCCAGAGTTAGGGCTGACTGCAGCGGTAGGCACCAGGTACTCGTTCAGGCAGAACTTCAGCAGGAGGCAGCAGGTGGAAGAGGTAGGTGTTTGTAGGAAAACTTCCGAAGAATAAAAGACAAGTTTGTTGAGTAGAGATGAAATGATTTATTTTCTAAAATGTGGCTCCTTTTATACCCAAATCTCCACGAAATTTGGGTCACGTGGTACAGAAATGGGGTGGGAGGTTTGACCTTGCCCGATACTATAAAAAGGGCGGCGTTTCTGTCTCACCTTATTTTTCAAAGATTCTGATTTTGCCCGCGCTAGCGACAATACGTTATGTCCTCACAGTAATTACTTCTCGCTTACGTTTTCCTGAAACAGATTTAGAATTTAATTCTTTCTCTTGCTTGTGCGCCCGCGCAAGTAATTGGTGAAATTGCGTACTTACGATTTATCAAAAAAACCTTTTATCATTGTGCCAGATCGCTACGATTGTTTTTTCCTCGGGGAGGGTTTCAACTCGTGGTCCGGCCGCTATACGTGTGCTGCCAAAGTGTGTTTTTGTATCATTCTAAACAAGTGAATCCCATGGTTGTCCTGTATCAGTGTTGTTGTGGTGATAAACCGAGTGTCGAATGGTGTTTAGTTCATCAATATTACCGAGAGTCTCCTCAAAAGCGGTAAGTCATTTCCATTTATCGCTACATTGATTGATTTATTCTACAGAGTTCATCGCCCCCGTTTGATTCAAGTAATATCTTGTTCCAAATTATCACAATAAAGCTTAATATTGCTTTCTACAATTCCCCGTAGTAACAGCTTTCAACTATTGAAAATATTAATTCCCCGTCGCATTTTCAAACAAATTCTCTGCAAAGTAACAGTTCAATAATCATTAAAAATATTAATTTCCCCGTTATCGCAGCGGTGCCCAGCGCCAGCAGCTATTAAAAAGCAATTAGCAACGCCCCGAACAACTTTCTTCTCAGAATTTTCAGGCAATTAGCATAGCGCTCAGCGTACCTCAGTACATCCTTGACCGAAAGTTAAATTAAAATATTTTATCATGTCTCAATTTGAATCCGACGTAAGAACATTTATCGCCAACCGGGCTGGCCGTGATGTTTCTTCTGAGGAGAATGACCACTTAGCCAAGATCGTCCTTCGGACTTATCTTGAAGAGTCCGTTGACTCTTCACCAAAAAGTCTTTACCCCGAATCTAGTCAAGGTTGTTCTCGCGCCTGGGATAACCACAATGTAGAGATGGAGGACTGTCAGTCGTCCTCCGACGAATCTGGCTACGAATTAGTAGCCAGGCGTGAACAAATTCAAATGAATCACTGACGCCGGTAAATTCTCCGCGATCGTCTCCCCTATTAAAGAAAAAACACCATCAGTCATCCAGAGCTGACGTGGCTACTAAAAATAAATTTACCTCCCTGAGGTCAAAATCTCCGTCTCCAGATAGAACTGTATAGCCTACAGCTAATGACGATACGCCAAAAAAATTTGCGCGTATCCCACCTATCGTATTACATAAAAAATCAGAAACTACGGCCCTTCTTCGCTCGCTTGAACATAATGGTATTGATTTCATGGCTAAAAATATGGGGAACGGTCTCCATATCATCACTAAAGTGCCACGCCACCATCATGCAGTCACGCGCTACCTATTATCTAAGAAAGTGGAATTCCACACCTTCAGACTGCCCGAAGAGAAACCTCTGAGGGTGGTCCTGAGAGGCATACCTGAGGATGTCTCCACAGAAGAAATAAAGGATGAACTAATCCTTAAATACCCAGTACAAGCGGTCCACCGGGTGAAAAATGGTAGAACCAAGGCACCTTTCCCCCTCGTGCTCGTCACTCTGACGAAAAATGAAGCGGGCAAAGACATCTTCAATTGATTCCGTCTGAAGATCCAAGTAGAATTGCTTAGAAATAAAGCTGAATTCCGTCTGAAGATCCAAGTAGAATTGCTTAGAAATAAAGCTAGAGTAGGACAATGCTTCCGTTGCCAGGCGCACGGACATTCGGCAACGTGCTGCCAAGGAAGTGAACGTTGCGTCAAATGCGCGGGTCAGCATAGGTCATCTGACTGTACAAAGTCTCGTGAGACTCAGCCAAAGTGCGCGTTGTGTGAAGGTGCGCACACAGCCAACCATGGAGGGTGCCCTGCCAGGCACCAAAAGAATTTAAATTTTAGTAGGAATAGAAATTCCAATTACTATAAAAATTACAACAACAACAAAATAAATAGTCGTAATAGTCAAAACAATAACTACCAACATAGCCAACCGCAAAGGCAAAATAGTCAAATACCAACAAATCAGACCTCACCTACAGCCTCTTTGGCGGAATTCCCCCCCCTCCCCCCCCCTTCGCCCTACTCCTCCCACCTCCGCCAAATCAGCCAATACAGCTCCACCTCCCCCCCCCACCGTAAGTGGCCTGAGCCACATTATTATAAACCCTGTTCCTCCCAGAGGGAGAGACGAGCCCCCACAAACCTGGGGCCCAGTCGGCAACATAGGTTGGAGCGAGAGCCCCAACCCGCCCAAGCGTCTCAACGCGCCTCCAACCCTGACCTTCCCCCGCCCACTTTAGATAGAGTTCATAAACAAGCGCTTATCGAACAATTGGCGACGATTACCAAAGAGATGGCTAGAATTCAATCAATTTAAAATTATTACGATGTCTAGACAAAATGTTAAATTAATCAATTTGCAGACGGCCTTTTGGAACGCCAATGGCTCTGTCATAACGCACAAGGAGGAAATAATTGAATTCCTACAAGATTACAGCATCGAAGTATTCCTCATTAATGAGACCTGACTTAAGCCGTCTAGGAACTTCAGAATTCGTGACGACAGACTAGCCAATAAGGGAGGCGGAATCCTCCATCTTGGTTAAGAACAACATTGACCACCGTCTAGCGCATTCATTCTCTAGTGTTAATATTGAATCCACATCAGTAATAATAAATACCTCTTCTGGACCACTTAAATTCATTTCAATCTATGTACACCCTAACCGTCAATTAATTCCAACCGAATTAGACAGCCTCCTGTCCGAAAATGTCCCCACTATGATAGCTGGGGATATGAATGCAAAACACGGATCGTGACATTCCACACAGAATAACACAAAAGGAAACGTGCTCGCAAAGTACGCGAGTACCAAGCCTATCGTAGTCGATGCCCCAGATAGACCCACGATTCATCATCACAACGGTATTCCGGATGTGATTGATATCGTTTTACTTAAAAATACTAGTCATTTACACTCCCTCAGAGTACTAAACGAACTTACTTCAGACCACGATCCAGTTCTTCTAACTTTAACAGGAGGCTCTAACCCTCTGGTCCCCGATAATCCTCCACGCACTAAAATCAAATGGAAAAAATTAACCGAGCTGCTAATTAAAAACATAGTTATACCTACATCAATTCCCGACGAAGCCTCCCTAAATGGCGCTACCTCCAACTTTATCCAGACAATAAAATCATGCATCACCGAGGAGTCCGATGAGATTCCCAACGTCACAACACGTCATGGAATACCCGAAGAGATCAAAGATCTTATTAGGGAAAAAAAATCGTGTTAGAAAGGAGTGGCAAAGATCTTGCAACCCGATAGTGAAACAATATCTTAATCGACTTAACAGAGAAGTGCGCGATGCCCTCATCGAATTTCGCAACGAGCGTTGGCACGATTTCATTTCAACTTTAGAAGACGATAGAGCAGCTTACTGGAAGCTCTCCAAAGCACTAAGACGCCCAAAAACTAAAATCTCCCCGATTCAAGGCCTCAACGGAAAGTTTACTACGCTGCAGACAAGGCAGAAGCCTTTGCAGATAGCCTTGAAAGTCAATTCTCTCCAAACACCGATCACGACGATCCTGCGTTCGTAGCAAAAGTGGATTCAAACGTAGAAGCAATCTTAAATCTAGACCCTGAAGACCCCCCAATCAGGTGCACAACCCCTAAAGAAATATTGAATATAATTAGAAAATTAAAGAAGAAAAAGGCCGCCGGGCCCGATGACATTTCAAATAAGATTTTAAAACATCTCTCAACTAAAGGCATCTGCACCATAACAGCCATCTGCAACGCGTCACTTCGGCTGCGTTGCTTTCCTAAGGATTTTAAAGAAGCTGACAATTTTAATTCCCAAACCAGGCAAGGATCCATTATTAACGGAGAATCATCGGCCAATTAGCCTCCTTCCATGCCTAGGTAAAATCCTGGAAAAAGTAATACTAGCACAACTAAATGCATTCACAAATAAAAGTAAATTCTTGCCAGACTTCCAACACGGTTTTAAGAGCAGGTCATTCCACCTCTCACCAACTCCTACGTGTGGTGGAACACATCACGGAGGCATTCAATATCAAGAAAAAAAAACAGTAATTCTCTCACTCGATGTTAGTAAGGCTGTAACAGACGTATCAGCGTCTTCACAAGACTGTAAAAAAGTACCGGGTTTTTAGTGCACGTTCAGGATGATGGGATGATAAAAAATAATAAAAGGCTGACCTCCCTAGCACCCAGTGCCTGGTGGGTGAAGGACACTGGATGTGCCGATTCTTCTGCCTGAGCCTGGCGGTTGCCTTGAGTAGGACCGGCTTGTCTGGAGGAGGTAGGCACCAGGACTGAAGACAGGCAGAAGTCGGCGAGAGGCAGCTGGTTGATGAAAAACTTAAGAAATAAATAAGACGAGTTTGTTGAGTAGAGATGAACTGATTTATTTTCAAAAATGTGGCTTCTTTTATACCCAAATCTCCATGAAATTTGGGTCACGTGGTGCAGAAATGGGGTGGGAGGTTTGACCTTGCCCGATACTATAAATAGGGCGGCGTTTCTGTCACACCTTATTTTGTCGGTGTCGCCCACGAAATTGGTCGCTTAAAATTGAGAATTAGAAATAATTCTACAGGGTAAAATTGGTATATACAGGTACATATCTTAAGTCTAACATATTTATACAGGTATGATTTATCCGTAGATTTTTGTTTTGGTGAGTTTATGGCAATTTTAAGGCAAGTTTACAATTTGGTGATAGGTATTTACTGTTTGGCTAATTGTGGGAAGTTAAATTAAGAATCTAGTATTTTTCCCAGGTCCCTCACAAGACTAGCTACTTAAACCTGTTTGTTTCATCGTCTTGCGAGGCAAAACAGATGGAGCGTGACGCTGCTGTGTTTGCTTTGTAGGCAGCGCCTAGGTATGGCGACTCCGCAACTTTGGAGGAGTCCCAGCCAGTCCAGCCATCTCTCGTTGTGCTCGGGATTGATGGTTTCGTCCCATCCGATGCTTGACCTCCAGACATCTTGGAGCAGCATTTTTGATCTGACTGTGAGGCATGCAACGAACCCCACAGGATCAAAAATTTTCATTACGATGCTGAGCAGCTGACGTTTGGTAGGTCTGCTGATCAGTTCTGGTTCGGCGGCGTCCCTGAAGGCGTACAGGAAACAGTCAGTCACCGGGTCCCATAGCAGGCCGATGATTCGTTCGGTCTCTGCTTCTCCGCTGCTGATGCGTATGGCTGAAAATGATAATTTTAAATATAAAAAAAAACCCAAGATAGTCCTCCGGAAGTAATAAAAAAAACCTGCATACAGTCGCAGTATAGTTTTAATCTCACTTTCAAACCAACCATAATAATAAAATATCAGTAAAGTATCTATAGATAATCCATTATATAATTATGTTAGAGTCAGTAAACTCATGTTTAGGAACTCTGAAAAATAACTCAATCAAAAAATAAATCATGTTCAGTTCAACTGTTTAATACGACCTCAACCGTTTTATTACTCTTTCCTACCTCTGGAAATCTTCCACCTGCTGCCTCCTGCTGAATTTCTGCCTGAACCAGTACCTAGTGCCTACCGCTGCAGTCGGCCCTAACTCTGGCACTGCCAAAGCACCGCTCAGGCAGAAACTAGGCGCATCCAGGACCATTACCACTGGATGTAGGGAGGCCAGCCAGCTCATATCATCATCATCAGCTTGTACCTCTGGAAGGCGTGCACGAGACCGGTCCCTTTTTTACAGTTCTTGTAAAGACGCTGACACGTCTGTTACAACAGGGTTTTCAGGGCAGCGGCCGCTACTGGTACATAATACAGATAAATCAATAAAATACAAAATTTCCCCTCCATCTTCCCCACCTTCCATCTCCCCTCTTCCCATTCTCATCTCCCTTCCCACCAACCCGCCTTTTGTGGTCTATTTATCCATTCAGTCCCAGTACATTTAGTTTTCAAACAGCTCGCGTCCCACCTATTACAATTTCTTTTTTCATACATCATAAATATTCATTTTTGAATATTATTTATTTATTTATTTGATGCAATATTATTTACATTTTTTACATAATTCAATGATGTTGGCCTCACTGGGTGGTTTACCCGTGCTGAGGCCTCCATTTCATATACAAAATTATACACAATACATATAAATATATATATATACATAATATTGGTGAAAAAAAGGAAAAAATTAAATAAAAAACATACGATTAAGATAAATTAAACTTAAAAATTAGAGATTTAGAATTAACGTAAAATTAAGAATAAATAATATTATATAAGGTTAAAAACGATATTTTTAATACGTGTTGTGTGTTTGTGGGTGATTGTGTTTTATATTGGTTTTGTGTGTTACTTATATGTTTTGTTATTTTATGCTATGATATTTTGGTAGTATTGTCTATTTTGGTCTTTAATCCATTTTGTAATTTTGTGTCGGAATTTATTTTTGTTTTCCTCAATTTTATTTTCAAGTGTTAGACTGTTGAATGCTTTTATAGCGTGATATTGGTAATGTCTTTGTCCAAAGCTTGTATTTACCGTCGGAGTTTTTAAGTTTTCTTTGTATGCTTGTCTAACTGGTCTGTTTGTGATATTTTGTGTTTGTTGAAGGTTGTTTTTTTGGTCAAAAATGTAATTTAGTAGCGATTTAACATATAATTGTCGTATGTCTAGTACGTCACAACGGTTGAATATTTGGTCTGTATCAGTAATTCTATGTTTTTTAAGTATTACCTTTAAGATCGTTTTCTGCGCAATTTCCAGGTGTTCGATAGCTGAGTTTGTTGCTCCTCCCCAAGCAATTATTCCATATTCTATTATAGACTGACATAGAGCAAAATATATTGTTTTCATTTGTTGTATTTTGTATATGTTTCTTATGTTTAGGAAAATGTGTATCGTTTTGAGGAGTTTATTTGTGACTTGTTGGATGTGATGTGTCCATCTAAGGTTATGGTCAATTATGATTCCTAGATACTTTATTTGTTCTTTTTTTTCTAGAGGAGGGCAAACGCAAATGTTGGTGTTTAAACATTCGTGTATTTTTATGGTGTTTGTGTTATTTTTTGGCTGTCCTGTGCTATTTATACTGTACGTTGTGAATTTTGTTTTCGATATGTTCAGTGTAAGTATGTTTGAGTCTAGCCATGATTTCACTCGCGTGATTCCTAAATTCGCTATGTTGTATGCATTTTTCCAATCCTTAGATTTAAAGAGTAAAACTGTGTCGTCTGCATAACTAACTATTTCACCGTCTATTTTCATGCTGCAAAGTTCATTAATGTAAATAGTGAAAAGAACGGGCCCTAGTATGCTTCCTTGTGGAACTCCATATGTAATTGGCAGTGGCTTGCTAATATGGTTGTTAATTTTTACTTGCTGTGTTCTGTTACTCATATAACTTTTTAATAGTTGGAGTTCCTTGCCTTTGATGCCTATGTTTTCTAATTTTTTAAAAAGCGTTTGGTGGCAGATTGAATCGAAAGCTTTAGCTAAATCTAGGTATATCGCTATGCATTTATACCCTTGATCTAAATTGCTATGTATATAGTCTATTGTACACGCCAAAGCTTCTTTTGTGCCTATTTTTTCTCTAAATCCATATTGTTTTTCCGAGATTAATTTATTTTCTTCCAGGTATATTATAATTTGGTTTTTTATTACTCTTTCGAAAATTTTTGAAAGCGAGTTTAACAAAGTGATAGGTCTATAGTTAGTTATTTGCATTTTGTCTCCGGATTTGTAAATAGGGATCACCAGTCCTTTTTTAAGAGTACTAGGGAAGCAGGAGTGTGTTATACTTAGATTGATTAAGTGTGTTATGGGTTTTAAAATTTCTGTTTTTATTATCTTAATGCAATCCGTCGTTATCTCATCTAATCCAGGAGCAATACGGTTTTTAATGTGTTTATTATTTTGTCAATTTCCTCTTCCGAAGTTGTTTTTATTGCAAATCTGTGTTGTGTCGGTTGTGTATTGATGTTTGAACTGATTATTGATTATAAGAACAATTATTGATTATAAGAACAATAGTTGATTATAAGAACAATTAATATGAACAAGTAATATGAACAATTATTATTATTATTATTTTTTTTTTTTTTTATTTATTTTTTTTTTTTTTATTGAAATAATAGATAATACATAATATAATCAACAAACAAGTCCTGCTAAGCCAATTGAATCGGCTTGTCAACAGGTGCTTATATTTTAGTTACATATTTAAAATTTACATCTTATATCTACAGATACAACATTTTTTCATACATATCAAAATCAATATAAATCTTTTTTTTCCGATAGCCAATTTTTCACCATATATTTAACCTTATTCATAGAATTACATTGCTTTATAGTGTCAGGTAATAAATTAAATATCTTCGGTATGATATATTCAAACGTTCTCTGTCCGTACTTATTGTTAAATTTCGGAACTATTAACCCGTCGTTACGCGTGAATCTAGTGCTGTATTTATGTTCTAATTTCTCTTTATGCTGCGGGGTAAATATATGTTGAATTATAATTTTGTGCCAAAGTATTGCCTTAACAGGTAAAATTTTGGCACTCTGAAACAGCAACGGTTTATTTTGTCTCTGTTTGAAAATATTAGGGACGACCAATAATTTTACAATTGCGTTTTGTACAACTTGCACTTGTTTCAGATTGGTTATAGAAGTATTTCCCCATATTGTTAATCCATATGTTATAATAGATTCTGCTAGTGACATATAAATTATTTTAAGTGTTTCAATTGATAGGAAAAAATTTAATGTATACATTCTGCCAGCAATCGATCTGAGTCTTTTACAGGTTTTTTTTTATATGTTTGTCCCATTTAAAAAAACAATCTACAGTAACACCAAGATACACGTATTCCGAAACTAATTCTAAGCTTTCACATTTACAATTAGTTGGAATATTTTTATGAATGCAATTAAAATTATGAGATATAATATTAGGATTAAATTGAAATTTGGCATTAGGTGATCTTATATGCATTACTTTGGTTTTTTTAGCATTTATTAATAGTCCTGCATCATGTGACCATTTACAGAGTTGATTAAAGTCAATTTGCATGAGTTCAATTGCAATTTTTAGATCTTTATGTGATATGACCAATGCCGTATCATCTGCGAATACAAAATGTTTCACAAAAGAGAAAAGTTTTTTCATTATGGTTACATAAATTATATATAGTGTAGGTCCTAATATGGAACCTTGTGGAACTCCTGCAGATACATTTTTTGTTTTACTAAAAGTATTATTTATTTTGATACATATTTTTCTATCTGTAAGATAATCTTTAAATAAATTTAACACATTTCCTCTTATTCCAATTTTTTCTAGTGTTTTAAGCAGTTTTTTGGAGTTAATTGTGTCAAAAGCTTGAGTTATCAATAAATAAAACAATAACATGTAATTTATTATTCAATTGGTTATTTACGTAATTGGAAAAATCTTGCAGTAGTTTTTCAGTATTTTTTTTTCTTTGGAAACCATATTGACTTGGATCAATGATAGAGAATTTTTCAATATAATTATTTAATTTATTTGATAAAAATTTTTCAAGAATTTTTTCTAATGCTGGTAGAATACTAATAGGCCTATAATTTCCCAGTTCAATGTGTTTTCCACCTTTAAATATTGGTCTAGTAATGCTACATTTAAATTCTTGTGGAATTTTTGATTGATTTATTATCAAATTTATTAAATGAGTAATTATTGGCCCAAGAGTTTTTATATTTCTTTTTAAATCAAACATTCTTATATTGTCAATACCTGTGCTTTTAGAGTTTTTCATTTTTTTAACAATGTTTTCAATATCGGTTATAGTAGCTCTTGGTATATATAAACTGTGAGGTAGTTCTTCCAGTACTATATTAGTAGCTTTGTGATTGCATTTATGTAACATGTTGCTGATGCTATCCGAGAAGTAATTCACAAAATCATTTGACACAGAATCCTCAGTTCTATCTTTTAACATATATCGTGTTATAGTTTGATCACAATCGTTTTTGGGTTTACGTCCTAAAATATTATTTATCTCGTCCCAGGTTTTTTTTGTTTCATTAAAACAGTTTTTAAATTTATTATTATAGTAGTTCGTTTTATCTTTATTTATGAGTTTATTGACAAGGTTTCGTGTTTTTTTATATTCTGTTTCATATGTTTTGTTTGTTGGTGTACTTTTCCATTTTTTATAAAGTTTATCCCTTTTATTTATATGACATAATAATTCACTGCTTACCCATTCATTTATTGCATAAGGTCGTGTATTCGGTTTTTGCACTATCGTTTTAGAACTACTCTTGTAAAAATTGTTAAATAAAGATTTTATTTTTTCATATAATGAAATACAATCCCTCTCCTCTATAAGTTTACTCCAGTTATAATCTTTGATATACCGATCAATAACCTTTTGTGAGATGATTTGAATATACTTATTTGAAAAGTCTACCTGACGTTTATGAGATTTTATATTAATAGCAGTGATCGGCAATATTATTTTCACAGACGCAAGCTGTTATTTTTTTGCCTCTAAATTTGGCAAATATATGGTCAATACACGTGCGACTAATTTGTCCATTTAATACAGCTTCTCTGGTTACTACATTAATGCATTTAGTTAAATAATGATTAGTAAGTAAGTTTTCATATGAAGTTATGATATAATCTTGGTCATTAAGCAAATTTAAATTTATGTCTCCAAGTAAGATCATATTTTCCTTACTATTAATTGTATCAAGATACGATGATAATTCCGTTAAAAAAGAAGATTTACTCAAATTAGGAGGTCTATAGATAGCTACTATATTAACTTTAGTTTTGTCCTGGAGTATGAGCTTTCCCGTTATATTTTCAAAATGAAGTGATTGGAACGATGTTGGTCTAAATTCAAATTTATTTCTTATATATAATATAATCCCTCCTCCTGACTTATCAGTCCTGCAGTAGTTATATGCATTATATCCGGGAATATTGTATAAACACGTACTTTCAGTTTGAATAGATGTTTCACATAGCATTATAATGTCAATATGCTTCAAACAATTAAGTAAATATATATGCAATATATTCCAATATTTTTGTATAGATCTTATATTTAATTGAATACAAACAAGATTGTCAGACGCATTTATGTTTTGTTTTTTTATCCAATCTTCTAAATTATTTACTGTACTACATTCTATTTCGTTATCATTATCTATATACGAGAAATTATTCTGAGCCATTTAATTCATATTTAAATTTGATGCAACACAATAAGATTGTGATACGAAGTTTGGTTGATTTTATATATTGAAATATTTCTATAAGAAATAACTCTATATCATAATTAAGTGTAAGCTTCAATTTAATAGTTGATATAATTACATACATATTTTTTCTGATATCCGTGTTTATACTTAGCGTAATACAGCAATGATTAATATAAAATATGATAGAGCATTTATTTTTATCAAAGATACCACAATTCTTTTTCTTAAAGTAACAGCCCTTAGTATAATATAATGATACAAAATGGTTTTCCATGCTTTTAACCTTACATAATATTACAAATATTTTATTTTTAGATAAAACAATAAAATTTAATATTATTGTTAGGTTGGTTAAATCCCATACATAAATAAATAATTTAACACATATTTTTATTATCTGTCCGGTAAACATGTAAAAAAAAATTTCTTTGTTTTGTTTAACAAGAGAAGTATTTTGAGTATAGATTGAGGAATTTAATGTTAAATATTTAACAATATAAAAGTGATTGTATCTAGAGCTAATTGGTACAAGTACTTTTTGATAAAGACTTAATAAATATAAAATAAGTATGTTCACATCTAGTGTTATTTTAGAATATTTATGATCTTTTAAGATTTTTATAAAATCTGTTATATTTATGAATGTGAAATATAGTACACAGTGAATATATGCATGATTAAGTAAAGAAAAAAAAGTTATTGAATGTATCGTTATGATATTACTGTTCAAAAAATAATGTAAAATAATAATGTTATTTTTGTTAGTTATTTCGTGATCTTTTATAATTTTTAAAACAATATTTAAGTAATAAAATGAATTTTTAATAACAGAATATAACGACGTTTGGAAATCTAGTGTTTTTATACAATGTATTTTTTCTTCAATATAATATAGAAATAGAAATGTATAATGTTTAGCAATAATAACGTAAATTGTATTTATTGAAATGTAGCAAATTCTACGAGAAAATTTCATATGTATTTTAATAGCACTATATCTACTTTGAGACAGGTTTAATGTTATTTCTAGTCAATATTCTATTTTTTCTTTTGCTAAAATGCTCATTTTTTTATACACATTGCATTTCGTATTATCGTTTGCAGAATGCCTGATGTCAATATTCCAGTTCATTTTTTTATTTTTGCTATCACAGTTTTTACATTTAGGTTCTTTATCTTTGTTAGCGCAATCTTTGTAGGAATGATCACCAGCGCAGTGTGTACACGACGGTTTGTCCTTTTCTTTATGAAGATACCTGACAGAAGTATGTCCAAAGCCCAAGCAGTGAAAGCACTGAACCACAGGACGGGCATCCTCTACTTGTATTCTCTGGTACCCCAAATAGATTTTACCGGTAGAAACTAACCATCTTCTTATTTTAGTACTAACTTCTATTATGTAATTAGAAGTGTTATTATATTTGTTTTTCAAGATCTTTTTTAACGTCATCTCAATTTCTGGTTTATCTATCATCACATCCTTGATATCTTCATTCTGTTCGATAATATCTTGTAAAATATCATCCTTATTATAGTCATTAGCAACGCCCTTAAGTATTATAGTTGGTCTTTTCTTTTTAATTTCTGTAGCACTGATGTCTTTGAACTCGTCCCCAATAGCTTTACTCATTTTTTCCGCATCGTACTTTGTCGAACATTTTATAAGTATTCTATTGTTAGATATTGATTATAAGAACAATAGTTCAAATTTGGTAACTAACACAAGTACCTATTTGAAAAGCCTATAATTCTTACTTACTTAGTACTTCAAGTAAATTCATTCATTTAAAGAGTTTATTCGAAAATTGAATTTTGATTGAACAATCGATGGTTTGCAAAATGTCATTCTCAAATTGTGATATTTTTGACAGTTTCGCAAGAGTTTTTGTAATGATTAAAAAACTTTTCAGATGTATTGTCATGTGGTTGTGATAATCCAGAAACCTTTGCGAGGGTGGAAAGAAGGTATTTTGAAAGTTTCAAACATTTCCTATGCTTAATAAAGCAATACATAGACAACTCACTTACATTCACATTTACATATAAGCAAGCATATTTTGGTTAATATATATAAATATAGATATATTAAACAGTTTTTTACTACATTACGAAAGTATGCCATCACCCAATTCAATAAAAAAATTAGACATTGAATAAATATTTACGATATATACATTTTCCATGAGATGTTTAAACTACCCTGTGTCTGAAGAATTACTTATTCCATAACATTTTAACCAGTATTAACTACCTCATTAGTTCTTTCAACAGAAATAGACCCTACTTTCTTTACGCAAACCAACCTAACTAACTGGTTGGGTCCTCAAGTTTTATTTGTTGCTTTCTTATACACATATTTTCCATTTAGATTTAAAAGAACTTACGATCCCGAAGGAGTAGGCAGAGACGATAGAGACGATACCCCACTGCGGTAAAAGGCGATGTTCCGAGCGAGTCCTGCTGGAGGGGCCAAAAGGTCTCGACAAGTCTCTCCACACTCAGAAATACAGCTGGTGGGCAGATGCATCCACCGCCAAGACCCAGACAAACCCCACCTCATGAATACGGGCACCCCTGTTAAGTGACAAAGAGTAGAGAATCTCTTGGGGTGACTAATACAAGGGGTGTTGGTGATCCAATAAATATTTCACGCGCGGCGAGATCCAAACCTGCCTGTCATCCTCGGGCGTTTCAGGACTTCCACCATTCTATTCACGTCATAAATTTTCCTTCCACATGTGTGAATTCACTGTCGTACATCAGAGTTTGTATTAGCACTCCATTTCCAAAACAAGTAACTAATCTGGCTGCGTCCATCTGAAACACCTTTGTGATATGCAAAACAACTTACTAGTTGGCTGAGCACTCTCCGCATACTGTAAATATTCCTTCTTTACATCCGGGAGGTGAATTTCTATATCAGTTTACGGCATTTCATCTGAGACTTGTTCCTGCGACCATGGTTCAGTCTTGATGCAAACACTCTCTGGGTTGGGAAGATCCATGACACTTCTGTGATAGCGCCCTGTTAGGTGATGGTAATTGGTTTCAGCTGAAACAAAAAGGCTTGAAACAAAACCTCTTCATTTAAAAACCACGTTCTTTTACAAATAAAACCCAAGTCTCTTCAAAAGAAATCAGCTCTTGAACTATTAAAATAAAATGAATAATACTTCTCTCTGTTTGTCAATGAAATTGATGATCTTGCCATTCCATTCCAAATCAAATTTCTTTCACACATTCACACAATAATAAGTGAAGGCTTATAGATGCTTGGCTGCACTCTTCATCATTCCAGTGACTGGAACATTAAACATTTTGTAGTCCTATTTAGTTCGAAGTCAATGTGAATTCAATTCTTTTATCTGGTCTCATCGACAATGTTTGATATAAACTCCCACTTAGTATCAAACAAATAAAAATAAAAAATAGCTACATTAAGGACATTAAATGTTGGCTGAAGAATCTATCGGAAAATGAACTTACTAGTATACTTAAAACATCATAGAAGTTTCTGGAAAACCTTATCCAATGAAGTTAAACCATAGAAGTTGCTGAAAAACTTATCCAAAGCATAGTCCCCCTCAGCACAGGATCTCCTAGTGAGGAGGACTACGAATATATTTTATATATACATCTAACTAACATGTTTCATATAAAAATGTAAAAATATTATATAGTTACTAAATAAAAAAAAAAAATATATATATATTTTTTTTTATTTACATGCATACCGCACAAGAGTCCCAACTGCTTCCGCCTGGAGCCAGTGGGACTATGGCATCCCCAATTGGGGTATGTTGTGAGGCTGAAGGTAGTGGGGAGGGGAAGGAGATGGGGAAGAAGAAGGTGGGGAAGTACCTGGCTATTCAAATCTGGTCACCATTTCGGTAATTTTTCGGGATTAGTGTCCATGGTTATTACGAATAATTTTTAGAAAAAACTTTAGATTCGCCTTACTCACTATAAAAGGAAACTTTTTGCATCAAGGCCGGCGGAAAATAATGCATTTTAATTTTCAATTGCGTTAAATAAAATTTCACTTCGCGAACCGATACTATGACGTCCGGCGGCCATTGCGTCACTGTTATGTTGGTATACCTGATACAAACAAGAGGTAGATACAAACCCTGCTTTGCCAAACAAACCATTCAAAAACGTAGGCTGTTTTTTAAAGTAAAGATAACATACACAAGCCCGCTAGACAAACCCTGCTTTGCCACACAAACCATTTAAAAACGTAGGCTGTTTTTTAAAGCAAAGATAATATACACAAGCCCGCTACACAAACCCTGCTTTGCCAAACAAATCATTCTAAATATATACGAATAGAGGTTTGTTAACATTATAATTCTGTTTTTCATAATTACGCGCCTTATCATGTATCCCACGAAGTCGGCTACAATCGTATCTAGCTCTTGTTGTATCAGGGATACCAACATAACAGTGACGAAATGGCCGGGCTTTCATAGTATCGGTTCGTGAAGAGAAATTTTATTTAACGCAATTGAAAATTAAAATGCATTATTTTCCGCCGGCCGTGATGCAAAAAGTTTCCTTTTATAGTGATTAAGGCGAATCTAAAGTTTATTTCTAAAAATTATTCGTAATAACCTTGGACACTAATCCCGAAAATTTACCGCCATTTCAAGCAACGTTTCAATTCTGAATGGTGGTCTAACTGGTGTTAACTATAAATCGGGTCCACCAATTGAAATCCCATGTAACAATTACTTGATGAAAGAATTAAAATTATTAAAACTCTCATAGAATACTTATTTCCGACTAAAACAACTATAAGATTGTTATTTTATATTAAGACAGCGCTGATTTACTTAGCCCAAATGCATTTAATATACCAATGAGAAGAGCTACATCCAAAATTCCAATTAATTTTCCTGATAATATCAGGACGGGTCATTTAGATTCGCACTTGCATCTAAAGAGCATGCAATCAGTAATACTTTAAGATTTATGGTTAGATGTGTTCAATCACACGGAGTGTAGGCACAAGAACTCAATATCGCCCTGCTCAATTATCGCAATTCAGATCTGAAACGTTGCTGAAAATGGCTTAAAAGGAGCTTCAAACTTTTTCGACTTCTTTCGTTTGGTAGAAAGTCAGTCAATACCAATACTTGCTTCAGAAAATATCGTTAAACGTATCGTTTCGTTATCGTTAATTTCAGTTAAAGTAAGTCATTCTCGTGTATTTAGGCGCACTGAGTTCAGAACTATTATAGGGGACCCACCACTTTTCCAACGGCTGTGTGAGGAAACTGATTGTTTAACCTTCTTAGCCGCAAACGTCAGGACTCTATTTTTTTGTAAAAAGGAAGCTAAATTTATTTTTAAGACGAATCTAGACCCTCTAATTAGTTCAAAACTGTCAATTTGACGTTTGTATAGTTTTGTGAGGGTTGAAACAGTTATTTGATATATGAAGTAGGTATATTTGGCGGGCAGGAGATAAGCCGACGTAGCTCAGTGGATAATAGCAGTAAACCGGAAATCACAAGGACACGGGTTCGAGTCCCGTTGGAGGCATGTATCTTTTTTCGGGAATTTTTATCAACGTACCTAGATGAGTGTTTCATGCTGATAATTATTACTTATAATAATTGTTACCATTTGTGCTATGCATAAAAATCTTGTCTTAAACATTAGTTTATCAATTAAAAATAATAATTAATATTTGACGAGTTAAAGAATTTCACCAAAAATGTAGACATAATTTGTCTCGACGCCACCTAGTGGGAGATTTAGCACTTACAATTTACAATGCCTTTCTCATATAAAATAAAGGAATTATTTACCCATTCAGTGTCATTGCTACTAACTAACTCTCGCGGACAGTAACTTCAAACCCGCGATGGGCACAATCGGTGCATCATGGCTGATTAAAGTATCGGACAGACGTAGCTTTAAAAGTGCGAGGGCTCATGTATTGTACAGCGAGCGCATATGTGTTGTACCGACACACTACGCTTTACTTTAAAAGATATCTTCCTATGGGGGTCAGTTTTCAATTTGGTAGGCGGGTATGGGTACCGCCGCCCTGGGAACCATTTATTGGATGACCAATACCTCTGCCACAGGTCACCCCAAGTGGTTCGCTACGTTTGGTGACTTAGCAGGGGTGCCCGGGTTCTTGGGGTAATGTTTGTTCAAGTCTTGATGGCGGGTGCGTCGGCCCACCTTCTGCGTGGCGGGCCGGATTGGGAGATGCTGGTTGAGGGAGACCCTTTACAACCGGTTACCGCTGTCCGGGCCGCTCGGTAGTACAGGGGCCCGACCCTCAGGCTCACGACTGAGGGTGGGCTGCCCCATCAACGAGTGTAAAAACCCCGCCGCTGCTGTTGTGCCGGTTCGTGACCGGAGGGGACCCAGCAGTAGCGTTTGGGGCGCATTGGGTGACCTCTCCAGCCGGACTCTCCCTATCCATCGCCTTGCACCGCAGTGGGTGGATTGGATTCATTCGTTCGTCACTCTTGGACACTCTGATCCCCAGCTTCCTACCCACCCCTCATACCTTTTCCTTCCCAGACCTCCCTCCCCCCACACCCCATCATAAAAATATTTAAAATCATGACAAAACAAACAACAAAAATTAACATCATTACAGCGGCGAGTAGTAGGCGACCCCGGCGCAGGCCAAAAATGTTGGTGAATTACACCAACATTCGCGGCCTGCATACCAATTTAAACTCCGTCCACCACCACCTTTTTTCTCAACGCCCCAACCTACTATTCCTGTCTGAAACGCAGATAGCCGAGCCTGTAGACGCCTCCTATCTGGACTGCCCGGGCTTCACCCTCGCAAGCAAGTTCAGACCTAAAGGAGGTGTCTGTCTCTATAGTCGAGCTGACGTCAACTGTGTACGACTGTTGAATCTGGAAAACTCCAGATTCGACGTAATGTGGGTACGCGTCAATCTTGCCAGTACGGTAAGATTCTACGCGTGTTTATACCGCTCACCGAACCTTAGCGAATCAGACACGTCCGAGCTCTTCAAACATTTAAGCGACACTATTGATGACCTCTTGCCCCGCTACCCTATGGCAGAGTTTGTGGTCCTGGGGGACTTCAATGTTCATAACGAACCTTGGTTGAAGTTCTCAGGATCAACAGACTCGGCTGGACGCCAAGCGGAATCCTTTGCCCTTTGCTACGGATTGGAGCAAATGGTTCAGGAGCCTACAAGGGTTCCTGATGTCCAGACTCACCGTTCCAATCTGTTAGACCTTTTTTTAACTACTGTGCCACACGGTTACAGTATTGAAGTCACAGCGCCTTTAGGATCGTCCGACCACTGCCTGGTGACGACATCAATCCCTGTAAACTTCAGACCACCAAACGAGAGGCTGAAGAGAAAAGTGTGGCACTATAGGTCAGCAGATTGGTTCGGTCTGCGGGCACATTTTAATGCTTTCCCATGGTCAGCTGTCTGTTTTCGGACTTCGGATCCCTCAAGATGTGCCCAGGAAATTGGTGAGGTCATCACATCCGCGATGGATGGCTTCATCCAATCTACTGCTAAGGAAACTGGTGTAGGCTCAAAGCCGTGGTTCAGTCGACAATGCGCTGAAGCAGTGCGACGAAAAAACGCGGCTTACCGAGCCTACAACACATCTAGAACATCCGAAGATAGAACAGCTTACAACAAAATGGCAAAGGAAACCAAGAGAATCATAAATAGGTCAAAAGAGAATCATAAATAGGTCGATGACATTATAAACAATAAAAGAAGAGGTGGTGGAGTTCTGATTGCAGTAGCGAAAAATATTGTCTCCAGACAGTTAAATACAAAAAACGTAGAAATAGAGCAATTATTTGTTATGATTAATACAGGTAAAAACAGAATTTTATTGGGTAATGTGTACATTCCGCCTAAATCGGATATTAGTATTTATACTAAGCATTTTGAAGATATTGAAATTTTACAATTAAAATATCCAAAAGTAAAAATAATTATAACTGGCGATTTTAATCTTCCGAACATCATTTGGAATCAAAACTTTATGGAATTGACAGGTATAGAAAACGCTGGCTTGTCAACTATAAACAAAGAAGTTATAAGCATGTCAAATTTTATAAATCTAACACAATTAAATAAAATTGAAAATTGTTATAACAAAATACTGGACTTGGTATTTTCAAGTGATACTTCAGTAACTGTAGTAAAATCAAGTGAAATAATATTACCTGTAGATAACTATCATCCTCCATTAAATATTAGCGTATCACTAAATAAAATACCAAATCTACAGTGCAAAAAATCACTTCACAATTTTAATAAAGCTGATTTTAATCATATTAATGAATGCTTAAATGCTACTGATTGGACTTTTTTAAAACAAGAAAATATTAACGAAAATATCAACGTATTCTATAAAATAATTCACAATATCGTAGAAAAAAGTGTGCCTTACATTAAATGTAAAAATAATGTTTTCCCTCAGTGGTTCAATAAAGATTTAATTGACTTGACTCTATTGAAGAAGAAAATACATAAAAAGTACAAAAATTCTAAATCAATTAAAGATTATATTCAATTCAATTCAATTCGACGCCAATGTCATGATCTTTCTAAAAACTGTTACAAAGAATACTTAAATAATGTGGAAAATTCAATTGCAAATAACGACATCAACACTTTATGGAAGTACTCAAAGTCATTAAAAAGAAATGAAATAGATATACCTGCTAGCATGTTTTATAACGGCATAAATGAAAATAATGCAGAAACTATTGTTAATTTATTTGCTTCATTTTTTAAAGATGTATACGACAACACAATTGATAATAGTGAAATTCCTTTTTTTTCATCTAACATCAATTTACAAATTTCTAACATTCACATAGATATAAATGAAATTAAAACCCATATTAACAAATTAGATGTAAAAAAAAGTTCGGGTCCTGACAAAATACCACCAATTCTATTGAAACACTGTATACATGCCTTGTCGTATCCCCTCTATTTAATTTTTAATATGTCATTGTCATCGGGATATTTTCCAATTGCATGGAAAAATAGTTACATCACACCCATATTTAAAAAAGGTGACAGATGCGATATACGCAACTATAGACCTGTGTGTATACAGTCAACTATTCCAAAACTTTTTGAAAAAATTATTTTGGATAAAATTATTTTTAAATTAAATGGGATTATAACAAGGTTTCAACACGGTTTCATGAAGAATAGATCAACTCTGACAAATCTACTGATATATGAAAACTTTATAGCGAATGCCTTTGCAGATAAATGTCAAGTAGATTCGATATATACTGACTTCAGCAAGGCGTTCGATAAAGTTTGTCATAAAATATTGATAAATAAATTAAGGAGTATGGGTATAACCGGGAACTTTCTTAAATGGGTAGAGAGTTATTTAACAAATAGGCAACTGTTTGTAAAGTTAAATGACGTAATATCGAATGCCTTTTCTGCCACTAGTGGTGTGCCACAGGGCTCCCATTTAGGACCAATACTGTTTATTTTATTTATTAATGACATTGTAGACGTTTTTTCCGATGTTGATATCCTGTTATTTGCTGATGATTTAAAATTATATAAAAAAATTAAAAATGTTTCTGATTGCATAATTTTACAAAAAAATTTAAACAACTTGTTTAATTGGTGTATATGCAATAAACTGGCACTTAACATTAGTAAATGTCAAATAATAAGATTTTATAACATAAAGAAACCGATCATTTATGAATACAATCTTGACAAAATTATATTAAACTCGGTAGAAACAATAAATGATCTAGGTATTATTTTTAACTCAAAACTTACATTTATTAGCCATATAAATAATATTATTAATAGAGCAATGAAGATTTTAGGATTTATTATTAGAATAACAAAACAATTTTGTAACATTGATACTATTCGCATTTTATACATAACGCTAGTGAGAAGCATTTTAGAATATAATTCTACGATTTGGGCTCCACATTACAACATCCATATTCAAGCGATTGAAAAAGTCCAGCATAGATTCCTTAGGTATATTAATTTTAAATTAGGTTTTCCAAGAGAATTCGTGGACTATAATTTGTTATTAAAATGGACTAATCTCGTAAATTTATCAGATCGCAGAAAAATCTGTGATCTATTAATATTATATAAAATAATTCACTCGGTCCTGGATACCCCTGATTTAATAGAACTAATACGATTTCATTGCCCTGGTCGCGCTAACAATAGACTGACTCTACCGTTCTACTATAATAACACACATACATTATCACATTATTACTCACCAATCAGTCGATTACACATTTTGGGAAATGAATATGCTAACATCGGCGACATTTATTTCTTAAAATTAGCGCAATATAAACATGCACTCAAAAATTATTTTTCCATAATGTAACTTTATATACGCAATATGGACATGTTGAAATGAAATGTGATATTTCTCATTGTTCTTTTTTGTTATTTTTTGTTGTGATACACAAAATAATTGTATGTTATTTTAAAGTTTAAAACAACTATTATGTAATGATATTATTTTTCTTACTCTATTATATATTATATATTATTTTGTACTCTATTATATGTTTATTTATAAAAGGCAGTATAGCCGTTTATGTATTTAAAATAAAAATAAAATAAAATAAATAAAATAAAATAAAATTCGAGCACGACCAGCAGATCAGCAGAAAGCTGACTGCATGCCCGCATGGCAGCAGGCAATTCTGGTCGCTTGCGGGCTCAATAGGTCGCAATTTCTGCAAATCCAGTCTGCCACCTCTTACCAGACCTGACGGCTCACTAGCAAACACCGCCACCGAAAAGGCTAACTTACTAGGTAAAATGTTTGCGGATAACTCAACCCTCGATGACCAAGGTGCTGTCCCGACGTCGGTTCCTCACTGCGGTTTTCGTATGAAAAAGCTGAGGATCCGGCATCGGGAAGTACTCCATGTTTTACGAGGGCTTGATGTTAATAAAGCTAGTGGGCCTGACGGAATACCTGCCCTGGTACTGCAAAGGTGCGCTGCAGAAATAGCTCCAATTTTGACGAAGCTTTTTAAACTGTCCCTGAAGACTGGCTCTGTGCCCTCTGGTTGGAAAAAAGCGGTTATCCATCCTATTCCAAAGAAGGGTGACCGCTCCAACCCGGCCAACTACCGCCCCATAGCGATCACATCAGTTCTGTCTAAGGTGATGGAACGTGTGATCAACGACAAACTGCTCACATACCTCGAGAAGAACAAAATTATTAACGACCGTCAATACGGATTCCGGCGGAACCGCTCGTGCGGTGATCTTCTCGCGTATGTGACGCATGTTTGGGGGCGATGCCTGGAACGTTTCGGTGAGACCCAAACGGTTGCACTGGACATATCCAAGGCCTTTGACCGGGTTTGGCACCGAGGACTTGTCAACAAACTGCATTCTTACGGACTTCCCGCATCCTTGTGTACGTGGATTGCCGACTTCTTGAGGGAGAGGTCGATTCAGACGGTAGTCGATGGTTTCACCTCTTCCTCTCACTCGATAAATGCTGGCGTCCCGCAGGGATCGGTTCTGTCTCCAACTCTGTTTTTGTTGCACATCAACGACCTTTTGTCATGTGCACCAATTCACTGCTACGCGGATGACAGTACAGTTCATGATAGCTTTTTGTTTGACAAGCCCCCAAAGGGCTCACAAACTCCAACAGCTCGTAAGGCTTTGAAGCAAAGAATGGACGGTTACCTCGAGAGTGTTTTCTCTTGGGGTAAAAATAATCTCGTTGAATTTAATGATTCAAAGACCCAATCTTGTCTGATTACGTGTAAAAGGGATCGCAATGAAAATCTAGTCTCTTTCAACGGAAGCAATCTTCCGAACAGGCCCTCCATTGATTTGCTTGGTGTAACCCTAAGTGACCAGCTCAGGTATGGGGGCTCCATCGAAGCCAGAGTAAAGTTAGCCTCCCAAAAACTGGGCGTACTGTACAGGGCCCGCAGATACTTTAAAAGTACACAACTGCTAACCCTGTACAAATCGCAAGTGCGCCCCACGGTTGAATTTGGCAGCCACCTCTGGTCTGGAGCTCCAAAATACCTGAAAAATACCCTCGACTCTGTGCAGAAACGGGCGGTCCGTTTGATAGATTCTCCCATCTTAACAGACGGATTGCAATCTTTAGAGCACAGGCGTCGGGTGGGAATGCTATCCTTGTTCTACCGGTATTACAATGGAAGATGCTCCGAGGAACTAGCATCATTGATCCCTTCGGCACCGGTGCATAGTCGGGAAACACGCCAAACGCGTGCCCAACATTTGTACACAGTTGACATTAGTCACATGAGAACGGGTCGTTTCTTCGACTCGTTCTTATGTTCAACAGCTCGGCTGTGGAATGATTTGCCGGCCTCTGTGTTTCCTCCTTCCTACAACATGGGTCTCTTCAAGACCAATGTTCATTCCTTCCTCTCCTCAAAAAGACCCTCCACACAGCATCCCAGATGACATAGGCCCTGAGGGAAATTATTTTCCTCAGGGCCTCCTGTGTGGAGTTAATGTAAAAAAAAAAAAAAAAGTTGAATCGTGGAGCTGCCGCAAAAATCATTTCTTTGTACTGGAACTGTGAACTTGACAGCTGTCGTCCGCACATTTACAATTAAAATGACCCACTCTCCTGTTCACGCGGAGAAGGAGTCACATAATTTTTCTAATATCGCGTGAGCAGCGGTTACGGCGTATAACGTTGAGCTTATTAGCGTATTTTAGGGTAAATTAAGCTTGGTGACATCTCATAATTGTAGTAATTATTATTTTTTAATTTATAAACTAACGTTTAGACAAGATTTTTAGGCAAAGCACAAAGGGTAACAATTATTACAAGCAATAATTGTCAGCCTGAAACACTCATTTACATTGAAAAGTGGTCAGAGCACTCGACCGGCAATCGGAAAGTCCCGTTGGCGGCAAGTATCTTTTCTCGGAAGATTTTTCAATGTAAATGAGTGTTTCAGGCTGACAATCATAATTGTAGTGTTGGTAGAAAGTTGGAGAAAGGGCCCAGTATTACCTGCAATTACTGAACATTACAATAATGACAATGAGTAGGTATATGTTGTGTTATAACGGAATTAATGAATTGGTAAAAGTTAAGATTTTCCGCAAATGTATAAACCCATGGAATGTTGGAAAATGTTATATCTAATATATAAAATTCTCGTGTCACGGTGTTTGTTATCATACTCCTCCGAAACGGCTGGACCAATTTTTATGAAACTTTGTGTGCTTATCTGGTAGGTCTGAGAATCGACCAACATCTATTTTTCATACCCCTAAAAGTAAAGGGTGTTCCACTACGAACTTTTATTTTATTTTTTTGGACAATTTTTTTATTTTTTTTATGGTGAGGCATTAAAAAATACATGCAGTCCTAAATTTTCACCCTTCTACCATTAACCCCTATTTTTTAAAAGTGATATTAGTAATTCAAACCGGTGTCACTTCTGACCCGATGAGAACGAAGCCGGCCTCTTTTCTCTAATTTTAAATTTTATTTAGTACCTGCCACTTTCTAACGCCAGAAGAAAAGCAAAACAAATTGTTGTCTTGGTAACTATGTTGATATATTTGCGGGAAATTTTATTTCAGGCGTCGTAGTTAATAAAAATGAATCTCCGAATTGTACGCGCATAACTTCCGAGCGACTGCACCAAATTAGATAATTCTTTTTTTGTTGTGTACGTTATTCAAGATTTGTATAACTGGTGAGCTCTGGCATAATGAAATGTGTATTAAAAAATGTAATAAGTGACACGCGAGCTGTTTGAAAACTGAATGCACCGGGACTGAGTGAATGGAATGTGGGTGATGTGAGGGGAGAGGGGGAGGGGAACTCGAGTAAAGGGTTCGCGGGAGGGGGGTTCGCTGTACGGGGGAAGGGGGGGAGTGGAGTGGGGAGAGGGAAGGTGGAGGAGGCGGAGTAGGAACGTGAGGGGAAAGGGAACGCGGGAGAGGAAGGGGAGGTGGAAGGGGAACGGGACGAATGGGAAAGGACATGCAGGGAGAAACAAATTCTTAATAAATGGCAAAGCAACGCATGCCGGGTACCAGCTATAATTATAATAAATCTCTGAAATGAAACGCATTTTTTTACATAAGCTCCACACAGGAGGCCCCGAGGAAAATAATTTCTTTCAGGACCTATGTCATCTTAGGGGATACTGTGTGGAGGATCTTTTTAAGGAATGGGGAGGATAGAAAGTTCTGGGAAGGAAAAAGGTATGAGGGGTGGGTAGGAATCTGGGGGTCAGTGTGTCCGGGAGTGACGGACGTATGAATCAATCCCTCCAACTGTGGTGCAAGGCAATGGGTCGAGAGAGTCCGGCTGGAAAGGTCAAAAGGCCTCCCTCAACCAGTCTCTCTCGATCCGGCCCGCCACGCAGCAGGTGGGCAGGCGCATCAACTGCCAAGACCCGGACATAAGTCACCTCATGAACCCGGGCACCCCTGCTAAATCACCAAACGTAGCGAACCACTTGGGGTGATCTATGGCAGAGGTGTTGGTTATTCAATAAATGGTTCCCGGGGCGGTGGCACCCGTATCCGCCTCCCGAATTCCCGTAAGTAATTGTAAAAGCAAGAAAATCACAAATATATAAATCCGTACACAACGCCATCTCTGATACTGACAAAAACAAAGCACGGACAGTTGCGCATTGATAATTGCTTCATTGCGTAATTTTTAACTTAATAAAAAAACTGAATTTAATTCAACAGCTATTGATTCTGAGGCGGTACGAAGTTCGTCGGGTCAGCTAGTATTATTATAAATAATCCATAAGCCGCCGCTTTTTTAAGCACAGGTTATGGAAATCACAATTCATTTCAATAATTACTAAAAGAAACAACTATTTACATACACAAATTAGGTTCTTAGTTTAGGTAAATTAAGTAATTCATGTGTATTTAGTTTGAAACGAAACTTGGGAAATGTCAAATCCATACAAAAAAGGGTGGCAATGGAAAATTTTAACTTTAATTGAATGAAAACCGAATTAAAATGCATATTTTTCCGTCTTTCACGACTAAACCGGTGTTTCTTTTCGTAATTAAGTTTAAAAGTAGTTTACTTTTCAAAATCTATGCCTATTGAGGCGGCGTGCGGCGGCTTGTGGATTATTTACCAAAAGATCTAGCAATCGAGGGGTTTGGGTCTAATTAGCCATTATAACATAAACTACTTACGTACAAGGCGATCAATTCCACTGGTTTGAAGACACGTCACTAGAAAAGCAGAAGTGCGAGAATGTTGAATAATTTCTGGAAAAATACTTGATGGTTATTGAAACGACCCAAAACTGTATAAATGTAATTACAATATTACTTCAGAAAAGAGGAGCAAGATGATATTGTGTGATGACGCGATGCAAGAAGCAATGGATGACGTTTCAAAATGACATTTCCATAGCCAATGAACAATTGAAGAATGTAATCATGAAGGACATGAAGGTCATCGGCTATTGACTCTTAACGGTTCTTAAATAACGTGAAGTTGTTCGCCGTGAATTATTTAAAATGGCAACACCTATACTTCATCATAAGAAACGATTTTTTTCTTAATTCTATAGTTCATTTATGATTCTATAATATCTATGGAGAAATCCCGGGGTGCTAGCTGTCACTTTTCTGGCTGGTTATGTTATTTTGGCTTTACTCGTTTAGTAGATTTGTACACATTGAACGTGAACAATCAGTCCTTTTCTCAATCCTCCAAATCCTTTTACCTCGTTAAGAGAGAGTTAAAGTAAAAACAGAACTAGCAGATCCTTGTGTAAAAGTATGGATTCCACCGCCATCAAGTTAGAACCTGGCACAAGTGCTGAAGAGAGTGTTGCTGTAACATTTACGGAAATCGGTATAGAATATCCTTTTATCCAAAAAGAATGTTCGTATTCCAATTCCGAAAACAATTCAGGTACCTGTTTCATTATTCTTTTTTGGAAAAAAACTGTAATACAGACGCAAAATACAAGTGAAAATATGAATAAAAGTGCAGGTATTTGTTTGGCCTTAACGACATGCTCATATCTACATGTCGATCCTACATACCTAGTGGGAGATTATGCTGGTATCAATATATTTTTGGTCAATATTTACAAAATAGGGACACGCTTAAAATGCACTTTAAAATTTAAAAGATAATTTGTTGGTAGTTAGATAATAGTTGGTTTTAAGGTCAGTTACCGGAATTGGTAAATAATAATTCCTTTTAATGGTTATTTGAATCGGAGAAGATTTTTAGGGTGAGGGACCAAATAAAAGAATTGTATTGAACTTGACGTCAAAATAAATAAGACTACAAATGTGTAAAGTTGATATGTTCCTTAAGTAACTGGAATTAATGAGAGTGCAACAAAGCATTAATAAACCTTCACTTGATATTTTATCGAAATGTGAAAGAAAATTTAGTTTGTAATAACATAAAAATGGCAAGATCATTATTTCAATTGCATTGAAAGAAGTATAATTAATTTTATATTATTGTAGAAAGCAATCACTTTGTGGTTTGACATATTTAATAAAATAAAATACTTTTTTGTTTAAAACCACGATATTTATTAATTTTTTAACCGACCGGTTTCGCTTAACTTAAGCATCTTCAGGGTACAAATTAATACTAAACAAGAAATACATAGTGTGTGCTTATATATAACAAAATATAGAGGGAGACAACCACCACCATGCCACCACCATGCCAGTTGATGCTTTATTTCTCCAAATTTATTATTATAACCCATTAGTCTACATAATTATCTTTCTGTTTTTTCCCATTACTTGAGTAGTTATGTTAGTGTATTTTATGACCGTTTATTTGTATCGTGTTGTCTCCCTCTATATTTTGTTATATATAAGCACACACTATGTATTTCTTGTTTAGTATTAATTTGTACCCTGAAGATGCTTAAGTTAAGCGAAACCGGTCGGTTAAAACATTAATAAATATCGTGGTTTTAAACAAAAAAGTATTTTATTTTATTAATTAATTTTAGTTTATAAAACGCTTTTACAAAATCCGTACACGCAATACTCTGAGTAGTTTTATTTGCAAGTGAATATGATGTTTGAATAGAGAGGTTTCGTTACAGGCCTTATTATTATTTGTTTTCAGCTGAAACTAATTATCACTTAACTGGAGGTCATCACAGCAGTGCCATGGAGCTTCCCAACCCAGAGAGTGTTTCCATCAAGACTGAGCCATGGTCGCAGGAAGAAGGCTCAGGTGAAATGCCCGATACTGATATAGAAATCCACCCCCCGGATGTGAAGAAGGAAAGTTTGCAGTATGCGGAGAGTGTTCATCCAACTAGTAAGTTGCATTGCGTATATCACAGAGGTGTTTCAGATGAACGCAGTCAGGACAGCTGCTTGTTTTCCCCTAGTATTGTTACTTCTGAATGTTGCTATTGATGAACTAAGACAACGCATAACTTCAGTGGCGTAGCTAGCATGTGTGGCACCCGGGACAGAAAACGGGCGGGTGGTTTCATCTTTAAAGAATTAGCTACCACATCTCATGTGTTTGTACGAACAGACACAGTAAAGACAATCCTCCAACTACTTTAAGAGGGACCGTATCTAAAGCGAAAGGAGAAAGATTATGTACTTAAAATAAAGAGACACAACAATATCCATAGATCGTCTGAAACCAGCATATATTATAGAAGATGGAGTTTTCAACCAGCCGGAGACCGAGATAAACGACAATAATATACCACCTGCAAGAACCACGGAAGAATATAAACGAGATCACACACAAACGAAATCCGGAAGAAGATTGTTTTCCGCAAAAACATAATTAATACAGTTTTTTCTCAGCCATAAATGACGACAATTATTACCATTTATAAACATATTATCGAGAAGACATCGAGCCTTCCTTTATCGTTACTTCGTCACTGGGAGGGGGGTCTGTGGGGGTCTATGCAGGTAGGTACTCATCCCCCTACCGAGTGGTCGGCTGCTGCTCTAGGTAATCCTCATTTGTAAGCTCCTACCTATAAATAACCCGATTTCAGGTTTAAAAAATACCTAGGTACCTACAATAACAGAATTTCAGTCTAAATTTTGAGTTGGATTAATTGACTTCTTGAATCGCAGAGTATCCTTAAGAATATATTTAAAAAAAATCATTTATCTGAATATAACTAGCTATTCTGGTCTCAGAAGTCTGGTCTTTTTATTATATTTACAAACTTCCACAAGGTTTTTTTCCCTATGAAGATGCTTTCGTTTCCACCATTTATAGTAAGTCGCACTAAGAGAAGGAGTAACTTCTGGTGATTGGTCGGGAATGTTTGGGTCTTCATCTGAAGAACAATCAGCTTCCATAATCCTTTCAATATAAGTAGGGTCTGAAACCGCATCGACAGGATTAGAATCGAAATTATTCTTAGCAGTGCTCTTAGGAACTGAATCCCGAGGACTTGATAGAACCTTGGAAATCTCATAAATTCAATGTTTTGTGGTGAAATTATTTGCAGTACCTATCTGTAATACGATAATCAGAAAGGCCCTAAATTTTAGCTTTTGAGATTAGATTTTGGACATGACGCTAAATAATTTGACTTAACTTGATTATTTCAGATACAATTTTTAATAAAATACAAAAGACTGTACAGTATTGTGTATGTTAGAAACGTGCTTACTTTGTTTTCAGAAATAATTCTCAATATTAGAGAAACAATAACATAAAAAATAGTGTTCTTGTAAAACTGATAGCTGTCGTGTTGCTAAATGGACGCAGGTCTTGAAACTGATCAGCCGAGCGATTCTATATGTTTTGAGGGATCGTTATCGAGATAACGGACGTGACCTCCTATCAGATTTGTGTAATTTTTACATATTTACTGTCACATATTTTTGGTTAGATCGTTTTAAACACGAATTCCTGCAAGTACCTATGCATGATTATTTATTCCTTTGTACGTTGTATACAGAAAAAGTAAATAAATCACACAAATCTGACAGGAGATAACGTTATGTTGATAACAATCGACGCGATTTTTTCTCAACATGTGCAAACTTCGGGGCGCTTGGTTTGATTCAAGACCTCTGTGCGTTACCTGAGAATGATTACAACCCAAAAGGGTGATTATTACTTGTAAACATAAAGAAATATAGACCTTAATGTTGCAGGGTCTCAAAACTCTTCGTATTTAGCTTGTGCCCTATAAATGGAGATGAAGTTGGTGACATTTTCCATTTTTAATCGTGACCTCTTTGACTGGGTGTGTGATGTGATTTTGAATGTATTCAATTACATATTGTCAATATTTTTCTCTTGTTATTCCAGGTACCATTAATGTGGAGACTGTACCCATCAAGGCGGAACCAAAACCCCGAGAAGAAGTTGAAAAGGGAATTCCTTATATGGAAATACACATAGACCTGATAGATGTTAAAAAGGAATGCTTAGGTTTTACTGAAAGTATTGCTGAGACTGCAGGTAAAATTGATTTTTGTTTGTTTGAGTTTGTTTTAATCATTTTCCCGTTTAGTTTTAGATACCTACTTATTAAAATTTACCCGCTTTCTTTTTGCAGATAAAATAACAGACCTGAAGGTGCACCCTGGAGACCACCATCATTTGTGTTCCTATTGTAACTACTCCTGTTCAAAAAAATCAGTTTTAACAAAGCACTTACGCACCCATGCTGGAGAAAAACCTTTTTCATGTTCTCATTGTAACTATTCCTGCTCACTCAAGTCAGATTTATCAAGACACTTTCACACCCATACTGGAGAAAAACCTTTTTCATGTTTGCATTGTAACTTCTCTTGTTCGCGAAAATCAAATTTATCAATGCACTTACGCACCCATACTGGTGAAAAACCTTTTTCATGTTTTCTTTGTAACTACTCCTGCTCCCGAAAATCACATTTAACAACGCACTTACGCACCCAAACTGGTGAAAAGCCTTTTTCATGTTTCCATTGTAACTACTCATGCTCATGCAAGACACACTTAATAAGTCACTTACGCACTCATACTGGAGAAAAACCTCATTCATGTTCTCAATGTAATTACTCCTTCTCAAACAAATCAGCATTAAAAAGGCACTTGCACACCCATACTGGAGAAAAGCCTCATTCATGTTACCATTGTAACTACTCTTTCTCAAACAAATCAGACTTAACAAGGCACTTACACACCCATACTGGAGAAAAACCTTTTTCATGTTCGCATTGTAACTACTCTTGCTCGCAAAAATCAGATTTATCAATGCACTTACGCATCCATACCGGAGAAAAACCTTTTATATGTTCCCTTTGTAACTACTCCTGCTCACGCAAATCATATTTAACCAGGCACTTCCTCATCCACACTGGAGAAAAGCCTTTTTAATGAACCCATTGTAACTAAAGAAATAAAATAACGCGTACGATCGATTATTTATATGAGAATATAGAATATAACGGGAGAATCTCCTATCTTTTTCCTAAATTCCTCTTTCTCTCCCATTCCTATAATCCAAAATAATTTTAATATATTAAACTTCATTTCCGATGTACTATAGTTTAATAAACTTCTGTGGTTTGACTTTAGTTCACTTGTATATTTATCACTGTACATATTGTGTAAAAGCGGTTTGTTTCCTACAAATAAATAAATAAACTACTACTGCTCATGGAAGTCACATTTAATAAGGCACTTTCGCACCCATTTCGCAAGACTCATTCATGTTCCTAATGTAACTACACCTGCTCATGATTTTTTTTTACATGAATACCGCACAAGAGCCCCAACTGCTCCCGTCTGGAGCCAGTGATACTATGGCATCATCAAATGGGGTATGTTGTGAGGCTGAAGGTAGTGGGGAGGGAAGGAGATAGGGAAAAGGAAGGTGGGGAAGTACCTGGCTATTCAGATCTAGTCACCAAACACGGCGAAAGCCACTTCAGGCAACGTTTTAATTCTGGATGGTGGTCTTACACCAGGGCGATACTGAGAGTATCTTCCACTCTGGAACGTGCCGCAAATATACGATATATTTATTTTAAATGAATAAATTGTGAAATTAATCAAATAAAATTTATTTGGCACGCTGGGATTCGATCCCGCGACCTTCGGAATGAGAGTCAAGCGCCTTACCACTGCACTAAGCCGGCGTCATGATAGTCAGATTTAACGGTGCACGCACCTATACTGGAGAGAACCTCATTAATTTTTCCATTTTTACTACTCCTGCTCAAACAAGTCAGCGTTAATAAGGCATTTGCGCACCCATACTGGAGAAAAATCTATTCTTCTTCCTACTGCAGCTATTCATGTACTCAAAAGGAACATCTAAAAAGTCACATTTTGGCCCATAGGTATTGGAGATAAACCTCATTTCTCGAATTGTATCTGCAAACTCATACAAGTCAGCGATAATAAGGCACTTACGCACTTTTTTGTTCTTACCGCAAATATTCATTTTCGGGGGGAAAGCACATACTAATTCATACTGTCGAAAAACCTCATATATGTTTCTACTGCAACTTCTCCAGCTTAGAATAAACAGCGTTAACAATGCGCTTATGCACCCAAACTGGAGGAAAACCTTTTTCTTTTCCTATTATTATGTTCTCAAGGGGAAATTTTAATAAGGCACATTCTAACTCATACTGGAGAAAAGTCTCATTCATGTTTCTATTGTTACTACATCTCGCGCAAGTCACAATTATTTATTATCACGGTGATGGGTGATGAGACGGGATAAGATGATGGACGGCACGGGAGGTCGGAGTCGCAAAGTTGATAAGAAATAACGGTAAATATGCGTACTCCGCTTCACGGTTAATACGAAACGTTCGTGTTGTCGAAATTCTACACACGGATAATACGGAATATTCATTCTTTAACTATTTATTAATTTCGAATATTTTTCGGTTTCAAACCAATCTCATCATCCCCAACGGGGTTTTTGGTTTTGCCCCCTGAAGTATCTTAAGGACCATAGCGGGACTTTAGATTGCAAGCTGTCTTTTCGTAAACACAATAATAACGTCGTTAACAAATCTTTTAAATTACTGGGCCTCATCAATAGAATTAGACATATTACTGAAAGTTATTCTATTGTTTTGTAATTCTATTGTAACTTTGAGACTGATTATAATTTGGAGACTGTTATTTGTAAAACATGTAGCCAAATGTATGGTGCAGTTAAAATGGGCAATAAATGTTGATTCATATAAAAAATGGGTTTTTTTATCAATTAATATCCCGTCCCCTATCTCCTCTACCTCTAACTTCAATAATAGAATTACCATAAAATCTCTTTACTGTTCGTTGGTTCGCTCTAATCTTGATCATGCCTCTGTTATTTGGTCTCGATTCTATGATGTTCAAAATAATCATACCGAATCAATACAGCATCGATTTTTCAGAGGAACTGCTTCGAGGTTAGGGCCAGAAAGAGAAGAATACTCATACAATTAACTTTGCTTTGGAAAAAAACTTAGGGAAGACTTTGATCTCTTCTGCTTTTAAATTATTAACGATATGATTAACTCTCCTACTTTGATGCAACTTATACCTTTTAATATACCTTCCCGTTTTCCGCAATCAACACTCCACAAATTATGGACTCCATTCACCAATCTTCGGAATGGCCAGACGTGTCGACTCAAATCAGGGCCTTGAATTCTTTGGCCAAAGTCTTACTTTTTTCAGTCAATTTTTGATTTTGTCAGACACAGCGCAAGTAATTCAAGAATTTTGTATTTATGTGGCAGAAGTCGTGAACTCCATCAAAACCTTGTTCCTGTCTTGATTGGATTATCTTTAACTTTTTTGTACCCTTATTTTTGTCATGGTTGTTATTTCTTTTTTTTTAATCCAACATTGTATTAATTATAATTATTGTATTTAGTTCGTGTAATGTGTTGTGTTGTAATTGGACAAAGTCCGTTTATCGATAAATCAACAAAATATTAAACACTTTCTCTTCTAATTTCTCGTATTTCTTTTTGTAATGGGTTTTAGTAACTCTTTTAATCTCAAAAATGGTGAATAACTATTTAATTGTGACCAAGATAAATAATTTAATAAGAAGTGTAGGCCTGCTAATGTTCACAGTACGAGGCCTGTAGGTAGGAGGTGTGTAGGCCTGTTAAAGTACACAGTATGAGGCCTGTAGGCAGGATGTATGTAAGCCTGTTAAAGTACACAGTACGAAGTCTGTAGGTATAAGGTATGTAGGCCTGTTAAAGTACACAGTATGAAGTAATTTCGAACAGATTTGTGTTTATTGTTTTGCTTCGATATAACATAATGCTAAAAAGCAACTAAAGAATACACCTAACCTTCGCTTAGAAAATAATAAGTAATGTAAATACATACATTACATTATTTAAGATTTTTTTTGTTATTTAAATTATAATCTGAAAATATTACAAATTAGAACGAGACGTATCATACAAAGAAATCAATTATATAGATAACGAATTATTAAAAAGTTTCCCCAAAAAATAATTTCATCGTTCGCTGTTTTTAATCAATCCACATACTGTTTATTAATTAAATATTTTAAAAGATATTTAATAACTAACCAGGGCGGGCACATGATATTGCGCCAATTTTAAAAAAAATATTTTGTCGACTATTCGGTTTACAGTTTAATTTTATAATTTATTTAAGTCAGTTGGGGCAATTGCGGCATATTTTTTGATTTTTTTTGAACAGTCATCTTTACAGATCACTTGACTGCAACTCATTGGATTTTAAGTTGTTTTTTTTGTGAATAACTCATCAACAATAATTTGTTTTTCAGAAAATGTTTGCTTTAATTGACAAAAGCCTCTTGATTTCGTTAAAATGAAGTGAAAGTAAAAAATGGAAATTAGACGCATTTGCCCCTCTCTTGGCCCCTCTATGAGGTAAATGCGTCCAAGACATATTTTTTTACATAAATTTCAAATTCAAATAACAAAAATTATTATCTTAATTGTTTATACATTTTTACTTCTGATCAAAATACAACAATATATTTCCAGATAAAGACAGCCGAAATATATTTTTTTTAGAAATTACGGGGCAAATGCGTCAATTTAGTGAATGCCGCATTTACCCCTTCTACTAAACATGCATTGCCAACCATTTAGTTATAAGATAGATGGAATATAATATGTCGAGGGAACTTATCTTCTTTAAATATGTCTTTGTTCTAATTTGAGTTGTTTCAAACACTAGCGGTATATTAAAAACAGCGGTTAAAACCTTTGGTATTTAAAAAAATAAGTAGATAAGGTAAGCAGAAGGCCGTGGGTTCGAGTCCCATTGGCGGCATGTAACTTTTCTCAGGAGATTTTTTCAATTTGCATTATTCTTCTCTTACAATTTATACGCACCAGATTTAAATGTCCAGGTTAAATTTTCCCCACAGGAAAAACTAAACCCTTTCACACACTTCCCCAAATGATCATCTAGTAAATCCACGCTATGCAAATGCACTATATAAGTATTATAAATACAAAACAATACAAGAACAACATGTCAACCTACCAGAGAACAAATGGGAAAATAATTCTCCGATTCTAGATATTTTCATATCAGAGGGTTCGGCTGTGTGGAACTCCTAATTTGACCTATAAATCCTACTGATTCCTCAATATAAATATTTTAAAAATATTTTGTAATCCTGCATGTATTTAAAATGACTGATTTTTGCATTTTTATATATAAATTCTTTGACAAATCTAATATGCATAAATTTTGAATGAGTCACCTAGGTATAATGCCGGTAGCCGAAATAACAAATGGTAATATTTTTATAGTCTGAGAGTGCCAAATTCTTTTAATCTCATTTCCTAAATCTGTATATTTTCAAAAATTTTCAGAAACAGATTTTTGAATATTACAGGAATTTGGAATAGGTAGCTACATCAATGATATAAGTTATTTTTTTAAATTTTGTGATTTAAAACTATATCATGTCTATTATGACTAATTGTTCTGCCTGTTAGTATAGTTTTATCATAATATATTTTATAAAATTCATTTTCTAAAAATGAATTTGGTTCATATTCATAATATGGTACTATATTACGGCAGTCAATCAAGTTATGTTTAATTACCAAACTTTGGTGGATTATTTTTAAAACCTGAGTGCCTAAATGTATACTCGGACGGCGCTAATACAGAACATCCCGATATAATATGTTCTATAGTTTCCGGAAAAGCCAAACATTTTCTACATAAATCATCAATTTGATTTATATTTTTGATTATATGCTTCCTACAATTTTTAGTATTAATGATTCTATCTTGAATGGCAAGCATAAATCCTTCTATTTCTGCGCTCAACTCTCCAATACTCAACCATTTGTTTGACGAAAGTTTGTCAACTTACGTTTGGTTGAGATAATTGAAGTGTTTTGCGTGAATAATTTTTAATTATTGTCATAATAATTTAAAAAAAAATATTATTGTGTATGTACTATGTACTTTTTGGAGGCTTGATTACCAATTAATGTACCATTACGGACATCTTCTATCGCTTTCTGCAATGTCTCTTCTGTATAAAGAGGATCATTTGTTTTTCTCTTGTATAACTTACACAAAATGGTGCATAATTATGCACCATTTTGTGTAAGTTATACGTAGAAGATAGTCGAACCTGTAAACAATAACAAATTAATAGTTTTTTTTTGTGTCAACAAATGAACTTGACAATATCAAACAGGCAACCTAATGTTTGTTTGCTTAAAGAGGTATATGTCATTATTATAAAGGTAGTAATCACTATTAATTATGAAAAGTGTATTATAATTTATAGAACTATGTATTACGCTTTACCTACACATGTAAGTAAATAAATAATGAAATAATATGCACAATTGAAAAAATATACTATTTATGGTTGTCGATATCTGGAAACGGGGTAATTGCGTCTACTAGACGCATTTACCCCAAAAAAATAGACGCATTTACCCCGGGTCACTAATAAACAATCGTATTTTTTCAGTTGTTATTTCTCCAAAATACGCAATGGTTTCTTTAAAATAATTATTTTAATTGAAAACAGTATTACTTTTTCTTAACTCACCATAAATTCAAACTCCACACTCTAGTGATCACAGAGATATTCAAGAATATAGAAGACCACAGAATGCGACACGTCATTCGTTTTTCAGTCACTTTTTTTAAATGGCGAATTACTTCCAACCTGTCGCCGAAAGCGTTGCCTGTAGACTTCTAAGTTATGACATAATATACAAGAAAACCACTAGATGGCATTAATTACATCTATTTTAAACATTAAACGAAGTAGGATGGATAGACGCAATAGCCCCGTAGACGCATTTACCCCAGTTGACTATTTATTTTTTTCGCCCTATTGGGCTTTTACATTTCAAATACAAATTTCATTTATATCAACAGTATAACATAAATATAAAAAAAAATTACAGAATATACAAATAAATAGTATAAACTCAATGTAAAAAAAATAGGAATACATATAATGCTAATTCCATATGGATGACTTTAGAGAACTCGTAGGTATAACAATTCATATACCAACGAGCACAAAAACATTAAAAATAATCAAAACACATTAATTTTTACTTTATTACTCGTTGTATGCTTTTGGAATAAAAACAATAATAAAAAATAATAAACAAAATAAAACCGAAATAAAATAAAATGGTTTCTCATTCATTATTTACATATAAAAAGTGGTGGACTAATTTGGCTTTAAATGTACTTATTGAAATTTAAATAAAAAAATGTCAGCGACATCAGTTAGTTCATTGCCCAACCTGTGTATTCTTTCCATCACAGAATTCGTAGCGAAGTTATTGTTGTAAAGTAAAATATTTCGTATATGTAGGGATAACAAGTTTATAGCGTCAGGGCAGTCCAACCTTGAATAAACAATTTTATACAATAAAAGGAGATCAAATATTTTTTGCCTTTCAGATAATTTCGAAAAGTTCTGTAAGCTTACTGCGTAAATTGACATAATTTATTTAACTTTTTATTTTTATTTTTTTTTTATTTCATATATATCCCGTTAAACTACAGTTAAGTAGTTTGTCAACAGGATTTTTATTACAAATTTTTACAGATTACAACTTAGACCTTAATTTATACAATAACAATAAACTTATACATTATTAGTAAAACTAAATCGTCTAATACAAATTATTTCTACCTAGTAGTCATGTTTTCAGCAAATATCTGACTCTATTTGGAAATTCGCATTTCTTAATATTACCAGGTAGCATATTATATATTTTAGGCACATTATACTCAAGGGTTCGCTGTCCGTATTTATTATTATGTTTAGGTACAAGCAAGCCTTCATTCTTTGTGAACCTAGTATTGTGCCCATGTTCAACTTTCCTCTTATACTCAAGAGTCAGATATGTGCTGAATCAATATTTTATACCATAATAAGGCCTGCACCGGCAAAACTGTTAAATTTTGATACAAAAGTGAAATGTTTCGTCTCTGCGAAAAAATATTTTTTTTAACTAGTAATTTAACGATAGAATTTTGTATTGATTGTGCGTAATTTAAATTTGTTTTGCAAGAATGTCCCCAAGTGGTTAATCCATATCTTAAAGTTGATTCCGCGAGTGACATGTAAATAATTCTTAAGGTATTCACAGGAACGAAACACTTCAATTTGTATATTCTACCCACTATCGCCCGCAGCCGTTTACAAATTTTGTGTATTTGTATGTCCCATTTAAAGTAGCAATCAACAGTCACGCCCAAATAAACGTATTCGTTTACGAGCTCAATCGTTTCACATGAGCAGGGCTGCACAATATTTTGATGGATGCAGGTAAAGTTATGAGAAATTATTTCAGGCATGATGGAAACTTTTGCATGTGGAGATCTTATGTGCTTCAGTTTGGTTTTTTTTATATTTATAATTAATCCTACGTCATGACACCATTTAATCAGAGATATAAAGTCTTCTTGCATATATTTAATCGCAGTATATAATTGTTCATCCGATATGATCAGTGCCGTGTCGTCAGCATATACAAAGTGTTTAACATGTGAGAATAGTTTACTCATTATTGATACAAATATTATATAAAGGGTGGGTCCCAAAATTGACCCCTGCGGGACACCGGCGTACATTTTTTTTCCCACTCAGTTTTTCAAATATTTTTACACGGATATGTCTATTAGATAGATAATTTTTAAACAAATTTAGTAATTTCCTCTGATTCCTATTGCTTCTAGAATATTTAATAATTTTTGCGGGTTAATTGTGTCAAACGCCTTGGAATTATCTATAAATAATACTAAAACATGCATTTTTTTATTTAATTCATTATTTACATAATTCGAGAAATCCTGTAAAAATATTTCTGTACTCTTTTTCTTTTGAAAGCCATATTAATTTTTGTATATAATGGAAATTTTCTGTAAGTATTTGTTTAATTTTAAAGAAATATATTTATCAAAGATTTTTTCAAGTGCAGGCAAGATACTGATAGGTCGATAGTTTCCTATCTCTGAGTGTACTCCACCTTTGTAAATAGGTCTAATTATAGCACACTTTAGATCATCAGGTATTTCAGCTTGAGTAATAAGTCTATTTACTAAGTGCGTAATAATTGGGGCTAAAATATTTATATGTCTTTTTATGTCGTGCATTCTTATACTATCCATTGCAGCAGATTTTGTGTTTTTAATTTTTTTAACAATATTTGTTATCTCCGTGATAGTTGCTTTAGGTAGGTACATACTATGAGGTAATTCTACTGTATCAATATTAGATGCTTTAAAATCACACTTGTGCAACATATGACATATAGCATCTGAGAAATAATTCACATATTGGTTTGTTACACTTTCCACTGTCTGATCTTTTATCACATATCGCGAGATGACTTCATCACAATTGCTTTTAGTTTTTCTTCCTAAAATTTTATTTATCTCATCCCACGTTTTTTTAGTATTATTGAAACATGTTTTAAATTTATCTTAAAAAAATATAATTTTTGTTTAATTAGTTTGTTAACATTATTTCGAAAGGCCTTGTATTCATTTTCGTAATTTTTATTGGTTGGTGAATTCTTCCACCTTCGAAATAGCAAATCTCTTTTTTTAATTTTTTTCTAAAATATCAGTAGTTATCCAATTTTTGATCCTGTTTGGTCTTTTATTGGGTTTTTTCAGGAATGATACTGTGCATCTTTCGTATAGGTTAATAAAATTGTTTTTAATTTTTTGATGCAGTGTAATACTGTCTTGTTCATTAAGTAAGGAATTCCAATTTATTTTATGTATTTGGCTGTCTATACGTTTTTGGGACAAAACAATAATCTCTTTCGCAATGTTTAAAGGTTCCTTTTGCTCGTCATATTTAATATTAACTGCGACGATGTAATGATCTGCTATAGCAATCTCGCATACGCACGCTGATAACGCGTCCACTTGTTTATGCCCGTTATTGTACCTAACATAAATGTGATCAATGCATGAGCGTGTAACGCGTCCGTCTACAATTGCTTCTCTAGTCACGCCGTCTATACATTTGATTAAGTAATTGCTAGCTAGAATATTTTCATATGAGATTACAGTAGGATCTTGGTAATTCATCAAATTTAGATTAACATTCCCAAAGAACAAAACATTATCGAGAGGATCTATGAAACTTGTCAAAACAGATGTTATTTCCCCAATAAATGATTGTTTGCTAAAATTCGGCGGTCGATATATTGCTAAAATACTAATATGTTCTTTATTTGGAAGAGTAATTACACCGAATACATTTTTAAAATAAAACTATTCTAGTTGTTTTTGTTTGAATACAATATTATTCCGAATATATAGTAGAATGCCCCCACCTGACTTGTTAGTGCGGCAGTAGTTATAGCATGTGTAGCCCGGTATCTCATATAAATCAATAAGGTCAGTTTGCATGGAAGTTTCGCATAGCATTAAGATGTCTACAAACTCCCAGCAACTATTTAAGTATACATGTAATACATCCCAATATTTACATATTGATCTAATATTAACTTGGATGCAAATTAAATCTCCTATCTCACTTTTACGTTTCATTTTTACCCATTGATTCAAATTGTTTGTTCTTATAAAGTCCACTTCACAGTCATCTTCTATATAATTATTTAAAGCCATAGTCGATGGTTGCCAAGTCCCTGGATAGTGCTGCTTGATAAGCTGGGCATTCCTTGTCTCCCGTCGGGTGGTCCGCGGCCTTACCGAACCTCGTGCATGTTGCACATACCGGCTTGATTTCAATAAGAAGAATACCAATTTTGAAATTAATAAAACGTAAAATTAACTTTGAATTTTTTCAATTTGTAAACAAAGAAAATTGAAATGAGGACACCAAATGCTTGATTTGTATTCAACTTGACTTCTAACCAAAGACGTGTATATAGTAATTTTATGGTTTTTATGTTATTAAAGTCTTTAGCGATTCTGAGGATAAATCAAAGCATTTGTAATCCCTTACTGGTAATGCTAATAATGTGATTCACGAAGCGTAATTTGGAGTCACAGATAACGCCAAGGTCGGTGAAATCAAATACTCTTTTTAGAGTGGCATTGTTAATTGTATAGGCAGTCGAATAATAAAGGAATTTTAGATCTATGAAAACTGATCGTTTGGCATTTGTTGATATTAAGATATAATTTGTTTGCGATGCACCATTCATAAAGTTTATTTAAATTCATTTGTAGAGTAAAACAATCAGAAGAATTTTCGATCGATTTAAACATCTTTAGATCGTCGGCAAATACAAGAAAGTGAATATTATCGAAAATTAATGAAATATCATTAATAAATAGTAAGAAAAGAATTGGTCGTAGGTGGGAACCTCGGAGGACCCCACTTAAGGCAAAAAAAGTGTATGAGGTTGTGGAGTTAATTTTTACAGATAGTTTTCTATTTGATAAGTAGCTTCTAAGCCATTCGAGAAAGTTGCCGCTTATTCCCAAGTGTTCTAATTTTTCCATTAAAATGCGATGAGAAACAGTATCTCAAAGGCTTTGCTAAAATCAGTATAAATAGTGTCAACTTGATGACCCTTGGAAAGTGCATTAGAAATAAAATGTTCGTAAAGCAATAAGTTAGATGACGTAGATCTCCCTGGCACGAAACCATGTTGAAATATTGATATAAGTGCATTGATAGTGGTTTAATTTGATGCAAGATTTTACTTAATATAATCTTTTCAAAAAGTTTAGGGGGGGGGGGGGAAATCCTGTATTTTTTATTAAGACCTCACTTTTTTCACATAATTGAGAGACAGAGTATTAAAATAAAAAAATCATGTTCATGAATTCTACCACAATCGGAAATGATCAAAATCGAGAATGATGTCCATGTAATAGGATGAATTTGCAACTTTTTATTTAATTGGTTGTTATATTCTGAACCCAAAACTAGTTTAAATTAAATTTGTATGCGGCGAATTAAAACTACACTCAGAACATTTTAAACACACCTCTATATTGATTATTTTTTATCACTTTGCAGAAACAAAAATTGTGCTAAAATCTAGATTAAATAACTTTTCTAATGTGTATATTATAAAATAATAATTTCCATTCTAGATATTTAAATTTTGATATAGAAAATGTAAATTGACAGTGGCAGAACCGGTTTGACAGATAGGTTTTGGAAATACTTGTAGAAATACCTGATTGGTGTTAGGTAGCTCAACATATTCTACCGCAATTTTGTAACTGTAATATTATTTATTTACAAACACATATACGGCACAACACGTGCCATTAACATAATTGACAAACTTATAATAGTACAACAACATGAAGAATAACAGTATAAAATTAATGTTAGTAAAACTTAAGAAAAAAGGTAAAAAGTGAGTTAATAAGTACCTAAAACGGAGGGGAATCTTCCTGTCCCACTAGTACGACAGTTCCGATATCAATCGGATGATCAGAAGTAGTCCACTTCTGCCTGACTTGCAAGGTGTGCAGATACTCTGAACGCCATTTCTTCCAGAAGGACTGAACCATGCTGTCTAATAATTGCTTACGCTGAGTCAAATTGATTTTACCGTCTGCCAGGACAGAAGCAGGCAAGTACTGCAATGGTGTCGACATTAAAAAATGCGCAGGCGTAAGGACTTCTGGATAAGGGTCAGAAGACATAACTGTAAGTGGACGCGAATTCATTATGCACTCAATTTGAACTAGCACAGTCTGTAACTCCTCATAGGTGAGAAGCTGAGTTCCAATCACACGGTACAAGTGTGTCTTCATGCTCTTTATGTTCGACTCCCACATACCCCCAAAATGAGGCGCGCGTTCGCGCTTTAATGAGGGCTCATATTCAGATTCAACCAAAAACTTGTAGAGGTCATCTAATTGTGCCTTCGCACCCACAAAATTACTACCATTATCTGAATACAAGCATGTTACCGAGCCACGCCGAGAAATAAAACGGCTGAAAGCAGCCAGGAAAGCATTTGAAGTTAAGTCAGAGACCAACTCAATATGAATAGCCTTGGTCACAAGGCATACAAATAGACAGATATATGCCTTTTGAGAATGTTGTCCTCTCCGACGAGTCAGCGTAATACGGAGGAGACCTGCGTAACCTACACCGGTATGTACGAAGGCCTTTGCTTCTGCAACACGATATGACGGTAAATCTGCCATCTTCGGTGTAGGATGCGATGGATTTAAGCGGAAGCAACAATTGCATTTCCGCACCATCGCCCTAACAAGAGTCCTAGCATCTAATATCCAATAGCGTTGACGTAAAATAGACATAATAAGTCCTGGGTCTGTATGACAGTTCACGGCATGAAAGTGAGCGATGATCAGATCGACAACACAGTCATGTTTGGGAAGTAAAACCGGATGTTTAACCTCAAAAGGTAAATTTATTGATTTAATTTTTATTTACCGACCGGTTTCGCTTAATACAAGCATCTTCAGGGTAAAAATTAAAACTGATGAAAAAATACATTGTGTGAGCTTATATATACATACAGACAGAGACAAAACATAATATAAAGTAAGAGTGAGAGAGTGTAATTAACATCCTACAAAGTGATAGAGAGAAAGAGACGGGTATATGAATAATTACATTATATCTACCGGGACAAAACGTCATTTGAACAGGTGATTAAGGAATAAAGTGGCTACGGGTTTTTTTAGTTTATGGGAAATATTCCTAATATCGGACTGTTGGACACATTTAACTGATTGGTAAAAACCGATGGGTAAAAATCGGAAACCGGTGGGTAAATAAAAATTAAATCAATAAATCGTGGTTACAAACAAAGTGATTGTTTTCCTTTAACTTATTTAATAATATGCACAATCGTCTTCAAACAGACGTGGTATACACTGACTTTAGCAAAGCTTTCGACAAAGTCTCACACAAAATACTTATACACAAATTAAAATCCCTTGGAATAACGGGGCATATTTTGAGATGGTTTGAAAGTTATTTATACAATAGAAAAATTTCAGTCAAACTCAACTTGCACTTTTCAAATCAATTCGAAATCTTCTCTGGAGTTCCCCAGGGGTCACATCTGGGACCAGTGCTGTTTTCCTTGTTCATCAACGACATAACTACAATCTTTGATGGAGTTATGATACTTTTATTTGCTGATGATCTTAAAATTTACAAAACAATTACTAATCTCAATGACTGTTGCGTATTACAAACAAATCTTGTGAGGCTACAAGAATGGTGCATCCGTAATGAACTCTTCCTCAATATTGAAAAATGTCAAACAATAACTTTTGCCCGAATTAAAAATCCTATTAAATATGAATACAGCATCAACAACATCTTTCTAAAAAGAGTTGAACAAATCAAGGACCTAGGTATTATTTTTGACAATCAATTATCTTTTGTTTCTCATGAAGGCCATGAAAAGCTTAGGGTTTATATTGAGGACGGTAAAAGATTTTAAAATAATTAATTCATTTAAGTTGCTGTTCACTGGGTTAGTGAGAAGCCATTTAGAGTACAATTCAATCTGGGCTCCTTTTTATAAGATTCACCAACAAAAAATTGAGAGAGTGCAACATAAGTTTTTGAGATTTATAAACTGTAAATTAGGAATTCCAATCGAAGAACTTAACTACACATTTTTAATGGACTTACTAAAATTAAATGAATTAACTTCAAGACGAACAATGAGTGATTTAATTTTTCTTTTCAATATTTCAAATGGCAGACTGGACGCCCTTGATTTAACCAAACTAATCCAACTGCGAGTACCTACCCGTAATACAAGATTGAATGCGCCTTACTTCGTTAACGCGCCTACTAATAATTTCTTAGGAAATAAATATAACTCAATCGATGTTTATCGTCATCTGTCAGTGTCAAAATTTAAATTCAGTATATTGGAACACTAACAATAGAACTATAAATCCCCATCTCGAAATTTTGTGTGCACAGTTTATTGTAAACCCTCATAGTTAAGTTCCGTCAAAAACACCTACAATATAGGGCGTAATAAAGGTTAGTAATTTATAATTTATAAACAAACCTTATAAAAACTGTTCTTGTTTATCGTTGTAATAGGCAATAATAACAAAATTAGGAATAAGTTCGGTTTATGTCCGAAATTCCTAAAAAATAAAACTAGTTATTTTTATACTAATTTGGGGTCGGGGAATCCGAATCTGAAAGAATTAGGCGGCGGCAAGCAATATTAACAGAATTACACGACTTTAAAAAATTTATACACATACAGGAAAATAGCCATTTTGGAAGCATTTTGATTCCTAGAAAATCAAACTAGTTATTTTTATACTAACTATGGGCCGGGGAATCCGAATCTGAAAGAATTAGGCGGCGGCAAGCAATATTAACTGAATTAAACGACGTTAAAATTTTCTATACACACACACATGAAAATAATCATTTCGGAAGTATTTTGACACATGCAGTACAAAGATCATAGAAAAACAAGAAATATACAAAAACATGTGCCGGCAGTGTTACCAGCTCTCAAAAATATTTATCTCTATATCAATAATTTCCGACACGATAATTCTTCACATAACACATTAACCTGATGAATTACGACTATCTCAACGGCGTATTCTTAAACCAAAAGTATGAAAATTCGTAGTCTTAAAAATGCGTAACCTAACCTAACCTAACGTTAGGTTTGTGTAACATGGTTTGTGCCCCTTTATACCGCCTGCTCGCGTCCCTAACCTAACCTAACCTAACCTAACCTAACCTAACGCTAGGTTTGTGTAACATGGTTTGTGCCCCTTTATACCGCCTGCTCGCGTCACGGCAAAAAAAATATCCCTGTTTTCAAGTAGTTTAGCGGCTACGCTAGGTTTGTGTAACATGGTTTGTGCCCCTTTATACCGCCTGCTCGCGTCACGGCAAAAAAACATCCCTGTTTTCAAGTAGTTCAGCGGCTACGCTAGGTTTGTGTATCATGGTTTGTGCCCCTTTATACCGCCTGCTCGCGTCACGGCAAAAAAACATCCCTGTTTTCGAGTAGTTTAGCGGCTACGCTAGGTTTGTGTAACATGGTTTGTGCCCCTTTATACCGCCTGCTCGCGTCACGGCAAAAAAACATCCCTGTTTTCGAGTAGTTTAGCGGCTACGCTAGGTTTGTGTAACATGGTTTGTGCCCCTTTATACCGCCTGCTCGCGTCACGGCAAAAAAACATCCCTGTTTTCAAGTAGTTTAGCAGCTACGCCGGGTTTATGTAACATGGTTTGTGATACAAAATAACGTGCCCCTTTATAACGCCTACTCGCGTCAAGGCATAAAAACTCCACAATACTAGTTGGTGTACCTTCCTAAAATATTTGAGAATCAATTATAAAAAATAAGTACTTAAAATATAAACATGTTATTTTACGTTATAAATATTAGTGCTTAATGGCAACACTTAATTTTGTGTGGTAAAAACATCTATGTTATCGTGTTTTTCTATGATCTTTGTACTACATGTGTCAAAATACTTCCGGAATGATTATTTTCAGGTGTGTGTGTGTATAAAATTTTTAAGTCGTGTAATTAAGTTAATATTGCTTGCCGCCGCCTAATTCTTTCAGATTCGGATTCCCCGGCCCATAGTTAGTATAAAAATAACTAGTTTGATTTTCTAGGAATCAAAATGCTTCCAAAATGGCTATTTTCCTGTATAAAATTTTTTAAAGTCCTGTAATTCAGTTAATATTGCTTGCCGCCGCCTAATTCTTTCAGATTCGGATTCCCCGACCCCAAATTAGTATAAAAATAACTAGTTTTATTTTTTAGGAATTTGGCCCATAAACCGAACTTTACCCCAAAATTACTTTAACGACTTATACTTTGATTAACATTTTAATTTGATTGTAATTAGATACTCTGTTATATTATATTATCGAACTCATTTGTCCTCTCCGTGATAGTTTACTGAAGTATCTGACATTATTTGTTCAAACCTGAAATGTTCCATGGTTTCAGTATAAAGGGGATTGGTATATTTATGGTATAAAGTATTTCGTCTTCGGAAATTGAATTCCTTACGCAGAAATTCTGACGATAAAGTAATTGGTCAAAATGGAATTGTTTTGTATATTAATTTTAGTGCGGTGCAAGTCGGTAGTATGTATTTTTGTTTAAAATCAACTTCGCTATGTATCCAACACATAAATTGCACATATATTAAAAACTCACCATTATTATTATTTGTTATATACGTATATACATATAAAACTGATTTTTTTCTCTTTATTGTATAATGCTATACTTTTTACTTACCAGCTTTATTTATATGTACCATGTGTAAAAACTATTCATGTTTTCTTTGTATTCTAAACACACCTGTATGCACTAAAACATAAAAATGTAAATGTGTGTAAAAGCCCATAAGGGCGTTAATGATTAATAAATAAATAAATAAATTAATTAATTAATCGGAGGACATAAACAACAATCCTTAGTAGTTTATCCCAAGTGGATATACGCTGATCCAGTTCACTCAGGACCGATTTTTCACCCTGAAATGTTGCAATGAGCACATTAGCTTTGTGTTCAGGCATTTCACCAGTATTGGTAGGGTGAAACGGTTTTAATGGCCATTCCAAAGGTGGGCTGCGAATCCATGATGGGCCGTTCCACCATAAATCATGTGAAACGAGTTGGGAAGGAAGCATGCCACGAGAAAGGCATTCGCTCGGGTTTCACTACCAGCAACGTGGTAAAAGTTCTCTGGAGGCAAATTTTTTTGGCACTGAGCCACGCGATTACTAACAAACACTGACCAGCGATGCGGTGAAGAATGTATCCGAGAGAGCGCAACGGTAGAATCGGAAAACGCATATGTTCCTGTAGTAGGAAGACGCTCAGAATAATTATCTTGAACCGTCCGTATTAATTTGGACATCAATACTGCGGCACAGAGCTCCAAACGAGCGAGGGTCGTCACTTTGGTGGGAGAAACCTTTGATTTTGCGCACAACAATCTCACTGTAATTTTCCCAAACAGATCAGTGGTGTGCAAATAAATCACACAGCCGTAACCATTCATGCTTGCATCGCAGAAAGCAACAATGAGCACCGTACTGGCTTTCAGGACACCAACATGGCGAGGGATTTTCATTATTGAAATTAGAGGAAATTCCTGTGTAAGCGCCGAAAACCGATGAATAACGCTCAGGGGGTGTATCATCCCAACCAATGTTGCACAGCCTCTTTAGCCTCAGCCTCTTTAGCCTCAATAGCTCTTTGATAAGTTATTTAGCGTACAGAATGACAGGGACGACCAAGCCGAGGACATCAAATAAGCGGGCGACTATGGAGAGAATTTTTTTAAATTTTTTTTTTACGTTAACTCCACGCAGGAGGCCCTGAGGAAAATAATTTCCCTCAGGGCCTATGTCATCTGGGATGCTGTGTGGAGGGTCTTTTTGAGGAGAGGAAGGAATGAACATTGGTCTTGAAGAGACCCATGTTGTAGGAAGGAGGAAACACAGAGGCCGGCAAATCATTCCACAGCCGGGCTGTTGAACACAAGAACGAGTCGAAGAAACGACCCGTTCTCATGTGGCAAATGTCAACCGTGTGCAAATGTTGGGCACGCGTTTGGCGTGTTTCCCGACTATGCACCGGTGGCGAAGGGATCAATGATGCTAGTTCCTCGGAGCATCTTCCATTGTAATACCGGTAGAACAAGGACAGCATTCCCACCCAACGCCTGTGCTCTAAATATTGCAATCCGTCTGTTAAGATGGGAGAATCTATCAAACGGACCACCCGGTTCGGCACAGAGTCGAGGGTATTTTTCAGGTATTTTGGAGCTCCAGACCAGAGGTGGCTGCCAAATTCAACCGTGGGGCGCACTTGCGATTTGTACAGGGTTAGCAGTTGTGTCCTATTAAAGTATCTGCGGGCCCTGTACAGTACGCCCAGTTTCTGTGAGGCTAACTTTACTCTGGCTTCGATGGAGCCCCCATACCTGAGCTGGTCACTTAGGGTTAACATAGCGGAGCTAGATGCTGTCCTGAAGGGATTAAACCTAGCTCTCAAGTGGAATCTTCAAGTTGTGGAAATAATTACAGATTCGGCAACAGTTTTGTGCTGGGTGAGATCCACACTTACCGGGAGTAGTAGTGTAAAAGTTTCTGGCATGTCAGAGATGCTCGTCAAGCGGCGGCTGGGATTGGTGAAGGAGATTGTAGAAGAATTTGATCTCACATTGTCGATCACCCTTGTAGAGTCTTGTAAAAATAAAGCCGATGTACTTACTAGGGTCTGCAAGGCCTGGGTAAAGAGTAGCTATGACAGGAAACGTCATAAAAGAGACTTACAATCTTCAGAGTATGAAGAGAGGTTGGAGATACTTGAAAAAGAAACTGGAGAGCAAACATGTGCTTTAAGCGTAGAAGCTTTACATGCTCAGCATCATTTTGGAGTAGAGCGAACGCTTCATCTTGCCCGGCTGGTTGATCCCGAGGTGAGAAGAGAGGACGTCGATAAATGCGTACGTAACTGCATACAATGCAGGGCAATTGACCCACCGCCGTCAACCCATGAAGCGGGTAACCTCAATGTTGCAACAAATTGGAGTCGCTTGGCAGTTGATGTCACTCATTTCGGTAGGAAATGTTTCTTCACACTCATCGATTGCGGGCCAAGTAGATTTGCCGTGTGGCGGGAAATCGAATCAGAGAACGCAGTTTCGATTGTCAAAAATCTGGAAGAAGTTTTTCGGGAAAGAGGCCCGCCCAGTGAAGTTCTCATGGACAATAGTACTGCGTTTCGTTCTTATAGTGTTGCAGATATGTGTAAGAGATGGAATGTACGTCAAAGATTTCGCGCGGCATACCGTCCAGCAGGAAATGGTATAGTTGAACGACATCATCGAACAATAAAGAGAACTGCAGCTAGAAGTGGAAGCGATCCTCTGCAGGCAGTATTTTGGTATAATTTGGCTGCGAAGAGTCAGAAGGATGATGGTGTTGCGCCTTCATGGGGGCACCCTTCTGCGCAAGTGAATATAGAAGAGGAGGTATCGACTGAGTTTGAAGTGGGCGATGTCGTTGCGGTCAAAGTAGACAAAAGATGCACATCACGCTGTAGGCAAGGAAGGGTGACAGGACTTAATTCAGTCAACAATATCATAGTTGATGGTGTACCAAGATATGTGCTTGACCTGCGGAAGATGCCTGACAGAGAACGAACTGAGTCTGAAGAGAAATGCGAGGAATTGGCCGCAAGTCCCACCGTAAATCTTTTCGATGTGTTTGAAGAGGACAGTGAAGAAGAAGGAGAGACCAGTACAGAAGGACGACCCACTAGGGCGCGAAGGCCTCCGGGCTGGTTAAGTGAATTTGTACAGTGATGACGACATCAGGAGGGCGTGTGGTGATATGCAAGTACTGCAAAAGCAGTGGTAGTGAACGCAACCGTTCTGCGATAAAAAAAGACAATTGACATTCATTTAGAATACAACCTATCAATAAATAAATTAAACAATATACGAATGTAGGTACTCGAGTGTAGGCTGGTGGTTGAATGTAGAAAAACGAGATTGCGTGATAAAATAAACCTTTAATGAGTTCCCACTGTTAAGAATAGTGACATCTATGAGATAAATACTGTAGTTAATACCATTGGTTTAATTATTCTTAGTTTATTAAAAGAGTATGCATATTAGAGACCTCTGTAGGAATTTTATAGAAGCTAGTGTTACCGACTAACTAAATTAGAGCACGTGCCCCACTATTTGTTTAGTGCCATTATTTATTATTCTTGTCTTTTTAACAGTCTAAAAGACGGTATTTTTACAGTTTTTAGCAGTATAAAAGGGGTGCTACTCAAATATTTCCCTCTCTCGCATTAACCGATACTTAGAGTATATACCCCGTATTGCCCAGGCGAGGTCCTGGCCAAAATTAGCTTCAAAAAGTGTTGATTTCATTGTTACTCAAAAGTGACTCTTCAGTAAAAAAAGTGTTTTACAATAAAAAGTCCACCAACCTAGACGATATTGAAGTGACATTGAAATGGTCCTTCTAACCGGACACAAAATTGGACAAAATAATAACAAATATAAAAAACCAGCGGCCAAAAACCGAAGAGCAAAAAACCAGAGCAATCCAGTCAACAAGAAACAGAGCTAAGTGTCCATAATCCTTATGACCTACCATTTCCTGATTCCAATCCTAAAGAACAATCTCAATAATTAATTTCTAGAATCAGTTCTTTTTTATTGTTATCACCCATATTCAATACAATTAAAAACTGCAAGTCATAGTATAATTAAAATAAATCACAGTTGTAATCCCAACTTGAAAGTAATGAAAAACCATTGAACAGGTGGAATTATTATTTGAATCTTTTAAACATCGACCGGCAAAACTGTTATCGTATCGTACATGTCATTTTTTAATCCCGTTGCAAGTAAAACAATAGCGACGAAGCATATCGGAGTATATACGTTCTTGATGTTTCTATAGGAATTAGCGCCAGCGCACAGCACTACGATATATTTATTCTATCGTTTTCTTTGAGCAACAAAGTAACGATCGTATTTTTTGCGTTGTTGTTATTTAGTATTGTCGCCAGTACTTATAAACTACGATATAGTTTGTTTTTTAATCGCTTGTTTTTGGAATTATTGTCGCAACAGATAAGAAGTTGAGATGGAGAAATTAAAAGGTTTAATCAATAAACGGTCGGTTTTAAAAGGGAAATTAACAAGATTTAGTCAGGTTCTAAATACGCTGTCAGCAAACGAGATTAAGTTGAGGTACGACAAAATTAAAGATTTATTAGACGAATTCGAAATAATCCAATGCCAAATAGAAAGCATAGACGACTAAAATGTAGAGGAGAACGAAATTCAGCGTGAAACCTTCGAGAACCATACTTAGATATGGAATTCGAACTTGGGGACACTCGAGCAAAATTAATATTAAATACATTCAAAATTTACAAACTGCTATAATTAAAAAAAATTAATTATTATTTTTTAATTTATAAACTAACATTAAGACAAGATTTTTATGCATAGCACAAAGGGTAACAATTATTACAAGCAATAATTGTCAGCCTGAAACACTCATTTACATTGAAAAATCTTCCGAGAAAAGATACTTGCCCCCAACGGGACTAACCCGTTGGGGGCAAGTATCTTTTCTCGGAAGATTTTTCAATGTAAATGAGTGTTTCAGGCTGACAATTATTGCTTGTAATAATTGTTAAAAAAAATTGTTAAACCTAGCATTTACAATCAAAGAAACAACCTAAAATTATTGTATGGGTCTGAGGGCCTACTTCCAATTAAAGGGCTTCTCTGGTACATTATAATTATGGATAATTCGGGAGAAAGCACGTATAAAAATTTATTGGTGCATAATCACACAACAAAATTTACTGAAAACAAAGGCCTAAAAATACCACGAATATCAAATAAGTATGGTAGCAGAACGCTCGAATATATGATACCCTTGATTTACAACATGTTAAATCAAAACATTAATTTAAAAAATAATGAGGAACCCTGCCATAAACTTACAAAAAAGTGGTTAGTAAATGAACAACATATTTATCTATCTTAAATCTTATATTAAGTATTAATATTGTAACCTAGGCTAATCTGTGTAATGTAATAATATTAAATGGTAGAACCTACAGACAAGCTGATCTGTCACAGCTTTGTGGGACTACCCATATCTTATATTGTATCACATGTTATTATATTCAATTAAAAAAAAAAAAAAAACAGTTTTTTACGATCCTGGCGACTGCCAGAGGCGCGATAGACTCGGTGGAACAAACTAAGTGTGAAATTAAATTACCCAATTTAAGGCTTCAAGAATTCCACGGTGATCAAAAAACTTGGAATAATTTTGTAGAAACTTTCAAAGCATTAGTTCACATTAACCATTCGCTGAATGACATTCAAAAATATTATTATTTGCAATCTTGTTTAAAGGGTGACGCAGCCAAAATCAAAGCTAATTTGGAAATATCAGAATTAAGTTATCAATCTTCTTGGGAATTGTTGCATGAACGCTTTACTAATCTCAGAACTACGGTACACAAACATATCCAAACATTGTTTCAGTTAAAAGATATGAAGATGGAAGATCAGGTTGGATTACGAAGATTATTCGACGCTACCAACGTCAATCGTAATTTTGAACAACTCCTCGGATTACTTCTCATATAAAATAACAAAACCAACGAACCAAACTGCAAGTAAACGTAATAAATTGTCATGCATAGCATCTACGTTCGATCCAATAGGGCTACTTGGCCCAATTATTGTAGTAGCAAAGTTGATAATGCAAAACTTATGGCAATCAATAGCATCATGGGATGAAGCATTGCCTAATGAAATACTAGTACCATGGAGGAATTACTTAGAGGATTTATCCAAATTAAACGAATTAAAAATCGATCGAAACATAATGTGCGGAGACTATAAGGGCCTCAAAATACATGGATTTTGCGACGCCTCAGAGAGAGCATATGGAGCTTATATCTATGCCGTAACAATGGACCCAAATGGTGAGAGACATTCTCAATTGATCACTTCCAAATCTAGGGTAACGCCACTGAAATGCATATCATTGCCAAAACTAGAACTTTGTAGCGCAGTATTACTAGCCAAGTTAATGAGGACTGTCAAGCAAGCATTGGATATAATGAAAGCGGACACCTACTACTGGAGTGATTCAACTATCGCCTTGTGCTGGTTGAAAGGCCAGCGTGCTCGCTGGAACACCTTTGTTGCTAACCGAGTAGCAGAGATACAAGAACTTAGTAACCATCAAGACTGGCGTCACGTGAACTCAAGTGACAACGCCGCCGATATATTATCTAGGGGGTCTCCGGCAGAGAAGTTATTGAGCACCACCACTTGGTGGCATGGACCAAGGTGGCTGATTGAAGAACCTAGCAGCTGGCCAATACATAAAATGGAGTGCTTAAACCCACCTGAGGCAAAGGCAAAAAACGTTATGTTGGTAACAAGTGCAAGAGATTGGGACATATTTGAAAAATTCTCGTCCCTAACTAAATTAAAGCGTGTAATTGCTTACCTACTTAGATTTAAACATAACTGTAGTAAACCACAATTTAAGCATACTGGTAATTTGAAGGCTGAAGAATTAGAATAAACGTTAAAACGATTGATTGAATCGGCTCAAAATAACTGCTTTTTTCTAGAAAGGGAAGCTTTATTAAAAAATAAAAATGTAAAAAAAAACAGTTCTTTAAAATCACTTAACCCCTTTTTTGCACGAGGGTTTGTTATGCGTAGGAGGCAGGTTATCTCATTCAGGGCATTGAATTCAACAAAAACACCCAATAATATTACCTGCAAGGCATAGATTGACCGAATTAATAATACGACATTATCATTATATAAATTTACATGCGGGAACCCAGGCTTTACTCGCTGAAATAAGATTGAAATTCTGGCCCATCTATGGAAAAAATACAATTAAACGAGTATTACATAAATGTATTATATGTTTTAGATTACGCCCAGTCATTGGCCAACAGCTGATGGGCAATTTACCAGCTGATCGGATTCATCTGAATCGACCATTCAGCATAGTCGGTGTCGACTATTGCGGACCGCTGTCAATCAAGGCTGGAGTCCAGAAAAGGGCTCCGATCACTAAAGCGTATTTATGCATCTTTGTTTGTCTAGCCACGAAGTCGGTCCATCTAGAACTGGTAACAGATTTGTCTAATAATGGATTTTTAAATTGTCTAAAACGTTTTATAGCTCGTAGAGGTCAGCCAAGGAGAATATACTCTGATAATGCAACTAATTTAAGGGGAACTTGTAATAGATTGAAGGAATTATATAACAGTTTGAAGGAAAATGGTGACAAGATTCAAAAATATTTAGCAAATATAGGTATTGATTGGAGTTTTATACCTCCACAAGCCCCTAACCAGGGCGGGTTGTGGGAAGCTGCTGTTAAATCTGCCAAATATAATTTATATAGAATCACCGATAGTTCAGTTTTAACCTTTGAATTATTGTACACTATAATATGTCAAATTGAGACTTGTTTGAATTCCAGACCTTTGACCCCGCTATCTAATGATCCAAAAGACCTAAATCCTTTAACTCCCAATCATTTCCTTATGGGCACTAGCGCTTCTATTATTCCAGAACTGGATGTTCAGAAAATACCATACAACCGACTGGATCAATATCAAAAAATGATAGAACTAATTCAGTGTTTTTGGTCCAGGTGGAAAAAAGACTATCTCGGTGAGCTTCAGAGAAGATATAAATGGCAAACCAGCAATCAGAGATCTTTACAGAAGGATGACTTGGTAATCTTAAAAGAAGACAATCTGCCGCCTGCAATGTGGCGGATGGCACGCGTTCTATCCTCTCATCCCGGTCCTGATGGCGTGGTAAGGGTGGTTACCCTCCGGACATCACAAGGGACGTTCGTACGTCCCATAACCAAAATCTGTTTACTACCCCTGGAGGACAACCTAGAACGAGCCCGGACCTCGCCCCCAGAAGATGAAGGAAGATCTCAGAAACAGAAGTAAAAAAAAAAACTCCTAAGAAGAAAGAAATTCCCAGAAGAAGATGAAAAAGGTCACTACAAAAAGGAAGAAACATAATGACTCGACACGGCAGTCTTGGGATTTGTGATGCTCTTCTTGGTTTCTACCCTTGACCAGCTATTCATTATGTCAGCCACAATTATCCCCCCCCCCCAATGATGAAAGGAAAATGTGAAGTCCTCGCTGCAGCGTCTCATGATAGATCAAGCAGATGACTAATCTCGGACTTCAAGCCTTGAGTGTTTGTGTTGTTAAGAGTCGTTATTATGAAGTTATTATTTGCATGTTATTTTAGTTGAATAATTTATAAAGGTTCAATTTTATTAATAAGTTTATTTAAGGTGCAGGTTATTGATTCTACGATATGTTGATCTATGAATTTATTTTTGTGTTGTTTTTTGATAATATGGAGTATTCTTTAATTATATAATGTCAGTATTGGCATTTATTTAGTAGATTTAAAAAAAAACGTAGAAAATGTTAAATGTTAAGGTAAATGTTAAGCTAAATGTTAAATACTTAAGTAGCGCTCTACATTATACATAACGAATTATTTAGCTTTTTAAATCAATTTCATTTCAGTTCATGTTTATATTTTGTTTGTTGATCTGTCTGAATATTATGTTTAAATTTACCGTTAGGGTTAGATTAAGAAATGTTTTTATTTTCTTTAAAATTAATCCCTTTCCCGGGGGTCTGTTAAGAATAGTGACATCTATGAGATAAATACTGTAGTTAATACCATTGGTTTAATTATTCTTAGTTTATTAAAAGAGTATGCATATTAGAGACCTCTGTAGGAATTTTATAGAAGCTAGTGTTACCGACTAACTAAATTAGAGCACGTGACCCAGTATTTGTTTAGTGCCATTATTTATTATTCTTGTCTTTTTAACAGTCTAAAAGACGGTATTTTTACAGTTTTTAGCAGTATAAAAGGGGTGCTACTCAAATATTTCCCTCTCTCGCATTAACCGATACTTAGAGTATAGACCCCGTATTGCCCAGGCGAGGTCCTGGCCAAAATTAGCTTCAAAAAGTGTTGATTTCATTGTTACTCAAAAGTGTTTGTAAATAAAACGACTCTTCAGTAAAAAAAAAAGTGTTTTACAATAAAAAGTCCACCAACCTAGACGATATCGAAGTGACTTTGACACCCACAATAATTATATTTCGTGAGCACACAAACACGGTCAGCGTAACAGTTTTACGATATTAAATAGTACACACTGGGTCAAGGTTGATTGCGGATAGACAAGGCGACTGCTCGGTAAGTTGAACGAATACTGATACTTTCGTTGTTGCTGGGCGCCTTTTATATGGCCAGACGAGTGGAGTATTAGTGGTAAATCGTCACTCGGCGAGTTGCTCGAAAGCGCTGGAACTGTGCATTTCAAGCGTACAATGGTTCGTACCTTTTCTGGAATGTGTGGGAGGTAGATAGGTCCGCGGCTCTGTTTCAATGCACTAGGTACCTACTTACTGCTCAGTCGTGTACCGTCCATGCTCGACGGTTGGCGGGCGCTCTAGTAATTTCTAGAAATATCGATACGTTTCGGGTGCAATCCAAAGCGTGACGTAGCAACAATGCGTGGTTGCTACACGCATGTATCGCGAGTTAAAAATCTTATGCTTTATTAATTACCGCAAACGCGATAAAATCGAGAAACAAGGTATTTAAGCGAAATTTCAACTCGTTGCGCAACTTCTGACTTTCAGGTAAAAATTGTCACTTGGATGTTACGTAACGTTTTGTGGGGGGGGGGGGGGGGGGTTCAGAGAAAAACGTTACGGCGCGTTACATGGAGGGAAGGGGTGGATCAAAAATTGCGTTACGTTATACTTGAACGCCCTAAGCGCTAGTATTGCGAAGGTAACCTGTCACAACGTCGACAACTGATCGAAATCTGAGGGTGCTCTTACATTTGGTAGACGAATTACCTTAGCTCCAAACCTAAAAATTACTTATTATTCTTTAAGTATTTATTCATGTACACACAACAATTTAATACAGAAAAAAAACATACAGATGATTGATCATTTTTCTTCAATCAGTTATCGATCGATTCTCGTATAATTGTATTCAAGTTCTGTGTCTATTAGAAAAGCGAACTATCAAATCCACTTACCTTGTTTTTTTTTAAATGATCTTTCAGCACTAATAAATACGCTAACAGAGTAACGAATTTTTCACTTATTTACGTCAGTCATTAGATAAAAATTCACTTAACGAATTTACTTTTACGATAACAATAACATTACGAAATAAGAATGACACAAGGAATATTTCAGGGAAATCCCCAACCGAGCAATAAATACTTTGAGCAAGGAACGAAAATAAAAAAAAATTAAAACATCTTTTCGGGAATCCCCGTCCAAACGAGCCATAAAGCTAAATAACGGTCAGTGTTCAAGCGTAAAATATTTTTTGCCGCAATTTTGCACTTTTGTAAGTTTTTTCTCCACGTTCGAGTGTCACCCTCCCCCATGGGTGGCACCCGGGGCGGTCCCCCCCCCCCCCGCCCCCCCTCGCTACGCTACTGACTGGGGTTATATAGCATGTTTGGTTCTTCAGCAAACTCTTAAAAAAAATAAAATAGGACATGGTTTTTCTCTAACATAAGTAACAGGAATAATCATGTAAGATATGTGAACAAGATATTTTTCCACCATATGTGATTGAGTGCACTGTTAACAATGACAATGTGAGAAGGACTAATTACGTTAGCAACATGAAACGGGTTTTTCTCTAGTATGGTTAAGAAATATGGTTAGGCATTCGAATGTTTTGTTTGATCGAAAACTTTAATAAATATTTTTATATCCCAAGGGTGGTACTTACTCACTCTTTGGATTAACAGAGACACTGTCACGATAATATTTATTTTGATTAAATAAATATTGTCTTGACCTAGGTTATCTTAAACTCACCTGGCTGCTCACATTTTATTATGATCGCCGTAACTATTAGTTCTTAACCGCTAGCGACTAGCGCCATCTATTTCCAGAGCCACTTTCTTGAATTCTCGTCGTCTAGTGAGCCGACGGTGATTCGACAAGTCGCCGAATTATTTAAGTTTCTTGTTAAATATGTGATAGTATCACCTTTACGGGTTTTACCCATTTAAAGAAGAATCATGGATTATTTTATAACCGCGAGCCGTGTTGTTTCCGTGAGTGAAACGGGATGTTTAAATAGTGGAGTCGCCATATTGTCGATGTGCCCACCTTCACGCTCGAACTTGATTGTGGATAATCGGTGTAATCCTTTGTTTGGCGTTCATGATATTAACGTGGCCAAGGCTTTGAGAAGGGTTATCCTCGCGGAACTCGATATTTGAGGCGGATGGAGGCCTGGCGCTGATCTACAAGGCTTTGAGAAGGGTTATCCTCGCGGAACTCGATATTTGGAGGCGGATGGAGGCCTGGCGCTGATCTATGAAGGGCGCGGCAAACGGAGTCTACCGAGATTTCACCGGTACGCACAACCGGGACTTTGAGCCTGATGCTGGTTCCTGTTCCCTGAGGAGGAGTCCCCATCCTATGGGGCCTTTCCTGGTTCCTGTTCCCTGGTGAGGAGTCCCCATGGCCCGGGGCCTTCCTCGGTTCCTGTCCATGGAGACCCCGCGTGCTCCTGGTCGCCTATTAACAGTGGTTCGCGTCAACGTTAGAGTCAGGATAATTTAGATAAATTACGGTCCACAGGTATGCTCTCTTGCTTATGTGTTATTTTATTGTTTCTTTAGGAAATGTGGAATTCTTGACCCATTGGAGGGCACCCATGTATACACCATACCTTGAAAATATAGGTGATATTGTACTGCTAAATTATTTCTTTTATTTATCTAAAAATGCCCGAAGATAAAGACTGTATTTTCCTTCCCACAAACTTGAGGGAGATTCTGATGCTCTACCAAGAAATTCACGTTACATTTGGCGCTCCAACCTTTTAAAGGTGCTCCTATGAAATACAGTTTTTTTTCTGGTATTTTCAGATTGTTTTTAACACTCCCGGATCCACGATGCGATTATAGTTTACAACGCTCTTTAAGACATCAATAACTCCTCAAATGCTTCAATCATTAAATCAACATTTTAGGTATTCCTAAAAAATATATTTTTGCATCCGTAAAAAATATTAAAAAAATTATGACGATTCTGTATAAAATAATAAAAAATGTTTTCCTAAAAGTCGACACATTTCTATGTCAGATGAGACAACAAATTTTAAATCTCTATGGGAATAACAGAGAAGACAAAACATTAATTCATTCCAACCTCATTAACCTACGTCCAATATTACGATCTCCTTTTAGTTATGTATGACAAAAAGAGATGTAAAATAAAACGTTAAAACCTTCTGCCTATCTGTAGAGACTATTTTACTTCTCAAAGTTGACATCATAATACGTTTGCCGTCGCTTTCTATTGCAATAATTTGAAATGTCTGAAAACAGAGATGACAATATTAATTATCTTGCTGCAAAAAAACTTGGGTTGCTTGACATTCCGTTTTCATTAAAAAAAGAGCCACAAAAAAAATAAGGAACCACATCGGAAGGTTCGGCCGACCGACCACCTGATCCTTAAACCAGAGTCATTTTTTAATCCCTTTCTGCGTATTTCCTTAAAATTAACGACAAAATGTTACGATTGTTGACAATCAGATGACGGGAGATGTTTTTTGTTTAGTTTTATGGGTTTTGGGTTATTTGCAGGGTCATGCCTCATTGTTCAGAAGTAATAAATATTTATTTTATTTCATTTTATTGTTATCAAAAAATCTCTTCGTGGAAGACTTGATTAAGACAATGACAATGCAGTGCTTTTTTATAAAAGCTCCACACAGGAGGCCCTGAGGAAAATAATTCCCCTCAGGGCCTATGTCATCCTTGAGAATGATGTGTGGAGGGTCTTTTTAGGAAAGGAAGGTAAGGAAGTTCTGGGAAGGAAAAGGATATAAGGGGTGGGTAGGAATCTGGGTGTCATTGTGTCCAGGAGTGACGGACGTATGAATCCATCTCTTCCACTGCGGTGTAAGGCGATGTTCCGAGAGAGTACAGCTGGAGAAGTCAAAGGGACTCCCTCAACCATTCTCTCCCGATCACGCTTGCCATGCAGTTGGTAGGCAGATGCATCCGCCGCCAAAATCTGAACAAATCTTTACCCACGAACCCGGGCACCCCTACTAAGTCACGAAACGTAGCTAACTACTTGGGTTGACCTTTGGCAGAAGTGTTGGTTATTCAATAAATGGTTCCCGGGGCGGCGGCACCCATACTCGCCTCCCAAATTGAAAAGTAAGGCATTGAACTGGAAAAGGAAGGATAATTGTTGACATGCTCTATAAATGAAATTCCTGATATGTATGTGTTGTAAAACCATATAGTTACATTATAGGTAGAGCCATGTTAATTTGTGGAGATCTGGAAGGGATACAAGGCCGATAAAAATTATAATAATTTCCACCTTTTTATAGCGCCGTTTAGTGATAAAGTCACGTCAAGTGTACTTGATGGATGGGATTAAAAGGTACGCTTATTTAGTTAGGGCATTCAAAAAGGAAGATATGACGCGAAGTGAATAATAGCCAAGGAAGTCATGGCATGGTCAAGTGAATCACATACTTTCAGTCGGACCACGCCAAGAGACAGAATAATAGAAATATACAGATAAATCATTTTAAAAAGAGCACGTTTGAATGTATCTCTTACCTCGCGGTAGTCCTCCGATAGAGTGCACCGTAACGCAACCAAGCATCTATTTATTCAGATTTATCTGGACGAGTATTAGACTATTTAAGAATTCGAATGAAGCAAGGAGTATTTGTCGAGATAGAGGGTTTTGGTGGTATATTCCTCTCTGCTGCATGATGTACTTTCGGTATCGAAGACAATACTTCATCCAAAATACGATTGTAAACATTACTGCACCACCATAAAACTCTTTTGTGAGGGTCGGGTACAATATGTAGAATCTTACCTACCTATTTTATTCCTAAAACTACCCCCATAAAATAATTATTGTAAAAAGGGACTTTCTTTCCATTGAAACAGTAGCAAAGTGACGTCTTTACAAATGATTATTACATGGAAGGAAGTAGCAATAAATATAAATGGTTAGGTTTAAGTAAATTAAAGGTACACTTTGCAATGAATGTTAAGAATATTTTTTTATAGAATATTTTTTTTTTACTATTTTATAACGCTCACCGTCTTTGTTTTACTTGCTATTTCGATCATCTTCTAAAATGCATATTTTTAATAATAACGGCATGCCGCCGCCCGGAAACCACAACCAACAACCAACACTTCTGCCATAAGTGAACTCAAGTAGTTTGTTACGTTTGATGACTTAGCAGGGGTGCCCAGGTTCATGGGGTAGGTTTGGTTCCGGATCTTGGCGGCGGGTACGTCTGCCTACCAATTGGCTCTGCGTGGCTGGCCGGGTCGGGATAGACTGGTTGAGGAAGACCTTTTGACCTCTCCAGCAGAAAGACCTCTCCCCCAAGACGACATAGGCCCTGAAGCGAATTATTTTCCTCAGGGCCTCATGCGTGAAGTTAATGTTAAAAAAATACTGTGTGTATGCACTACAGTATCCACTGATTAAGTTCTTATAGTTTCGTATAGTACTGGATGACGTGTGGTCGCCATTTTACGATTTAATGTAGATTTACTATAGACGAATGCATTACATAATATGTAGGTAAATATAATAACAAAGTCTTTGGTTTGCTTTTTTCTAAAAATCTTTTACATGCACATTTTAAACTATATTTTGTTACGATAAACACGTCAGATTAATGTTTAAATAAGAATTTACCTAATTGGTTTTTGTCGTTATGTTCCTGTGAAAAAAATATTTTTAATTTGATACGTAAACTATTTCCACTCATAAAAGTAAATTTTATCCTAAAGGTTATCTCTAAATTTCGGAAAAATAGGAGTATTATAAAAAATACTAGTGTGCAGTTCACACCGGTAGAAGCGAAACCTTTAGAAAAAAGAGTCGGAAGGCTACGAAGCACCGCATAAAGAGGAGACCAATTATTCTAACTCATTCTCTATAAATGCTATAGATGCATGTGTTTGTTTCTTTTAGTGTCCCTTTTTCGTTTCATCCAGTTTCAAATCACAACGGTGCTAAAGAAGTTTTCACTTCAAAGTCATTATAATTTTTTTTTTTCGTGGTTTGCTTATTGTTTCTTTTTAGTGTCGCTTTTTAGTTTCATTAGTTTCAAATCACAACGGTGCTAAAGAAGTTTTCACTTCAAAGTAATTATAACATAATTTTTGTCATGGTTTGCTTTCACGTAAAACTGTTAAAAAAAAAATTCGAATGTTCTTTAAGTATTGTATTTTTCTTGTAATTTACTTCTCTACGCAACTACTGTTAAAACCATTCAATCTGGTATTAACTTAGATCAGCAAACATAAAAAGCTCTTTACGATAAATAATATTTTTTATGTAAATACTGTGGTTGTGCGACGAGTTTTTAATTTTGTGTACTGAACGATATGGTTAATTATAAGATACAGTCTAAATGCTGTGTCTAAACTCTGAGCTAAAATCTCAGACGGGCATCAAACACTCGCCAGATGTGACCATCCCTTCGGCTGTTGGACAACCCAGGGGTGCCCCTCGCCTACCCCGCACCCACACTGCACCCCCGCTGCCGCCGTCAAGCAGTAGGTTAAATTATGACCTGTCCGTTGCATCGGCCACTGGAGCGGCCTTTCGCAGAAAGAAAGAGAAATAAGATGAGTGATCAGGTGGCCTCTGCACTCTGAGATACACACCCCGCCCCCACCGCCTTTCCTGTCCCATCGCCCTACGCACCGAGAAGGATGACATTGGTCGGAGCCCGCATACTGCGTTCCCTAAGAGGGAGCGATTTACAGTGATAAGACATTATGTGACACAAACATTTTACAAGGATATAAAAACTTTACAAAAACATGAACATTTTACGATGATACAAAAATATTAACGGTGATAAGACATTATATATTTTTTCTTTTAGTGTTAGTTTAATTAAGTTGTTAGTGCAGTGCAGTAAATTGTTTGTATTAATTTTAACTATTGTTACGAGTAGTATATTTATAGAGGTAGGTTTGAATACGTGTAACGGTGTTTTTATGAGGTTAAGGTAGTTTTATATGTAGTCCGTGGAGGAAGGGAATGGCCGACACAGGTGTCGATGAGGCTCGCTACCCATCACATCGCCAACCCCTTGGTAGCGCAAAGAGGAGGACGGAACGGGAACAATGTCGAATTGGTACGTGGAATATCAGAGGAGGGATGGAAAGAAAGATGAATGAATTATGTGAAACAATGGATAGTAAATGTTTGGACGTACTTTGTGTGACAGAGAGTATGAAAAAAGAGAGCGGTACAATGCAGCACAACGATAGACTTGTCATCTGGTCTGGGAGACCAGATACAGAGAGGGCTTGTCAGGGTGTTGCAGCGTTACTGTCTCCCAGAATGGTTGAATGTATGTCGCAATATGAATGTCTAAGTCCGAGAATAATGTGGATCCGATTCAAAATTGGTTTGACAAGGGTGTTTCTGGTTATTTGCTATGCTCCTGTTAATTCTGAAAGCGACGAAGTGAAAGATGATTTTTGGACTGGTGTGAACGACGTAATGAGATTAAAAAATTCGAATGAAAGGATTATAATGGCGGGAGATTTGAATGGGTGGGTGGGAATTAGACGTGACGGATTTGATTCAGCCTTAGGTAAGTTCGGGGATGAAAGAACGAATGACAATGGGAACAGAATACTTGAAATATGTTTAGAGTGGAACCTGTTTGTATCGAATACTTTTTTCGATCATAAATGTGTCCACCAATATACGTGGGAAAGAGGAAATGAAAGATCGATAGTTGACTTTGTGGTAATTGACTCTAGGTTGAGAGCCGTTACCGAGGACACCAGAGTTTTCAGAGGGGCGGAGGTTGAAACTGACCACTTTCTGGTGGTGTCGAGAGTAAACCTCTTTCGCGGCTGGCGCTCTAAAGTGAAAACGATATCAACTCCAACAAGAGTCAAAGTAGAAAAACTGCAAAATGCTAATGTCAGAAGTGAGTATGAGAATTTGGCAGAGATGAGATTGAATGAGAAGGAAATGGACGGTCTAAGCATTGATGAAACATGGAACCACATAAAGGTGAGTCTTTGTGAATCTGCTAGAGATGTATGTGGAATAAGTACGCAAGGTAGGAAGAAAGGTGACGCATGGTGGGATGACGAGATCAAAGCACTGGTCTCAGAGAAGAAGAAAGCATGGTTACGTCTGATAGCGGCTGGCACTGATTCTAGCGAAGAGAGAGATAGAGCGAAAGAAGTTTATAAGGGATGTAAGAAAAGAGTAAGTGTTGGAGTGAAAGAACGAAAGAAACGCCTGGAAGAGGAAGAGGGAATAAAAATGACAAAACACTTCCAAGAAAACATTAAACTGTTTTGGAAGGAGGTCAAAAGGTCCCGGAGTGGTTCAGAGAACGGAAGCCGGAAAGTCATAAAATCGAAAGATGGAAAAATGTTGACGAATGAGGAAGAAATAAAAGAGAGATGGATGAAATATTTTGAGGAGGTTTTCGAAAGCAATCCGGGTGATAGTGAGGCCAGCAGTGAATTGGGTATGAACGATGACGGAGTGAATTCAATCAAAATCAGCGTGGATGAAATAAAAAAAATCGATAAAATGCATGAAGAATGGTAAGGCTGTTGGTTTCGACAATATTGCTGCCGAATACTTTAAAGGAGATAGCCATATTATTCTCACATGGTTGTGCAAACTTTTTAACCAGTGTTTAGAGGAGGGTTACACGCCATTAGATTGGAGAAGGGCTGTAATCATGCCGTTATACAAAGGTAAAGGGTCACGTATGGAATGTGGAAATCATAGGGCTATTAGCCTGCTAAGTTCAGTCGGCAAGCTGTACGGAAGAATATTGATTGAAAGGGTAAGAATGGAAACAAAAGATAAAATATGGGATGTGCAAGGTGCCTTTATGTGTGGAAAGGGATGCATGGACCAGATTTTCTCCTTGCGTATGCTTACTGAGAAATTTCTGGCGAAAAATCAGAAACTTTTCTGCGCCTTTGTAGATCTACAAAAAGCATACGACCGAGTCGACAGGAAAAAGCTATGGAAGGTTTTGTCCAAGTATGGAGTGAATACAAATCTCATACAGGCAATTGCGTCTCTGTACGAGGGAAGCGTTGCGTGTGTTAGGGTAAACGGTGGTTTTACGGGGTGGTTTGACATCACAAAAGGTGTCAAGCAAGGCTGCGTAATGTCACCATGGTTATTCAATCTATACATGGATAATTGTATGCAAGAATTGAAAGAGGTGGGATTGGGCGCGAAATTGAGTAATCTGAAAGTATGTTGCCTGTTGTATGCTGATGATGCGGTGCTGATTTCTAACACTATGGAAGATCTACAGTCTCTCGTATCTAGGATGAACGAAGTATGTATGAAGAATGAGCTAATGATGAATGTAAGTAAGTCTAAAGTCATGGTGTTTGAAAGGGAGAGTACGAAAACAGTATGCAACATAGTTGTGAATGATGAATATTTGGAGCAGGTGGATGAGTTTGTGTATCTGGGTAGTATGTTTACGAGAGATGGGAAGGCTGAAAGAGATATTGAAAGAAGGGTGAATGCCGGTAACTCCATTAATGGTGGACTGAATGCCGATGGCGCTAATAAAAAACTGTCAAAAAAGCGAAGCTAGCAGTCCACAATGGAGTCCTGGTACCTACCCTGATGTATGGCAAAGAGGCATGGAACTGGCAGAGGAAGGATGAAAGTAAACTGAATGCTGTTGAAATGAGATCCCTGAGACGTATGTGTGGTAAAACAATGTATGATCGTGTGAGAAATGTGGATATCCGCAAAGAATGTAAGGCTGATGTAAGCATAATGAGTAAGATTAAGAAAGGGACCCTCAGATGGTTTGGGCATGTAGAGCGAATGAACGAAGGAAGTAGTGTAAGAAGAATATACGACGCGAATGTGAATGGTAGAAGTCGGGGACGCCCGAGGAAGACATGGCACGATCAAGTGAATCAGATACTTGAGTCGGGTCATGTCAAAAGTCAGAATAATAGAAGAGAATGTTTGAGACGATGTCTGAATGTGAGTGAGGCAAAGAGTGTGTGCCAAGACCGAGTTGTTTGGCGGTCCGTCCTCTCTGCCTACCCCTGCGGGGAAATGGCGTGATGGTTAGTTAGTTAGTTTAGTTAACGATAAAGTATTTTTTGCAAAGGTATTTAAAAAATGATAGTAGGTCGGTGTCAGCCCTTACTAGTACCTAGCGCATTCCACATGTGGCTTTCTGAAACAATGGTGCTATTCTAGAGGCTAACGTGACCCTAGGCGGTCGCTGTCACAGCCGCCCGCCTTCTTGGGCGTGTCAAATAATATATGATTATTTATTTATTTTTTTAATATTTCAGTTTTAGGGCACAAAATTGATATTTTTTTCTTACAATAAATTAATATAAGCCAAATAAAAAATATTCACAACAATATTTTTACAAAAATCGCGAAATAATTTCCAAATCCCATAGAGTAACGCTGTGTCACAAGACGGTTTGTCGAGGGTATTTTTAGCATGGTATGGGAAAGGTTAATAATGTCAATGTTATAGAGTTGTGACGCATCGTGTTCATAATTGACTGAATTTGACTAATCTCCGGTTGCAGCCATTATTGACGACCGAATTAATTATTTTCTTATTTGACTTTGGCAGTGAACGAATATTTTAAGTAAGTATTTCCGGTTTTGGTGGCAATTAATTTATTTTTGACTTCGTCAGTGTACCTAATAGCATTTGTTTTGCCTCAAGTAGTACTTACGGGCTGTTAAATGTCAAATGTTTTTGTTTGTTATCAACTAATGATCCGTTCGGCTATATTTATCAATTAAATGCTAATTGAAGCAAATAGAATACTTAAGTAAGTTCGTATCTTGTGTACAGTTAACCGTAATCCCATTGCAGTCTGTATTAAATTATTGTTTTAATAATCTCTTTTGTTGCAACAAACAACCGCGCTGGGAGTTATTATTATTCCGACTTATTGTCAAAATATAAATCTATTCTGCAGTATACAGGACATGGGTCCGATTATTATTATTGGAAACCTGTTTCATATTTGTTTTTTAAATTATTTAAAGGACTTGAAAAAAACTTTAACTTCCCGTCATTGTTTTTTTCTTCTTTTGACTGACGTTTAAATACTATAGATCACAATACAGATGGTTTGTTTACATATTACAATTCTGTCATTGTCTTCGGCAAGCAACTTAAAATTTAATTAGTTTGAAATTAAATAATTGAATTATACTACAAAACTGTTCTTGTTTTCAATACATTACAGGGTATCCGGTACTTCATATTATAAAATATATGTATATATATATATATATATATATATATATATATTTTTTTAAAATAATTTCGATTATTTTTCAAATAATTATTCTTGGAAAATTTCATTATAGGGTGCCCGGTAATTGCAATAGTAATATAAATTTACTTAAAATTAATATATTTTCTTTATTAAATATTCTTTTTTTTTTTTTTTTGAATTTTTTCTTTTTTAAAAATACAAGATGGCGATTCCTAACATTAATGGATCAACTAAAGATGAGTTGACATTACTTTTGGAAAACGTACATATCGTCCCTGAGTCAACTGTAGCCGCTATGAGAGAACAAGCGCGAGAGTATAATAAAAAAATTTAGAGAATGTCCTGACCCGACAGCAGCTGAATCTGAAGTTGAGGGTACAAACAAATCTACTACAAATACGACGAATATTGTGAATAATTATTATTCCAATGTTAGCCAAAGCCCTTCCATTCATAATTGGGGGGTTAAATTTTGTTGGAATTAATTCCGGGTTACATTAAATAAACCAAGTACCTAACGTCATTTGTTGTACTGTTGTGTATTTAGTTATCTATGCATCTATGAATAAAATCTCTGTCTATCATCTTGCCTTGAACAAGTCGGTTGTTTTATTTCTTTATCACATCAGGTTATGGGCCCAGTATGTCCTATAGTTTTCTAGCAGTGAAGTAAAGTTTGTTGTGATTTTTTTGGTAGCTAGAATAGGCGTTGGCTGTGGTGATAAGGAGACAAAAGAAAAATTATATATTTTTTGTGTTAAACAACGAAGTTTAAAAATCAACCAAAATGGCGTCCGGTTCTCTTTTGGCCAATATTCTTAAGCTAAAGGGCCGTGAAAATTACCGTGACTGGGCTTTTGCAACACAAAACATGTTAGTTTTAGAAGGATTATCAGAATGCATTACGACGGTAGACAAAGAAAACGATGCAAAAGCGAAAGCCAGATTGATTTTAACTGTTGATCCGTCATTGTATGTTCACATTAGAGAGGCAACAAGTGCCGTGAACTTATGGGAAAAGCTAAAATCTATGTTCGATGACTCAGGATTCTCTAGAAGAATAACTTTGCTGAGGAACCTAATTTCGATTCGTCTAGAAAGTTGCGAGTCAATGACAAGCTACGTCACGCAAGTAATCGAAACGGCGCAAAGATTATCTGGTACGGGCTTTCAGATCGGAGATGAGTGGATTGGCAGCCTGCTGTTGGCAGGTTTACCTGAAAAATACTTCCCCATGATCATCGCTATAGAGCATTCCGGTATTGCCATTACTGCTGATGTCATGAAGGCCAAATTACTTGACCTGTAGGAAATGAAGGCGAACACACGTCTTCCGGTGGTGGCGCTTTCTTGAGTAGAGGGCAGCACAGTCGCCAACAGTATTCTAAAGTTGGCAGCACTGGCAGAAGTGACAGTTCTAACTATGAACGTCGTAGTTCGTCGTCTATGGTCAGTTCGAATGTAAATAAAACTGATAGAAATAACATAAAGTGTTACCGTTGTCGTCAATACGGTCACTATAAATCGCAGTGTAAACAGAATGATCAGCAACAAATGAAGAAAACTAATGCGTTTTCGGCTGTTTTCTTGAGCGGGAATTATAGTAAAAAAGATTTTTACCTAGACAGTGGTGCGAGTGTTCACATGACGCCGGATGTAAACCTAATAAAAAATGCATCTTATTCGCCAAAGATCAAGGAGATAATAGCAGCAAATCAAAGTGCTATGCCTGTATTGTGCGTTGGTAGTGTAGACATAATAACAGTCACTAAAAATTGCAAATTTGAGGTTACTTTGAAAGAAGTTTTATGTGTTCCCAATCTTACCACAAATTTGATCTCAATATGTCAACTCATAAAGAATGGCAATAGTGTAGAATTCAAAGATGATTGTTGCTGTGTTTACAACAAAAAGAAGGATTTGGTGGCAGTTGCTACACAAATAGATGGTGTTTACAAGTTGAGGTTAGATAATCAACAGTGTTTGTTAACATCTACTTCAGTGAGCGATGCGACCTGGCACAGGAGAATGGGACATTTAAATGTAAATGACTTGAATAAAATGCGAGACGGTGCAGTCACGGGTATATCATACACAGATAAGTGTAAGATTGACAAGAGTACTTGCACAATATGTTGCGAAGGAAAGCAGTCGCGACTACCTTTTGTCCAAGCAGCAACAAGAAGCAGCAATTCATTGGATCTAGTACATGGGGACGTGTGCGGACCCATGGAGATAACTTCTGAGTAATGAATCCAGAATTCTGTAGTAATGAATTTGAAAGTTTTTTAAAGGATTTAGGCATTGTGCATCAAAAGACAAATGCTTATACTCCTGAGCAAAATGGTATGAGCGAACGTATCAACAGAACTATAGTAGAGAGAGCTCGGTGTTTATTATTTGACGCAGATTTAGATAAGAAGTTTTGGGCAGAGGCCACAAATACAGCAGTCTATCTCAGAAATCGATCCATTGCGTCAGGTTTAAATAATAAAACACCATACGAACTCTGGACAAATCAGAAACCAGACTTAAAGCACATCCGAATATTTGGTAGTCAAGTAATGGTCCACATCCCAAAGGAGAAACGACTTAAGTGGGATACAAAGTCAAGGAAACACATACTTGTTGGTTTTGCAGAAAATGTGAAAGGCTACCGAGTGTATGACCCAATGAAACGTAAAATCACAACAAGCAGAGATGTAGTAGTCTATGAAAATACTGAAAAGAAACATCACTCCGATGATAGTCTAAATATTTCAGTTGGGGATGTAATCTAAACTGATAAGTCAGACAGTCAAGTCAAGAGTGGCAAGGAAGAAGTAAAAGAAGAATCCTCTAGCGCGGAAAGACTAAATATTTCAGTTGGGGATGTAATCCAAACTGATAAGTCAGACAGTCAAGTCAAGAGTGTTAAGGAAGATAGTGCGGAAAGTCTAAACATTTTTTCAGGATCTGATTATCTCAATGCTTTGACTGATTTTGATTCTACATTACAGCAGACCACAGAGGAAGAAAATGAACCAGAGTCAGAAATATTACTTGCCAAGCGTACCAGAAGAGTACCAATGCGTTATGGCTACACAAACTTGTGTACAAAAACAAGTTCAAAAATTGCCCAGGATCCAGTTACCTTTCAAGAAGTCCTATTAAGTCCAGACAAGGACAAGTAGATTGAGGCTATGGAGGACGAGTTACAAACATTCAAAGACAATAAAGCGTGGGATCCTTTGAACGAACTGCCTTCAGACAAAACTCTAGTGAAGTGCAAATGGGTTTACAAAAAGAAAGTGAATAGTGATAACAGTGTGCGGTATAGGGCGCGTCTAGTGGCTAAAGGCATTACGCAGAAGCCAGGTGCAGATTATGAAGAAACTTTTTCCCCTGTAGTCAGACATTCTACTTTAAAAATGTTGTTTGCACTGTCAGTTGAATTAGATTTAAATGTATCACATTTGGATGTCAAGACAGCCTTCTTAAATGGCTACCTCAAAGAAGATATTTATATGATACAGCCTGACATTTATTGTGATAAGAAAAATATTGTAAAATTAAATAAAGCAATTTATGGACTGAAACAGTCATCTAGATCCGTGGTCGTCAAACTGCGGCCCGCGGGCCGCATGCGGCCCGCGACGGATATTTGTGCGGCCCGCACAAATATCTGGCGTTTACTTTTAAATTCTTTTTTCAAGTACAATTATAGTATCCGTTTTTTTGCGACCCGCACAAATATCTACCGTTTTCTTTTTAAATATATTTTTTTTCATGTACGAGTACAATTATACTATACGTTTTTTGCGGCCCGCACAAATATATGCTTTTTTCATGTACAATTATAGTATCCGGTTTTTTGCGGCCCGCACAAATATCTGCCGTTTTCTTTTTTACTATATTTTTTTTCATGTACGAGTACAATAATTATACTATATCCGTTTTTTGCGGCCCGCACAAATATCTACCGTTTTCTTTTTAAATATATTTTTTTCATGTACAATCATACTATCCGGTTTTTTGTGGCCCGAACAAATATCTGCCGTTTTCTTTTTACATTTATTTTTTTCATGTACAAAATTGTACTATCCGTTTTTTTGCGGCCCGCACAAATATCCGCCGTTTTCTTTTTAAATATTTTTATTTCATGTGCGAGTACAAAAATATAATACTATATCCGTTTTTTGCGGCCCGCACAAATATCTGACGTTTTCTTTTTAAATACATATTTTTTTCATGTACAATTTTACCATCCGGTTTTTTGCGGCCCGCACAAATATCTGCCGTTTTCTTTTTAAATATATTTTTTTCTTGTACAATAATTATACTATCCGGTTTTTTGCGCCCCGCAATATCTGCCGTTATCTTTCTAAATATATTTTGTTCATATACAATTAAATATATTATCCGTTTTTTAACAATTAATTATATTGTCGTTTGAGACTTTCAGGGGGGCAGTAGAAGACCCAGAGAAAATTAGAGGGCGTAGAGATGGCACAGTGAGGGTGTAGATAGGTAAAACAAAATATGGTCAAAAAAGAACAAAAAAACACGCTTATCACGTACTAATAAAGCAAAATAAACTTTAATATTGTTTAATTTTTGTTATTGTATGTATTGTTATCATTTTTATCACGTGTGCGAAAATTCACACATTTTTTTTGTATAATATTATGATTTTGCGTGAATTATTATTAAGAATTGACACTATATCATGAACACAAGAAGGAAGGAAGTAGCAATCCGGTACTTAAATACAAAATAATTGATTTTTAACTTGTACAACACCCCCCCCCCCCCCCCCCCCGAAATCATAAGTGTGCGGCCCGCGGTGATACCTTACATTGTCCTATGTGGCCCTTGACTAGAAAAGTGTGACGACCGCTGATCTAGATCGTGGTATGAAAGGGTTGAGCAATGTTTAAGTGAGATAGGATTTAAAAAGAGTCGTCTAGAACCTTGTGTATTTACAAAAAATTATAAAAATGTAAAAGTAATAATTGCAGTCTATGTGGATGATTTTTTTGTTTTTTCTAATTGTAAAAATGAGACTGAAACGCTAATATCTGTATTAAGTTCTAAATTTGAAATTAAAAACTTAGGGCAGGTACAGCAATGCTTAGGCATGCGGGTTGAGATTGATAAAAAATCTAATACTGTAACTTTAGATCAGGAACAATATATTGATCAATTATTGCAGAAATTTAATATGTTATATTGTAAAGTTATAAACACTCCTATGGAAAGTAAATTGGATATAGAAACAACTGAATCTTGTAGTAGCGATATTCCATATCAACAGTTGATAGGTAGTCTTATGTATTTATCAGTTCTTACTAGACCAGACATAGCATTTTGTATAAGTTTTCTCAGTCAGTTTAATAAGTGTTATACTAATAATCACCGGAATTATGCAAAAAGAATACTTAGATATCTCAAGAAAACAAAAAATTACTGTTTAAAATTACAAAAGATGGTGGTAAAATTAAAGGTTTTGTTGATGCTGATTGGGCTAATAGTACAATAGATCGTAAGTCTTATACAGGCTTTTGTTTTCTAATGTCTGGTTGAGCAATTTCTTGGGAAAGTCGAAAGCAAAGAACTGTAGCATTGTCCAGCATGGAAGCTGAATACATGTTCATTGCAGAAGTTTGTAAAGAAGCCATATATTTAAGGTCTTTATTGTATGAACTAACTGGAAACTTGTGTGCTATAAATTTATATAATGATAGCCAAAGTGCTCAAAAGTTAGTTGCCAATTATGTGTGTCATAGGAAGAGTAAGCATATAGACATTAGGTATCATTTTATTAAAGATGTTATAAATGATAAAATTGTCAACTTAGAATACTTACCTACAACAGACATGCCAGCTGATGTTTTAACGAAAGCATTATGTCCAATAAAACATTATAAATGTGTGAATGATATGGGTATGATTCAGTTGAATATTTAGTTGCAATGTTAGTATATAATAAAACACTGTATTTAATTTTAGAGATTTTAGTTTCTTTACTGTAGTTGGGGTGTTGGAATTAATTCCGGGTTACATTAAATAAACCAAGTACCTAACGTCATTTGTTGTACTGTTGTGTATTTAGTTATCTATGCATCTATGAATAAAATCTATGTCTATCATCTTGCCTTCAACAAGTCGGTTGTTTTATTTCTTTATCACATCAAATTTAATGGGTCGTCGGATGTTAAAGATTTTTTACTTCGTGTTGAAGAATTAACGAGAAGCCGTCATATAGAGTTTCCTGCGGTCGTTACGTCTTTTCCTGACCTTTTAGAGGGAAGGGCTCTATCGTGGTTTCGTACTATTTATAAAGAATCGTTAACGTGGCCGGAATTAAAAAAATTACTTTTGTTGCGTTTCGACAAAAATATCAGTCAAACAGAGGCTCTCAAAGCCCTTCTCATGATGAAGCAGAGGTACAATCAGAGCATTGTAGATTACGTTGAGGACGTGCAATTAGCCAACATGAAACTCAACGTACCTCTTCCGGAAGAGCAGATAGTAGATTTGGTGTGTAATAGCTTACTTCCTAAGTATGCTATTGTAATAGCTTATTTTGACGACAAGAACATAGAATCTTTAATTAAAGATTGTAAACGTTTTGAAAGAAATTTACCTTTGTCGGACTCATCGGATACCAAGGAGGTTTATTTTAAAAACATGCCTACCTTTTTTTATTTTTATTTTATTGTACGACAGACAGGTGAGTCCAATTACGGTACAATTTTAATTTTCTTATAACTAACAATACATGTATATAGTTTTTTTAAAACATGGTACGGTGATATCGAACACATCTATATCCGCTGGTAGGGCATTAAGCAATGCCATACCTTTTGTCATGCTGTGTTGAGCCATGACATCTGTCCGACCCTGCGGTATGTGGAATAGGGCGTGGCTACGAGTTCGACAGTATTTGGCAGGAGCGAATAAGCCACAGCATGACAGGAGATATGGAGAATCAATAAGGTTTTTTATTAACTTTAATTCGAATACCATGAGTCCGGCATTACGCCTTGTCTCTAGGCTTTGATAATTTGTCTCCTTTAGCAGTTCCACGTGATGCATGAATTTCGGATATATTCCGTAAGATCGCATGTAAACATACCTTAGGAATTTTTTTTGAATTTGTTCAATCATATTTATGTATTTAAGTTGATATGGTATCCAGACAGTACTAGCGTACTCCAGCTTGCTTCTGACCACTCCGTTGAACATGGCGGTCATTGCTTCTACGTTACTGAATTGTTTGCAAGTTCTAATTACAAAACCAAGCATTTTGGAGCAAGCCGAAGTAAGCTGCACTATATGTTTTGAAAATGTTAGCCTGGGATCAAAGGTCACCCCAAGATCCTTGATGATATTTACGCGTGTTAGTATTTCTCCATTCATTCTATACGGGTATAATAACGGATTTTGTGAACGACTATAAGTCATAACGACGCATTTTTTTAATATTGAAATTAAGTTTATTTTCTAACGACCATTTCATGATTGAATCGAGGTCTGCCTGCAGTTTGGAATAATCGTCATCTGATTCGATTTCCATCATCAGTTTCATGTCATCCGCGAATAGGAGACATGAGCTATGACGTATGCAGTCCTGAAAGTCATCTATTAGAATAAGGAATAACATGGGACCTAGATTCGATCCTTGAGGAATTCCTGACAGAGCTACGAACTCATGGGAGTCGTATCCATTTACATTTACATACTAACTGGCTTCTATCTTTTAAATATGACGCAAAAAATATCAGTAAGGGTTGATTAAAACCTATTATGTGCATCTTTCTTAATAGAACGTCGTGATCTACTCGGTCAAATGCCTTTGCAAAATCCGTGTAGATTACGTCCGTCTGATGCTTACAGTCTAGGCCTTTTGCTACCCGTCGAGAAAAAGAGAGTAAGTTGGTTACCGTTGATTTCCTCGGTAAGAAGTCATGTTGATTTTCTCGTAAGAAAGGCGCGATTTGCGAACTGATTTTATCACAGATAATCATTTCAAAAATTTTTGGAATTGTTGACAGTACTGCAACTGGTCTATAATTTCTGACATCAGTCTTTTCATCGGTTTTGTGAATAGGGCTGACCCTCGTTAATTTCCAACACTGTGGAAACGTGGATGACATGATGCAGAGATTAAATATGTAAGCAAGGGATACACAGATATTGGGAGAGATTTTTATAATTATCGAAGGAGGAATACTGTCCGGACCAGTAGCCTTGTCAGGTCGCATATTCCGGATACAGGCTTCTATTTCCTGGATGTTGGTCAATCCGAGTGAGATATCTCCAACATTCCAGGGTGATGCTGTTGGGAAATTGGTTTCAAGTTTCGGGGTTACTTGACTATAAACGGAATGAAAATAGTCAGCAAACTTATTAGCAATTGTGTCAGGGTTAGTAAAAGTTACGCCTTCCTCAGTCAAGCATGTTGTTGAGGTTGGGTTAACTTTTTGTGACCTAATATAATCCCAGAAAAACTTTATATCGTCTTTGATCCCATTCTGAACATTTTTCATGTATTGTTTTTTAGCACAATTTATTTCATATTTTAGCTCGGATCTACTCGCTGAAAATGTTAGATAATCGGATTGCTTTTTGTGCAATAGATATCTTTTCCGGAGCGTTTCCTTTCTTTTCAATTTATCTATAATACTCTTATTGAACCATATCGGATATACATCGTTTGTGATGTTGGGTTTCTTAATAGGTATACATAATTCAAAAACACTGAACAATACATTATATAAATAATTCACTGCTTCATCCACCGATTTTATGGTGTACAAAAATGTCCAATCAAAGTGCGATAGAATATTATTGCACAGTTCTATGTTTGCTCGCTTATAATTAAATAAAACTTCTCAACCAGCCACGTCTTCTTCAGAACATTGTTCTACGTCTTCTTCGTCTGCTTCTTCTACACAATCAACTACTTTTAATAAAAGTAAACTTCGGTGCACATTTTGCAATATGCAGGGGCACATTAAGCCTTATTGTAGGAAGTGGAAGTCGGAATCTAACCGGAATTCTGACAAACGTCAAACTGGCACCACTCGTCCAAATTAAAAAACTAGAGTGTGGTCCTCTGCATTCTGCATGCAAGGATGTCGGGAGACCGCTCTCAGTTTCTGGCCCGGGTAACCACTTCATTAGGCGTGACTTGGACGCAAGCGTGCCGGTGACTGGTTCCGGACAAGATGTTAGACCTCATGTTAATATTCAAATTAAAAATTTAGTTTTTTCGGGTCTTTTGGACAGTGGAGCCTCTGTCAGTTATTTTGGGGGCTCACTCTTCAATTTTTTTATTAGTTTAGGATTTAAGTTAGGAAGATTAGACTCCTACGTTACCACCGCGGATGGCAAACGTCAGGGTGTTATAGGTACTATGCAAATACTTGTTTCATAATATAATAATATTAAAAGTATATAAGTTTTTCATAATTCCATCTCTTTCTTCTGTCATTGTTTTAGGTGTTGACTTTTGGAAGCAATTCGACGTAGCTCCTCAATTGTTTCCAAAAAAAAACGATAGTTATGTTTTTGAAAATATTGTGGGTGAGATTTGTAAAATCACGTCAGCTTCCCTACTGTCTCCCCAAGATAATCGTAAATTAAACATTGTTATAGACAAATTTAAATCTATTTCGTTCGAAAACTGTGGTCTGGGTCGCACGCACCTAGTACAGCACAAAATTAATACAACGGGGGAGTCTATTAAGCAGCGTTATTATCCTTTGTCAAAAACTCGTCAGGATCAATTAGAAGCGCAACTTAAAGAAATGTTAGACTTAAGTGTAGTCCGCCGCTCTCGTTCGGCTTGGTCAAATCCAGTTTTGATAGTACCAAAGAAGGACGGTTCTCCCAGGTTTTGCTTGGACTCAAGGAAGCTCAACAGTGTCAACAGGACAGATTCGTACCCATTGCCTTATATTTCACGTATATTAGATAATCTTCGGGGTGCACGATTCATATCGTCTATAGACCTCTCGAAATCTTTTTGGCAAATTCCTTTACACAAAGACTCTTGCGCTAAAACGGCTTTCGTTGTACCAGGGCGTGGCCTTTATGAGTTTGTTAGGATGCCATTTGGATTGAAGAACGCTCCGAGTGAATTACAGCGTCTTGCAGATGTTCTTTTTGGCCCCGAATTTAACGAAAACGTTTTTTGTTACTTGGACGACCTGATTATAATATCGGAGGATTTTGAGTCACACTTAGAATTATTGACTAAGGTCTTTAATCGATTAAAAGAGGCCGGTCTGACAGTTAATCTTAAAAAATGTGAGTCTTGCAAAGACGAACTAAAGTATGTTGGTTATACAGTTGATGCAAAGGGTCTCCGCACGGATCCGGTAAAACTAGAATCAATTCGAACCTATCCTACTCTTATAAATTCTAAACAATTGAAAGCTTTTATTGGTCTTTGTGGGTATTATAGACGGTTCATTAAAAATTTTTCAACTATAGCGGCACCTCTGACAAAACTAACTGGGTCACGGACTGGGGTGAGTAACTTTACCTGGTCTCCGGAGGCGAAAGACTCCTTTAAAAAATTAAAAAAGGCCCTAACTTCGGCTCCAGTAATTAACTGTCCTGATTTTTCGTTACCATTTACTATCCACTGTGACGCAAGAAACGTTGGGATTAGAGGGGTTTTGACACAAAATTTCGATGGAGAGGAACACCCTGTTTCATATTTTTCTAGGTATCTAAATAAAAACGAGCGTAACTATGGCGTAACGGAGCGCGAACTCCTTGCGGTTTTCGATTCGGTCAATCACTTCAGGCCATACATAGAAGAAGTTCACTTCACAATGATAATAGACCATTCCAGCCTACAATGGCTAGTATCGTTATCGAATCCCTCAGGTAGACTTGCACGTTGGTCCACCCGTCTCTCCCAATATTCGCTTGATGTAGTTCACAGAAAAGGTAAGTTAATACTGTACCTGATGCCCTTTTGCGTAAAAACGATTTAGCCGTTTCCGCCCTGGATACTGTTCCCCCTAGCTCTAATGTGTGGTACAATAAATTATTTTCAGATTGTAAAACCAATACTCAGCGTTTTAATAATTTTCTTATTAAAGATAACTATTTATTACGTCATTCTAAGTCTCGTTTCGCTCTGCAGGAGGATACAGCTTGGAAGTTGGTTGTTCCTTTTGAGGATCGGAACGCTATCTTGTCTAAGGAACACGAGTCGAATGTTTCTTGTCATCCAGGGGTTTTTAGAACATACAAAAAAATTCAACTCCACTATTTTTGGCCTGGTATGTATAGCGATGTAAAGAAATTTTTTAGTAAATGTAAGACGTGCAAAGCACATAAAGTAAATACATCGGCGCCGCCTGGAATTTCTACCAATCCAAAATTAGTCAACAGACCGATGCAAATGTTGTCTATTGACCTTGTAGGACCTCTTCCACGCAGTTACGCTGGATTTATGTACATTCTATCGGTTGTTGACGTTTTTTCCAAATATACTTGGATTTTTCCCCTTAGAAATGCAACCACTAAAAGCATCGTTAAAAACGTTGAACAATTTATTTTTCTTGTACACGGCGTTCCACAAACCTTTGTGTGTGACAATGGTAAACAATTTGTTTCTAAAGAATTCAAACAATTGTTAGTTAATTATAATGTTCCTATGCCTTATTACAACGCTTATTACACCCCGCAAAATAATGTCGTTGAACGTTATAACCAAACTATTGGAACTGCGTTGTCTATTTTGACCGAATCTGACCAACGTAATTGGTCTAAATTTCTGCCACAGATTCAATCAGCTCTAAATAATACGGTTAATTTTGCTACAGGTTTCACGCCTTTCTTCCTTATGCATGGAAGAGAACAAATCATTGACGGTAAATTTCACAACATTAATGTTTCTTCTGGTGTCGCGGACTCTACCTTAGAAAAATCTAGAGGCGAATTTGCTAAGAAATTGGAAGAATTAGCTTTTATTTACCATCAAGTTTCGAATGCGCTGTTGCAAGCTTTTAAAAAGAATGCTCATCACTATAACTTGCGCCGTAAGTCGGTGATGTATGAAGTTGGTGATGTCGTCTGGAGGAAAATTTCGTCCAATCTAGTGGTCCAGATTATTTTTCTCATAAACTGGCGCCTAGATTTGTTCGCAATATCATTATAGGTAAAATCTCAGATTTAGTCTACACCTTGGTGGATATGCAAGGGAAAGTTGTGGGAAATTTTCATGTCAAGGATATTGTTCGCTTGGACTAATTGATATTATATTTTATTTATTTTTATTTTATAACAGGAAACCAATGTGGTGGTGTGCAGGATTACCGACCCTTCACGTCATTTCATTTGTTTCTTTGTGTGATTATTCTGCTCACATGTCTTGAAGTTTGGTACCTTTGAGGCATGTGCTCAGAATGAGCACTACGTTCTAGTTTTTTGACAAAAAATACATTATTTACCCTCGTTTAGCTGGAATCTGATCTTCTGATCAGTGGCGCCCAAAATTTTATGTTTAATTTGTATTGTGTCTATTAACCTTAACTTTTAGAAAACTTTTTTTAGTTAGCTACATTTTTTTAAAAATTAAGAGAGTATTCTATACTGCAGACTTTCGTCTTTGTTTTTTACAACTATTATATTATATTATAACACACGATTCGTCACATCTCGATAGTATTATGAATATTGTTATTGTCATTTGCCTTAGAGTTAAGCCAGTGTCCTTCCTCAAGTACTTTGGAATTGTATCACTTTTGTTTTTTTTTCTTTTGTTTTAAAGCTCCCAGGCTCCCTTACCTTTTCCAAAGAATTTGAAGAAGACTATTCTCAAATTTTGTGTATGGGAAAATTTGAAAAACTTTCCAATGCACGAAATTTGTTCTTGTTAATATTGTTGTTTGTACTTGCTAATTTAAAGTTTAGTTTTAAAATAAAATAAGATTATTTTTTATGTATGTAAATAAAGTAATGCTTCGGCGTACTTTCCTATTAAATAAATTCCAGCATGGAATATATAATACTCTACCTCTAGGACAGGAGAGCGTATTTTTGTATAGCTTATAGTCATAAGTAAAATAGTTGTATTAGTCTCACTGCTGAAACACCAGTGTTTCTCTACACAATTATGTACCTAGTGTCATTCAAATGTTTTGATTGATCACCAATTTAGATAGTGTCGATTATCACATGGATATGTTCGATCACCAATACATATTGTCTGTTCAAGAAATTTTGCCTTTTGAAGTAATATTTTGAAGGATCTCCGTCTACGGTGTGATCTCAGTCTTTTTTCTTGTTCAAACTATGTACACTGTTTTAGTTATTAAAATGGTTTGTACTCTATATATTTAATCATACTGGTTCACTACTATTAGCTAGGTTTTTTTTTGTTAAATTGTAATCCCTATGCATTCAGCTAAACATTCTAGATTCTGTTTCGCTTGTCTTTGTGTTCCTACTGATACTCATTGTTACCACTTGTAGACAGGTATATCTTTGATATTGTAAAACCTGATCTAATTTTTTATTTTTGAAACATAGGTATTTCTTATTATGTAAACCCTATTGTAACCACCGGTACGGATAGGTATTTCTAAAAATGTAAACCCTAATCTAACCACTTTTAGTAGACAAGTTTTGCAATCTTGGTCTAACTAATTCATTAATACACAAGTACTACTCATATACTTATGGTTCTACATTGTTATAAATCTGTTTTTTTTTAAACTGTTAGTTAAATATCTCTGAAAGATATTCCTCATTCTAGGTTTAATGTCTGTTCTGTATGTTAACCTATTAGACCTGTTGGACCTAGGTAGATAGAATAGTTACCTTTTCGCTATTAATAAATAGTCTAAATTCAGTGAAGTGAGGGATGGTTGACCACCCTAAAGTGAAGCCTTTTTAATGGCAAAATTTCCTGCTGAAGGAAAAGTGATGCCTCGTGCATACCTATTTGTTTTATTCTGTTCTCTATTTATGCTAATTTTCTTCTCTTTTAAGGTATTTCTCTTGTTAAAGATGACTAGAGAATGGAAGGGTTCGGGCGACAGCCAGTTCCAGCAGCACCCAGTGTCATCAATGCTGTAGGTGCTTGTGGACCACCTATTCTCGTGCTATTTTTTGTTGTTATTGTATTGTTCATGTCTGTAGACTTAAGTGACTTAGTTTTAAGTGTATGTTTCTTGGTAACTAAATATTGATTTAATTTTTTTTTTTAAATACCTGTTGGACCTATCTTTAGTTAGTTAATTTTTTCAGTTTTGCGGGCGTGGTTTTCTTGTTTGAGGGCAAACATTTTCGCGGGAAGGGGGGAATTGTCACGATAATATTTATTTTGATTAAATAAATATTGTCTTGACCTAGTTAATCTTAAACTCACCTGGCCGCTCACATTTTATTATGATCGCCGTAACTATTAGTTCTTAACCGCTAGCGACTAGCGCCATCTATTTCCAGAGCCACTTTTTTTAATTCTCGTCGTCTAGGGAGCCGACGGTGATTCAACAAGTCGCCGAATTATTTAAGTTTCTTGTTAAATATGTGATAGTATCACCTTTACGGGTTTTACCCATTTAAAGAAGAATCATGGATTATTTTATAACCGCGAGCCGTGTTGTTTCCGTGAGTGAAACGGGATTTTAAAAAGTTTAAATGGTGGAGTCACCATATTGTCTAACTGTTGAACTTTGAAATGTTCCTTTTTTCAAAACATTTTTTCAAAAAAGAAAAAGGTTTTTCACCAGGATGGGTTCGTTAACGCACTGTTAACGCTAATTATTCTGAACTGGAATAGTTACAGTATAAACATGAATGACATTTTTCGCTAGTATGAGTGAGAATGTGCACTGTTAAATTTGATTTGTTTGAGCAGGAGTAGTTACAATGGGAACATTACTGAGGTTTTCTCCAGTATTGGTGCGTGACTAATGTGAGCAGGTGTAGTACATTAGGAACATGAATGAGTCTTTTCTTCAGTATGGGTGCGAGAGTGCCTTATTGAACGTGACTTGCATGAGCAGGAGTAGTTTATTATTTATTTGTAAGAAACAAACAGCTTTTGCACAATATGTACAGTGATAAATATACGAGTGAACTGAATTCAAGCCACAGAAGTTTCTTATGCTAAAGTACATCGGAAATGAAGTTTTCATATCTTAAAATTAATTTTGGGTTAAAGGAAGAGGAGATGAAGGGAAATATAGGAAAAGCATAGGAGATGCTCCGGTTATACTCTATATTCTCATATTAATAAACGATCGTACGCTTTATTTCGTATCAATATTTCTTTAGTTACAATGGGCACATGAAAAAGGATTTTCTCAAGTGTGGTTGCATAAATGCCTTGTTAAATATGATTTGCGTGAGCAGGAGTAGTTACAAAGTGAACATGAAAAAGGTTTTTCTCCAGTATGGATGGGTAAGTGCATTGATAAATCTGATTTTTGCGAGCAAGAGTAGTTACAATGCGAACATGAAAAAGGTTTTTCTCCAGTATGGGTGTGTAAGTGCCTTGTTAAGTCTGATTTGTTTGAGGAAGAGAAGTTACAATGTTAACGTGAATGAGGCTTTTCTCCAGTATGGGTGTGCAAGTGCCTTATTAACGTTGATTTACGTGAGCAGGAATAGTTACATTGGGAACATGAATGAGGCTTTTCTCCAGTATGAGTGCGAAAGTGACTTATTAAATTTGACTTCACTGAGAAGGAGTAGTTACAATGGGTACATAAAAAGGGCTTTTCTCGAGTGTGGGTGCGTAAGTGCTTTGTTAAATATGATTTGCGGGAGCAGGAGTAGTTACAAAGGGAACATGAAAAGGGTTTTTCTCCAGTATGGCTGCGTAAGTGCCTTGATAAATCTGATTTTCGCGAGAAAGAGAAGTTACAATGCAAACATGAAAAAGGTTTTTCTCCAGTATGGGTGTGTAAGTGTCTTGGTAAATCTGACTTGAGTGAGCAGGAATAGTTACAATGAGAACATGAAAAAGGTTTTTCTCCAGTATGGGTGCGCAAGTGCTTTGTTAAAACTGATTTGTTTGAACAGGAGAAGTTACAATAGAAACACAAATGATGGTGGTCTCCAGGGTGCACTTTCAGGTCCATTATTATATCTGCAAAAAGATAGCGGGTACAGTTTAATAAGAAGGTATCTATAACTAAACGACAAAATTATTAAAACAAATTCACACAAGCAAAAATCGATTTTACCTGCAGTCTCGGCAATACTTTCAGTGTATTCTAAGCATTCCTTTTTAACATCTGTCAGGTCTATGTCTATTTCCTTATAAGGAATTCCCTGTCCATCTTCTTCTCGGGGTTCTGGTTCTGCCTTGATGCGTACAGTGTCCACATTAATGGTACCTGAAATAACAAGAGCAAAACATTGACAATATGTAATTGAATACATTGAAAATCACATCACACACTCAGTCAAAGAGGTCACAAACAAAAATGCAAAATGTCTCGAACTTTATCTTTAACCCTTTATAGGGCATAAGCTAAAACCTGATATTTTTGAGACCTGCATCAGTAAGGTCTATATTTCTTTATGTTTACAAGTTACAATCACCCTTATGGGTTGTAATCATTCTCAGGTAACGCACAGAGGTCTTGAATTGAACCAAGTTCGCACATGTTGAGTAAATTTACGAAAATCGCGTACTGCCGAGCGATTTTATATCTTTTGTGGGATCGTTGTCGACATAACGGACGTGATTTCCTGTAAGATTTGTGTGATTTATGTGCATGCTTGCAGCAATTCGTGTTTAAAACGATCTAAACTAAAATATGTGACAGTAAATATGTAAAAATCACACAAATCTGATCACGTGAGGAAATCACGTCCGTTATGTCGATTACGATCCCACAAAAGATATAGAATCGCTCGGCTGGTCAGTTTCAAGACCTGCATCAATTTAGCAACACAACAGCTGTCAGTTTTACAAGAACACTTATTTATGTTATTGTTTCTCGAATATTGAGAGTTACCTATTTCTGAAAACAAAGTAAGCACATTTGTAATATACACAATACAGTATAGTTTTTTGTATTTTAATTCAAAATTGTATCTGGAATAATCAAGGTAAGTCAAATTATTTAGCGTCATGTCTAAAATCTAACTTCAAAAGCTAAAATGTACGCCCTTTTTCATTATCATAGTATAGATACTGCAAATAATTTCACCACAAAACATTTAAATTATGAGATTTCCAAGGTTCTATCAAGTCCTCGGGATTCAGTTGCTAGGAGCACTGCTAAGAATATTTCGATTCTAATCCTGTCAATGCTGACCCTACTTATATTGAAAGGATTATGGAAGCTGATTGTTCTTCAGATGAAGACTCAAACATTACCGATCAATCACCAGAAGTTACTCCTTCTCCTAGTGCGACTTACTAAATGGCGAAAACGGAAGCATCATCGTAGGGAAAAAAACCTTGTTGAAATTCGAAAATAAAATACAAAACAAACTTCTGAGACTAGAATAGCTAGTTAGTTATATTCAGATGAATGCTTTTTTAAAACATATTCCAAAGGATATTCTGTGAATCAAGAGGTCAATTAATCCAACTCAAATTTTAGCCTCAAATTCTGTTATTGTAAGTAGGATTTTTTTTTACCTGAAATCACGGTTTTCGTAGGAAGAAACTTACAAATGTGGATTACCTAGAGCAGCAGCCGACCAGTCGGTAGGGGGCTGAGTACCTACCTGCATAGAGCCCATAGACACCCCTCCCAGTGATGAAATCACGATACAAGAAGGCCCGCTGTCTCCTCGATAATATGTTTATAAATATGTAATAAATGTCTACAACAGGAGTGCTCAAACTTGAACTGCTGGCGATCTACTGCAATATTATTAGACTCCGATCGATCGAATTTGAGAGGCCGTATGTATGTGTGATGTAGGATTGTCATCTAGGTAGGCATTATGCAGTGGTGTAGCGTGGATGTTAGCCACCCCGATGGGAGGAAAAATTGCGCGCCCCTTTATTTAGGTACTTCAACCGCAAATTTTAAAGCGCCCAAGGGGGGGGGGGGGGGGGCGTAGAAATCCTATTTTTCTATTGCGACCGCTATTCTTCCAATAAAAATCATGTTTATAAATTCTACTGTAAATTTATAACTGCTCTCGGAAATCGAGAATCGTATCCATGTAATAGAATTCATCTACCTACATCACACAGGGCTGGTTTTAACTTAAGATTGCTTCTGAGTAAAAGTCCCGAAATAATAATTACACATGGAACAGTCAATTTCTCAGAATTTTGTAACACATGTTATGCAACTCAAATGAAAAGCTTCACTCGGTACACGATGAATCGGCAACATATTATTTAATTTATCGTTATATTGAGAAGACAAAACCGGTTTGAATCAAATCTGTATGCGGTGAATTAAAACAACACTCAGAAAATGTAAATAGTTTTTCTTTGATTCTGACAGTACATAAATAGTCGGCAACGTGAATTTTATAACTGGACTTCGAATAAGAGAATGTTTTCCTTCGAAATATGCCAGCAGATGAATCCACAACTGGAATTAAACATCCTGAACACAAAACTGGTTTAAATTAAATCTGTGTGCGGTGAATTAAAATTACACTCCAAACATTAAAACGGAACTAGCAGTACATAAATAGTCTGTAACTAGAATTTTATAACTGCACTTAGAATAAGATAATGTTTTTCTTTCAAAAAATGTCAGCAGATGAATCCACAACTGGTATTTTACATTCTGAACACAAAACTGGTTAAAATTAAATCTGTATGCGGTGAATTAAAACTACATGATAAGTTATACTTTGTCTTATTACATCAATAGCAAAATTTGGGAGAGCAAAAAAACAAAAGGACATAACGAGGAAAGTGGAAAACAAGCAGCTGTCCTGACTGCGTCCATCTGAAACACCTCTGTGATATACGCAATGCAACTTACTAGTTGGCTGAACACTCTCCGCATATTGCAAACATTTCTTCTTCACATTCGGGAGGTGGATTTCTATATCCATATACGGAATTTCAGCTAAACCTTCTTCCTGCGACCATGGTTCAGTCTTGATGGAAACACTTTCGGGGTTGGGAAGATCCATGGCACTTCTGTGATGGCGTCCAGTTATGTGATGGTAATTAGTTTCAGCTGAAAACAAATAATAATAACAATAAGGCCTGTAACAAAACCTCTCTATTTAAATGTCATATTCACTTGAAAATAAAACTACTGAAAATATTGTGTGTACGGAGTTTGAAAAAGCATTTTATAAAATATACAAAAAATCAGTAAGTCAACTATACATATAAAATTAATAATACTTCTTTCAACAAAAATAATGATCATGCTTTTTTTTATTTTATTCCAAACAAAATTTTCTTTCACACTTCAACACAATAAAATGTAAAGGCTTACAAATGCTTGTTTGCACTGTCCTTAATTCCAGTGATTTAAAGAACATATCAACATTAGATATTTTGTACTCGTCTTTTTTTTAAGTCAAATTCAATACAATTCTTTAATTTGGTCCCCCACTATAAATCTTCTCCGATTCCAGCGAAAGAGATCAATATCCATTTCAAAGCAGTATTAATGTTAAACCCGGTCTCCCAATTTAAATCGTAACCAACAATTACTTGATAAGAGAATTTAAATCATTAAAACTCTCTAATACTCACTTATACGAGCATAAAATTGTTTATGATATTATAGACAACGCAATCAGCATCAATGAAGGGACTAATTAATGATGCTTCTCAGTTATGGACGTTATGGACAGAAACAAAAACATTATTTATGCATTAAACCGCTTACTCGTTAATACGGAAAACTTTTTATCCAAACAGTTAGATTTAGCTTTATTATTACGAAAAGTGAGTATTTATGTCGGGGGAGACCAAAAAACATGCAAAAATATGTATTTAACATTTTAATTTTGTTAAAATTAATTGACTAGCGCGGTAACGCCATGTTTATTCATCGTTTTTATTTTAACATTTCATCAATGCTGCCAGCCAATCATAGAAAAAATATTTTTGCGTAAAACAAAGTGTATGCATCATTACAAGTTTGTACCAGTATTTAAATAAGTAGAACATGGAAAGTAATGTATTAAAATAATTACACAAACCCGCTAGACAAACCCTGCGTAGCCAAACAAACCATTCAAAACCTGGGATGTTTTTTAAAAATATGATGAAAAGCGAGTTTATTTTAGAGAATTTATTTTATAAGATTGGTACTTCCGACAAATGTCATATTTGATTGTCTATTAGTTAAAAAAGGAACATTCCGTATTATCCGTGCATCAAACTTCGACAACACGAACGTTCCGTGTTATCCGTGAGGTGGACTAACTGCATATTTACCACAAAAAAACAATACTTCATAAATGGTACCTACAGAAATTATCGTTAAACGATACACTTTCCGTTAAAGTCATTCTCGTGTATTTAGCCGCACTGAGTACAAAACTGTCAATTTGACGTTGGTGTTGTTTTGTGTGGATTGAAACAGTTATCTGATTTAGGTAACATTAACATTGGAAATCACTAAAGAAACAATACAGGTTACAAATTTAAGAGCAGAAAATAAAACGCACTTGTTGACGTCAATTATTGATTTTAAGTGTAAATAACAAAAGATGTTGTAATAATGAAATTTAGTAAAAAGGAATCAAGATAAATATTTGACTAAAGGTCAAGACTAAATAAAATAACTAATCGCTTGGTTTTAATGTTCGACAGCGGCCGTAAATTAACAATGAACAAACTCATGCACCTAAACTCGTATGTAACCTGTTAACATAGTTGGTGTTGGGTAACTCAATGTGTTATAATGTCAACACTATAAATACAGAACAAATAAGTGTTAAGCGATATACTTTAACAATAAAAAAGCACCAATAAGGAGCTTAGTAGGTTAGTAGTCAATATAACAAGAACCTACTCACTACAAGGTGAAGTGCCGCGGTGGTTGAAGAAATGTCAACTGATAAGAAGATGCCCTTGGATTATAAAATCTTTGATATGAAAATGAGCAGGTTATTCAAACAATTACTGTTTAAAATTGAACACAATTATTGTGTAGTGTATAGTGTATAGGATGTTACTATTAGAAAGGCGGAGCAACAATGCGTGCAGTGTGTGGCGAGAAAATAAAGACTGGATACTGTCAATATATATCACTCACGGACTCACGAAACTGGAATGCTGTTTGAAGTTTATGTTCAGTGTTGCTGTTGCGAAAATTATAAATTCAATAATGGACGTAAGGGTGAAGCTCCGTGTGATTTGATAGCTGGTAATAATGATGGAGTAAATCAGCGATGATACCTCGATTGTGCCCATCGCTGGTTTGAAATCACTGTCAGCGAGAGTTGGTATGTCAAGTGAATTTCCCGGATAGTTGCTTGAAAACTCGCTCAATGTAATCGAGGCTTGCAGCAATGAGACTGAATGTTTTCCAAATTTTGAATTAGTTTCGTAAGTGTATAATATTGCGACTTTGAAGAAGAATTATTACAGTAATAATATGGAAGGTAGCGTCTTGTAACTATCCTGCCAGGAATATGGAATTCGCATGCGCCCGCCACTGTTCGACAGAGATAGAGTTTTTGAACTCCGAGGCGCCAAACAAAACACACGGCACGCGACTCAGTGAAAGCAATGAGCCCGCGGGCGCCGCGGCCGACAGCCAAACTAACAATAGTCACGTGCTCGTAGTGCTCGTACCGTCCCGATTGCTTCGGCGATCATCGGCTTACTTAGTAGACACTACCGGGGGCGTATATCTTGTCACTTGACCTTGAAACTGTCAACACCGGACCAAATTCTTGTAGATAAGCTGAATTATAGATAGGTCAAAGTTTGTGGCAAACGCCGTATATCTATGGACACTACATCAACGCCATTATTGTTTGTTGTTATCTGCCATTCTAGCTAGATTTTGGAGTGAAAGTTTTTTGTGGAGAATAAGAATTGAATAAATATAAAAAAATATTATGGGAAAATGAGAAGTTATGGAAGAATGTTTTTTTTTTGACATCTGCCCTGATGATGGACACTGTAACGCTATCCGAAACGTTAATAATATCAGTTATGGAAGAAGTTTGTCGGTTAAAAAGAGGTGGCGCCCGCCACCCTACCGATATTTTAGAATGTGCTCTAGAGTACAAAAACGTTGGGAACCCCTGCTCTACACCATGGCGGTGTAGAAGTGACCTTGGTCCAGGCAGTCGACCGTCGTCGTGTTGACGAGGTATGGCGGCTGTGTGTCCAGTGGGTTGGAGCACACACGTGACGCAGGAAGGAACCTTGAGAGGAGATGAGGATGCTGTTGCTGGCTCGTTGCCGGTTGTGGTTGCTGGCTCGTTGCCGGTTGCTGGTTAGTGACATCTGAGGCCTCGAAGGTGCTGGAAATGTTCCTGGTGTCATACTGGACAAATGTTGTTCACTTGCGGTTGACTGCGCGGGCTGTTGCCCCGCGAGGGCAGGTAGATAGTTACTACACTGCACTTAGTTGTATCACTGCCCGATGTGTAAATGACGAACCTTGAATGAAGACTGAACTGGCCTCAGCGAGCGAGCGCTTGCTTATATACTCACGGCGAGTAATTACTCTCACGGTAGGCAAGGCTGGGTGAATTCACGCAAAGCTGAGAAATCGCTCGAACCATCTGTGGGCACTCGTATGGTACATCCACATGATCTAGGCCTTTCGCGTAAGTGGCGGAATTATTATTTATCGGCGGCAGCAGCAGTAGGTAGGTATGTACTCAGGTAAGTAGCTTGCCCGTAGTTGTTTTCAGCGCGTTCTGCCGGAGTTCAGTGGCGGCGCAATTAATGCGGCACAAGTGACCGCCACAAATATAAGTTTTGGGCTCACGCCTGTTTTATAATGAAATTAAATCAAATATCTCAATAACATTCTTAATTATTTTCAAATGTTTGGCAAATTTTTGTTGTGCGGTAAATGTTTGGAGATGTTTAGTACCCCAAAAGTAATTATTGTTGCTAAAAATACAGATTTTATTTTGAAATATTTAAAATATTATAAATATTCTGCACAAATTCAATATTGTGGTTTCAATAAATAATACCCATAAAAACGTTCCGAAAAATTCCGGTTACCTTCGTGGAATCGTATTTCCCTGTTAGAATTCTTTTAAATATTATTTTCATCAACAGTAATAAAAAACTGTCGGCAGCCATCTTTAATTTTTAATATCATTTTCTACGATTTTCACTTATCTATGGAAATGTCATTACATCTGTCCGTACGAGAACGAACGTAATGCGTCTAGCGTCGCGTTGATGCACAATACGAATTTTGCTCCGCTTTGTATTAATTGAATGATATTTATGTTCCATTTCTGCAGTTTTGGGTAACTTCTGTGACCATCATAATTCTACTCCGAAGTAAATGACATTATTGCACTTCGACTTTTCTAAAGTTTCTTCAACACATTGGAGTTGACCGCCGCGCTTCATATACATAAGTAGGTTAATGTCTCATTGACTAAGAACAAATATCGGGTTCAAAGGTTTCAACGTGAACCTTCTTTCAACAAAGTTTAACTAGTTTTTTCAAACAATATTTTGTCGTTCAATGAAAGTCGATTAACTAAAGTTGAAACGTCTGATCCTGCTATGAACCCCTCTTATATTGAGCAAACCGACATCAAGCTTAACACGCGACAGATGAGACTACATGGGGTTGTTTATTTTAGAATTACGGCCGCTGTCGAAAATATCAACCAAGCGATCATTAACTTTATTAAATATGTACCTGTAGTATAAATTATAATACTATCCACTCAGATGACAGTGAAGTCAACTGAATCGGCCATGGCAAACTGAACTATAGGAAGTTTGAGTGTTCTACACGTTGTGCTGCTACGGTTATGAAAATAAATCATTTAAGTTGGTATTGAACTTATTTTTAGTATACTTTCTGCGGACATGTTTGTGAAGTCAACATTGCATTTAGTTCTCTGAGTCCTTAACTGAGTGGACTCTCTTGTGTCGTTTAATTGATGAAAGCGGCTGTGAGATATTTTTTTACTTCAATCGTCAATGTGACGACATTTTATTTTCACGCGGTTATTTGATGGGTGTGTATATTTCCAGTTTAAAATTATAATTTTTATTTCGATCAATTGAATGACTCGTATAAGCGTTATAAGCGGAACATTTTTATAATTTTTATATTTATATGTAATAACATGAGAATGGTGGTAAAATTTTTACTTTTATTCACCTTGATATTTGACGCTCGAGTTTTAACAACCGTCTATGATTTTTAAACTTATTTAGAGTTGTCCAGATCATTTCCGAGGCTTTGAATGGCTTTGAAACCTGAATGTTTTAGATGTCTTAAAGCTCTATTATAACCACTCTTAAATTGGATGATGTATCAAGGTTCTGTTACAGGTCTTATTTATTTTGAGCTGGGACCAATTTACAATCTTTATTTTTAACCAGAACGCTATCTTCCTAACCCAGAGAGTGTTTCCATCAAGGTGGAACCAGGCTCCCAGGAAGAGGGTGGAGGTGAAATGCCGTATACGGATATAGATATCTACCTCCCGGACTTGAAGAAGGAATGTTTGCAGTATGCGGAGAGTACTCCGGCAGTCTGTAAGTTGTTTTGCAAAAGTAACGAAATGATGATTTCGGATATTCGGAATTAATGTTCGTTTTGAAATATTTTTCTCATACAGACATTTTATAGTAGTTCAAAAAGTCTTTTATTGCCGTTCGTTAGTTATTTACTTAAAAATATAATTTTACTTTAGCTCCACACAGCAGACCCTGACGAAAAAATTCTCCTCAGGACCTATATCATAATATATGTCCCGTGTGGAGGGTCTTTTTAGGAAAAGCATGAGAGGATTGCCTTTTTTTAGATTTCTCTTCATGCCTTTTTTCCTTCATAGGAAAGAAAAAGGGCGTGAGGTGTGGGTGGGAATCGGGGTTCAGTGGGTCCAGGTCTTCTGCCGCCAAAACCTAGACAAACCTTACCCCAAAACCCCGGGCACCCCTGCTTAGTCAACAAACGTGGCGAATCACTTACGATGACCTATTGCCGAAGTGTTGGTTATCCAATAAATGGTTCCCGGTATCCAATAAGCGGTACCCATTAAAAAAGTATCATGTAATTTAATTTTTGGTAATTAATATATCTCCTCAAAGTACAATCTTGGGGAAGGACGATCGTAATTTAGAATGTTAAACACTGTTCTTCTCGGCATATCAATGTAGGTATTGTATTGTTGTTTGTACAGGTAGCAGTAATGTTCCCATCAAGGCAGAACCAGGTCCTCGAGAAGAAGTTAAAGGGGGAATTACTCACACGGAAATTGACGTAGATCACCCGGATGTTAAAAAGGAATGCTCAGAGAGCTCTGAAAGAATTACCCAAACAGCAGGTAATTAGGATCCTTAACACGTTTTCAAAACATCATTTTAATAATAATAATATTTAATAATAATATTTGGATGATTTATATAGCGCCGTTTTTGTGAAAAATCACCTCAAGGGCGCTGTACAAACTTATAATACATTTCTAAAATCTAAAAACTACAAGCTAGGCAAACAATTATAAACAATGTCGTGTATCTCGGTGGAAGTACCCACGTTCTGCCCCAAAACTAGCTCAGATAGGTCGGCAGAACAGGAGGGGCTCTCAGCATCAAGGGTCGTAGGTAGCTAAAAGGGGGTGGGGGGGGGGGGGTTACATAGAATATGCCAACACTCCTCATGCCTCGTCAAATAAAAGATTGTCTAAGGTGAGCATTACTTGTATTGCCGGGAACACACAAATACAGCAAAGCAGTACATTTACAATAATTATTTATCACAGGCGAACTAGGTTACCTAACTGCGCGTGGTATCGCCTGCAAATCTCTCTCAATACGTGTCTGCTCTGGGGGTCGGTTATAGTTCGCGGGACATGGAAGGACACAACAAAAATGAGGGAAATAGTCGTTACTCACTGGTACCTGGTGGCGGCTGGAGAGGCGTCCCAGGAGGCGCTTGCCTGGGAGCAGGGCAGGCTATGCCCGACAGGAAACCCATCGCAAACCGGTGGCTCAGCAGCTGAGAGTGAAGCAACTCGTGCCCCACCGAACACGGGGACCAGGCGTGTCCGTTCGGGAATTCTATGGAATGTTCTCGTGCGCGCGAAAACACTCTCGCAGCGACGGACACAGGTTGCCGCTAGGGGACCTCGACAGGGAATGCGGCGGGGCTGCGATGTAAAGCGTGGGCCGTTTGAGCGAGGGGGAAGGGGTGCGACTGCTCTGGGAGCGGGCGGTGTGTAACTCACTGGCGTAGAGTGGTGCTTGAGGTCGCTACATAACAACAACTTATGGCTAAAATTGCATACATCGGTTCATTGACCACCGATACGAAAATATGTGTATGTGTACAATATTTTGACCAATGAACGCGATGCTGCCTAAAATTTAATGAAAACAGGACCATACTTACCTGGGAGGTCGCTTGAAATTAACACTGTATATTGTCCATTTAAAGAAATTTAGATAGAGTTCGCACGCAGAGGACATTATTGTTTTATTTCAAATAGTTACCTGTTTTTTTTATGTCACACATGACTAGAATTCTTCGAATCAAATTTAATTTTTTTTTACCTTATATAAATTTAAATTAAACTTTGGAAGTACTTGTTGATTATATTCATTTATTCATATTAAATTCATTTGTACTTTTTTGTTATATTCTGATAATAGAATTAGAACAACGGAAAAATAGCGGTGAAACAAATCTCACGATAAAATATGTTCATTCTATTCCGAAAATCGTTCAACAGCATACACCAAAAAACTACACAATAAACTAAATCAGTGTTACCTATATTATCAAAACGTCAGAGGAATTCGAACTAAACTGGACACTCTCAGACTAGAAATAACTACTTCAATATTTGATGTGTTGATTTTCACAGAAACTTGATTACATCCGGATATTCACACTGCAGAACTAGGAATGTCAAGATACAACGTTTTCCGCCGGGATAGAAATCAATCTACAAACGATGACATTATAAACAATAATAGTATAAACGGTAGTGGAGTTCTGATTGCAGTAGCGAAAAATATTGTCTCCAGACAGTTAAATACAAAAAACGTAGAAATAGAGCAATTATTTGTTATGATTAATACAGGTAAAAACAGAATTTTATTGGGTAATGTGTACATTCCGCCTAAATCGGATATTAGTATTTATACTAAGCATTTTGAAGATATTGAAATTTTACAATTAAAATATCCAAAAGTAAAAATAATTATAACTGGCGATTTTAATCTTCCGAACATCATTTGGAATCAAAACTTTATGGAATTGTCAGGTATAGAAAACGCTGGCTTGTCAACTATAAAGAAATAAGTTATAAGCATGTCAAATTTTATAAATCTAACACAATTAAATAAAATTGAAAATTGTTATAACAAAATACTGGACTTGGTATTTTCAAGTGATACTTCAGTAACTGTAGTAAAATCAAGTGAAATAATATAACCTGTAGATAACTATCATCCTCCATTAAATATTAGCATATCACTAAATAAAATACCAAATCTACAGTGCAAAAAATCACTTCACAATTTTAATAAAGCTGATTTTAATCATATTAATGAATGCTTAAATGCTACTGATTGGACTTTTTTAAAACAAGAAAATATTAACGAAAATATCAACGTATTCCATAAAATAATTCACAATATCATAGAAAAAAGTGTGCCTTACATTAAATGTAAAAATAATGTTTTCCCTCAGTGGTTCAATAAAGATTTAATTGACTTGACTCTATTGAATAAGAAAATACATAAAAAGTACAAAAATTCGAAATCAATTAAAGATTATATTCAATTCAATTCAATTCGACGCCAATGTCATGATCTTTCTAAAAACTGTTACAAAGAATACTTAAATAATGTGGAAAATTCAATTGCAAATAACGACATCAACACTTTATGGAAGTACTCAAAGTCATTAAAAAGAAATGAAATAGATATACCTGCTAGCATGTTTTATAACGGCATAAATGAAGATAATGCAGAAACTATTGTTAATTTATTTGCTTCATTTTTTAAAGATGTATACGACAACACAATTGATAATAGTGAAATTCCTTTTTTTTCATCTAACATCAATTTACAAATTTCTAACATTCACATAGATATAAATGAAATTAAAACCCATATTAACAAATTAGATGTAAAAAAAAGTTCGGGTCCTGACAAAATACCACCAATTCTATTGAAACACTGTATAACATGCCTTGTCGTATCCCCTCTATTTAATTTTTAATATGTCATTGTCATCGGGATATTTTCCAATTGCATGGAAAAATAGTTACATCACACCCATATTTAAAAAAGGTGACAGATGCGATATACGCAACTATAGACCTGTGTGTATACAGTCAACTATTCCAAAACTTTTTGAAAAAATTATTTTGGATAAAATTATTTTTAAATTAAATGGGATTATAACAAGGTTTCAACACGGTTTCATGAAGAATAGATCAACTCAGACAAATCTACTGATATATGAAAACTTTATAGCGAATGCCTTTGCAGATAAATGTCAAGTAGATTCGATATATACTGACTTCAGCAAGGCGTTCGATAAAGTTTGTCATAAAATATTGATAAATAAATTAAGGAGTATGGGTATAACCGGGAACTTTCTTAAATGGGTAGAGAGTTATTTAACAAATAGGCAACTGTTTGTAAAGTTAAATGACGTAATATCGAATGCCTTTTCTGCCACTAGTGGTGTGCCACAGGGCTCCCATTTAGGACCAATACTGTTTATTTTATTTATTAATGACATTGTAGACGTTTTTTCCGATGTTGATATCCTGTTATTTGCTGATGATTTAAAATTATATAAAAAAATTAAAAATGTTTCTGATTGCATAATTTTACAAAAAAATTTAAACAACTTGTTTAATTGGTGTAAGTATATGCAATAAACTGGCTAAAAATAAATAATAAGATTTTATAAAATAAAGAAACCGATCATTTATGAATACAATCTTGACAAAATTATATTAAACTCAGTAGAAACAATAAATGATCTAGGTATTATTTTTAACTCAAAACTTACATTTATTAGCCATATAAATAATATTATTAATAGAGCAATGAAGATTTTAGGATTTATTATTAGAATAACAAAACAATTTTGTAACATTGATACTATTCGCATTTTATACATAACGCTAGTGAGAAGCATTTTAGAATATAATTCTACGATTTGGGCTCCACATTACAATATCCATATTCAAGCGATTGAAAAAGTCCAGCATAGATTCCTTAGGTATATTAATTTTAAATTAGGTATTCCAAGAGAATCCGTGGACTATAATTTGTTATTAAACTGGACTAATCTCGTAAATTTATCAGATCGCAGAAAAATCTGTGATCTATTAATATTATATAAAATAATTCACTCGGTCCTGGATACTGAATAGACTGACTCTACCGTTCTACTATAATAACACACATACATTATCACATTATTACTCACCAATCAGTCGATTACACATTTTGGGAAATGAATATGCTAACATCGGCGACATTTATTTCTTAAAATTAGCGCAATATAAACATGCAATCAAAAATTATTTTTCCATAATGTAACTTTATATACGCAATATGGACATGTTGAAATGAAATGTGATATTTCTCATTGTTCTTTTTTGTTATTTTTTGTTGTGATACACAAAATAATTGTATGTTATTTTAAAGTTTAAAACAACTATTATGTAATGATATTATTTTTCTTACTCTATTATATATTATATATTATTTTGTACTCTATTATATGTTTATTTATAAAAGGCAGTATAGCCGTTTATGTATTTAAAAAAATAAAATTAAAATAAAAAATAATCAACATTATACATTCTACATACTGTTTACCATTGTACCATGTTACTGCAAAAATATTGTCATTATGTTCTGTTGACAAACTACATAAGTAGTTGAGCAGGTTTGAATGTTAATAAATAAAAATAAAAAATTTGGAAAAAAATTGAGAAATGAAAAGAAGCCAGGTTTACAAACTCTCCAACTGTATACTTATAAACTAAGATATTTAACAAATATTTATGTTTAAAACTTTGTTTTTTTTTGCAAAACCATCAGACTGTCCTCAATGTGAAAAGATACACAAAGATTTATATGGCTCTTTGTCATTAACGGGTATGGCATTATCGGATGGGGCAGTGCAAATGACCATATACTCAATTCAATTATTAAAACTAACAATGAAAATTTTATTGAAAGTCCCTGTAAGAACTTGCACAACATTCATCAATCTTAACATCATGTTAATTAAACAACTTTATTCTAAAACCGCACTCCTTTACATTTATTAGTTCAAAACACAAGAAATAATAACTAACACATATATTAGAAACACGCTCACAGATCTCAGGGTCAAAAACAGGTCCAACATGATTGAAAATTTGGAGGAAAAAGCTTCTTATAGCATGGTACTAATTTTAAAATAAAATCCCACTCTCAGTTATTTATTTCATCTGCCTTAATTATGGACACTCTTACAATATCCGAAACGTTGGCTAAAGAATAGCATGGAGTGAAATTCCTTTTTTGAGAATTTCGAAATCGGCATAGTTGGAAAAGATGCTCCATATATTAACAATTACAGCAAAAATAATAAAAAAAATATATTTATAAAACCTGGACATAGCCAAAGCTTTGTATTTTATCATTTTCACGATTTTACCTAAGTATTTATAGCTTATATGCGCGAAATAAAACACACGTAAAATTTGTATTTTACCATTTATTTTACAGATAATACATTCATAGATTGGTAGAATGGAACAAATAGTGGAAATAAAAAATGTTCTCATATTATTTACCGCATTGAAAAACTTGAAAATTGCAAAAGTTGCTATGAACGGTACTGCATTTTCGAGTCAAAAAGTGGCATAAGGTTTCGTGACTATAACCTTGTTTTTAGTCATCTCGTCTCAAGGGTTCACTGACAGCAGCTGAGGCTTCTGTTACAATTTTCACACATCCCTCTGTGTCTTGAGTGGGCAAGGAAAATTCTTTACCACGACATCGACAATTATCGTGCGATTGGTAATGGCTTGTCAAATTGTCTCGTCCCTGACAGATTTGAGAAGCGGTGACTCGGTTACATTATCCCAATTCATAACACCAATATAAGTATCTACTGAAAAATCAAAAAGGCACTTTGAAGGGACGAATAACATCGGATTGCGTTTTCATTTGCCGGGCTTCCAATATTCTTCTTAACGCCAACTCTCTTAAACATTTTCGGTTGTCGGGTAAGTTGGTTAACAATACGTTTGTGATACCCAAAAAACCAATGCACTGGATTACTGTATTACTGATTATTTAAAATCACTGGACAAATATCGTGAAAGCAATATTGTTTCATGCAAATGTCTAACTCCGGAAATAACTACATATTGGTTTGGTCTTAACGTTGAACCACGTAGGTGGGTGAACTGTTGTTAAGATTTCAGGTACTGAAATATTAATATTTGTGATTGTCACCCTAATGGTTGTGGCAACATTTTTTTTTTATGTTGGCAATTGCCAGGGCGAGTTCGTATTGCCACGGATTTTAATTCCTTCTTCTCTTGTTACCATCCGTCTTGGGCGGGTCGTTTTTGGCGTCTGCTGCGTTTTCTCGTCTGCCAGGTTTTCACTTTATGTGGGTTATAAAACCGCGGAGAGAGATAGCATCATTGGGCTCACCCTACATGAGCTACCCTACGGGTCTTTTTATTGTGTGAATAAAGACCAATTATTCAAGCGCTGGAGTTATTATTGAAGAGTTACTCCAGCCACACTTCCCTTTGGAATCTGGTGTTACCACGCCGGATTGCTCTGTCAGGAGAGCGGAAGTACAGATCCTGAACATTGATCCATTCGAGCCGGGTGATCATTATTTGGATTGATTCATTCAAGCTGGGTGATCATTATTTGGATTGATCCATTTGAGACGGAAGATCATTATTTGGAGTGGCCCAGTCAGGCCTCATCATCATCGGGAGTGGTCCAGTCGGCGTCCTCATCACCATCATTGGATTGATCAAGCGAGCCTCATCACGACGCTCGCATGCACAGAAAATCAGGTTGTAGCCTTCCTTTCATTGTCCTTTCAAATTCCATCTAAAAAGCTAAAAATCTGTGTAGATGCCACATTATTTCGTATTGATTATATATCGAATTACATTCGGGTGTTCATAATCAGATGCTTTCAATATAGCATAAATTTGTTGGTGATAATAATTTTTATTGTTGTATTCAGTCTGCCGAATAACTTTGCTTTTGCCTACCTACATTTCTAGCCACGCGTTTGCAAGTTTCGTCTTTGTATGCCATAGTATTGTGATTGGGTTCTCTATGATCTATAGTATTAATCATTTTTGTTTACGTCAAACCGCGTCAAACTGCCGTATTGTGTTTTCAGTTTTTAAATCAAGTTAGTGTTATTTCGTTAAAAAATGGAACTCGACAGGTTGATTAAACGGCGCGGGGTTTTGAAAGGTTCATTAACGAGATTCGAAACCTATTTAAGCAACGAAAATGATATTACACCTGGCGTATTGTCATCGAGGTTAGACGCCATCAAGCCTTCTCTGATAGAATTCTCCAAAATTCAGCTGGAGATTGATTTATTGAACAAATCGGAAGATAATGACGCGAGGGATAATTTTGAAGGTACATATTTTAATATAATTGCATTAGGACAGGAAATGTTATCAAAATTTAAGAAGATTGAAAATGTCCCAAATATCTCAGTAAATTTACCACCAATCTCTATACCAGTGTTTTCAGGTGACAACCATAAATGGTTGACTTTTAAAAATTCGTTCATTGCCTTAATTCATGATAACAGTAAATTAAATAATGTTCAGAAATTTCATTACCTTATTAGTTATGTGTCCGGAGAGGCACTTGATTTGATTAGTTCTCTAGAAATAACCGGGGATAATTATAGTGCAGCTTGGACAATGCTTATTTCAAGATACGAAAATGTCCGACTTATAGCAAATAGACATTTGAATTTCTTATTTAATTTTACACCGTTAAAACGACAGAATCATCATGAATTACGGAATTTAATTGATCAAGCAAACATTCATTTGAGAGCTTTACACAACTTAAAGCTACCAACAGAACATTGGGATACATTAATCATACATATTCTAACCTCAAAGTTAGATAATCACACACGTAGCCTTTGGGAATCAATAGAGTGCGACAAGGTTTATCCTACATTCGTGCAGTTTAGCAATTTTATTTCACAAAGGTCTCAGATCCTGGAAACTATCCAAGGTGACATTGGTGGAATGCAACAGAAATCGGAACCAGTTGCAACAAAACCAAGGTTTTTTAATTTTAAGGAAAGGAATTCTACAAACAAGGTTATGTTAGCGTCGAGCAACGTTAATTGTATGCTGTGTAATGACAGTCATTTCATTTATTCGTGCAAAATATTTGTTAACAAAGAACCAGCGGCACGAAGAAAGCTCGTATCAGAGAACAATTTATGTTATAACTGCCTAAAACCGGGGCACCCTTCAAAGGAGTGCAGGTGGAAGGAAAAATGCAGTGTTTGTGATCGAAAACATCACACTCTGTTACATATCAATACTGATAATGTACAAGCGGGTACTTCAGCTGGCAAGGGTCAGTCGGAGGCACCAGTAAATTTAACATGTCATAGTGACATGAACGGGCGGGAAATTTTACTATCTACCGTAATAGTAAAAATAGAAGACGCGTATGGTGGAACACACAAAATACGCGCACTTTTGGATTCGGGTTCAATGTCTAATTTTATTACAAAGGATACTTGTAAAAGATTAAATTTGCATTGTACAAAGTTGAATATACCTGTTTCAGGTTTGCATAATAATTTAATTCATGTAAAGGAAACAGTTGACATTAAATTTAAATCATTATGTTCTCAATACCGGGATGAAATATCTTGTTTGGTATTAGATGAGATTTCTTGCAATCTTTCGCAGACCTTGATTAATCCAAAAATGTTGAACATTCCAGACGGTATCCAGTTAGCTGATCCGCAGTTTTACCAGCCAGCTTCTATTGATATGCTGATCGGAGCAGATATATTCTGGCAGGTGGTTCGTACGGATCAGATACAGTTAGGAAAGGATAAACCTATATTGCATCGAACGGAGCTAGGCTGGATAATATCAGGAGCTGTACAGAGGCGTCATAATACGAGGCCAGTTAAAGTTTGTCATATTTCATTAAATTCTTTGCAGAATCAAATAGAAAGGTTTTGGAAGGTTGAAGAATATGAAAATAGTAAGCATCACTCTCTGGAAGATAGTGAATGTGAAAAGATTTTCAAAGGCACGCATAAACGCGATGCAAATGGTAGATTTGTAGTCAACTTACCATTTAAATCTAACCTATCTCAATTAGGAGATTCATTTAGTATTGCTAAAGGTAGATTAGTGTCAATGGAAAGAAAATTCTTAAGACAACCTAGTTTAAAGGAACAATACTCGGAATTTATTGATGAGTATCTTGCATTAGGTCACATGACTGAATGTGAACCTCCAAAACGCGATGAAACTACTTATTATTTACCACATCACGCTGTATTTAAAGAATCAAGCACAACTACTAAAATTCGTGTTGTTTTTGACGGGTCGGCTAAACCCGCTCGAGGGATTTCTTTGAATCGCGCTCTAATGATTGGGCCCACCATTCAAAATGATATATTTTGTCACTTGGTATTTTTCAGAAAACATCAATATGCAGTCACCGCAGATATTGCAAAGATGTACCGCCAAATTAATATCGACCCGGAACACAGAAATTACCAACGTATATTATGGAGAAAGGATGCGGAGGATTGTTCGAAACACTATACGCTAAACACGGTGACATATGGTTTGGCTCCTTCGCCTTATTTAGCAATACGTTGTCTGCATCAGCTAGGTAATGACGTTTCATTTACTCATCCATTAGCTAGTAAATCCCTTAAGGAAAATTTTTATGTAGATGATTTTCTTTCTGGTAGTGACTCCATTGATACTTGTCACTTGCTTAAATCACAAATCATTAATGCGCTTGCTACAGCAGGCATGGAGATTAGAAAATGGAGGTCTAATGCGCCCTCGATTAATGATTCTAAAGATAATTTAGAATTATTGCCAAATGAATCCAATGAAGCTAAGATTCTCGGATTAATATGGGACACCAAACTTGATGAGTTTACCTATCAGGTAGAAAGTATAGACGCAAAGTTAGAAGTAACAAAACGTCAAGTTTTATCATTAATGTCAAAAGTGTTTGACCCTTTAGGACTGGTAGGCCCAGTAATCATTGTCGGTAAGATAATTATGCAAAGATTGTGGAAGCTAAAAACATCCTGGGATGACAAGCTACCCAATGACCTTTTATTGGCCTGGCAGACTTACACGCTGAGTCTCAGTAAAGCAAATCATATTCGGGTACCGAGGAAAATTTTCTGCTTTAATAAAAAATCTTTTAGCTTACACGGTTTTTGCGATGCATCTCAAGGAGCATATGGCGCTTGTCTGTATTTAAGATCTTCCGATGAACACGGCATTCACCAATCACAGTTAATATGCGCTAAATCTCGTGTAGCCCCACTAAAAAATTTATCGTTACCAGCGTCTGTGAGTAATGGAAGATTTGTATCTAGGTGGAGCAAGGTAAAGGCACTAAATCCTTTTATGCAGGATGGGTTGTTGAGTGTTGGAGGTCGACTATCACAATCCGATATTACCTCGCTCTCTCAAAAACATCAAATTTTGTTACCACAAAATCATAAATTGACTGACTTAATAATAACCCATCTGCATTATGAGAATTTACATTTAGGATGTAATGCTCTGCTCGCATTACTGCGTTTACGTTTTTGGCCAATATATGGTAAAAACGCAGTGAAGCGAGCACTGCATAAATGTATTGTATGTTTCCGAGTCCGTCCGCGCGAGTGTCGCCAGCTCATGGGTGACCTTCCTGCTGACCGATTCCGAATCCAAAGAGCATTTTATGTAACCGGCATAGATTTTGCAGGTCCAATTTTAATTAAGTCTGGTTTAACCAGAAATGCTAAGAGTGTAAAATCTTACATATGTTTATTTATTTGTTTTTCAACGAAGGCAATTCACCTAGAATTAGTGACTAATTTAACTTCAATGGCATTTATGAATGGATTGAAAAGATTTATAGCTAGGAGGGGTAAACCCTCACGACTCTTCACTGATAATGGAACTAACTTTACAGGTAGTTATAGGGAACTTACTGAACTATTTGATTTTTTGAAGGCATCTGATAAAGAAATCCATAATTTTTTGGCCCAGCAGAATATTAGCTGGAGTTTTTTGCCTCCCCGCTCACCGCATCACGGGGGACTTTGGGAAAGTGCAGTTAAAATGACCAAGTTACATTTAAAAAAAGCAATGCGGTCAACTGTTTTGACATACGAAGGCATGAATACCATACTAATACAGATTGAGGCTTGTTTAAATTCCCGTCCTCTGACTCCATTAACATCAGATCCAAATGACTTAAACGCACTCACTCCGTCACACTTCCTTATTGGCGACAACCTGTTAGCATTGCCTGAGCTTGATATCCACCATCTGCCTACAAACAGGCTTAATATTTACCAAAAGATGTCTACCGTTGTTCAATCTTTTTGGCACAGATGGAGCCGGGAATACCTAGCAGAATTGCAGAACCGAGTCAAATGGCAAGAAGGACGTCAACGCAGTTTACAGCCTGGTGACATGGTCATCATCAAAGACAACCAACTACCTCCGCAGTACTGGAGGATGGCGCGAGTGACGGAGATCCACCCTGGCCAAGACGGACGCGTCCGCGTCGTCTCCTTGAGGACGGCCAGAGGTGTCACCAAAAGAGCTGTGACACAGCTCTGTCTACTTCCCATGGAGGATCCTTCCTCCAACCTGGATTAAGAACCAATTACAACGCTAAAAGTGATGTGATGTGTAAATCAAGGTGCCGTCAGGCTCATCAGTGCCAAGTGTTAAACTATTTTCTCATAAGTGGGTGCAGCGCACCAGAAGGTTCTACGTTATTAAACTTTATTTTTTAATGTCAAGTCTGACATAGGGTTATATACTTAGTTATAAGTTTTTTTGTTATTATTTTGATATCCATATATTGAATATTGTTTATTTTTGTATGTGAACTCGTTGGGTAAATTCTGAGTACCAATGTTGCAATCTCTTCTTATATTATTGTATGAAAAAACGACTATTCCTTAATACTCGTTTTTGGGCGGGAATATGTTAAGATTTCAGGTACTGAAATATTAATATTTGTGATTGTCACCCTAATGGTTGTGGCAACATTTTTTTTTTATGTTGGCAATTGCCAGGGCGAGTTCGTATTGCCACGGATTTTAATTCCTTCTTCTCTTGTTACCATCCGTCTTGGGCGGGTCGTTTTTGGCAAAACGTCTGCTGCCAGGTTTTCACTTTATGTGGGTTATAAAACCGCGGAGAGAGATAGCATCATTGGGCTCACCCTACATGAGCTACCCTACGGGTCTTTTTATTGTGTGAATAAAGACCAATTATTCAAGCGCTGGAGTTATTATTGAAGAGTTACTCCAGCCACACTTCCCTTTGGAATCTGGTGTTACCACGCCGGATTGCTCTGTCAGGAGAGCGGAAGTACAGATCCTGAACAACTGTCGTTAAAGTTTACAAATTTTCTGATGGTTTAGGGTAGAAATTTAAAGCTGAAGAACCCGCTTCGTTTTAGTGAGCCAACTGGAATGCACAATTTTACCGTTTTTTTTGACAAGTTTTCAGTCAATGGTTTTACATATTTTCTACATATACAGCTGAGCTATACTTAAATCCTGTTCATTTTTCACACTTGCGAAAGAATATTGAATGACTTTAAATTTCGGGATAGGAAGTTGTTCACACTTATTTAAGGATTTTCCCATAATTTCAGTGAAACTTTGCGGTCCAGTCGATGCAGTTAAAAAGTAGTCGCAAAATGAGCTCGTTTGCGTGTAACTGACAGACAATCCAATGTAAAGGCCGTTTGAGAGGTGGTTCAAGACACCAAATCTCTTTTGTAGCCCGTATTGACTGCAGTTCCATCGCATCCAATTGCAACAAACTATATCGACGAATATTACAACACAACATGTATCGTTCTGTGAAATTGAGCCAACATCTTATATACAGCAGAAAAATATCTGCCTAACGTTCTGGCTACAACAGGCATGCTGAATATTTTTTCGTTATGCTTCATTCACAAAAAACCTCGTAATACATCTTCACAAGTAGGCAAAATATTCAAAGGTAATTCTCATCCCGATGTCACATTGCCATAATGTTCAAAGTTCAAAGAACAGTTAATATAAACCCTGTGGTGAAGCCAACACTCAGGTACGTACCTACTTAAGGCATGTACCTGTGCAGTATGGTGATGTCGCCGCATGGTACAACTGGGAACGGAGCACGAAGAATACCTACCTACCTGCGCTGAAATATTTGGAATCTCGTCGCACTTTATGGAAAGTACCGGAGAATTCACATTACCTGTACATTAGGCGTCAGAACCATCGAAACGTATCGTATTCTCTCGATATTACCATTGGAGGACCCACCACTTACCCGCCCTGGTATAGGTAACAGATGGTTACCCCTTCAAGGCTCTTGCAAGGACTCTAATTTTTTTGGTGAAAACGACTCTACATTTGATAACGAAACTAGACCTCCAATGTCCCTGCATACGTTGTTAGTAAGCAGTATGCAAGTGCTTAGCGGGAAATACAGATACAATAGGTGTAAGTATGATAAAATATGGGCAAGACAATGGGACAGGTTGGTGAAAGTCCACGAGGTGGCAAGCGCTGGGTGATTGTATCCAGCGTATCCTACAAGCACCTGTTTGGGAAGAAGACACAGTAGATAAGTAATAAGGGGATGGCAAACGGTTGGGAGTCCTCTTCAATCGATTGGCAGTCCCAGCAAGAATGCGCATGACATTCGGTCTAGTCGTGAACCAAACTCAGCTTCCGCGCCCCTTAGCCGGTTCCTTGGTGATGCCTCAAAGAAAAGTAAATGGGAGATTGGGGGGAAATACCCGACGACCCTAAGGAATTCAGCGTCGAGTAGCCGGAGGCAAGGCGAAGGAGATCCAAGCCGCCCCCCCAAACCTAAAGCCTGCACATGTTGCTGGGGGTGGCGCAATTAATTTTAGAGGGCACCGTGCCATCGTCGACCGACTCCTGTTGATGCAAGGAAGAGGTCTAACGCACCCCCAGAAGGGGAAAAAGAAACATAACAAAATAAATAAATACAGTTCAGTTCAGCCTTCTGAGCGAAGCAAAGTAGCATTGTGAGACTAAAAAGAAAAAGAGAACAAAGAAACCAAAACAAAATAAAAAAAAGAAAAGTCGAGTATGTTAGTTGAATCAATAGTGTTCCTTGGAATATGAAGCTGGAAAAAAAAAGAAAATCACAAAAAATTGATGAAAAATAATGAAAACAATAAACAGGTATCTCGATAAAACATCGTGTAGCACAGCTTAGTGAAATCTAAAATAAACCATGTGAAAAGAAATAAAATAAGCAAAAAAAAAGGTAAGTCACAGAAAAATAAAAGAAGTAGGAACAAAATGTATACAATAGAATAAGATAAAGGTACCTAAGATAGAGATGATATTATAACAAAAAAATATATATATACAGATATAAAGCATAAAACATAAAATTCTAGCAGTAGATGTAATAAAGTAAAGAGAATTTCCGTGGATTCAAGAGCAGATACACCTGGTACCTACATGATTTTACAGCTAGTCAGCGATTCTAAGATCAGGCCATCTCTCAACCCAGACTTTCGTTAATTTCCTCAAACACTCAAAGTTCACCTTATTCGAAACGAGATCCGCGTTCCAAGCTGGTCATGTAGTAACTTGCAAGCCATCGAGCATTTCCTCTCGGGCATCCGTCAAAATCTCGCAGTGCCACAGAATGTGCTCGGCTGTTTGATCAGTATTACCGCAAGCGCAGTTAGAATGGGGTGATAGAGAGAGGCTATGAAGTCTCCCTCTGAACTCCCCATGACCGGACAGAATTTGGGTCACATGATGATCCCTAGTGATGTACTCCCCTTCCATTCTGAGTTTAACTGACGGGAAGAAGGAGAAAGTCCACCTTCCCGTATTTAACCTATCCCAACGTTCCTGCCATTCTCTCAAAGTTCTTTCTCGCATCTCTCTAAGAAGTCCTGGGAGGGAAACCGCTCCACCTGGTATTAGCTCAATACCATGATGGGTGGCAGTTCTTTCTCTCGTTAGAAGCTTCTTTGTTAACACCTCCCTAATTTCAAGATCGATAGGCAAAACGCCGGCCAAAACTGGCAAAGCGTCCGAAGCAACTGTTCTGTACGCACCCGAAAGCGCCAGTAAGGGAACTCGCTGGCCTCTCTTGAGCGCCGAGAGTATGAGTGCATTCTCCAGGCGGTGCTCCCACACAGAGGCCGCATACGAGACTTGCGCCACGTAAGCCCCCCTTTATAGGAGACGGAGCGCTGGAGAGCGCAGTCCCCACTCGGCAGTAGAGATTCTTCTCAATTTCAAAAAGAGGGCCTGGGCCTTACTTGATACGCTTTTAGCATGAGGACGTTCGATCCAAAGTGACGCCTAAGTATTTAGTAGAGATACCAACATCCGATTCAACGAATCGGATGTTGGTATCTCCCATTTTGATGGTGGGATTTCTACTTCTATTGAGGTTACCCTTCATCAGGAGTCCCATGGTCTTGTGGGGAGCGAAGGTCAGCCGATTTCTCTTTCCCCATTCTAAAGTCACACTTAAAACCTCTTCAGCTTTACTCTCAACTTCCTTTCTGCTGTTCCCCGAGACCAGATACAACTTGTCATCAGCGTAATCCACCGAGATACATCCTTCAGGCAAGGGCAGCCTGGAGGAATCGTCAAACAAAATGTTCCAAAACTCAGGTCCAAGGATTGAATCCTGAGGACAACCCATGTCAACTATTCGTTTAATCAGGTAGTCTCCAAAAGAAAGGATGACCGTTCTGTCGCAGAGGTAATCAGCGCAGATCTTGAACAGATTTTGTGGACATTTCCTATTTTTAAGCTTGACTAGTATCATCGGCCACCACGCATGATCGAAGGCACCAGTGATATCGAGGAAAAATCCTATTACGTACCTCTTTTGGCAAGCCTTCACCCAGTCATGCGCATACGTGATGGCGTGCTCAGTGGACATACCGGGGACAAAACCAAACTGCCGCTCGCAGGGTGGGGATAACGTTTGACGTAAACGATGCCTAATCAGTTTCTCCAGGATCTTCCCCAGGACAGGTAGCAGGGTGATTGGACTGGTGCCTTCGATCATGCGTGGTGGCCGATGATACTAGTCAAGCTCAAAAATAGGAAATGTCCACAAAATCTGTTCAAGATCTGCGCTGATTACCTCTGCGACAGAACGGTCATCCTTTCTTTTGGAGACTACCTGATTGAACGAATAGTTGACATGGGTTGTCCTCAGGATTCAATCCTTGGACTTGAGTTTTGGAACATTTTGTTTGACGATTCCTCCAGGCTGCCCTTGCCTGAAGGATGTATCTCGGTGGATTACGCTGATGACAAGTTGTATCTGGTCTCGGGGAACAGCAGAAAGGAAGTTGAGAGTAAAGCTGAAGAGGTTTTAAGTGTGACTTTAGAATGGGGAAAGAGAAATCGGCTGACCTTCGCTCCCCACAAGACCATGGGACTCCTGATGAAGGGTAACCTCAATAGAAGTAGAAATCCCACCATCAAAATGGGAGATACCAACATCCGATTCGTTGAATCGGATGTTGGTATCTCTACTAAATACTTAGGCGTCACTTTGGATCGAACGTCCTCATGCTAAAAGCGTATCAAGTAAGGCCCAGGCCCTCTTTTTGAAATTGAGAAGAATCTCTACTGCCGAGTGGGGATTGCGCTCTCCAGCGCTCCGTCTCCTATAAAGGGGGGCTTACGTGGCGCAAGTCTCGTATGCGGCCTCTGTGTGGGAGCACCGCCACCAGGAATGTTTTTAGTGATGACTTAAATCTGAGTGTATCTTGTATTTGTTTAATATCATGTGGAAGGTTGTTGTATACTTTAATGGCCCCCTTTGGTATAATCCTAAGCACGCCCCTCTTCCATTCAGAAGGGAAAGTACCTCTTCTCATGCATGTATCCATCACTTGGAAGAGCTCCTCCTTGGCGTGGATCCATACTTGCTTCGCCATTATTCCATTGAGCCTATCATACCCTGGTGCCTTCTTAAGACCCAAACCCTTGATTATCAGCTCGATTTCCACTTTAGTTACTGGTGTCATCCTTACCTCCTGGGCGAGGTTTCTCGGTGGGAGCCGTGACAGATTTCTTATCTGTTTGTGGTGGTCGCTTTCCCCAATTACTGAATCTACAGGAACTAACTTACCCATAAGTGTATTGAGAGTAGATGCCACGTCCACACTTTCAACGTTCCTTCCGTCCTTTTCGGTTATTACGCTAGTTAAATACCGGTCAGAGCCTTTTCCCGTTTTTTCAATAGCGGTGTGGATATCCCACGGGTTGGCGTTGCCCACTTCTTGTACCCAATTATGCCATGCAGCTCGTTTCGCTGAGAGGACGGCCTGTTTGAAAGCTCTAAGGGAGTCACTGAGTCGTGACTGGAGGGCGTGTGTCTCCTCCTGCGTACACCCGCCACGTCTGGACACGCCCAGGGCTCGATAGGCTCTCTTGTAGGCCCCTTTCAGTGAAGTCAGCTCATTCGACCACCACGGCGTCCTAATAACCGTCTTTGGGTTTGATCTTCCCAAGGACCGCTCGGCAGCTGTTACCACGGCTGCATTAAAAAAGTTCCCCAAATTACCCGGATCTCTTGCTGCTACGTCATGAAATCCCCTTAAAGTATCACGTAGAGCTTCCCCAAAGTTATCCCAGTTCGCCCTGGTGGTTTTGAAGTTCCAGGAGGATCTTGGGGCTTCCGTCTTTTTGACACCCACCGTAAAAGTTATAAGCCTGTGATCGGAGCAGGGACCGCGGAAGTACTCTATGACTGGGGGGGCAAACTTGTTTAGTTACCCTCTTTCTTCAGTCTCCTCTCCAGTCAATCAACTAGTTATAAATAAGACAAAACAAAGATGACTAGGTCAAACAAATAACAGGTTTAATGAATTAAAAACTTTTTTATTTAAATATTGCTTTATTGCATTCATTGAACGATACCAAAAACGTTGCGTCTCTCAGCCGTCTTTGAAGCAAATTCCCTAAGAATTTCATTTAAATCTAAACTAAATGTTTCCGCCTTACGCACGTGCAGTATTGCTAGATAAGTAAGTCTTCTCTGCTTCATTGGTAGTCGGAGGAATATTCTGATGCGTCGGAGGGCACTCAGAGACCTTTCACACGACGTAGACGTAGCTGGCACGGTGAGGAGCAAGACTACTAACTTTTCTACTTCATTAATCATTGCTCTTGAAACTTTAGGTAGATTAGCCAGTTCTCTTGCGTACTCTAGGACAGTCTTCACGTGAGGTATTGCTTTCTTAGCTATCTTCATTTGCAGTGCTAGTGAGTCAATATCAAAATCAGTTGCGTGAACGCCTAATTCGGCCTGGATGTCGCTTGCTGATAATTCCTTTGAACGGTTAAGTAGAACAGATTCGAGCTGGGCGAGGCGATTCATTCCAGGCTGTTCAAACCTTCTTTCCAACTCATTTCTACACCAGTCTAACACTGATATAAATTTTTGGCGGAGACTTTCCCTAGGCGACAACTGCACAGCTGGAGCTCTGCCACTGAAGCGTTTTGGAGGGGCTCGAGCACGGGGCATAGTAGGCATAGTGAGTTCCATATTTTGATCGGTATTAGCCTTTTCCGTATCTGTCCATATGCGATTGAAATCGTGTACACCCATCGAGTTGTTCACATTCCACAATGACCGCGCAGATTGTTGCGTCCCGGTAGCAGTATAATCAATACTCTGCAGGGCCTTAGCCAGCTGCTCCGCCGGCTCACAAATGGCAAGGGCAATATTTAGTGCAAGCAGGGTGGTAAATTCACCCTTTTTCCCTTGATAGCCGCGAAGTGTCGCCCTGCGCTCATCAGTAATATTACATGACTTGTCGTCGTCTAGCATTACCACAAGGGTCTCCTGAACTCGAACATAGTTTTGTACAAAGCGCCTCATTGATTTTTCTCGGACGCACCATCTTGTAGGGCATAATGCGATTAGCCGATTCGGTTTTAGGGGAGAATTATCATCTTCAGTGCATGGCTCCAGGACAATGTTAGAGAATATGTTCTTCCATTTGGATGACTCCAGGATTGCATTTGAAAGTCTTTTACAAGAGCAATGGAATTAGATATAAGTTCACATTTTCTAGCAACTTCCTGAATGACAAGTCGAGGGAGTGGTTGGAGCAGTGCACAAATATCGCCTTCGGTTGATCATCTGTCAAAAGCTTTTGTAATCCGTTAAGGCGGCCAGACATAGCTGCTGCGCCGTCAAAACAGTGCCCCCTAAGATTTTCAATCGGCAGTGAAGAACGTAGCATGACATCACAAACTGTTTTGTGAAGTGTTTTAGAAGTCCCATCATCGGCATTATACAAGCCCATTAAAATTTCCTTTGGTTGCAAAGTGTCTAATTCTACGTATCGAAAACAGGTAGAGAACTGCTCATCACCAGTTCTATCAGTGGTGCCATCAGCCATAAGACCGCCACACTATTGCGTCTTCTTCCGCCTCAATATAAAAAAAAGTCATCGAATGCTTTGATTATTTTGATTATTATTATATTATTTATTATTATATTACTTTGATTATTATCTTTCACATGCTATCTCTTGACAAATTTTCTTGTATACAACAAACACTTTTTCATTTATGAAAAAAGCACTGTGAAGGATACAGATAATCTTTACCAGTACAGTTAATCCTTCTTTACCCAGGTAGTAAAATTGGAGGGGGCGCGGCCCCCCCCCATTTGATTTTAGGGGGGCATTTGGCCCCCTCTGCCCCCCGCTTCCGCGGTCGCTGGATCGGAGGCAATAGCGCATTCGTGAACCTTCCATTTAGATATCTTGGCCGCAACTGATCCAGAGCAAAGAGTAAGATCAATGTTGCTCTCACCATGTGTATTAGAGAAAGTAGAAATGTTCCCTGGCTCGTTAATCAGAGATAGACCTTGCGCCGCAATAAGGTCTTCGACGGCGGCTGAGCGTTCCGTCCGGTTACTAGAAGTATCAAACCACAATGGTGAGCGAGCGTTAAAGTCTCCTCCTATAACTACGTTACGTCCTTTAAGCGCGTTTAGTTGATTTTTATCCAATTACTGTACAATTTTCTCATTTTAACAGTCTTAACACCTAGGAAGATGATTAATATACAAAAAAATCTTAAGGCTATCTAAAGAAGAGTTATATATATCTAGTGTTTCCGATATTTCGTTCAACCTCACCATTCCTCTTGTCATGCTATGCTGTGCTAGAACATCTGTTCTGCCGTATGGTATTTTGAACAAGTCGTGTCGACGACTACGGCTGAAATTTTCAGGCACGTATAAGCCATAACATTCCAAGAGGAATGGGCTGTCAATACGATTATGGATTATGTTAAAACTAAGAATTGCAAGATTTGCATAACGTCTAGTTTCCAAGCTAAATCTATTTGTTGCCTCAAGTAATTCCATATGGTGCATGAATCTCGGGTACGTTCCATTCATCCGCATATAGACATACCTAAGGAATTTTTTCTGAACTTGTTCTAGCATATTAATATATTTCGCTTGGTGCGGAGTCCACACACCACTGGCATACTCCAGCTTACTTCTTATGACTCCATCAAACATGGCTATCATTGCATCTGGGTCATCAAATTGCTTACATATTCTGATGATGAAACCCAGGAGTTTGTAGCATGCTGGAGTGAGCCGTGATATATGATCCGAGAATGTCAGTTTGGGATCAAAGACGATACCGAGATCTTTAAAGCTATTGACTCGGCATAATGTTTTCCCTTTAATGTTGTATTAAAAAACTATGGGCTTCTGGGAGCGGGTATATGTCATGGTTACACATTTTTTAATATTGAATTCTAATTTGTTTTTTACTGACCATTCTGCAATAGCATCAAGGTCAGATTGCATTTTTAAGCAGTCATAGTAACAGATTATTTCCATCAAAAGTTTGAGGTCATCTGCAAATAGAAGACATTTGCAATATTTTACACAAACCTGGATGTCATCTATAAGTATAAGGAACAGCAAAGGACCAAGGTTTGAACCTTGGGGAATACCTGATAACATCGGGAATTGTTTAGATTCATGTCCATTTATTATTACATATTGACTTCTAGCTTTTAAATAGGACGCGAAGAATATAAGTGTTTGTTGATCGAAACCAAGTTTGTACATTTTAAGTAGTAAAATATCATGATCAACTCGATCAAAAGCCTTGGCAAAATCCGTATACACTACATCTATTTGGTGTCTTAAGTCCAGTCCGACGGCCACCAATCGCAAAAATGTTAACAAATTTGAAACCGTGGATTTTCTTGGCATGAAACCGTGTTGGTTTTCTCCTAGAAATGGCATAATTTGGTGATGTAATTTCTTGTAAATAATCATTTCAAATATTTTTGGTATAGTTGACAGTACAGCTACTGGTCTGTAATTCCTTATATCAGACTTGTCTCCAGCCTTGAAAATTGGGCTTACACGCGTGAGTTTCCAAGAATGAGGGAAACACCCAGTCGATATGCTATAACTACGTTACGTCCTTTAAGCGCGTTTAGTGCGCGCGTCAGGCTCAAGATATGGGTTCCCGTACTTAAAATAGACTGAGATCAATATGATCTCATATTACTCTCGATATTACCAGCCGATTTATTAAACCGTTACCCCCGCCGCGGCATTATAAAAGCCGGAGTAATGGTTTGACCCAGTCAGTCGATAGAATAGCAAGCCAAACAACTTGTACCGTTATTTACTACTATCACGCTCCGTGTAATATTTGAATTATTAATTCTTATTAATAAACGATCAACAGTTAATTCCAGAGTTTTCTTTACGCGTTTACGTAGCACGTCTGATTGCTACAACCCTTAAATAGCCCATCGAAAAATAGTTGAATATTCTAATGCAGCACACAATTAAAAATACTATGCAACTGTAACTCGACCGACGCGCACTTTGATAAACAAAAATCATCGAAGAGACGAAGGCCTGACAAATACCCCCAATAAACACAACAATTCTCTGAGTTCCTTCAGAAGGTAAGGTCCTAGTCCGTTTAGAGCAGTTGTCCCTAACCGGTGGTCCATGGACTAAAGGTGGTCCGCGAGATCTAAAAAGTGGTCAGTGAAACATTTGTTCATTTTACTACAAAACCGAATCGAAAGGAGTCCTAAAGCTGATTCGTAACCCTTTTGGTATTAGTGTTGGAAAGGTAGCTGAAGAAGTCCAAGAAGAGCTCATTTTCATACCATGTGGTCCATACGAGAACAAATAAATGTCGTGGTGGTCCCTGGCCGAAAAATGGTCGGGAACCACTGGTTTAGAGGGAAGCCCAATCCGCTAGATATGATGGAAAATTCATCTAGATTCTAGGTCAAATCACTGTGTTTGAAATATGTTTGGGGTGGGAGGATTGAGTCTCTGGAGGGAATAGTTTAACTGTTGATACGGTGTCTCTTTATAATTATATCAAAAGAGAATAATTAAATACATTTTCTTTTTTTTACATAAATAAAAGCATTTCTAAGAATCTGGAGAACATTTTTGCGTTTTAAATATTTTTATGAAACATTGAAAGTGGTGCCGATGTCCTAATTATAAATATATTTTTTTAAATATTTTTTATTTGAGATAAGTACCTAACGGAGCACCAATCCCGCATATGCCGAATTCTATATTACGAAAAAAAATTCTCCATACTAGATCGCTCCACCCTACTTAAGAAGGAGGAGCACAAAAACCTCAACACCCCAAAATAAATAACGATAATGTATTTATTGTCTAGTTTAGTATAATTATTTATATTGTTTGAGTCTGATTCTCTTGTTGTAGCGGTGACGGCTGGTCGATATTCTTATAAAATTAGTTCATTTAGATATTCGTTCTCTTGGAGATGATTTTGTTGATTAAATTTCACTAATTAAATTGCGATAGGTTTTTTGGCAGAGTTCTATGTTTGCTTAAATTTCATCGGTAAATGTGAGAATGGATTTATATTATGTGTGTTCGTAGATCTGCATATAGTCAGGATTCTTACGTGATTTTTTAAGATCAGTTGAAGACATTGTGAATTTATAATTGTTACCTCTTTGAATGAGTTTGTGATATGATTTTAAATGTCTTTATTTTTATGTTATCAACGTTTTTTTGTTATTATTATTTTGTTTTTCAAGGTAGCATAAATTTGGAGACTGTACCCATCAAGACAGAACCAGGACCCCGAGAAGAAGATGGAGAGGGAAATACTTATACGGAAATAGACAAAGATCTGACAAATGTTAAAAAGTAATGCTCAGAGTACTCTGAAAGTATTACCCAGACTGCTGCAGGTAATATCGAGTCTTGGTTGTTTTAATAATTTTCTCGTTTCATTATAGATTCCCTCTTATTGAGCTTTATCCGTTATCTTTTGCAGATAAAATAACGGACCTGAAGATGCGGCCTGGAGAAAAACCTTATTTGTGTTTATATTGTACCTACTCCTGTGCAAACAAATCATATTTAAAAAGGCACTTAACCATCCATACTAGTGAAAAACCTCATTCGTGTTCCCATTGTAACTATTCCTCCTTAAGAAAGTATCATTTAACAAGGCACTTACGCACACATTCTGGAGAAAAGCCTCACTCATGTCCACATTGTAACTACTCCTGCTCAAGCAAATCACATTTAACAAGGCACTTACGCACCCATACCGGAGAAAAGCCTCACTCATGTCCACATTGTAACTACTCCTGCTCAAGCACATCAGCTTTAATTATTATTTTTGTCAAAAGTAAGAACTGTCGGCAGCCATCTTTAATTCTCGTTATCATTTTCTACGATTCTTACTTCTCTATGGAAATGTCATCGCCACTTGTCAATGTTCAATGCTTAATACGATTTTGGCTCCGCTTTGTATTAATTAAACAAAATTTATGTTCTATTTCTGCAGTTTTTGGCAACTTCTGTGACGATTATAATTCTATTCCGGAGTTAATGATATTATTGCACCTCGACTTTCCTGGTGACGTTTCTTCAACACATTGGAGTTGACCGCCGCGCTTCTTGTACGTAAGTAGGTTCATGTCACATAGACTAAGGCCAAATAATGAATTCGGGCGTCTCAATGTGAACCTTCTTTCAACAAATTTGAACAAGTTTTCTCAAACACTTTTTGTCTTCCAATAAAAGTCGACCGACTAAAATTGAAACGTCCGAACCTGCAATAAGACTTGTGTGCATGTTTGTTTATAAGAATATGTCGCATTTTATATTGAGCTGCGCAACACCAACCTGGTTAATATGCGCGTGACAAGAGTACACGGGGTTATTTATTTCAGATTTCCGACCGCTTTCAAATCGATTAGCAAGTTTCTTATCCCGAACGGTAAACATTAAAAAATATCAATCAGTCAACAATTTATTGCATTACCTAGGTATGTCTTGTATTTACTCATTGTTAATAATACTCATCATCAAGGCCAATGTTAACTATTTATTTAATTACCAGATCTGGTCACGAAACACGGTTAAAGCATTTAAAGGATTTTCTCTATTGTGAATGGTGGTCTTTAACCAGTATAATATAATATTAAATATCTCTCTCTCTCTGGTTTCAATCGTGGGATTGGTTTGCAGCAATTTCATCTATACGTTTCTTCCACTCTTCCCTGTCTTGTGCGGCTCTTTTGAAGTCTGCATATGATGAGCAGCACACGTCCACCAGCAGGTCCTCCAGGTACTCTCGGCGTGGGCGTCCCCTAGCGTTTGTCCCCTCGGTTATACCCTCCATTATGGCATGCAAGAGGCCTTCTTGGCTTATTACATGGCCGATCAATCCGACAAGGTCCTGAGCAGGTGCCTTCCTCCTTCGATTATTTGGAGAACCTCCTCATTTGTGATGTGGTCTCTCCAGGAAATTCCTAATAGTCTTCCATAGGACCACATCTCAAAAGCCTCTAGTCTCCGTTTATCTCTTTCGGATAGGCACCATGTTTCGCAGCCGTACATCAAGATACTCCACGCATAGGTCTTGATGAGGAGTATTCTCAGTTTTAGGTCTATATTATTCGATTCTATTATTTTCGACCTTTTATTGAATGCAAGCCTAGCCTGGTGTATACGGCTGTCGACCTCGCTCTTAGACCGACCGTCCCATGTTATTTTGCTCCCGAGGTATACAAACTCCTCGGTGTTCTTTAGTGGAACTCCTGACATCTCTACTCTCATCTGATGTTGCGTTCGGCCTACAGTCAGCAGCTTTGTTTTGTCTTTATTTATCTTCATGTTGTAATTGTTTTGAAGAAAATATATATCTCTACATATCTTGTTATTAGGCAGGTATATTGAAATATCTTATATATTTATGGTTGTAAGTTAAATTATCTAATATTATGTGATCCATTCTAATGTTTCCTTAAAACTATAAATGTATTTACAAATATTTTCTTTGATATTATATTAAGAATGTTTAAATTGTTAGAACCTGCAGACAAGCTGCCATATGACAGCTTTGCGGGTCTAATCAAAAAAAAATTGTACAAAATGTATTCTGTAATTAATTAATTAATGCTTTGCATGATTGTTAAGTAAATCTCTATCTCTACATATTATAAATTAAAGTATATTTTTGAATGTAGCTATTACTTTGTGGTTATCCATTATAATAAAATGAAACAATGCAACTTTGTATAAACCACTTATAAAATGTGCAAATCCGACCGGTTTCGGAACAAACGTTCCTTCGTCAGGGAAAGCTTATACTAATTTGACAGTTTAGAACAATGTTTTATTAGGGTAGGGGTGGAGCCGTTGTTAATGTAGATTGGGTGGGTAGGTATTAGTGTAGATACATTCCATGATACACCGCTTAGTAAATGTCCCAATGTCTAATAATAATTTCCTTTCTGAACTTTCTATAATAAAACAAATTGCTATAAATAACGGATATGAACCAAAATTAATTGATAACATCCTAAATAAAAAACTTAGCAAAATTTCAAAAAATAAATATCTATATAATTCTAATAATATTATTGATAAAGAATGGCGTAAAATTTTGTATATTAATAATTTTTCAGTTCAATGTTGCAAAAATTTCCCTTCTAATATTAAACCAGCGTTTTATACAAGAAATAATATCGGTAATTTTTTGAGAAATATTAAGAAAAAGACCATAAATTGACTAATTCCGGAATATATAAACTCAAATGCAATGATTGTCCCTCATTTTATATTGGAAAAACAACTCGTAATTTTGAAATCAGAATCAAAGAACATTTAAGGTGTCTTAATAATAATAATTTTTCTGAGTTCGCTAACCATATCATTGAAAATAACCATAGTTTTGAAAAAAACACAGGGATAAATATTCTTCATATTAATCATAAAGGAAAACGTTTAGATAACTTAGAAGTTTTGGAAATTAAAAAATCCCTTAAAAATAATGAATCTATTATCAACAAACAAAAAATATTGTCATATAGCCCAATCATGGATTTGTTCCCCTACCCACCCACTCTACACTAATACCTACCCACCCAATCTACATTATTAATTGACAACGGCTCCACCCCTACCCTAATAAAACATTGTTCTAAACTGTCAAATTAGTATAAGCTTTCCCTGACGAAGGAACGTTTGTTCCGAAACCGGTCGGATTTGCACATTTTATAAGTGGTTTATACAAAGTTGCATTGTTTCATTTTATTATAAATTAAAGTCCCCCGCGCCGTCTGTCTGTCTGTTTGTTCGCGATAAACTCGAAAACTACTGAACGGTTTTCACCAATAGATAGAGTGTTTTGTGAGGAAGGTTTAGGTATGTAATTTGTCAAGGATTTGTGTAAATTGGTAGAAACATAACGATAATTGTTAGAAGTGTCGGAAAAAGTCAAGCCGCGTGGGAGCTTTAATCGAAAACGCTGCTTAATCCTTTTGAGATATAACAAAACAATGCATGGTGGGATATTCCTCTTTTATAGATCTACAAAAAAGTCCGCAAGGGCATATATCTATCTTTTACGGATAGCTTACTATAACTCATTCTATCTTCTAAAAAAATGGTCACGTACATTGCGTTAATTGAAAAGTTATTTAGACGGATACAGTATTAATCCTTATTAACCTTAATACGTTAGTTACCTCAAGCATTTCATGCACATTATTATAATCTTTCACACCATCTCTACGTATTATAAATTAAAGTCCTCCGCGGCATCTGTCTGTTTCTTCGCGATAAACTCAAAGACGGCGGTTGTTATAAAGGTTGAATAACCAGCCAGTAGATGACGTTGTGTTTTATTAGCCGCAGCAATGCGTGGCCGGGTCAGCTAGTATAATATAATATATTCAGAAGAAATTTCTGAGATTTCTTTACCTGTAGGAGTATGGCTACCGTCCGTGGCTCAACCCTACCCACTTTCTCTTGTTATGAACCATCTACGGGTCAGAAGGGATGCGCTCATTGAAACACATTTCTTCACAATGATTCGTGGAAGGTTCGAAAGCTCGGCTATCATGGAGAACATTCGTTCCCATGTTCACGATGGTTTTCTCCGTCATCGACAGCATAGACTGTTTTATATCCCGGCTTGCAGAACTATTGCCGATGGTTATGCCAGTCGGGAGAGCGGTCTTGTTGTTAAATAGAATCACTTCGAATATCGATATGTTTAACATCAATAAAGCACAATTCAGACGAGAAGCTTTGTTGTTTTTAGTATGATTGTGCTTCATTGGTGTATAAATTGCTCAAATCTGTTTGAATCTTAATATTTTTTCTCTTTTAAAACGCTTTGAAATTTTAATTTTGTAATGTTTTAAAAATAAATACTTTGAATTGAATTGTATAATCCTGAGAGTATCTTCCACTCCGATAACAATGAAGTCAACTGGATCGGCCAACGCAAACTATACCATAGTAAGTTTGACAGTTCTACGCTTTTTGTTGCTACGGTCATGAAAATAAATCATTTAAGTAGGTATTGAACCGTTTTAGTATACTTTCTGCCGGACATGTTTGTGAAGTCAACATTGCATTTAGTGATTTACTTCTCAGTCCTTAACTGAGTGGACTCTCTTTTGTCGTTTAATTGATAAAAGCGGCTATGAGATATTTTATACCTCCATCGTCAATGTAAGGACAATTTTTTTACACGACATTATTTACAAGGCAAATCATAAGAGCCAAATCTACACCAAACGAAGACAGAGCTAAACAAGAGGTTAAAGGCTGCGCTTTCCTGCCTTACGTTCACAATGTGACAGACAGAATCGCCAGGCTGTTGAGAAAAGATAGCATCAAGACTGTCTTCGGTGCCACAACTAAAATTCAAGACCTACTGAGGTCTGCAAAGACTAAGTTTCCTCTGGAAGCAGATGGAGTGTATAAACTCAGCTGTTCCGGATGTGACAAGGTTTATGTAGGCCAAACAGAGCGGACGATCTCCAAAAGGATAGCAGAACACTTTCGTGCTTGCAAACTCGGCCACCCTGATAAATCGGCAATCGCTGAGCAGTTAATCGAAACCGGCCATTAATTTGGATTTGTTCCTGAGGTCTTGGGAAGACTCAAAACTTATAGAGCACGCCTAATTACGGAGGCAATTGAAATCTACAAAAATCCTTTTAATATTAATAGAGACGACGGAGCTAAGCTCAATAGCTCTTGGTATCCGGTGATTGACGGCTACACCAAAGCTAAACGCAAAAAACATGTCTAAGTATACAGTAATGCCAGCTCGTGGTAAACCATTTTGTGTTATAACTTTATATTTACTAAATTCGCTTCAACCAGTGTAATTCTAATTCTAGTAAAATTCATTTAATATTAATAGAGCAAAAAAAACATGTCTAAGTATACAATAATGCCAGCTCGTGGTAAACCATTTTGATTTATATTGACTAAACTCGCTTTAACCATTGTAATTCTATTTCTTAAATTCTAACCATTGTGATTTCTAATTTTAGAATTCATTAAGAGATGGATCCACTTCGGTCGGCGTCTCGCAAACGGACTTGCCCCTGAATAGCATAAATACCACGTATTAATGAACTTTCTATTCCGTTCCGCGGCGATGACGCCACTGCTTGTCACGATTATTTTGTACTGGTCAAAGTTAACCATTGTAATTTTTTTTTCTTAAATTCTTACCATTGTGATGTCTAATTTTAGATTTCATTAAGAGATGGAGCCACTTCCGTCGGCATCTCGCAAACGGACTTGTCCCTGGCTAGCATAAATACCACGTTTTAGTGAACTTTCTATTCCGTTCCGCGGCGATGACGCCTCTGCTTGTCACGATTATTTTGTACTGGTGAAAGTTAGTGGTGCTGGCGACACGGTATCGCTTCGAGGTAAATAAGCGCACACTTCACGACTAAAAATTACACTTCTACCGGATGTGCCCTGATGATGGACACTGCAACGATGTCCGAAACGTTGGCTAAAGAAGGAGGTAGCGCAACACGGCATAACACCCCAAAAACAAATAACGAAAAAAAAACGACGTTATTTGTTGCGTTTATATATTTCCAGTTTTAAAATATAATTTTTTGGTTTTTCTAGAACAATTTAATGTTAACTGTTAAATGTGAACTCGAACGGAACATTTTATAATTTTTATGTACTTACGTCAATATTAACATGACAATACAGGACCAAATATTTTAGTCGAGGTTTATAACTATCTATAATTATAAAATTTATTGTAGAGTTTTTCAGATCACTTCCGAGGCTTTGAATGTTTTAGATAACTTAAAGCTCTATTATAACCACTCCTAAATAGGATGATGTATCAAGGTTCTGTTGCAGGTCTAATTTATTTTGAGCTGGGAGCAATTAACCATCTTTATATTAAACCGGAACACTTTCACAGAACGCCATGAATCTTCCCAACCCAGACAGTGTTTCAGAGTGTTTCAAGCTTGAACCAGGGTCCCAGGAAGAGGGTGGAGGTGAAATGCCCTACATGGATATTGATATCTACCTCCCGGATGTGAAGAAGGAATGTTTGCAGCATGCGGAGAGTACTCCGGCAGTCAGTAAGTTGCATTGCAAAAATGTTTTTCTCAGACATACATTTTATAGTAGTTCACAAAGTCTTTTATTGCCGTTCGTTTGTTATTTACTTAAAAATGTAATTTTATATTAGCTCCACACAAGAGACCCTCCTCAGTACCTAATGTCATAATATATGGCCTGTGTGGAGGGTTTTTTAGGAAAAGCAGGAGAGGAAAGCCTTTTTCTCATTTTCTCCTCATGCTATTTTTTCTTCCTGGGAATGAAAAAAGGCATGAGGTGTGGGAGGGAATCGGGGTTCAGTGGGTCCAGGTCTTCTTCTAATAATAATAATAATATCTTTATTCAATGAAATTGACAACATTATAACTAAAAAAATTACATGCTCAATGTAGTTTACATCAATCAGTACAGAAAAATGAACAGATAGAAATAAATGTAAGAAAGGTTACACAGGAGTAGTATAGTTATACAATATTTTTAGTTGTGCATAGCCTGCTTCACTAGGTGAACCTGTATTGAGGCAGAATTTTTTAAAATTGTTTCTCGCAATTTTATTTATTTATTTTATTTAAACGCCCATAGGGCTTTTACATAGAATGCAGTACATTTTTTTTTAATTACAGTGTAAAGAATGGGTTTACAAAATACAATACACAATACAAGTAACATAATATTTGTTAAAAACAAAATATAGGTTAGGTTAGGTTAGGTTAGAAAAAATATAAGGGTTAAAAAATTTTTTTTAATTTAGGTTACATAAAATATAAGCGTTAGCAAAATACAGGTAACATAAAATATAAGAAACAAAATATAGTCCATAAAATAATAGTAGTTGACATAAAGTAGGTAATGTTTAAAATTGTTGTTTTCGTTGGTTTATGGGATAGGTAGAAATAAATAGTTGGCACATATGGCGTTTGAAGTTTGCTAAGTTCAAATTATTGTCAAATACATCCAGATTGTTTAAGTATTTGTTACCAAGACTATGCAAACGTTGTATTGGAGAATATAAATCATAGTTCGAATGAGATGTACGTACATAAAATGTCAATGTTTGTCTAGTTGTTCGTGTAGGTACATGTAGATTTATTAATTGCAGGAGTTCACAACTGTCGAATTTAGAGTTTAATAATCGTAATAAAAAAGTTAGGTCTTTTATTTTTCGTCGGTTTTCTAATGTTGGAATATTTAAAGTATTCTTTAACGACGGGTAATTTATGTGCCCTAAAGGGATGTGAAGTTTAAAATTTACAAAACGTAGAAATTTTCTTTGAATTCTTTCAATAGTATGAATATGAATTTTGTAGAAGGGCGACCAGACTATGGAGTTATATTCTATTAGGCTTCTAACAAGGGATGTATACAGTAGTTTAATGATTTGTAACGATTCAAAGTTTTTAATTGTTCTTACTACAAATCCTAAAGTTTTCATACCCTTATTTGCAGTTTGTTGAATGTGAACCGTAAAGTCTAGTTTCTCATCCATTGTTACGCTGTAATTAAGCGTTGAGTATAATACTGTATGGTCTATGTTTTCACCACGAACTTTACGGTTTTACCGAGCGCCAAAATACTGCTTTGTGCAGAATTATGCCCGTGGTGAAATAAAAACATGAAACTACATCTCAGGAGGGGGCATAGGTATGTGATCTCCAGCGTGTTAGGGAATTAAATAAATACAAGTATCTCATTTCCAATTTAAATGTTAAAGAACTTATATATTATTTTAATAATGTCAGGTACAATAAACGTAAAGTGAATCTACTCACCCTCAGGGACCGATTGAGGTTATACTATCTAGCTAATTCACTATATTCCTAACCGAACCGCGTCTCGTAGTTCGCCACAGGATGATCGGCAGGACCTCCAGCCGATTCTCGTCTCCACAGATCGCATCAGGATAAACGGCCAGTTCGCAACAGGATGATTGGCAAGACAGGGCTCTCAGCAAAGCAGGGCTCCAAGGTATGTGATCTCCAGCGTGTTAGGGAATTAAATAAATACAAGTATCTCATTTCCAATTTAAATGTTAAAGAACTTATATATTATTTTAATAATGTCAGGTACAATAAACGTAAAGTGAATCTACTCACCCTCAGGGACCGATTGAGGTTATACTATCTAGCTAATTCACTATATTCCTAACCGAACCGCGTCTCGTAGTTCGCCACAGGATGATCGGCAGGACCTCCAGCCGATTCTCGTCTCCACAGATCGCATCAGGATAAACGGCCAGTTCGCAACAGGATGATTGGCAAGACAGGGCTCTCAGCAAAGCAGGGCTCCAAGGGAAGTGGAACTCCAAGGGAACGATGTTACCGGGCTTACGTAGCAAGCAAGCGGGACCGTTAGTATTCCCGCACGTGCATTTTCTCTAATACAAGCCGGTGAGCGGAATTATTCTTCTCCACGCGTTTAATGAGCATTAATTAGTACTTAGTGAGAATTAGTACATTCCGGCGCGTCTCGTGCGGCGTAAATACTCATACCGATCGCCTCGATAATATTTCGGTAAACTTCTCGTAATATAAGAACTACCGCGGAGAGCAATCTCGCGACATTATTCATTTAAAACTTTGGTGCACTTTCGCATCCTGTATCAAAGATCGTTCCACATTAATTTTTTCGCGCCAATCGACTGTCATTTAAATCTTCGTCCCTTAAAATAAATTAATACTCCACGACTGTCACAGCCATGATCTGGCCCAAAAGATCATGCCGGCGAGAGTGGGTTCCATTGCCGGACCCGGAAAAGAAAAAACACTCCCCCTTCCATAACGACTTGTGTTGCCAGTCCTCCTGTTGTAACTATCAACAATTAATTCACTCAATAGTTCGTGCCGCTAGGTTCGACGTTATAAAGCAGTGTTCATATTTTAAAATAAGAAAAGGTAATGATTTCAGCACTGCTTCATAACACCATTATTATGCCAAGATCCCGCATTTCCGATACTCTTTCTAAATTTATTTTATTTATTGAATAGTCGAAAAACAGTGATGTTTTTTTTCTGGAAAAGGTCAAAGTTTTGCATTTTTATACATTTAAATATAGATTGTTTTGTGAGCACCAAATTTTTAGAATGTCTATATTTGATTGAAGAATTTCACAGTGATTAAGGATCTCTTTATATAATTTAATGTCATCAGCGAAAAGCAATACTTTGACGTCTTTAAAGCAGTTGACTATGTCGTTTATAAAAATAAGAAATAAAATTGGGCCAAGATGACTATCTTGCGGTACTCCACTAGTGGCAGAAAATGGTTTGGATATAAAAGATTTTATTTTTACAAATAAAGTTCTACCTGATACGTAACTACTTAGCCAGTTCAACATATTTGCTCTGATTCCCAGAGCATGAAGTTTTCGGATCAGTATGAAACGAATCATGTTCGTATAAAAAAGTAATCTTGCGGCAGAGCAGAGACCAGAGCTCAGGATAATGGGCCAAGTAGTTATCTGTCATGTAGGTAGGGTTTTCAGTCAAATAAAAAGAAGATGAATTTTACAAAACTATATTGTAGCCAATCAAAAAAAAACAAACATGAGAGTGCAAATTTCATACCAATGAAATATAAGAATACAAAACATAAACATACCAGATGGACTCCGGAAACTCTCTAACCTAACTATACGAAAATGACCCCGGTAGACAAACGCGATCTTGCTTCGCAGTGAGAAGAGACGGGACGGGAACTCCAGTCTTCCCATATGGGAACGGCGCGGAATCCAGAGCACCAAGGTCGTCCTTCTAATTGGGCAGGAGGCCGCTATACCTCCAAGGAGCGCGTTCAGCCACGGGCCATCTCTACGAACTCCAATCCAAAGGCACGTGGTCCCCAACCGTATCCAAGCCTGGCGTCTAACGGTTAGCAGACCGTGACTTTGCGACGCGGGGTCGTGAAGGCATATGATATTAGCCAACACCAGGAGCAATTCACTTCACGATTCCTTTTCCAGAAATACACCCACAGAACGGCCAACCAGCCACATCGGAAAAAAGTGGGACTTACACGTCATCCACTAAAAAATACTGCCGTACACGAACCTCGCGTGTTACGCAAAATACACCCCGCGTCTTTATAAGATAGGATCGACTTCGATTTACATGATATAATCCAATTGAAACACTTTTACAGTGAGTCACTAATTCACGCACAGCTAGCCCATAGCTGCCCGGGAGGAAGTGCCCATAAACAAACGAGCTCCTGTCCTTTTCAAAAAAAATTACCAGTCTCAAAAAAAAACACCATAGACAAAAAAACAAATAGGCAAGAACTGCACTAGTCACATAATATTTATGTGACAATTCCCCCCTTCCCACTAAAATGTTTGCCCTCAAACATGAAAAATTAAGTCCACAAACTAACTAAACTATGAGTCCATCAGGTATCTAAAAATTGATAACATAACATTAATTAGTAATTAAAATAACAACTTAGAACTAAATTTCTTAAAGGTAAATCTCTTAAAATTAAATTTCTTAATAATAAAGAACAAACAAGAAAAGAAAGGCACGAAAACAAGGAGTCAACCATCATCTACTAAATTAAACAAAGTTTTGAATTTACTTTAAAAAAAAAGAAGACCTGTTGTTTTCGTGTCAATTTAACAAGATTTATACTTATAAAATACTCAACATTTTATATTTTAAGAAAAAACACAACCAAATAAATTGTAGAAAAGAAAAAAAAAAAATTTTGATCACTTTTCCTTATACAGGAAATAAAGGCCAATTTGGCTTCACTTTTTAGGGTTAAACAGCCCTCACTCGCACTGAATTTACGCTATATTTGAATAGCAAAAAAAAAATAACCTATCTAACTAAGTCCATCCGGTTTAACATTCTTAAGATAAAACTTAAAAATAAACAAATACTTAAAATTAAAGAAGCCTAAATTAAGAAAATAACTATATAAATATACATTTTTCAATCAGAACAATGGAGTTCAAAGTTGGCAGAACTAGGACACAAGAAAATACTTTTCTGTGTTATAAGTAATATAGAATCAGTATACAAACTGTCTATCAGACGTGGGCAGAGTAGGGATCTTACATTGGATCATCTAACTGTCATTATTGAACCAGGATTTACAATTCCGAAGAAATACCTATATGTAAAAAGGTCGTCAAACTAGAATAATATTTAAATTATCCAATTTTCAAAAATCAAATCAGGTCAGGTTTTATAAAACAATAAATACCTGCCAATCAAGGTGGTCAGATTAGGATTTACATAACACAATACCTATCTATCAGATCATGACAAAAGTCAATTGGCACTTAACAGCAAAACAGAAAGTTAAGCTCGCAGCTTAGGATATCCAAAAATCCATTAAACAACTTGCATCAAAAACTCAAAAGAGTGACATTGTTTGTAAAAAAAATGAGACCACGGTAATACCCAAGCTGGCATCCCTTAAAAAAAACACTCCACGAGTGCACAAAAGTCAGCATTTCTTGTACAAACAAAACAAAATGTGTGATCAACTATGGCTTTCAGTGAGTTGACACTATTCGAGGTGTGATCAATTCAAAATTTTAATGAATGACACTAGTAATACTTAATTTAAAGTTTAATAATGATACTAACAGTAAGATATTAATGTTTATATTATTTAGAGTTAAAACTATACAGAACAGACTTAGACTTAAAAAACTATACGGAACACACTTTCCTGTATTAGAGGCAAAGCGATAATTCCAAGGGAATTAATTATTAGTTAAGCACGCCGAAGCAGTACTAACTTTGTTAGAGACAAAACAACTTTCTTATGAACTAAGATTTATATAAAGAACTTTTAGGAAAGCTATACCATACTTAAACTTATGAAATACAAAATATCAATAATAAAACTAACAGAACTTTTGTGCATCAGAAAGGTGCTCAAGTCTCTGAAACACAAAATTCCAAAATATTCCTTCTCAAGTTCTCAGGAGGTTCCATGGGCAATGGGCAATAAAAGAGCCTCCAGTGGACTAAAGAAAGAAGGGCATAAACTTAAAAATAATAGCATTACAACTAAATCCGTTAAACAGACGGAACAAGGAATGAAATCAGTGTGTGTGTACTCATGTGAACAAGTATATTATTACCAAAATATTCATACTTTTAATAATGCAAAAAGCTCGAAACTAGTATATGTTATTATTAACAGAGAAGGTAAAGTAACGAAGGAAAGAAAGACTTAACTAACAAAATTTGGGCGCCAGTGACCACAAGGATCACATTCCAGTTTACCGAGGGTAAATAAACGGTTTATCGTCAATGAACTAGAATTAAGTGTCTGTACTAAGCACAAGATTTGGAGGTACCAAACTCCAAATCATGAGACCAGAACAATCACAAAAGAAACAAATGTAATAATGTGAAGGGTTGGTAGGCCTGCACACTACAACATTGGCCTCCTTAAAGAAAAAAAACTAATCTATCCGAAGTTGTAGGCGAAGAATCTATGGCAGCAACAGTAAAATCGTCTTTACGAGAAAGAACATCTGGAACAGTATTTAATTTACCCTTTCTGTGCACCACATCAAAAGAATATTGGGAAAGACGCGTTGACCAACGTGCAAGCCTACCAGTTGGATTGGACAACGAAACCAACCACTGCAAACTGGAGTGATCCGTCACCACTGTGAAATGAACTCCTTCTACGTAAGGCCTGAAATGATTGACTGATTCTAATACCGCAAGGAGTTCGCGCTCCGTAACGCCGTAATTTCGTTCGTGAACATTTAAGCACCTAGAGAAAAAAGAAACAGGATGTTCTTCACCGTCAAACACCTGAGTAAGCACGCCGCCGATCCCAACGTTGCTCGCGTCCGAATGGATAGTAAAGGGCAAAGAAAAATCAGGGCAACTAATAACGGGAGCAGAAGTTAGGGCTTTTTTTAATTTTTTAAACGCGTCTTCCGCTTCTGGAGTCCAAGAAAAATTACTTATTCCCATTCTAGAACCAGTGAGTTTTGTCAACGGGGCTGCAATAGTAGAGAAATCTTTGATAAAACGCCTATAATAACCGCAAAGACCTATAAAAGCTTTAATTTGCTTCGAATTCTTAGGGGTAGGGTAAGTACGAATACATTCTAATTTAACGGGGTCTGTACGAAGACCCTTCGCGTCTACGATATAACCTAGATATTTTAACTCTTCTTTACAAAACTCGCATTTTTTGAGGTTAACTGTTAGACCCGCATCTCTTAATCGTTCATAAATTTTATTCAAAATCTTCAAATGTGACTCAAAATCTTCCGAAATAACAATCAAATCATCGAGATAACAAAAGACGTTCTCGTCGAACTCAGGACCAAAAAGAGCATCCACAAGACGCTGCAATTCGCTAGGAGCATTCTTAAGACCGAACGGCATCCTCACAAATTCAAACAGACCATGGCCTGGTACAACGAAAGCCGTTTTAGGACAGGATTCCTTATCTAAGGGAATCTGCCAAAATGATTTGCTCAAATCTATCGATGAAATAAAACGAGCACCCCTTAGTTTATCTAAAATACGTGAAATGTAAGGGAGGGGGTAGGAATCTGCCAATGTGACGCTGTTCAAGCGCCTCGAGTCCAAACAAAACCTGACAGAACCATCCTTCTTAGGAACAATCAAAACTGGGTTTGACCAAGCTGAACGGGAACGGCGGACAACACCTAAATCCAACATTTCTTTTAATTGTGCTTCTAATTGTTTCTGGCGAGTTTGAGATAAAGGATAGTAACGCTGTTTAATAGGATCCCCTGTTGTATTTATTTTATGACGTACTAAATGGGTTTTACCTAAACCACGTTCTTCGAAAGAAATTGACTTAAACTTAACTATAACCGAATTTAATTTGAGAATGTCTTGGGGGGACAGCAAGGAAGCTGATGTTAATTTGCGAACCTCACCGACAACCTTCCCAAAATTAACATTGCTGTCAACTTTTGGAAACAACTGAGGGGCCACGTCGAATTGCTTCCAAAAGTCTACTCCCAAAACAATTGAAGAGGACAGCGACGGTATAACGAAAAACTTAATATATTTCTTAATATTATTATACAATACTAGTACTCGCATAGTACCAATTATATCCTGACGTTTGCCATCCGCGGTGGTAACGTAGGAATCTAACTTATTTAACTTATACCCTAAACTTATGAAAAAATTATAAACAGAACCCCCGAAACAACTGACAGATGCTCCACTGTCTAAAAGTCCTGAAAAAACCAAATCCTTAATTTTAATATTAACATGTGGTCTAACATCTCGTCCACAATCAGCTAACGGCACACATGCGTCCATGTTGTGCGTGGTAAACTTAGATATATTACTGGGAACTGACGACGATCTTCTGTCATCCTTGTGCACAGAACGCAAAAGATCGTCGGTTAGTTTTTTGAATCAGATTTATTCGCGACATTATGCTTAAGAGAGTCCCTTTTCCATTTTTGACAAAATTGTTTCGTATGACCTTGTTCCTTACAATAGAAACAATTAAAAGTTTTCTTACTATTGAAAGCAGAACTAGAAGAAGACGCTCGTGGAGAAAAGGAAGCTTGATTATAAGTAACACGGGGAGAATGCGAGCCTTGAGCTCGTGGCGGGTACGGCGGTTGAGAATATGGAACCCGCGGAGATGAATTAAACTGTGGTACGGGTTTGTCTACTGAAAGCTTATCAAATTTACGGCACACACTTACTAAAGCTGAAAGACTCTTTTCCGAGAAATAGGCAATGGCCAAAGCGTATTTAGGTTGTAGACTGTCACAGACTAAGTCCACCAATTGTTCCTCAGTAAGCGGAACATCCAACCTTAAGTTTGCTAACTGAACATCTTCGACATATTCCACTATAGGTTGGTTAAACTTTTGCTTCATAGCAAACAAAGCTTTTAAAGCTTCTGTTTGATTGGTACAAACGTCAAAACGAGAAATGAGGAGCTTTTTCAAGGTTGACCAAGACAAAGAATCATCAAAAATAGTTCTATACCAGGAAAGAGCTCTTCCCTCCAGGAGGTCAGGGAAAGAGGTAACAACTGAGGACAACTCCACCTTCCGGCTTCTGGATAATTCTTCTATGCGTAAAATGAAATCCCTGACATCCGAGGAACCAGAAAATTTTAAACCCCAAGAATGGACGGACGAAGAAGAAGTTGGAGGAGAAGACGATTGGTAATAATTATTAATTACGGTTGTAGTCTTTTCTAAACTAACTGTATTATCGTTACCTATATTCATATTGGAACCACTTCCTGTACTATCATCACCTATATTCATATTGGAAGCACTCCCCTCTTTCAAACTTTTATTAAAAGAGCGAGCCTGTTCGCGCATACTTGATAATGTAGCTTCCGGAACGATGTTACGATCCGTTAACAATTTTATCATTTCTTCCTTGGTTACCCCATTAATATCGGAAATCGCCATTTTTAAAGAATAAATAAAAATTTTAATTTAATTTATAATTAAATTATTATTCTCAAATAATTATTTGAAAATAAATGTAATAATAGGATTAACCAAACTGTTATAATTAATTATTTATTTGTAACACGTCAATTACCAAACACCCTGTACGTATGAACTCGATAAATAGTCATTGATTTTCAATAACGACAAAGCCATTTATAATTTATTTAAAACCACCTTAGAATGCAGTAAATATTTAAAATAATAATTATTTTTTACAACATACGTTCCACGAACTCCCTTTATATGTATGAAGGTATAAACGGACACAAATGCGAACAAAAATAGTGCCGTTACTATATTCTCCCTATATTTAGTAACCGCAAGCTTATAATAAACAATTATTTATGATAAATGTCTGTCACAAGTCGTCCTATGTTTAAAAAACAAAAATAATGTATTTAATAATGAACTACCGCGGCTTTGTAAGTAAACAATGCACATAACCTGACAAATGTCAACAAGAATTGACAGCTCGGCTCCGATAAAGCATAACATAGATGAAAAATAGACAGCTGACAGTTAAAACAGAATTGCCAGTAAACAGAAAAAATGTTCCCACCAATATTTCGGTTATCACCTCTAGAGATATTATGAATGAATTTTGTGTTTAACATTATCTTAATGGCAACACTTAAAGTTGGTGTCATTATAATTACATGCCTTACGAAAAGGTAAACAAACAATAATATTCAACAGAAAAAAGAACATAACTTAATGAAATGTAATTTCAGAATTTAATTCTCTTAATAGCAATCAAGTGACACAACAAAATGATCATAACACAATGAGGTGTATTTTCAGAATGACACACAGAATCTCTGCAGAACGGTTAATGTTAGATATAAAACCAAATAAATGCACACACACCGAATCATCTCTGATTTCACTAAAATTATCAGCAAAAGAACTGAAAATCCACCCCACATGACAGAAAAGTACGTTTCGGGCACCGAAAATAACTGATTTTACACGTTGGAAGCGCCACTGAAACGAATCATGTTCGTATAAAAAAGTAATCTTGCGGCAGAGCAGAGACCAGAGCTCAGGATAATGGGCCAAGTAGTTATCTGTCATGTAGGTAGGGTTTTCAGTCAAATAAAAAGAAGATGAATTTTACAAAACTATATTGTAGCCAATCAAAAAAAAACAAACATGAGAGTGCAAATTTCATACCAATGAAATATAAGAATACAAAACATAAACATACCAGATGGACTCCGGAAACTCTCTAACCTAACTATACGAAAATGACCCCGGTAGACAAACGCGATCTTGCTTCGCAGTGAGAAGAGACGGGACGGGAACTCCAGTCTTCCCATATGGGAACGGCGCGGAATCCAGAGCACCAAGGTCGTCCTTCTAATTGGGCAGGAGGCCGCTATACCTCCAAGGAGCGCGTTCAGCCACGGGCCATCTCTACGAACTCCAATCCAAAGGCACGTGGTCCCCAACCGTATCCAAGCCTGGCGTCTAACGGTTAGCAGACCGTGACTTTGCGACGCGGGGTCGTGAAGGCATATGATATTAGCCAACACCAGGAGCAATTCACTTCACGATTCCTTTTCCAGAAATACACCCACAGAACGGCCAACCAGCCACATCGGAAAAAAGTGGGACTTACACGTCATCCACTAAAAAATACTGCCGTACACGAACCTCGCGTGTTACGCAAAATACACCCCGCGTCTTTATAAGATAGGATCGACTTCGATTTACATGATATAATCCAATTGAAACACTTTTACAGTGAGTCACTAATTCACGCACAGCTAGCCCATAGCTGCCCGGGAGGAAGTGCCCATAAACAAACGAGCTCCTGTCCTTTTCAAAAAAAATTACCAGTCTCAAAAAAAAACACCATAGACAAAAAAACAAATAGGCAAGAACTGCACTAGTCACATAATATTTATGTGACAAGTATTTTGTGGGAAAATTTATCAAAACCTTCGAGAAATCAGTATATATACAGTCAACTTGTTTGTTTTTAGAAAAATACTCCAATATATAGTTTTGAAAGAGTAATAAGTTTGTTGAAGTTGATCTACCTCTAATGAAGCCATGTTGTTTGTCATTTATTATCTCTATTAACGTGGGATATATTTCATCAAGAACTAGAGATTCAAAGATTTTGGGTAATACAGATTGTATGCATATAGGTCGATAGTTTGAAATGTCAGTCTCATCGCCTTTTTTAAGTATTGGGATAATATAGCTGGATTTCCAGCAGACAGGAAAATGTCCAGAAGATAGTAGTTGGTTAAAGAGAATGGTTAGTGGTTTAGACAATACAGAGGAGCAATGTTTTAAGAAAATTGGCGGGATGGAGTCTGGGCCTGCAGATTTGTTAATGTCTAAGGAACATAGTTTCTTTTTGCAAGATTCTTCTGTTATGTAGCAGTCTGTTAAATGTATGGTTTTTTTAAATGAGTATGAAGGAATTTTTTCTTCTGGTGTTTCCTCATCGTAAACATTTTTAAAGAAATCTGAGAAAAGATTTACGATATCTTGTGTGCTGTTAGCAAATTTGTCGTCCATATGCATTTGTGGTGGATAGTCTGTGCTGTCGTTGTTTATTGTTTTGATAAATTTCCAGAGATTACTTGAGTGCAAAGCTGTGTTTTCGATAGAGTTTATATATGTTTTATAACAGATTTTAGAAAGATCTTTGCATTGTTTTCTAGTTTCACTGAAAATTGCATAATCGATCATCGATCGAGTTTCTTTGAATTTTTTATGAAGTTTCTTTTTTTGTTGAAGTGAGGCTTTTAGTTCTGGTGAGAAATAAGTTGAATATGTATGTTTTTTAGGAGTATATAGTGGTACATATGATTTTATGGTGCTAGACAATATTAAATATAAATTATCTAAGGATTTGTCAGTATTCACGTCCGATAAAAAAAACCAGTCGACACGGGAAAGATGATAATTTATAGATTCAAAATCTGCACGTTTGTAGTTGAGAGTCTCTTCAACGTGTTTTGGTTTGACGCTACACACATTTAGCTTAATATAAAGAGGGGGGGTGGTAGTTATCAACAGGTTAGAGAGGATCATTATATTTTTAAATGACCAATTTAGGATAATTTGATATTGCTAGATCTAGTAAGCGATTATTTGCATGGTATATAAAGTTATGTTGGAAAAGATTTAAAAAATTTGTCATATCCAAAATCTCACGTGCACGATCATTCTCGCCCTCATTTACAATTAAACCACTATCACTTGATTTCCACTTCAGGTTAGGTAGGTTGTAATCCCCAAGGATAATAATTTTACAGTTAGGTTATTTGTATAGTAGATCTTCAACGTCTTCGCTGTGACTTCGGTAGATTAGAGCATCAGATAGTGGTGGTGTGTACACAGTTGCAATTATTATCTTTTCTACGGTGGTATCAATTTGTATAAATAGTTGTTCGAGTGTATTTTTTTTTGTTTTGAGTTTTCTTGATAACAACTTTTTTTTAATTGCAATTAGCACTCCGCCGCCCCTTGTTTTGGAACTGGATTTAGTTTCTATCGCAGCGAAAGATTTTGTAGTTGTTAAGTCCTAGTTCTGTTGATTTTATTTCCGAGTCGAACCAAGTTTCTGTCAGCACATATACGTCATAGTGGTGTGTAGATATGGTAGAACGTAGTTCGTTTAATTTAGTTCGTAGTCCATGGACGTTTTGATAATAAATTTTCATAGTACTCAGTTTTTTGGATGAATGTTGACGATTTTGGGAGACGAATTTACGTATTTAATTTTTATATCTGTCTCACCGTTAGCTTTTCGTTTTTCTAGAACTACTCGTAGGTCCGTTAGATGCTTTTGCTGTGCTGGGGTCGAGTCAGAGTAAATGCGTAGGTTGTCCTTTAAGAGATGTTTCTTTCCTTGTAGTGTTCTTGCTGTCTGGGAATTATAAAAATGGATTTTTATAGGTCTTGGTTTATTACTGTTATATTTACCAAATCGATACATTTTTACAATGTTGTTTATTGTAGGTGTGTCAATTTTGGAAATTATTTCTGTTACTACAGTTTGATCTTCCATAATTTTATCTGTAACTGCTACCTTCGTGCTTTCGGGCACGTTGCACAAAATTATGTTTTTTGACCTCTCATTAATTTCGTTAATTTCATTAATAGCCTCACAAATATTGAAATTGTTTTGGGGTGGTATGTTTTTTTGAATTTCTTTGTAGGCCCTCAGTTCACCTTCCAAGGTGCCAGTTTTGGTAGCTACCGCTGCCGACATGCTGCCAATTGACGCTAATATTTCACATGCTATCGGAGTAATTTTTGCTATTTGGTCCTTATTAAATTTGTTACCAGGGTCAAGAAGCACTTTGTTGATAGCATTGACTGCCTTTTCTGCGTTTGATATAAATGACTGGATATCCATTGTGGTATTAAAAATATATTTTTCAGTTTATATAATTTTTTTTTGAATAAATTATTAAGCTATATTTTAGAACCACTGGTTGACCTTCACTGTCCCAAGTGTCCCAAGTATGTAGTTCGTATAGGTACTTTAACTGTCAGAGTCTTGTGTTTAGTTATTGTGTTTTAAATTTGCTCGTAAAGGGACACTAAACATAGAGGTTTTAACACTTTATTTCACAAGTTTTAGGTTAAGATTTGCTGTAATTAAGTTTTTGTTTATTATTTAGACTGGAGACGAATATTTGACGTATGCACTGTTAAAAAGTATTGTTATATATTTATCTATGGTTTTTTTATAAATGTGTAAAGTAGGTTTCCATACAGCATAAACCTTATTTTAGTTAACATTATTGTTTGCATATACCTACACAATTCATAAACTGCAAGGTTATTACTACAATAACAATTGTCAATGACTGGGCGTTTGGGTGAGGGGCACCAGTATAGGCTCGATCATTAGAATGTATCCATATTTTAACATATTTTTTAAACTCTCTCTGTGTTTGCCTCAGTTTGATGCTTTCTGGGAGAATGTTGAATATTTGTGTGGCAAAGTATCTAAAGCTACGTTGACCAAAGGTGGAAGAGAGTGCTGGAACTGCTGGAACTTGCAATGTCTTTGTTGGAGTTACGTGTAAATCTTAAGTTTTTTTTTTCGTAAAGCACATGTTTGTTTTTAACTCTTCAATTCCCATGTCAAAGTTAATAAAGATTTTTCTTTTCTCTGTAAATAAAATAGCTTACATAATATATATGGTTAAGACAAAATTAAAATTAAAATTAAAATAAATTACCCCCCCCCCCCTTATTTATGGATGTGTCACCTACAGGTGACACTGGGCATTGTGCTTGAAGGCTCTGAAGAGGAAACAGCATTTTACTTATTCTTAAGGTTGGAATAAAATAACAGTTTTATAATAATATTTTTTATATAAAAAAACAGATCACTTATTTGTTGTGAAAGCTGTACCAATATTTTAGATGCAAACCGATATTGCACTTGGCACACATTTTTCTGGTGCGTTGGTAACAATATCCACATATTCGTTGAGAGCAGTCGATTTGCGAGTGATCGTCAACACTTCCTGCACTCCTACCTCGGTAGGCACTCTTATCTGCAGAAGTATGCCCCAATCGGATTTGAGGTTCGAAGACTTTCCACATTTTTGCAAGTATTTGGTTGTGACATTTCGCCGGAAATCGCAGTAGTTCCAGTTGTTTTCTTACTGTCTTTTGAGCTGCCATGCATTTTGGCAAGCTGCATCTAAACAAAAAGCAAACAGAGGAAACCACCACTATTTGCCGCGAAGAGCTACCCTCATGGAGTGAACGCTTTTGTCAAAACGGTCTATCCCAACCATGTAGGTACTTATTGTACATCTTGATAATTGCTGGGCAATCTACTTGAATTTTTGCCTGTTTTTTATCCACAAATCTAATTCGTTCCACTTTCGAGATAGGATTCAATCCATGGCAGTTAGATGCAATGATTTTCTTAGAAACTTTAGGCCACGACACTTTTTTACCTCATGGCTCTTTTTTCATGTCATTTGAGTGTGGCAAATTGCAGTTCTCCAGACGGTTTTCCCGAATAGTACCTGTACCCCCAGCATTCAGCTCTCGCTATTATTTAGAGTTAGAAAATACTTCTTCATCACAGTCTCCCTTACCACCAGAAATAAAAGTATTGCTGAGACCGTTGTACCATTTTTTATAGTACTGTCTTTTCTTTTTTTTCTTCGGGGCAGGAACGTCGATTTTATCTCCTTCTTCCAAGTCATGTACACTATTTTCTCTAGAGATGGAAGGTCTATTTTGGAGTTCTACTAGATATCGAAACATGCGACAGGGAAGATGAAAAATATTAGTCCCTTTTTCATCTCCACTATCTTCGTCCATCACCACACCAACCATCAGGAGGAAATAAAATAATATCGCCTGGGTCCACCCCGGCCTGCAATTCCTCAACAATCTCATCTAACATCAACCTGTAATACGTTAAAAACATCTAAAACACCATCACAACGTAGCGATGAGGCCAAAATGTAAACAACGGTCTAGTTATTTATTTCTAAGAATGAATTTCGAACAATTGAGTCACTATACCAATTCAATACTTACAATGCCCAGTGGCACCCACAGGTGACACGGCATATTTCCAATGTTGTATCAAACATTCTATAAATTATTTTTATCATAAAATACATTTGTACTTTAGCTTATTTATTCATTTATTATATACAACAAGAAAAAAAAATACTTACGGCTTAGGCATTTTTATTTCACTTTATGTCGCAAGAGATCACACAAACTCAGACTGCTCCAATTCCGCGTGAAACACGAGAATAAATTTGATAAATGGCATGTGGCTAGTGTTGTCAGAAAAAAATTACGAATAGAGTAACGATTTGCCTTTACTATGGTAGTAGTAGAATTTAAAAATAAAATTTCCACGTGGTAGAAAAAAAATACTAAACTTCTGTCACCTACAGGTGACACTGGGAATTGAAGAGTTAAAGAGATGCATGAGGATAGTTTTTACATATATCTGTCGAACATCAAATACTCTTAATATTTTGAATATAAGGCCACTGCCACCAAAACCTAGACAAACCTTACTATAAGACACCGGATACCCCTGCTAAGTTACGAATCGTGGCGAACCACTTGGGGTGACCTATGGCCGAGATGTCGGTTGCCCAATAAACGGTTCCCGGTATCAAATAAGCGGTACTCATTCCTGCCTTCTAAACTAAAAAAGTATAATGTAATTTAATTTTTGTAAACATCAAATTAATATACCTCCTTAAAGTACAATCTTGGGGATGGACGATCGTATTTTAGAATTTTTAAGCACAGTTCTTCTCGGCATATCAATGAAGGTATTGTATTGTTGTTTCTACAGGTAGCGGTAATGTGGAGACTGTTCCCATCAAGGCAGAACCAGATCCTCGAGAAGTAGTTAAAGGAGTAATTACTTATACGGAAATTGACATAGATCACCCGGATGTTAAAAAGGAATGCTCAGAGCGTTCTGAAAAAATTACCCAAACAGCAGGTAAATATAATCCTTAAAATAGTTAACTGTTTTTTTTTTTTATAATACACGTGACTAGAATTCTTCGAATCAAAATTTTGAGAAATGAAAAGAAGCCAGGCTTACAAACTCTCCAACGATATATCTATAAACCAAGATATTTAAAAAATATTTATTTTTAAAACTTTGTTTTTTTTTGCAAAACCATCAGGACTGTTCTTGTTGGTACCTAGCATTACTCCTTTACTTTTATTTTTCCGACTTTTAATTTCTACCTACCAATCCTTATAATTCCTACCTAACAAATCCTATTTTTTCCTACCCACCATGCCGACCAGACACAATCAAGCATTAAATTGTTCAGTTACAAATTACCCACCTTCCTGTCAACACATATGTTGAATACGGAGCTATTGTATCGAACATTTCTATGAAAGTGAAAATCATAAGTGAATATAAAAAAAGAACCAGCGGATCTGAAAAAGAGAAGCGAAGAGAGAAAATCAGCGGGTAAGTCGGCATCCTCAATTTTCCTTCCTTCCGCTTTGCGGGTACATGTGAAACCCCAACAAATTGCAAAAGATACACAAAGATTTACATGGCTCATTGTCATTAACGGGTATGGCATTATCAGATGGGGCAGTGCAAATGACCTTATACTCAATTCACTTATTAAAACCAACAATGAAAATTCTATTGAAAGTCCCTGTAAGAACTTGCAAAACATTCATCAATCAACATTATGTTAATTAAACAACTTTATTCTTAAACCGCACTCCTTTACATTTATTAGTTCAAAGCACAAGAAATAACAACTAACACATATATTTGAAACACTCTCACAGTCTCAGGGTCAAAAACAGGTCCAACATGATTCAAAATTTGGACGGAAAAGCTTCTTATACCATGGTACTAATTTTAAAATAAAATCCCACTCTCAGTTATTTATTTCATCTGCCTTAATTATGAACACTCTTACACTGCCCGAAACGTTGGCTAAAGAATGAGGAGCACAAAAACCACAACACCCTAAAATAAATAACTATAATGGAATTATTGTCTAGTTTAGTATTATTATTTATATTGTTTGAGTCTGCTTCTCTTGTTGTAGTAGTGACGGCTGGTCAATATCCTAATAAAGTTACTTCATTTAGGTATTTGTTCTCTTGGAGATGATTTTGTTGATTAAATTACACCAATTATATTGCGATAGGTTTTTGGGCAGAGTTCTATGTTTGCTTAAATTTCATGCGGTAAATGTAATAATGGATTTATATTATGTGTGTTCGAAAATCTGCATATAGTCTGGATTTTTACGTGTTTTTTAAGATGAGTTGAAGACATTGTGAATTTATAATTGTTACCTCATTGAATGAGTTTGTGATATGATTTTAAATGTTTTCATAATATCAACGTTTCGTTGTTGTTATTATTGTTTTGTTTTTCAAGGTAGCACCAATCTGGAAACTTTAACCATCCAGACAGAACCAGGACCCCGAGAAAAAGATGCTGAGGGAATTTCTTATACGGAAATAGACATAGATCTGACAGATGTTAAAAAGGAATGTTTAGAGTACTCTGAAAATATTACCCAGACTGCTGCAGGTAATATCGAGTTTTGTCTGCTTAAATAATTTTCTCGTTACATTATAGATACCTTTTTATTGAGCTTTATCCGTAATCTTTTTGCAGATAAAATAACGGACCTGAAGATGCACCCTGGAGAAAAACCTTTTTCGTGTTCCTATTGTACCTACTCCTGTGTAAACAAATCGTATTTAAAAAGGCACTTACGCATCCATACTAGAGAAAAACCCCATTCGTGTTCCCATTGTAACTACTCTTGCTCAAACAGACCAGATTTAACAAAGCACATACGCATCCATACTGGAGAAAAGCCGCACTCATGTTCCCATTGTAACTACTCCTCCTCAAGCAAGTCACATTTAATGAGGCACTTACGCACCCATACTGGAGAAAAGCCTCATTCATGTCCCCATTGTAACTACTCTTGCTTAAACAGAACAGATTTAACAAAGCACATACGCATCCATACTGGAGAAAAGCCTCACTCATGTTCCCATTGTAACTTTTCCTGCTCAGACAAGTCAGATTTAACAAAGCACTTACGCACCCATACTGGAGAAAAGCCTCACTCATGTTCCCAATGTAATTACGCCTGCTCCCGCAAGACACGTTTAACAGTGCACTTACGCACCCATACTGGAGAAAAGCCTCATTAATGTTTTTTTTTAATAATATTATTTATAAGGGAAAATCAACAGACATTTTACACTTATAATAAAAATATTAATAATACACATAATATCCAATAACAGATTTTCACGTAATTAAAATTATAACTAAAAAGTAAAAAATAGTAAGGGTCCTGTACCCGTAAGAATTCAACAAAAATATAACCTTGAAAATAATTTTTAAAAAGATATAAAAACAACAATATAAACTATAATAATTTGTTATTATTTTTTTAATTTATAAACTAACGTTTAGACAAGATTTTTATGCATAGCACAAAGGGTAACAATTATTACAAGCAATAATTGTCAGCCTGAAACACTCATATCGCAAAAATAAAGTTGGTTGTTCTCAGGTGGAAAAAATATAACAAGCAGTAATTGTTGAATGAAACACTAGTATATATTGAATTATTTGGCGGGTATTTGATAAGCCGCCATAGCTCAGTGGTCAGAGCATTCGACCGGCAATCGGAAGGACACGGGTTCAAGTCCCGTTGGCGGCAAGTATCTTTTCTCGGAAGATTTTTCAATGTAAATGAGTGTTTCAGGCTGACAATTATTGCTTGTAATAATTGTTATAATAATTTGCTTACTAAATTTCAAAATATAATAGTCAGAGTCAGAAATCTATTCTCACTCCACAACAGCAATAATAATATTATGTACATACCTACAACTCGGAGTGAACACAATAGTTAGTCGAATGACAAGTATGTAACTGGAAAGGATTCAGAGCAATAACATGATAATTTGCTATACTGTCAAAAAATTATTTTATGTTGGCAATGACATACTTTTTTAAGGTACTTAAATTACATGAGAATATGTCCATATTATATAAATTCTTATCAAATACGTTGCATGCTCTGAATATAAAAGCATTTTGTCTGAGATTAGTAGAACATTTTTGAGGATGAAAAAGTGATTTTTCTCTGGTTCTAACGCCTGGGACTCTAAAATTCATCTCAGACAAAAGGAGCGAACAATCAATAAAAATATTGATAATTTTATGAAGATATATTATGTCTGCAGAGTCTGTTCTAATTTTTAATCAGAGTCCATAAAGGTTCAGCGAGCTGTTTATGTCATGATAACCAATATTAAACTTGAAATTTAAATATGGACAAATTTTCTTTGGATGTCTTCAATTGCGTTTAATATAAATTTTATATTGTTGATTCCATATTTGAGAAGCGAATTCAAGATGACTCCGAACATATGAAAAATTCAATATTTTAAGTGTTTGAATGTTCTTGAATTCTATTATTTTTTAATTTATAAACTAACGTTTAGACAAGATTTTTATGCATAGCACAAAGGGTAACAATTATTACAAGCAATAATTGTCAGCCTGAAACAACAAAAATAAAGTTGGTTGTTTTCAGGTGGAAAAAATATAACAAGCAGTAATTGTTGAATGAAACACTAGTATTTATTGAATTATTTGGCGGGTATTTGATAAGCCGCCATAGCTCAGTGGTCAGAGCATTCGACCGGCAATCGGAAGGACACGGGTTCAAGTCCCGTTGGCGGCAAGTATCTTTTCTCGGAAGATTTTTCAATGTAAATGAGTGTTTCAGGCTGACAATTATTGCTTGTAATAATTGTTTTCTTGAATTCTGTTCCAATACGGAATAAGAATCCTAACATTCTAAGGGCTTTCTTTACAATCATATTAATATGTGCCTCGAATGTAAGTTAACTATCAGGTAGAACATCTAGATCACGAATTTGAGTAACCCTTTTGAGTGATTGGCTGGCTATATGGTAGTTATGGTCAAACTTTATTTTATTTCCAGTGAAGGTAATCACATAACATTAAGAAGTGTTCACGTTGAGATAATTAATTATACAGTGGTCATTAAGCCTATATAGATCTTCTTGTAATTTAATGCAGTCAATGATAAAGTTAATCGGAAGATATATTTTCATATCATCAACGAAGAGTAGAACATTTGCATAAAGCATTTTATAATACATGCAGATACTTTAATAGTACACAACTGCTAACCTTGTACAAATCACAAGTACGCCCCACGGTTGAATTTGGCAGCCATCTCTGGTCTGGAGCTCCAAAATACCTGAAAAATACCCTCGACTCTGTGCAGAAACGGGCGGTCCGTTTGATAGATTCTCCCATCTTAACAGACGGATTGCAATCTTTAGAGCACAGGCGTTGGGTGGGAATGCTATCCTTGTTCTACCGGTATTACAATGGAAGATGCTCCGAGGAACTAGCATCATTGATCCCTTCGGCACCGGTGCATAGTCGGGAAACACGCCAAACGCGTGCCCAACATTTGTACACGGTTGACATTTGTCACATGAGAACGGGTCGTTTCTTCGACTCGTTCTTGTGTTCAACAGCTCGGCTGTGGAATGATTTGCCGGCCTCTGTGTTTCCTTCTTCCTACAACATGGGTCTCTTCAAGACCAATGTTCATTCCTTCCTCTCCTCAAAAAGACCCTCCACACAGCATCCCAGATGACATAGGCCCTGAGGTTATTTTCCTCAGGGCCTCCTGTGTGGAGTTAATGTAAAAAAAAAAAAATAATGTCGTTGATGAAAATTGTGAATTGTAATGGTCCCAGGTGAGATCCTTGGGGTACACCGGAAGGTATATTTACGAACTCAAAGATGAAACCATTAATTGTTACTCCTTAAGTGCGCCCATTGAGATAAGAGACTAATCATCGATACAAATCCCCGTGAATTCCCAAAGCTAGTAATTTGAATAAAAGAAGACTGTGATCCTGAAACCCGACCTGGAATTTTTTGCGTTGCATTCTAAACACAGAACTGGTTTCAGTTATTGGGTGAATCTATACACGGAGACTTAAAATTATTGAGTGTAGCCATTTTACTGAGTATATAAAAATGGCTTTTCTTTAATACTGGAAGCAAAAAAGCAACTAGAATTTTATTATTGAATAAACCAAACCACACATAGAATTTTTTCATGGAATTTTTTCTTTGCATTCACCCACAAACTGTTTTTTTCTGTCAGAATGAATTGGATTGTGAGTCCCCAGCTTTAATTAATACTGCACCTGGAACACCAACATGGTTTTACCTTCGAAGTGCGTTATGGTTAGCAGATTAATCCGCAACAGGAATTTGCATTGTGAACACAAGATTGGTTTAACCTTTAGAATGAATCTGCATAGGAGTCTACTAGTCAACCAGCTTAAATTAAGTTGTACTCTGATAACGTGAATGGTTTTTCTACGTTTTGTAGCATATTTATTGTCCGCAATATAGTTTTATATTTATTTAACTAATTAGAATAAATTTCGTGAAGTGATTTTTTTAATCTCAGAAGTGTGGCAATTATAATGGCATTAATGTTTGTATTATATACAAAATGTTAACGGACTTGCTTGACTTATAACCAGTGATTCCTGACTGTATTAGGGAAGATTGTTATATCTAGCTTTTAGTTCATCATCGCTTTGTAATTGAATAAGTTCGTGCTGCTGATTATCAGGCACATTCGATGGTTCGACATCGAACGGTTTAGCAAATATGTTCAAATCCGTTTACTCTCTTTTCACGTCCTTAAATCGTTCATTAAATGCCTCACTTAATTTCGTGCAATTACCAGCGTATTAAAATTATGTAGAAGGCGTTTGTCCTTGCAGTGTTGGAAAATGCGTTGTGTTATTCATTTCGAGTTACTTTCTAAGCCTTAATTTAGTTTCAAATGATTTCAAGTTTCACTCAGCTTCAACTTTTTTTTTCTTCGTTGTTGTCATTAATAGGATTTTATTGATTTATTATCTACTTTACTTCCGCAACGATGACTAGAAAATAATTTTTATGACAGACTGCCTAAGATTCCCCTCCGAATAGAGTTGCTATCAATCCTAAAATATCGGATCTGTCCCGTTCAAGAAAATTAAATTTTCCGATGGAATTTCACTATCGTTTCACAATAACAAATTAAAATAAAAATGATATGGGAGGTTTTATCACGTTTTTAATGGTATCTAAACAACCTGCTAGTAACAATTTTGTAATAACGTCTTAAAAATGTATCTGAAACACCGTGAAAAACCCATCCCGTTCCGTGTAATTTTTTGTGGTTCTTTCAGCATGCCACACTAATTGTGCCCGCGGGCCGCACCAAAAGGCCTCGCGGGCCGCAGGTTCCCCACCCCTGATTTAGATCCCTAATTAATCCCTTGTAGCAGATGGTTGATGTAAACTGGTTGTATTTTACTTGCTTTTTAAGAGATATGTTTGGAATGCTTATTGTTGTTGTATAGTGATCAGTTATTGTATTGTGTATAACAAATGCATTGAAAGCCATAATATTTCTGGTATTTATGTGATCTAAACATGACATGCTATTATTTTGAACCCTGGTAGGGACTGTAATATTTATTGCTAAGTTGTTTTCTGCCATGGCGCACATGTAATCGTGACGTTGTCGGTGTATAATTCCAAAAGTGTTATTATTTATATCTCCCATCACTATTTGTTGTTTAAAATCACTACATTTTTTGAGCTCATATATAAGATTATCTAGAAATGGATGTATGTCGTGGAATGATGGTGATCTGTAAATGGCTAAAATACATAGATATCCGTTAATGACTATTTTTAGACAATTAGATTGACTGATACAAATTTCTTGAACTTGCGAGTGGATGACTCCACTGTTTTGATTCAATAGTTTTGTTGTATGATATTTATGATATCCTGTAATTTGGTAAGCGAGATATGAGTCATTCAGTCTGCATTCTGTAAGGATTATTATATGAAATCTCGCAGTCGACTTAATGCTTCAAAAATAAAAGAAAGTAATCGAGATTTTCCATTGTACGGATATTTTGATGTATAATGTTAATTTTGTTACTCCAATTAAATTTTTTGATTTCATCAATTTCTTCTATAATAAATTCATTGTTTGGCTCTCCTATGTTTCCGTATACGCGTTTAAACCCATTTTATTTTATTTATATTATTACATGTTATCTTAGGATCGCTGAGTTTTAGGCCTGTATTTAAAATTGCAAGGAGGGTGATTGGACAATATAAATATTTTAATTTATGATCTGATAGTGATCTTGATGTTTGGTGCTTGCTGTCGAAAATACTAATAATAATATAATAGAAAAAACAGTACCTTCTAGTCATTTCATGTCTGTTAGCTTTTGCTCCGAATCTATCAGTATCGGCCTCGAATTATCGTCCCTTTTTGCAAAAATTCTCCCAGCCTTTGTCCAGACATACCTATAACTATGTTCCCGTGCTAACTGCCTGGCTAGGAACCATAAACGTTTTGCTTGAAAAGTTAAGTATTCCGAAACGTATGACCTGACATACCTATAACACTTGTATTCATTTTGCCTTCAACATTTTCACTGCGGTTAAATTTTTTATAGCGGAGTACAAATTTTCTTTATGCGTTTCTGAGGTAAGTTTAACAATTACTGTCCTTGGTTTAATATCCTTGGTCTGTGAAGGTTTTTCTCTTTGCGTAACTCTGTAGATTGTTTCAATTTCCTTTGATCCTATGCTGCAGTTTGTTGTTTTGCTTATATTGTATATAATGCCTTTTAATGTATCTGGTGATTCTTCTTGAATTTCAGGAATTCCGCGAAATACCAGACATTTTAAGTTTGCATCCCTGTTTTTATGTTCCACGTCGATTTCCAGTGAATGGATTCGGTTTTGTAATTTTGTCATCGTACTTTCCATTGTTTCTATTTTTTCTTCCAATTTTTTGTTGTTAGTTAGTGCCAGCTCCATTTTTTTGATAAATTCATCATATTTTGAACTAATGAACTCCAATGATTTCTTTGTTTCTAAATTTTCTGCTTCTAGTTTTCGGTAAATGTTGGAATCAAATTCGTTCATACCTTTCCGGAAATCAGCTAAAGTCAGCTGCGTTGTTTCTGCATCAGGAGAGGGGGAAACCGGGATAGCTGCGAACTTCTTTGTTTTATCAGTGTTGCTGCGGGCAGTAGCCATATCGTTCGACTATATTTTCAATCCGTAACGTAGATGGTAAACCTTGATAGGTATAAAGTTTTATTTTTATTGTGTTCGAAATGCCCCTTATAATTTATGTAAATTGTCTATGACGAGATAAATATTATATCGTCTATGGTTGTATATGACGTGACAATGACAACAGTTTTGACACTTCAAACTTAATTTTGAAATCACGATTGAAAGCTGATAATCACACTGCCCACTGTCACAAATACTGCCACTTTGACTAACTTTTTATTGTTTATTTATTTCTAGTTCAGGATATGTTTCTAGATTGTTTTAGTCAATATATTGACATTAAATACGGAGCTGTTATAATCAACTGTTGATGTATTTAAAATCATTATCATTTCCTACGAAAATTAGGTATTTTCCTATGTACGCTATAAACTTATGATTTATTACTTCACTTTCAAGGCGTGTGAATAAAAATATAATATTAGGTCCTTACATATGAAATTGGCGTTTTGTATGGGAGGAACATAAAGTCGCTTTTTTTTTTAAATATAATACATTTATTTAATCAAAGTATGTACCATTGCTATCTATGCACTTTTGCCATCTCATAGGTAGTTCATCGACCCCTTTACTAAAAAAACCACTCGGACGGGAATCAATAAAATCTTTGAAGGCGGTTTGGACTGCGCCATCGGAGTTGAATTTTTTCCCTTGCAAGAAGTTATCAAAATTTCGAAAAAAATGGTAATCTGTTGGGGCAAGGTCCGGAAAGTACGGTGGATGTCTTAGACATTCCAATTGAAGCCTTCTAATTTGGTAGCCGTCTGTTGTGCAGTGTGTGGTCTAGCGTTGTCATGAAGCAGCAGTGGCCTAGAGCGATTAACCAGCCTCTGTTGTTTAGCAGCTAGCTTTTCCATCGTGGTTTACAGTTGCTGACAGTAGACATCTGCCGTAATCGTCTGGCCAGATTTAAGAAAGCTGTAGTGAACGACACCAGCACTTGTCTACTAAACGCTCACAAGTAACTTTTTTGGAGTCAATTTTCGCTTGGGGCATGGTTTGGCTGATTCGGCAGGGTTCAGCCATTGCGAAGAGCGCTTCCGATTATTGTACAGGATCCACTTTTCATCACAGGTAATGATTCAATTTAAAATCCCTTCATTATTGTGCCGGTTGAGTAATGCAACGCAGCAGTCAACGCGCGTTTGTTGATTTGCTTCACTCAATTCGTGAGGTACCCACCTTTCAAGCTTTTTCACCTTCCCAATTTGCTTCAAGTGGATTAAAACAGTTTTATCACTAACACCGCAGCCTGCAGCTAACTTGGACGTGGTTTGCGATAGATCCGCTTCCACAATAGCCATCAATTCTTCATTATCAACTTTGGTCTCCGGCCGTCCACGGGGCTTGTTCTGCAGGTCGAAATTTCCAGAACGAAAACGTTGGAACCAAAAACACAATGTGTTTTCTTTTGCGGCACCGTTGCCATACACATCATTAATCCTTCGAGCCGTTTCTGCAGTACTGGTGCCACGGTGGAACTCGTACTCGTAAATAACGCGATATTTCAAGTTTTCCATTTTGTAAACTAAGTGACTCAAAGAAAAAAAATAAGTAAGGAAAAAACAAATGAATTGTAATTTTCAAAGCACAAATACATGAGTAAATAGCTGTATAAATTTGAATCTGGAATTCCTAACCAAAGAGAAGATATTTGAGATCAAAGTTGCCAGTACGGCAAAACGCCAATTTTATATGTAAGGACCTTATATTAAAAATTCTTCCAAAATTTGGAACGGTAAGAATAATGTTACCAAAAATAGTAGAATAATGTCTTTCCCTAGTTGGAATTTATTTATTAACTTATTTTTATAAACGTCCTATTAGCCTTTACATACATACATAAAAAATACAATAAATTATGTTTTTGTACCAATCAAAAAACTTATACAATTTAGATAATAAAACTTGACAGAAAATAAAATTTTATGTACAAAAGCTAGAATGTAGCTATAGGATGTTACATGTGTGTTACAAACAATTAAATAAAAATATGATGTACTTGAATGGTATCGAATTTAAAAAGAGAAGAATTTCGTAAAAAGAAAAAAAAAGAATAAAAGTTAATTGTAAGATGTTAGACTGTCGGGAATATAATACCGAGATCTCGTATCTGTAATACTCGAAGCACCACTCATAAAAAAGAGAAAGTGAAAAGGATTTTTACCTTTGTAAAAATTAATAAACTGGTATTTACCAAAATTTCACACTCCATAGTGAAAGAAGATACTCTCAGTATCACCTTGACGGAAAACCACCATTCCGAATCCAAGGGTTGCTTGAAATGGCTTTAGCCGCGTTTGGTGACCAGATTTTAATAAACAAGTAATTCCCCTACTTACTCAAAAAAGAATACTATATTATATGAGAAGATGCGTGAATTAGTTACAATTTTAATAGAAACAACAGTTTTTTTTTCACAAGGAACATAATACAAGGTAATAGACAGAGTGTATATTGCCAGTATTAGTTATGTACATTTCATACAGAGCGCATGCAAAAAAATCGCTCCATAAATAATAAATAATCTGAATTTATAGCGCATAATACATAAAAAACAAACAAAGTATCGATAAACGTTTTCGTAAAGAAACTGTGAGCAGTTTCATTAAATAATTTAGCAATTATTGAATAAGTAATTTTCTTTTCTTTGAATCATAACGATAATAGCTAAATTAAATACTTAAATGATTATAATAATTAATCATAATAATTAATCATTTGCACAGCCCTTACACCTTTGTCCAATGTAACATGATATCTGCGAATATCATCGAAAATCGTTTCAATAATGTATTGTTACCGTGGTCTCGCTCTGACATACCCACGGCGCCCCTCCAGAGAAAGAGACCACAATACAATTAAAACTTGCTTTGTTGTTCCGAGTTAAAAATATGTACCCTGTGCGAGGCTATCTGAAGGTAACACGTAAGAAGGTACTATGTATGTGAACATTCGTGTCCTGGATATTCTAATTATTTTGTCCCTTTCTACGTGCTCCGTTTGAAAATATTAAAAAGGACTCTGTTTAAATAAAGCGTTCACTACCCTGTGCGAGGCTATCTGAAGGTAACATGTGAGAAGGTACAATATATTTGAACATTCGTATCCTGGGTGTTCTAGTTATTTTGTCCCTTTCTACGTGCTCCTTTTGAAAATATTAGAAATGACCCTGTGCGTGCACAAAACAGCCAACACATCAGAAGCTACAATATACAAGGAAAGCCCGCTTCCTTTGCACTTCCGTTAACTAATTCCTTTTGACATGTTTATTATTAAATGATAAACGGGTACAATGCTAAAAAGTATAAGCATACTATGCTCGTCTGTCCCTTGCTACGCACGTTTTTGAAATCCTTTTTGACAGGTTTCCTTCATATTACATGAACACATTATACAGTTTGGTTTCATTCAGACAGAGTATATGTATTACATCGTAATAACTAATATACTTATGTTTTTCAACACAGCTTCACGGAACAGAGCGTCGCAGACAACCACCTGGGCGGAGAGACTTCCGCGTTATGACCAGAATATCGAAAACACCATAGTTTTTATGTATTTTGTATGCTCAGGAAAATTGAATATAATCAAATAAATCGTAATTTTTTTATATTAGTTTATACATTGTATACGTAAAACACTGTTTTATTGGGTAATATTTTTATTAAATAGAAAAAAAGGTTTTTAAGTACAAAAAAATGACTTTAAAGTACGTTGATTTACGTGGTTTAAAAAATTTAAATACGTTATAATTAAGCTACACAATAAAAATGTATAAATAGACGGGTATAGGTTGATATGTGTCCTATAACAAAATATTTTTCAATATTTTTTTTCTTTTCGTGTATGACGACAGATAGAAAACAATCAGTGGTACATTGACGATTTTTTGAAAACTGATCTTTTATAAAGAGTTATAAAGTAAGAGAAAATATTTTTTTTCAATATTTAATTTTAGTTTGAGGTATCGAAAATGCATGTATCTAAAAAAATATAATGACAGACTTTTTTTTTGAGGTGCTGTTATCGACACAGATGACTTCGAAAATACGAAAAAAACATTAAATATTGAAAAATCCCTCTCGGGCTCTTAATACTAGATTCAAAGAACAAAAGAACACATACGATCATTTAAAAAAAGAAAACCATGAGTGAGCATTTTCAAATTACTCACAATATAATTTTTATTTTTTTTTATTTCATACAATTTTTGAAAATACACTTTTATGTTTTTTTTCTTGATTACCATACTAGGCTAATGCCCGTGTTAAGGTAAGCATACATGATATAAGTTATACAGTGTATGAACTAGAACAAAATATAGGTTTGAAATAGAAATTATAAGATATTCGAAACAAGAGAAAGAAAAAAGATAAAAATATTTAAGGTAAAATATAACAAGATATATGTATACGTATGCACATACAAATACATATGCACATACATTAATAGTCTCAGTCATTTTAAATCAGAAATTAGAAATGAGTCGTAGTAAATACCTCTCTAGAAATAGAATAAATATATCGTCTGTATGTGGCATGGCCACAGTTTGATAATGCCTTCAGAAGGCGAAACAGCGTTCACGCGTAATAATAATTACACAGCAGAAGTTGTTTAAAAATAAACTGTTTTTATTAATTGATTAATAATATTATTGATTATATAATAAAAAACTAAAATTAAAATGAAGTTCTACAAATTAAACTTGATAACAATAAATAATAAAAAAAACTATTGTTGTATCTTGCACATCACTAAAAGGCCAGAGAAAAGATTCTACAATTGTCTATGATTTTATTATTGTCTATATATAACCTATAAATATTGTTGACATGTGCTTTTTTCACTGTCAAAATGTCATCGTGTTTCCAAACTGAGTTTAATGATATGTTATGCAGTTAGTTATTATTCCACGCTTGTGATAGTTATTGGTAAGTACTAATGCTTGTATTCAGTTTAAGCACCGGCGTTTATTTTATTTTGATTTATGAACTTTGTTTTTTTTACCCACCTCACTAGACAAAGTCTATTATAATATTAATCACGCTATTCATTTTGATCCAAAATCAAACTGAACTACCAATGTTTTTTAGGGTGAAATGCAGATCCCGCCAATGTGGGGGATTTTAATAAAAATGCACCTTCTAGATGAGAAAAGTGTGGAAAAGTTGAATAAAAAAGAAATTAAGGTGCGCTTGGCAAAATTGTGGGAGATACAGCCGTTTAAAGTATGAATAAAATGTCACTTCCTATCTGCATTCCTCCCGTTTTTTAATTTGTGTAAGCCTTAACTTACGCCAATCGATTCACCTAAATTAGGGAATCCTTTTGGTGTTTGGTTTATAGAAAATTGATATTGTCAATCAGACGTCTACCTTTTTCAATATAAGTGTTTCGATAGCATTTAAAACATGCATAACCAATATTCGGCTAAACGCGATATTGCTAACCCAATAAAAGGTTTACGATTACATGTTTAACTTCAGATATTGATATAGTATGTATTGAGGTAACCAATGATTGATTACGATTCTCTCAATTGATTTTAAATGTCAACTCTAAGATCGAGGTAGTATATCCTTACTCCCGAATATGCGTTATGCATACGATAAACATTGTTTTAACAGAATATTCCAACAAAAAAAAAATTCAAAGCTCACTCAAATTAGAGTTCTGTTAAAAAAATATTCTATTTCAGGTAAGTATATTTGTTTGGGCGTGAAACAATCACCAAACGCTACCACGGCAGTGCCGTAGATCTAAAAAATCCGTTTTATTTATGCATTAAACCGCTTACTCGTTAATACGGAACACTTTTTATCCAAACAGTTAAATTTAGCTTTATTATTGCGAAAAGTGAGTATTTATGTCGGGGGAGACCAAAAAACATTGCAAAAAATATGCATTTAACATTTTATTTTGTCAAAATTAATTCCCTCGCGCGGTAACGCCATGTTTATTCGTCGTTTTTATTTTAACATTTCATAGACATTTCATCAATGCTGCCAATCATAGAAAAAATATTTTTGCGTAAAACAAAATGAATGCATCATTGACAAGTTTGTACCTGTATTTATAACAGTAGAACATGGATAGAAATGTATTAAAATAATTACACAAACCCGCTAGACAAACCCCGCGTAGCCAAACAAACCATTCCAAACCTGGAAAGTTTTTTAAAATTATGATGAAATGCGAGTTTATTTTAGAGAATTTATTTTATAAGATTGGTACTTCCGACAAATGTCATATTCTATTGTCTATTAGCAAAAGAATAATATCTAGGAAAAGAATAATATCTGTTGGAGGATTAACTGTGCCACTGGTATGAACCACAACAGCACAGCATCACAATATATTTAAGGGTATAAAATTATTTAATAAAATTCGGAAACATCGGAACCTCAAGCAAAACAATCTTTTAACATGATCAGGACAAATAAAAATGAAATCCTACGTGTCATATTTAACCTTAAGTCCAAAGCGGCAGCTGGTTCCGATGGGATAACCTCTCTCCTTCTCAAAAATTGCAAGGAGGAACTGGCGGATGACCTTGTATTCTTAATAAATCTCTCTCTATCAAAAGGTATCTTTCCAGACAAACTAAAAATTGCGAAAATAATTCCTATTCATAAAGACGAATGCAAAAAAAATGTCCAAAATTATCGTCCAATCTCTATACTTCCAGCTATCTCTAAAATTTTTGAATGTATCATTAAAGAAAGACTATTGAAATATCTCGAAAACAACAAAATTCTCACGTCAAAACAATACGGTTTCAGACGACGATCTAACACTAAATGTGCAGCTTTTGATTTTATATCAAATATACAGAAACATATTGATCATGGGGATTTTACGGCGGCAATATTTATTTATCTAAAGAAGGCGTTTGACACGGTGGATCATAACGTATTGATCGAAAAACTGAAACATTTGGGTATTGTTGGTACTCCTCTGGAACTTTTCCGATCTTACCTATCAAATCGCTTTTCGGCAGTAGAACTGGGAGGAGAAACGAGTGAGATGGGTAAAATACCATGTGGAGTGCCACAGGGATCAATTCTTGGACCGTTGCTATTTCTTATCTATGTGAATGACATAACAAAGTGGGGTATTAAAGGAACTCTACAACTCTATGCGGACGATACAGTAATTTTTTACAATAGACTAAACCTAGCGGAGCTTGAAACGGAAATGAATGCTGATATTTCTAAACTCACAAGCTGGTTAAGAATAAACAAACTAACTCTTAACGTAAAAAAAACTCATTATATACTTTTTGGCAACAAGAAAAATATCAGCCTCAATATCAAAGTTGGTGATAACTGCCTCGAAAAGAAAATGAGCACAACATATTTGGGCCTGATCGTAGATTCCCAACTTTCGTGGGATCTCCATATAAATCATGTAAAGGAGAAAATTACACCCATAACTGGTGTACTTTATAGACTCCAAGGATTACTACCCGTAACTTTATTAACATCAGTGTACTACGCCATGGTACATTCACACCTTTCTTATCTCTGCTGTATCTGGGGATTGGCCTCAAAGAAATTGATAGCTGATCTGCAGGTGTTTCAAAACCGAGCTCTCAGAAATGTTTCTGGACTTCCATGGGACACCCATGTCAGAGACATCTATTTAGTTTCCGGTATTCTTCCAATCACAGTCCTTCCTAAACTTGAAATCACAAGCACCATCCTACAAATTACCCAACAATCAACTCACACTATCATCAAGCCACTTTACAATCAAGACATCCACACTCACAATACTCGAAATAGTAATAAAATCCGCATACCTCAAACACACACTACAAAATATGGGATAAAATCTCTGAACTATGTTGCCTATACACTATATAATTCGCTACCAGATATGTACAAGGGAATCCAGCAAAATAAAAAAATCAGAGTAATGCTTTAAAAGAATATTTTTTAAGTATGTATAAGGATGAAACTTTGTAATTTTCTTGTCATGTTCAATTGTCTTGTTTCTTTTCTCTTTTCTTTTCCATTAAGTTGTAATCACCCATATCTGTATAACCTTGTTCCCTTTTTCTTTAATTGTTTTCCAATGCTGTTTATTCTACTCAACCTGTATTTTATTTTTCTTCTATATTGTATGTGAATCTTATATTTTAACATCCAAACTCTTATGTAAAATTTTAACTATTTCCTCCCACCCCTGATTTGTATGTTCCTCCTGTCCCAAAATGAGTTCTGTAACTCATCGGGATTGCTCTAGCAAGAAATAAAAACAATAAAAAAAAAAAAATAAAAAAAATTACCCCTTGATATACGATCGGAAGAAAGCTACGAAAAATATATAAAACAAAATTAAATTAAAATACTCTAGTTCCACCTCAAAACTTTACTTATTATTTAGAAATATGTTTTTGCCTTATCAATTCTTTGAATCATTTATTAACTAACTTATATTTTTATTACTTTTATCTGTAGTTTCTCATAAAATCACTAATATTTTTTGTTAAATTATTAATATTTATTGTTTTAATTTAAACAAATGTAATTTTTTTAGTTGTCCTCTCCTAAACACAAGCAGCTGCTTTATTAGGAGAGTGATTGAAATATTGATTTTTTTATTATGTTGTAAAATTGTAACCTTGTTATATGTTTAAAAAAAAAAGTTTAAAAAGAAACATTCCGTATTATCCTTGCATCAAACTTCGACAACACGAACGTTCAGTATTATCCGTGAGGTGGACTAATTGCATATTTACCAAATCCGTAAACTGTTTCTATCAAGACGTAACCGGGGACACATTTTTACAGAAAATTATTAACAATCCAAATTATTTTAATAATGAATTTTGAAATTTAATCATAATTGTTTCAAAATTACCAGAGTGAGATAGCAACAATCTGCGGTTAATGGTACTGACAGACATAGTCATTAGTAGCATGCTCTCTTAATACTTATAAGCTAATGCTACCTTGTAGCATGTGTGTAACCCCCAAACGAACATGGCACCGGATTCGCGGGTGCACACATGCTCATAAATGAGCATACTCATTTATGAGTATGTGTGTTAGTACCTACCATAATATAATGATTGTATCTACCGGAACTTTCTTCTTCTTATCCCAGAAATTTGACAATGCAGACGTCAGTCATAGTAATATCCATTGTTACTTGTATCGCTTATTGAACAAAAATCAGTCTTGTGCCTCTTCCTAAGTCCTGCTCTTAATAACACAAATAACATTGGCGGAGCAGATTGTTGTAAACACATCCCTAGATAATATTGGAAGCAAACAGTTTTTAAATTGCATTGATTAAAATACTCACATCATATGAACACTTATTTCCGATATTCTGTTAAAAGCGGAATGGCGGATCCGAAATAAGGTAAAACCGGTTTATCTTCAGAGATAGATATTGTATACATAGTATTGAGTTATTTCACTATTGATGGCAATTCTCTCAACCTTTTCAATTGTCAAATGCTAGCTTAAAATACAATCAAGATAATTATTATATCCTTGTTTCAAAATATGAGTTATGAATATGTATAACACTTCAATGTTTTGGCAAAACTTTCAATGAATTAAGTTTCCGTTATAAAAGTGTTCTGTTTCAGGAATTTATGTTTTGGCTTGAACCAATTACCTGCCGCTACCACAGCAGGGCCATGGATCTACTAAATCCTGTTGAGACTCTTAACATCAAAACGGAACCAGGGTCCCAGGAAGAAGGCGGAGATGTAATGCCGTATACTGATATAGATTTCGATCTCCAAGATGTAAAGAAGGAATGTTTGCAATATGCGGAGATTACTGGGACAGCCAGTAAGTTATATTAAAAAATTAATATATTAAAAATGAAGCATGTTTAATTTGTAATTTTAAATTACTCAATTGAATTTCTCGCAATGGGTTCCCGATTCCTCAACCTCTTTTAATTTATACTTATTATTTTACATTAAAAATGCGTAAATATAGATGGAAGTAAAAACTTTTCCATTCTTCAAAAACAGGGTCCTTCTTGATGCATCGGCCCCTGAAGTAGACATCTGGTGTCATTCTTTTATCTTATATTCTTCACCTCAAAGTTTCTTATCGAAATTCCCGTAAATGCTAAATAATCGGAATCTTTCATCTTTTAAATTTATACTTTTTATAAAGAGGTTTTGTTGTGTGTCAATGATAATTAACTAACTAACCATCACGCCGCTTCCCGAAGGGGTAGGCAGAGAGGACGAACCGCCGAACAACTCGGTCTTGGCACACACTCTTTGCCTTTCTCACATTCATACATCGTCTCATACATACTCTTCTATTATTCTGACTTTTGACATGGTCCGTCCCAATTATCTGATTCACTTGATCGTGTCATATCTTCCTCGGGCGTCCCCGACTTTTTTTACCATTCACACTTGCGTCATATATTATTTTCACAGTACTTTCTTCGTTCATTCGCTTTACATGCCCGAACCACCTAAGGGTCCCTTTCTTAATCACACTCATTACGCTTATATCAGCCTTACATTCTTTGCGGATATCCACATTTCTCACACGATCATACATGGTTTTACCACACATACGCCTCAGGGATCTCATTTCAACAGCATTCAGTTTACTTTCATCTTTCCTCTGCCAGTTCCATGCCTCACTGCCATACATCAGTGTAGGTACCAGGACTACATTGTGGACTTCTAGCTTCGCTTCTTTTGATATTTTTTATTAGCGCTAACGGCATTCAGTCCTCCATTAATGGAGTAACTGGTATTTACCATTCTTTCAATATCTCTATCAGCCTTCCCATCTCTCGTAAACATTCTACCCTGATACACATACTTATCCACCTGCTCCAAGTATTCATACTATATCGCACACTATTTTCGTACTCTCTCTTTCAAACACCATCACTATAGACTAGTACTTCGTTCATCCTAGACACGAGAGACTGTAGACTGTAGGTCTTTCTTAGTGTTAGAAATCACCACCGCATTATCAGCATACAACAGGCAACATACTTTCAGACTACTTAATTTCGCGCCCAATCCCATTTCTTTCAATTCTTGCAATGATCATTGTACGTCGGTATTGTCATTTTGATTTTGCAGACAGCACTAATGTGGAGACAGTTGCCATCAAGACGGATCTGGTATCCCGAGAAGAAGATGAAGACAGTTTTCCTTATATGGAAATTGACGTAAACCTGTCGGATGTTAAAAAGGAATGCTTACAACGCGTTGAAACAATGAACCAGACAGCAGGTAAAACCGATTTTCATTGGAAGATTTAACATTCTTACATAATGGTATCCATTTTTTCACTTTGGTTATAAGTCTTAATGTATCTTTTTAGCTATATCTTTTTTCAAATCTGTCGACAGATATGAGGACGCATCCTGTGGATAAACGATTATCTTATCCTCGTCACTGCTCTCATAAGAATAATTTTGTAAGTCACCTTCGCAGCCATACTGGAGTTGAACTTTTTTCATGTTCCAAGTGCAACTATTCAAGTTCTCAAAAGGAATATTTGAGGAAACACATGCTGGTTCACAGCGAAAAAAAACCTTTTTCATGTTCCGATTGCAACTATTCGTGTTCTCGAAAGGGCAGTCTGAAGATCCACATGCTGACTCACAGTGGAGAAAAACCCTTTTCTTGTTCCGAGTGCAACTATTTGTGTTCTCGAAAGGACAGACTGAAGATCCACAAGCTGACTCATAGTAGAGAAAAACCTTTTTCTTGTTCCGAGTGCAACTATTCATGTTCTCAGAAGGGCGATTTGAAGAAACACAAGCTGATTCACACTGGAGAAAAACCTTTTTCTTGTTCCGAGTGCAACTATTCGTGTTCTCGAAAGGACAGTCTGCAGATCCACAAGCTGACTCACAGTGGAGAAAAACCTTTTTCTTGTTCCAAGTGCAACTATTCATGTTCTCAGAAGGGCAGTTTGAAGAAACACAAGCTGATTCACACTGGAGAAAAACCTTTTTCTTGTTCCGAGTGCAACTATTCGTGTTCTCAAAAGGGCAATCTGACGATCCACATGCTTACTCACAGTGGATAAAAACCTTTTTCTTGTTCCGAATGCCACTATTCATGTTCTACAAAAAGCAGTCTGACAATCCACAAGCTGAGTCACATTGGAGAAAAACTTTTTTCTTGTTCCGAGTGCAACTATTAATGTTCTCAGAAGGGCGATTTGAAGAGACACATTCTGATTCACAGCGGAGAAAAACCTTTTTCTTGTTCCAAGTGCAACTATTCATGTTCTCGAAAGAGCAGACTGACGATCCACAAGCTAACTCAGAGTGGAGAAAAACCTTTTTCTTGTTCCGAGTGCAACTATTCATATTCTCAGAAGAGCGATTTGAAGAAACACAATCTAATTCACAATGGAGAAAAACTTTTTTCTTGTTCCGACTGCAACTATTCATGTTCTCAGAAGAGCGATTTGAAGAAACACAATCTAATTCACAATGGAGAAAAACTTTTTTCTTGTTCCGACTGCAACTATTCATGTTCTCGAAAGAGCAGTCTGACGTTCCACAAGCTGACCCACAGTGGAGAAAAACCTTTTTCTTGTTCCGAGTGCAACTATTCATGTTCTCTGAAGGGCGGTTTGAAGAAACACAATCTGATTCACAATGGAGAAAAACTTTTTTCTTGTTCCGAGTGCAACTATTAATGCTCTCGAAAGGGCAGTCTAACGATCCACAAGCGGACTCACAGTGGAAAAAACCTTTTTCTTGTTCCGAGTGCAACTATTCATGCTCTCAAAAGGGCAGTCTGACGATCCACAAGCTGACTCACGGTGGATAAAACCCTTTTTCTTGTTCCGAGTGCAACTATTCATGTTCTCAGAAGGGCGATTTGAAGAGACACATTCTGATTCACAGCGGAGAAACACCTTTTTCTTGTTCCAAGTGCAACTATTCATGTTCTCGAAAGAGCAGACTGACGATCCACAAGCTAACTCAGAGTGGTGAAAAACCTTTTTCTTGTTCCGAGTGCAACTATTCATGTTCTCAGAAGAGCGATTTGAAGAAACGCAATCTAATTCACAATGGAGAAAAACTTTTTTCTTGTACCGACTGCAACTATTCATGTTCTCGAAAGAGCAGTCTGACGTTCCACAAGCTGACCCACAATGGAGAAAAACCTTTTTCTTGTTCCGAGTGCAACTATTCATGTTCTCTGAAGGGCGGTTTGAAGAAACACAATCTGATTCACAATGGAGAAAAACTTTTTTCTTGATCCGAGTGCAACTATTCATGCTCTCGATAGGGCAATCTGACGATCCACAAGCTGACTCACAGTGGAGAAAAACCTTTTTCTTGTTTGGAGTGCAACTATTCATGTTCTCAAAAGGGCAACCTGACGATCCACAAGCTGACTCACAGTGAAGAAAAACTTTTTTCTTGTTCCAAGTGCAACTATTCATGTTCTTAAAAAAGCAACCTGACAGGCGCGATTCACAGTGGAGAAAAACCTTTTTCTTGTTACGAGTGTAACTATTCATGTTCTCAAGAGGCAATGTGAAGAGCCCTACTCACGGCGGAGAAAATCTTTTTCATAATTTGATTGCCGCTATTCGTGTTCTCAAATGAGAGATTTGAAGAAGCACGCATACACTTGTAAAACATTGGACTTATTTCCTTTTAAAAGCGAATTTACGAATTATTTTTTTAAAAATGCTATTGCGTCATACTTGCATCACGAACAATAAAAAAAAAAATATTTATAAATGTGTATATATATAAAATATATTTAGTTTGGTGAATGTGGTTTGGCGATCCTGCCAGGATACTTACGCGGACTCCAGTCACGTTACCAAAAGGATGGTCGGTGTATTTAAATGAATAATATAATAGACGTTTGACTTTCATTTATTAACTTCACAAAACCGACACAGGTTTATTACATTTATCGGAATGGTTTACCCCGTCTAATCACGAGTTGTCCCAAAATATCATATGCCGTTATAATAACAGGAGACCCAGATTGTCCCAGAGCGAACGTGCATTATTAAAAGATAGATATCTCTCTTTTTGTCATGCGAATATTTGTGATTTCTTTTGGTAGAAACGGAATGAAATAATGCTTCTCATTGTCTTAGAATTATATGAGCTAGGTTGTTCAGATATTTTACAAACCCGATCAAAAGTGACGGTTTAATTTTGCGCCAATTTGTGACGTATCACACATTTAATTTTAAAATAAAATTGGATGAAAGTGATAAAAAGTGAGCTGACAGTTTTATTACAAATGTTGTTTAGAAAAGTAATCTGTATTTCAAATTTCGGATTTATTCTATTTTAATTACTTTAATTCAAATATTTGCACGTGTGCATTTTTTAGCCAATTTACATTTCCAATAGTAAAATTTTAATATTTAGAAACAAAAATGTTGATTTCTAATAAACACATCGGAAAGATTATTTTATCTACATTTTAGAACAATTTTTGTTATTGGAAAAGCTTTTTAAAAAAACAATAAATAGGAACATTTAAAATGCTTGGGGTGAACCAGGAATTTTGCGCGCAAACCTTGACAGGCAAAAGTTGACAGAAAATTATTTTCTTATTATTCGAAGGGTTAACATATGTAGAAAAGATAGCGTACGGAAAGCGACGCGACGATCGGGCCGTAAAACCAGAATCATCAGGCAAGTTCGCCGTGCGTCTAGCGCGGGGTTTTTAGTGTTGCCCGTGCAATAAAATATTTAAAAGGCTATTCAATGCGTACGCTGCCTTCCGCTACATACCTCCACCCCAGTTTGTAAAACGATAACAAAAGTAGGTGGGAAAAAAACGTATATCCTGCATAATGCTATGTTCTTAAAATTAACATATACTTAATTATAACATGTCGTATTTTACAGAATAGCTATTTACATTTTTAATAAGAGAATGCTCTAAAGTTTGCATCGACAAACATTTTGTTTGGAGCGCTGAGAGTTGTATGACCTATGATTGAATCATTATTTATTCATTTATCTGGTTATTTAAACTTATTTATCAAGTATATATAAGGCCTGTATAGTTCTGTAATACCAAAAATTATTAATATAAAGCAATTTCCCTATCATTATAATATGAAAATTCGTTTTTAAAAACTCTCTTAACACTATAATAATAATAATAATAATAATAATAATGTATATGGGGTATGGGGAGGATAGTGCAATCCCACACGTCCCATAAACTTGTACATATTTACACAACAGATAAAGTAAAAAAAGTAAATAGAACAAACAAATTTATATAATCTATAACAAATAACTATAATCGTGTACGAAATACATGTTTTTTTTAAATTTTATTTTATTCTTATTCTTAAACCATGTAAGGTTGTAAACTTTTTACTTAATTAAAAAAAATGTATGGTTGTGTTCATGAAACTTGGGTTAAATTATTTTATGTGTGGTATTATATCCGTTGTATATCTTATTGACTGTTACCGAACTTTCATGAATAAACAAGTGTATATTAATGTCAATTGCTTAACGCAGGGGTGGGGAACCTTTTTAGCGTCGCGGGCCATTTGGATGTTCATATTTTAACCCGCGGGCCACGCTCCGATTTCCGTCTCGGGGAGAGGGGAGGGGGGGGGGGGTGAGCCACATTCGAATCAAATAACTGGTTTGTTTTAACAAAACTAATGAATAAAATAGTTACGTAACTGCCAACACTCTGTAATTATAGCTATACTCAGAACACGCAAGTTTTATAACTGCACCTTGAACACGAGAATGGTTTCCGTCAAAATGCATCAGCAGATGAAACCACAACTGAAATTTTTCGTTACATTCTGAACACGGAGCTAGTTTCAATTTAGATTAAATTTGCATGCAGGGAATTAAAACTACACTCAGAACGGGAAAACGGCTTTCCTCTAATTCTGGCAGCATAAACTACGAAACTAGAATTTTATAAATGCACTTCCAACATAAGAAATGTGTTCGCAAATGAAATCACACCTGATGCGTTTTCGTTGCATTCTTAACACGGAACTGGTTTTAATTCAGGTTGTAACGGGGAATTAAAACTATACTCAGAACGTGAAATTGCTTTCCTCCAATACTGGCAGCTCATAAATTTATAACTGCACTTCACAAACGAGAATGGTTTCTTACGAAACGCGTTAGCGAGATAAAACCCCAACTGGAATTTTTTCGTTGCATTCTTAACACAGAACAGGTTTTAATCATAATGTACATGAATTAAAACTCCATTCAGAACATGAAAATGGCTTTCCTCCAATTCTGGTAGCACAAAGTCGCAACTAGAATTTTATAAATGCACTTCTAACACGAGGAATGCGCCCAAAAATGAAACCAAACCAGGAATGTTTTCGTTGCATTCTAAACACAGAACTGGTTTCAGTTATAGGGTGAATCTGTACGCGGAGACTAAAAACCATTTTACTGAGTACATGAAAATGGCTTTTCTCTAATGCTGGTAGCACAAAAGCAACTAGAATTTTATAAATGTACTTCAAAAACGAAAACAGGTTTCTACGAAAAGCGTAAGTAGACGAAACCACAAATGGATTTTTTCAGAGCGATTTGGACATGAGTCCCCAGCATTAATTAATACTGCACCTAAAACACCAAAACGGTTTTACCTTTTTGAAATGCGTTAGGGTTAGCAGATAAATCTGCAACAGGAATTTGCGTTGTGAACACAAGATTGGTTTCACCTTTAGAATGAACCTGCATAGGAGTCCACTAGCCAACCAGCTTAAATTAAATTGTACTCTGATTACGTGAATGGTTTTTCTACATTTTGTAGTAAACTTATTGTCCGCAATATAATTTTATATTTATTTAACTAATTATAATAAATTACAGTTAATTAACATAAATTTTACTAATTAAAATGCAATGTTGCAATTGTTATGGAATTAATGTTTATATTATATATGAAATATTAAGGGACGTGCTTGACTTAATATAACCAGTGATTCCTGACTATATTTGGGGAGATTTTTATATCTAGCTTTTAGTTCATCATCGCTTTATAATTGAATAATTTTGTGCTGCAGATTATCGGACACATTCGGTGGTTCGACGTTGAACGGAGTAGCAAATATGTTCAAATCCGTTTGCTCTCTTTTCGCGCCCTTAAATTGTTCATTAAATTCCTCACTTAATTTTGCGCACTCACCAGCGTACCTATTCAAACGATGTAGAAGGATTTTGTCCTTGCGGTGTTGGAAAATGCGTCGTGTTATTTATTCACTTGGAGTTGCTCTTTCCAAAGCCTTAATTTAGTTTCAAATGATTTCACGTTTCACTCAGCTTCAACTTTTCTTTTCTTCGTAGTTGCCATTAATAGGATTTTATTGATTTACTATCCACTTTACTTCCGCAACGATGAATAGAAAATAATGTTTATGACAGACTGCCTAAGATTCGCCTCCGAATAGTTGCCATCAATCCTGAAATATCGGGACTGTCCCGTGCAAGAAAATTAAAAGCTCCGATCGAATTTCACTATCGTTTCACAATCACAATTTAAAATAAAAGTAAAATGGGAGATTTTATCAGGTTTTTATTTGTATCTAAACTACTTGCTAGTAACGATTTTGTAATGACGTCTTAAAATTGCATCTGGAAGACCGTGAAAAAACTTTCCCGTTCAGTAATGATTTATTCAAAGAGATAGGAGTTTTGGATGTGAGACAACTTTTCATAAGAAAAGTTATTTTATACACACAAAAATATCATCACCTCTTCCCCTACGTAGAACATTATCACAACACCCGACACGCAGGGAGGAATCCAATAGTTCCACTTACTACTATGACATCCCTTGCTCAAAGACAATATTCTTACCTAGGTCCTAAAATGTTCAACCTTATACCCGGATCTTGGAAATTGAAAACTGCAAGCGTCTTGCGTAAATTAGTCAACGACTGGATTCTGGACCTAGGAAGAGACGAATGTGAACGTATGCTGTTTAACTGATATACAAAATCACCTAACTTTCCTGATCACTAGACCAAAACTCCCACCACACTTCATTGAGATCTGATATGGCTTCACAATGTTTCGACATCCTTTTGATATTTTTATACCTGAGATTTATGGTTTTGTGCCCCTGAATACTGTTCGCTATTTCACTGTTAGTACTTCACGTAAGGCGTAACATACTCACGTCGCTCACTAAAATCAAGACTAGCTGTGTGAATCTTGGTACTTTATAACGGTGATGATTTATAATAAATAAACCATACTTATCACAGCTTGTATGACATACGAAATAATGCACCAATTTCACTACTTATACCTTTACCAAAGAAGCACTAGTAATTCATAGTTATTGTTTTAGTATTTTAGCAGGAGTAGTACAAGACATGAGCGCGGTGTATATTCGTATTGTCGTATAATATAAAATGTACTGAAAACATGTTTTAAAATCAGTAAAGATGTGTGCACATAATTGTTTACATATTAGTTACAGCGCATAAATAAATAATAAAAAAAACAACTCAATATATATTATTACATACATAAATTATATCTAATATTGTAAATTTTTATGTATTTCTCTTATAAGTGAACTATGTATTATAAGTTCACACTTTTAAACACATAACTTCATCTCTCTATATTGTGAATCTTGTTGTAATTCCTCCAACTTGTTATCAAATACTTGGTTTACACTTTTTGACTTTTCAATGCTACTAACTTTATTACCTACTTATCTCATACACTGTAAATCTGAATATATTATATGTTATCAGGTTAATTCGGCAAATCCGAATATACTTTATGCTACCAGGTTCTTTTTCTATTTTTTTTTGTTATGTAACTATGTATGTATAATATGAACTAAACCTGTAAATTTGTCTGTCCTGGTACGGGAAACTTTCCTAGTTGGACAGGCAAAGCTTCCTATTATGTGTTTTGTACTTTCTTTTGTATGTATCTATAGTAAATAAATAAATAAAAAATAAAAGGTATGTAGGACGGTAGCATTGTGGTGTCATATGAGGAGATGGGGACTGACGTGTTCCACCACTCTGTGGCAGCGCTGTCCTTGAGAGAACACAAGAAGGAAATCTATTCCATGGACTGGACCAGGATGCAACAGTAAAAACACATTCTCAGTACGCTTGACTTTCTTATTCTGTATTTTCTATTTTTATCAGTAAAGAGAGTACGAAAACAGTATGCAATATAGTTGTGAATGATGAATCCTTAGAGCGGGTGGATGAGTTTGTATATCGTGAGAAGTATGTTTACGAGAGACGGGAAGGCTGATAGAGATATTGAATAAATGTACTGAATGCCATTGGCGCTAACAAAAAACAGTCTAAAGAAGTGAATCTAGCAGTCCACAACAGAGTGCTGGTACCCACTTTGATGTATGGCAGTGAGGCATGGAACTGATAGAGGAAAGTAGACTGAATGCTATAGCAATGAGGCGTATGTGTTGTAAAACCATGCATCGTCCTGTGTATTTTCTGCTCTATATTAGTGATAGATGAACCGGTGGATGATGGAAATGGTGCTGGTACCCACTTTGATGTATGGCAGTGAGGCATGGAACTGATAGAGGAAATTAGACTGAATGCTATAACAATGAGGCGTATGTGTTGTAAAACCATGCATCGTCCTGTATATTTTCTGCTCTATATTAGTGATCGATGAACCGGTGGATGATGGAAATGGTTTGTCTACTTTGTAGCTGGAAGTAAGATTGTAGAAATATATTATGAGTTTGTGCAGAGCGCCTTTGAGGTGAATTTTTTACAAAAATGGCATTAAACAAATCATCCATATATTATTACTCTTATGATTGTGTGAGAAATGTGGAGATCCGCAAAGAATGCAAGGCTGATGAAAGCGTAATGAGTAAGATTAAGAAAGAGACCCTCAGATGGTTTGGGTATGTAAAGCGAATGAACAAAGCTTTGAATGTAAGTAGAATATATGAAGTCGGGGACGCCGGAGGAAGGCCTGACACGATCAAGCGAATCAGATACTTGCGCCAGGCCACGGCAAATGTTAGAATAGTACAATAAGATGTATGAGTCGATGTGTGAGTGTGAATGAGGCAAAGAGTGTGTGCCAAGACCGAGTTGTTTGGCCGTCCGTCCTATCTTCCTACCCCTGCGGGGAAACGGCGTGATGGTTATTTGGTTATTCTTGTATTTCCTGTTTATAATAAAATACTAAAACATGTAATTGAGTTTTCATTTCTCTATACCAGAGAAGTGCCAAATTCGATATTGTCGTAGAACGCTAATCTTATTTAAAATTGTGCTTCCCGTTTTGAAGGGATTGAAATTTCAAGTAATTTTTGGGTTATTTTACGACAGTTGGTTTCTTAAAGCAATGGGTTTCCATCTGACAAAAGCTCTGTCTAGAGAAAACCAGCTGTAAATAAAAGTAAGTTCATTTTCTCAAGCAGGAATCCGTCAGATGCAGCTTTTGTTGCTCTGGGAAAGTTTTTGACATTTCATTTTATTTTTAAAATAATATTTTAGGCTAATGAATTAGGTAAGTACCGAGAGAATAATAAAGAGAAGAATTATATTGTCTATGGTTGAGCCTTTTTTTTTAATTCTTGTCGATGGTATGTGTGACGTCATATCACATCGGTGACCAAATATATATAAATAGCATGTAAATATAGTAAATAGCGTTGACACTTCGTCAGTACAAAAAGCATCAAGTTATCAATCTAATGATTGGTTTATTTATGCCATTTCGAGTCGATTAGTCTCATCTCTGGCGTTTTCTTCACGAGATTCCACGTACGATTGTCTTCATGTGCTTTAAATTCATTTTGAATAGCACCCGCCCACTGCACGGCTTCAGTGCTATTCGTCGCTTCTTCGTACGATAATGGGACTAAGTACTTGGTCACATTTGCATTGTGTTGATATCTTCTAGGAATTTGAATCAGTGCTCGATCTTGCAGGATTCGTCGTCCTTCTTGCTCGTCCTCTCATTCGTCGCCCTTGTTGTTTTCTTCTTCTTGTCGTTCTCCGATGTTGTCGTCGTTTTCTTTGTTGTCGATCACGTTCTCGTTCTCTCGTGCCTCGTTATCTCGTGCCTTGGGTCGTGAAAGATTGTTTCGTATTCCTTCTCCATCTCGTTTTGTTCCGCCTCTGGCGCCCCGATTTTCTCGTTGAACACGACATTTCGAAATACACTTACCTTTTTCTTTTCAGGATCATACACCCGGTAATTCGTCGATTCTTCCGAATATCCGACGAAGATCTTTTTGGTCGCCCGCGCGTCGAATTTTCGCGTGAATTGTTTGGGAGTGTGCACGTACGCGTCTGATCCAAAAATTCTAAGATGCTTCAGGTTCGGAGCTTTTCCAATCCACGCTTCGCACGGCGTTACTGCACCACTCGTCCACACGGTTCGGTTGAGAATGTACAACGCACAATTCACAGCTTCCGCCCATAAGGTTAAAGGAAGATTCTTCGCGATTATCATTGTACGAGCACTTTCGACAATCGTCCGATTGTCACGTTCGGCCTTGCCATTTTGCTCCGGATTGTATGGAGCTGTTGTCTCTCGCTTTGTTCCGCATTCTTCGAGGTATTTATCCATCTGGTCATTGCAAAATTCTCGGCCATTGTCAGAGCCAAGAGTTTTAATTTTTCTTCCAAACTTGTTCTCGATCATCTTCTCGAAGATCTTGAACTTTTCGTACACCTCGGATTTCGTTTTCACGAAGTACACGTGTCTGTAGCCGGTTGCTTCAACTTTAAATGTCAAAAAATATCTCGATCCTCCGACAGAGTTCATTGACATCGGCCTACAGACATCCGAATGCATTTTCTCACCCGGCTTTATTTTCTTATTTCGCTCCAGATTCTTGTTGAAAGGCAGCCTGTGCAATTTCCCCATTTGGAATGGTTCACAGAAAATGTCACTTTTATCCGAAAATGTCACTCCACTCATGAGCCCTTTTTCCGCTAATTCGCGAATCGCCCGCTTTCCGATGTGTCCCAATCGCTCGTGCTACAAAGTTAAATTTGTGGTAGCTTACGTTAGCTTCTTCAACGCTTCCTTGATCCGCGACCTTGAAGAACATCCAGAATACTCCTTTATCCAGAATGTCGAGACTTGTCAAGGCAAATCAAAGCATTGAACTTTTTGGTGTAAGCCTAAATGACTTTCGGCAGTCGTTACGCAATGTGGTTTTTTAAAGTCTTTTTAAATCCATCTTCAAGCTACTTGTAGTTACCTTCTCTATGTACTTTTATATTATATGTATTTTGTCAATGATCTTCATCTATAGGTATGTAATCTCCTTTCATTGTGATCTCTCTTTTTTTTCTATTCGTGTTATTGTTATATTGTTAATTGGACTATTTGTCCGTAAATAAATAAATATGCGATAAAAGTCATTGTTTTGTTTCATGCCCGTCCCGAGCACTTCACCGTCGCGATCCACAATAACCCGATTATTTTCGAAACGCACTCCGAATCCCTTCTTTGTACATACTCTGAAGGAGAATAAGTTTTTTCTTAATTTCGGAACGTGTAGCACTTTTTCAATTCTTGCGTCTTGCCACACTCCATCAATCATTTTTTTAATTCGCACCGTGCCTTCACCAGCAACGTTGCATATCTGATTATCACCAAGCGATACTGTAGCGCCCGTATTATCCGGCTAAATAGTCAGTCAGTCAGTCACGTCGGTAGGTTAGATGCTTCGATGCGCCGCTGTCAATCAGCCAGACCTCGCTTTGATCGATTGCCATTACGCGGCTCTCCGTCCACATAATACAGGCGCTTTCCACACTTTTCGAACCCGACGCGATCGGGCTACCTGTCATTCGTACAAACGCGCAATCACGTGATTTATCGCCGCTGTCACGTGGCTTCCGCTTGTTCCGACACTGACTCGCGATATGTCCCATGCCTTGGCACTTATAACACTGAACTTCCTTTTTATTTTCAGTCTTTTTATTTTCAGAACTTTTGTTCCTCGCCCACGACGATTTTTGGCTGTTGCAGCCAGCGCTTCCGACGTTTCTTCTTCGCCGTAGAGTCTCGAATCCTCTCTTATTAGCTGTTCCTGGAGATTGTCAAGAGTTTGTCGAACAGGGTCCACACTGTCTCACGCCAACTGCAGCGTACTAAACTTCGTAGTGAGACTCGCGTGTATTTTCGCCATTCCCATAGCGTCCGATACTTTTTCGCCGACGTCCTTCAGTTGAATCGCCATATTCATCACCCTGGCTACATGCTGAACCGCCGTATCTTTTTTTTTTTTTTAAATAAAACATACAACGAAGTTGCATTCCCATGAGTTATCAAAACTCATTAAGGAATCGCCAATTGGTACATTTTAAAAGATAAACCCAACCCAACCCAATATGCACACAATAAATAAAGAAAAAATTTACAAAACATTTTACAGAAGCAACATACAGAATACAGACACAAATATATGAAGAATCACTTTACAAATATTTCACAGAAACATGTCTTATAAGATTTTATGAATAATATTATAACCACTCATTTGATTTATGTACTGTTGGTGTCACAAAGTTAAAATCAAGTATCTTCCATGATGGACTATAGAAATGCATAAAAAACAAATCAGGAAAAATACAATAAAAGGTACATGCTCAAAAATACACAGACCTAATACAAGATGTTTACATAAAAAATACATGATAAGATTTAAAAAAGATATAAACTGTGCCCATACTATCTGGATGTACAAAGTTTGGTACTTGGAGATAATCAGGATAGCTATCAGAACAGAGTTTGTACCTACTTATGACTCGTTTTCCAAATAACATTTGAAAAAATAGGATTTCAATATATCGTTTCGAGATTTGTTAGAGGCCTGTCTTAATTCTTCAGGCAATTTGTTATAGTTAGTGTACGCAATGTATTCTAATGATTTCAGTCCGAACTTTGTTGAGTGTATTTTTGATATATGTAGTTTGTTGTGTTGTCGTGTATCATATTGGTGAAAGTCGTTGTTATAGTTCAGTTTTATATTTGTGTGGGTGTTGCACTGGATAATATTTTTTTAGATGGTGTTTGTTATCTCAAAGCTAGGAACAATCTTAAATGGTAATACAAGTGCGTGACGGTAAATATCTTTAACATGTGTATCCCAAGGCAAGCCAAAAATGTTACGTAGGGCTCTATTTTGGATTATTTGTACCTCCGATATCAATTTTTTGGTAGCAAAACCCCAGATACCCGAAATGTATGCCAAGTGGGAGTGAATCATAGCATAGTACAATGATCGCAGTATGGCTGTGGGAAGCAATCTACGTAGCCTGTACATTACACCGGTCACCGGAGCAATCTTTGATTTAACATGGTCAAAATGATTTTTCCATGAAAACCGTGAGTCAATTAAAAGTCCTAGATACTTTGCGACATCTGTTTGTTCCAGTTTGTTTAGTCCAAGGGAAATGTTTAGGCGCTGCTCTTTCTTATTCCCGAATAGCACATAGTGAGTCTTTTTAATATTAAGATTAAGTTTATTAATTCTCAACCACTCGGCTAGATGAGCCAAATCTCTTTCCATGTCCTTTTCCATTTCGTTTAAATTAGTATTATGATAGAATAATATTGTGTCATCAGCATAAAGTTGAAGTGTACCTTTCACTCCCCATTTTGCAATATCATTTATATAAATTAAAAATAATAATGGCCCGAGAATCGAGCCCTGTGGTACACCACATGTTATATTTCTATGATCACTTGAATCTTTTCCAATAACAACCGAACAGCACCTATCCGTAAGATAACTAGATAAAAGTTTTAGATTGTTGCCCACGATGCCCAGATATTCAAGCTTTTTTAACAGAATCTTATGATCAACCGTATCGAACGCCTTTTTGAGGTCAATGAAAATGCCCGCTGCATATTTTCCTTGATCTAAGTGTTTTTGAAGAGTTAGTATAAAATCAAAGGCAGCACATTTCGTGTTGGAGAATTTTCTGAACCCATATTGTTGAGGCGTGAGAATATTAGTAGTTGTGAGATATTTTGTTAGTCTATTTTTGATTACATGTTCAAATACTTTGGAGAAGACTGAGAGTATTGATATTGGACGATAATTAGATGGATTTTTTTTGCAGTCTTCTTTGTGAATTGGAACGATTTTTGCAAGCTTTAGTTGATCCGGAAATAGTCCACTCACTAACGACTGATTAATGAGAATAACAAGATGATCCGCTAATTTTTCTTTACAGAATCTGAGTAAGTTGGTTGTCATACCATCGACTCCTGGAGATGCATTAGTTTTTAGTTTTGAGATAATTTTTAAAACTTCTAGTTTGTTTGTATTGGTCATGTAGAGGGACTGTAATGGCTTTGGTTCCATGTTTATTGTATTTACGTCGTCTGCATAAGATGGGATACTCGCAGCTAAATTTTCACCAACCGATGTAAAGAAGTCATTAAACGCTGTACATATCTGCTTCGGGTCATTTATGTCTATATTATTGATGGTAAGAGTTTCAATTTTATTTGTAGAGTTCTTTGGACTGTTAGTTATGATTGAATTTATTGTCTTCCAGGTTTGTCTTGGATTATGTATGTTTTCTTTAAAAATATCTGTGTAATATTTTGTTTTGGCGAAACGTCTGTAATTAGTAACCAAATTTCTTGACTTATTTTTTTGTGATATAAGAAGACTGTTTTGTGGATCTTTCTTCCATTGTTTTTATTTAGTATTTCGTTCTCTAATAAGGAGATCCAGTTTTTTGTCAAACCATGGTGTATTACCCTGCTTAGGGTTTCCTATTCGTATCCTTGGATTAAATTTGCAAGTGTCAATTGCTGTTACGATATATTTAAAGAATTGATTAAAATTTTCAGTTATATTGGTGGTGTCATGAGAAAACGGTTGGGTTTCAAGATATGTTCTCAAAGCCCTCTTATTGATGCTAATGTTTATGTTTGGTGGTATTCTGTTGTTAGAGTGGTGTTTCAAAGAGTTTTGGTAGTCTAACATCATTATACTATGATCACTTATCTGGTTATCAATATTGGAGATCGTTGAAGATATGTTTTCTCTATTTGATATAATATGGTCTAATAGAGAACTGCTGGTTTCAGTCACTCTCGTGGGATGTGTATTATTACATATGAAATAGTTGTATGAAAACAAAGTGTTGATATATTTTTTTGTTGAATCATTTTTTTTGAGAATATTAATGTTTTAATCCCCGAAGATGAGTGTATCTAGGCTACTTTTTTGTAAAATAGATTCAAGATATATTAGAAAATCATTTATATTGTTGTTTGGTTTCCTGTATATAGCATATATATTTAAACGTTTAAAATGTTTATATTGTACCCTCACTCCTAAAAAAGAGTTATTCGTTGACCACTTTTCAATAACTTCACAGTTAAATGTATTGTGAGTATATATCGCCACTCCTCCTCCTCTTCCAGTAGTCCGGGAAGCAAAATTGCCCTAATAGCCATTGATGTTGAACAAAGATCCTTCTCCATCTCCCAGCCAAGTTTCGGTGACAACTAAAACGTGCACAGTATCCGTTATTCTTTTGAGCGTTTCTTCTATTTCGTCTATTTTATTTCTAATACTTCTGGCATTAATGTACAGGACTCTCAAGCTATTTTTTATGGGCATATAATCATCCACCGATTGGTACTTCCTTTGTATGATTGATTGGTCACCATCTTTTTCAACAAATTCCGGCGTAGTCCACTTTTTCCCTAACACGTTCATCCATCATCTTCCAAATTGGACATTCTGAGCTGGTGGCTCTGTGGTCGTTATGATTTAAATTATTACAATTGGTACATATAGGCTGCTCTTTTTTGTTAGGGCAGGCCTCGAATTTGTGGTTGCCCCCACAGTGAACACAGGCCGTTTCTTCCTTGCAAAACAATTGGGTGTGTCCGAAACCCATACATTTATAGCATTGGACCAATGGTGACTGATCCTCCACTTTTAAACGTTGGTATCCCACATTGATATGCCCAGCTTCTATCAAGCTTTTCCAATTTTTTGGCGATAATTCTAATATCGTATTGCAGAGAAGTGTATTCCTGTGATTTTTTTTGTACTTAATGGATATTTTTTCCGAGAAATCAATACCTATCCCATTATTTTGTTTCTCCAGGGAATGCATTAGGTCATCATTAGTAGCTCCCTTGATAAGGCCTCTAATAATAACCAAAGAATTCAATTTTTTTCCTTCTTCTATATTTATTTTGCCTTGTAGCCCTTTATTCAATTCTCTTTTAAATTTATGTTTATCTTCCAGGGAAGCCATGTTGAAGATTAATTTGTCGCTGTTATTCGATTTTCGCATGCGTGCCACACCGATCCCCAGAGTGCGAACATCTACGTGCTTTTTGATGAGTTTTTCAATGTCGGCTGATTTTTTCTGTGGGTTGTCGGAGCTTATTATTAGGGCATGATTCTGAAGGGTTGTTTTCTGCCTAGCTGCAACAGTGGCATACGTTGTAGCTTGAGGGGTTTGGTCCAGCTTTTTATTGATTTTATTAATATCATTGGAAAGCGATTCGATGCTTCTCATAACATTTTTTATAGGTGTTTCGTAGTGGATTTGCGAAAAATCTGCTCCGCTCATTCGATAAGCATGGAATCTTTGCAGCAGACCCAGCTTATTTGTTGCGGTTTTCTGCTCGTGAATGAGACACAACTTGTCCCACATCTCTTTCGCAGAGATGCACGACAGCACACACACTTGTTGAGCCTCGTCAATGTTTGACAGAATTATAAATTTTGCCGTTGCGTCATCTTTCATGTTTTTCTATAGCGCGGCCGCATGCCCGTCACCAGCAACAGGTGTCTCTTGTGCCATCGACGACATCCAGAACATCGTTCATCACAAATAGTGTATTCACTTGAGCTTTCCAGCCCTGGAAATTTGTTCCATCGAAAGGCTTCACACCCTTCACTGAGATACCGACGGACATCGCGAATTTTATTCACACTTTTCACTTTTGAAAACTGACACACGAACAATGGCGGACTTCCGTTCCGCGACACGTGAGACTGCCGAATACTTTCACTCGCGTTATCTTTATTTCCACAGTTAGACGTTACCTGAGCCCATAACCTGTTAAAGCAGGATTAATAAAACGGAGTGGAACAATAATTTGTTTCAAATAAACGTAGGTATCTTTATTTAGAAATACAATACGTTCGTAAATGAACACAGTTGTGTTGTGTAGTGGACCGCGGTTGATTCGAGACTGAAACACGCTGAACTCAATATGCCTAGTCATTTTTTTTTTTCATTTTCTAGATTCTTATGTATCTTGAAGAGATGAATCATTTAAATTTACTGAATTTAAAGTTAATGTTCCTTATACAAATAGAACGGCGTCATATGCGCCTTGCAATTTTTACCTCATGTGGGTATTTAAAAATAGTACCTGGCTGTTATAGACTTTGAGGTCATGTGTTTTGTCGGTAGGGAAAAATTGTTATGTAAAAAACCCTACTAAAATTGCTTGTTTCGCTTAGCTCCACAAAGCAATTGAATTTGGCCCAGTGGAAAAGTATATACATACGTGTGTGTTTGTGTTATGTTGGGAGTGGGAAGGAGTCGGTCATGTCCTTTTATTTGGAGCTCCTCCGCATTTGCCTTTGGGAATAAGGAAACCATGAAAAACCTTATCCGGGAGGAGTCGGCCGACAGTCAACATGAAACTGTGCGGCCTTCAGTGATTTCAGTAGATGAAATCCTGCATTTTGTGGTGATGGGTGTGGGTGTCTGTTTTTATGTGATATATACTTTATGGGAATTTTTAGGATAAACTTACATACATATAGATAAAATAAATATTATTATATAAATAGATATATAGACATAAGTTGTGGGGAGGGGTCTGGTGATTGGGAATACCTACCGATCGCTCAGTCATCCGCGTCTGATTCAGGGTTGTGCCAAATGTGATTAAGGTCCATCAGAATATGTTTGGGTAGTCTGTGTTTGCACCTGAAAGGGAGATCGCTAGGTGCATTGTATTGACCGATTTCTTTGATGAGTTTATTTTTACTATGTTGAAGTGACTTGTAAAATCGGTCGGTCAGTCTGTGTGTGTATTCAAATAAGGTCGGTATTTCTTCTCTTGCATGTAGTTTTTTTAAGTTTGTTCTGAGTTTTGTGTTGTACGTGATTTTAATGCAGAGATTTTGTAAGGTCTGTAGTTTTGTGTGGTCAGAGTGGGAGATGCTGCCCCACACGGGGATAGCATGAGTCAGTACCGGTCGAATGAGCGAGTAGTAGATCAGGAGTTTGGTTCTGGGAAGTAGCGGACTTCTTCTGTTGAAGATTGGCTTCATCGCGCCGACTGCCTTCCTGGCTTTCACGTGCATCTTGGCTACGTAAGATTTCCAGTTGATACTTGAGTCCATTGTGAGGCCCAGGTAGACGACCTCATCTTTCCATTCTAGGACGTGTCCTCCCATTTCGATGTTGACGTCTGGTGTTCTTATTTTATTTTTCCTTGAGTACATAATGACTTCGGTCTTCGCCTCGTTCAGTTTGAGTCGCCATTTTCTGTAGAACTCTACGAGTGCGTCGAGCGCCCTCTGTAGGTATATGGCTGCCATGTCTGCTTGCGTCGAGGAAACGTAAAGTTTGACGTCGTCTGCATAGATGAAAAGGTTGCATCTCTCGTCATGGGGGATGTCGTGCGTGAAGATGTTGAAGAGGTGAGGTCCCAGTAGACTTCCCTGAGGCACGCCTTTTGGAATCTCACGTAGTGTCGACAGCGCGTTCCTGATGAAGACTTGGAAGGATCTGTTCTTGAGGTATTCTTGTATCACTCTCGTTAGGTATATGGGCGTGTTCAGTCTGTGAAGTTTGTGCAGAAGCCCTTTTATCCAAACGGTGTCAAATGCCTTTTCCAAGTCTAGCAATGCAGCGGCGGTGTAGCGATTTTCGTTGAATCTTCTCGCGATGAATTCCGCTACTCTGGATAGCTGATGGGTGGTGGAATGCCTTTTCCTGAATCCGAATTGTTCGTCTGGCAAAGTTTCTTCGTGGTGTGGTAAAAGTCTGTTGAGAATCACCTGTTCAAACACCTTGCTCAGCGTGGAGAGTAGGCTAATCGGCCGATAGTTTGTCGGCTGCTTCTTGTCCTTATTTGGCTTGGAAAAGGGCAGCACGGTCGCCGTTTACCAGATCTCAGGGAAATGTCCGATGGTGAGGCAGGCATCGAACAGTTTGGTGATGAAGATGATGGCTTTCTGAGGTAGATGTTTCAGTAGGATGTTATGTATTTGATCGCTTCCTGGCGCCTTATTTGTTTTCTATCGCCTGATAATGACGGCTACTTCGCTCGGTGTGCTGAAGTGGATATCGGCGGCGTTCGTCTGCTCGGCTTGTTCAAGGTTTCGTAGAGACTCTTCTACTAGTCGATCCGTTTCCGGGTCGGATAGGCCGTGCGAGGTCTGCGTGGGCTCTCTCAAATCCATCGGCGAGCGCGTTTGCTTTTTCTTCGAGTGAAAGTGCCAGCCCTGATCCATCTAGCTTTTCTAGCGGGGGAATCGCGTGATCCTCTTGTCTCAGCGCTTTTGCCATTTTCCATAAGCTGTTGTCCTTTGACGTGCGTGACGTAACTTTCTTCGTCCAAAGTTTGCGTCTGAGGTCGGTGATCTCTTGCTTGATTTCCCGCTGTAGTGTGTTGTAGGCCGTTTTGAAGTAGCCGTCGCGCGTGTGATGGTAGATGCGTCGCAGGCGATTTTTCTCCTTAATGAGCGATAAGACGTGCTCGGGAAGCTTGATCGTGTATGTCTGTTCGTCTTTGAGGGGGATGAAGGTGTCTTGTGCAAGTTGGATGATTTCGGTCAGAGTGCTTGCGGCTTGGTCGATCTCTTCCTTTGAGCGCAGGGTTGCCGACGTGAGATGTATTCGTTCGTTAATCTCTTTCTTGAATCCTTCCCAGTCGGCTTCCTTGTAGTTTCGACGCTTTCTGGGGCTCCTTGAAGTCGTTCCTCCTATACTGAAGCTCACGGGCAGGTGGTCCGACGACAGTTCGTCCAGCGTGCGCAATGGCGAGATGGTCTTGGCGTTCTTCTTAAGTACGATATCCAGAGTACTTGGGTACATTGCGCGTGCTGAGTGGAAAGTCGGTTTGTCCGGCGCTATTATCGTGTAGTTGTGCGTCTGCATATGTGAAAAGAGCGTTTTCCCATTCGCGTTGCCTCTGTAGTTGTTCCAATAATTGTGCTTGGCGTTCTGATCTCCTCCTAAGATGACAATAGGGCGCAAATTAAGTAATTTATCGAGATCTTCTCTTACCAGTATAGGTTGGGATGGTTGCAGTAGGCGGCGATGATGGTATGCGCTCTATCCTCTATGGTGACTTCGATAATCGTGGCTTCAGTATGCTTCAACTTCGGAGTAGGGATTCTTGTAGATGTGATGGTTTGACGAACGAATATGGCGGTGCCTCCGCCTGCGCCCTCCGGTCGGTCGTCTCGGTGTACTTCGAAGCCGGGCACTCTCAGGGGAATGTCGGGTTTGAGATGAGTTTCTGTAATGAGAAAAATGTCAATGTTAGTATTGTTTGCCAGAGCGAGCAATTCGTCAATTTTAAAACGGATGCTGTGGGCATTCCACAGGAGGACGTTCACCATGTGGGGATCAGACTGTTTTTCTGTGACTCGGGTTTTATTAAATAACAAGTCCAGATTAATCAGATTAATATGTATTCTTAATATGGCGATACACGATTGAACATTTAACCTGTTGTCTTGCCAGCTGTCGGTAAGAGAGAGCTTCCGACCGGAATCTTATAATAGACAATGTAACGGCATAGACAATATAATATTATAATAGACAATGTAACATCTTCCTTTTTTTTTTTTTTAAGACATATTGTTCATGACATTTAATTTAACACTGTAAAAAGAAAAATAATACAACATACATAACTTATAGACATAAAAATTTTCAATCAAATTCAGAAAATGTAAACCTTTTTGGTTTATTTATTTGTCTTCCAGACTTTGTTTGGTGTCGGATGCCTGTATCACTTGTCGCAGACACCGGGACCAAATTTTTATCTGGAGCATTGGACGAAGTTGGTAGTTGTTCGATGTCATCATCGCCATTTTGTGTTAAAATACTTTCATAGGGTTTTACATTATATCTTAAATTATTTTGACTTAATCTAGATTTATCTAACATGAGATGTTTCCTATTTCTGCGGTATGTTGCACCATCTAAAGTTTTAATTACATATGAACGCGGGCAGTTAGTTAATAATTCAACAACAGTTGCTGGAATCCAATGACTTTGAGGAGTCTTTTTGAATAAAATTGGATCACCAGTTTTCAATGGTGGTAACTCCTTCGTATGAGAGTTGTACGATTTTTCCATTTTATTTTGATTTTTCCTCATCCCCTGTTGGTATTTTTGGAAACTAACTGTTCTAGGTTTTAATTGACTTGACTTAATTGGAATATTTACTCTAAGTTGTCTTGACATAAGAAGTTGTGACGGTGACGGTAAATTATCTTTTGGAGTATTTCGATAATGTAACAATGCAATATATTTATCAGTTTTTGATTCGTGACATTTTTTTAATATATTTTTTACAATTTTAACTCCACTTTCAGCTTGACCGTTGCTCTGCGGAAAGTTAGGACTAGTTGTAATATGTTCTATGTCCCACTCATATATAAAATTTTTAAATATAGCTGAAGTGAATGGAGGACCATTATCGCTGACAAGTTGTAATGGTATCCCATGACGAGCAAATATCGCTTTTAAATGCGTGACGACAAGGTTAGCTGTATAACCTGAATGTAAAGAGACTATTTCTATATATTTAGAATAATAATCCATGACGACTAAATAAATGGTATTATTAAATTGAAGCAAATCTACACCTACCCTTTCCCAAGGAAATGAAGCTATAGAATATGGAATAAGTGGTTCATTTCTATTGTTTGGTTTAAATTTATTGCAAATATTACATTGATCCACTTTATTTTGAATATCCGAATTCATATTTGGCCAGTATATTATGTTTCTAGCCAAATATTTTGATTTTGATATGCGTTGGTGACTTTCATGTATTTTGTTAAGCATGACAGGACGTAATATATTTGGGATGACAAGACTAGAACCTTTGAAAACTAAGTCATTGACGACGTGAATTTCACCTTGCATGTTCCAGTAAGGTTTTGTTGACGGTTCACATTTATTTTTTGTTGCGGGCCAGCCATTTACATAATATTTCTTTTAAATTCCTAAAGTAAAATCTTGTTCTGTAGCTACTTTTATTTCCTGTAATTTATTATCGGAAACTGCTAGACTCGAAATCAGTAAATTAACATGTACCTGCAGTTCTTTTTCTACTTCCGTTATCTCTGTCTCTGGCAAGGGTGCACGAGATAACGCGTCTGCTACATACATATATTTGCCTGGTACATAGGCGACATTGAGGTTATATTTTTGTAACGACATCATCATTCGTTGTAATCGTATTGGTACATCCGAAAGTGATTTTTTAAAGAGACTGACTAACGGTTTATGATCCGTTTCAACCTGCACAAGCTGTCCGTACAAGTATTGGTGAAATTTTTGGCAACCAAAAAGAATCGCATATAATTCTTTTTCAATCTGCGCGTAATTCTGCTGACATTGCGTAAGCGATTTAGAACCAAAAGCTAACGGTTTATTTTCTTGCATAATTACCGCTCCGACCGCTGACTGGCTAGCATCAACTGACAGAACTATCGGCTTGTTCATGTCATAGTGAGCTAAGACTGGCGCAGTACAAATAATATTTTGTAGACGTTTGAATGCTAGATCATGGTTCGCATCCCATGACCAGGCCGAATCCTTTTTTAAAAGGTTCCTAAAAATTTCTGATTCTATCGATAATTTTTTTATAAAAGAGCCTAGATAATTGACCATTCCTAAGAATCTTTGTAAATCTTTGACACAACTAGGTTTAGGCATTTCTTTAATGGCTTTAATTTTGGCATTATCTGGCTTGATTCCTTTATTATTAAAAATGTGACCTAAAAATTTTATTTCTGACTGACTAAAATGACATTTATCAACGTTAAATTTTAAATTGACTTCTCTAGCACGCTGAAAAACTTTTTCTAGACGTTGATTGTGAATTTCCTCATTTTCTCCAAAAACAAGAAAATCGTCGACAAATATTAGGACTCCTTCTATGTCTGAAAATATTTCTGTCATGACCCTAAAAAATATTTCTGGTGCTGAGTTTATACCATATGGCAAACGTAAAAATTGATATCTCCCAAATGGAGTTTGGAAAGTACAAAGATCTATGCTTTCTTCATCTAATTTCAGCATCCAAAAACCTGAATTTGCATCTAAATTAGAAAAAACATTGGCTCCGTTCAGTTTGTATCTGAGTTCTTCTAATGTAGGAAATTGAAAATGTGAGCGTTTAATAGCTTGATTTAAATTTCTAGGATCTAAACAAATTCTTAAACTTTTATTAGGTTTTTCAACAATTACCATTGAATTGACCCATGACGTTGGTTTTGTGACCTTTCGAACAACCATCAACTCCTCCATGCGGTCCAGTTCCTCCTTTAGACGTGTGTGTAGTTTGAACGGGACGCGTCTGCTGGCGTTGATTTTAGGCATCGCGTTTTGGTCGACGGTGATGTGATATTTGTGAGGCAGGCATCCAAGGCCCTGAAAAACATCATTATACACTTTTAGCATATTTTTTACATAATTATTATTGACATTGGCAGTGGTAAGTACATACTCTTTGTATTAGACATAGATCTTGACATGTTTGGAGACCTATGATTGTATGACAGTTCATGGGTGTTATTACAAAATCTATATTTGAAATTTCATTTTCATTATATTGACAAGATAAAATACAATGTCCTTTTACAGGAATATTATTACCAGAAAATGACTCTAATTTTTGACAGTAATTATTGATAGTATTATCGGATATTTTTAAATTCTTAAAAGTATTATAAGACATGACATTCACCATGGCTCCAGTATCAAGAATACAAGTGACATTTTTATCGTTAATTTTTAAATTAAAATTCCATACTGACAGTAGAGAATTGACATTTTGTTTTCTATTGTTTTGTGAAATTTTGACTGATTCTATATTACAAACTTCATTAGAATATTTATTTTTATTTGTCTGACTGACATGTGAGACGACTGATTTATTTTTAAAACAATAACGACTGAAGTGACCTATTTTATGACAAGTGTTACACTTAACTTTCGTCGCTGGACATGAATGACGGTGTATCTGACCACATCTTTGACATATTTTGTTGCTGGGGGACGTATTTCTCCTCTGCGACGGTGACCTGACGTGTGGTTGACTGTGGTACTGCTCTCTGCCCCTTGGCGACTGACTGCTCGGCTGACGATGGAGAGATGGACTTGAAGGCCTCCCTCGCCTTTCGAAGTGATGACTGCTGGTTGCGACGGCATGTACTTCAGCACTCAATAGTACGGCATCCTTCTGTGAAATCACCATTGTCTTCGCGATATCTACGGCTTGGTCCAGAGTTATTTTATCCGTTTGTAATAATTTTTCTTTAATGCTATTGTGTCTTGAATGCATGTTCGAAATAAATATATTTAATACCAATGACGAGCGTAAATTGCCAAAATCACAGTTGTGACTTTTATTATTTAATTCCGCTATGAAGTCTTCCATGGACATGTGTTCACTCTGTTTCGTATTAAAGAAAATGTGTCTTTCCATTGTTAGATTTTTCTTCGGCACACAATGATTATTAAATAGGTCCACAACTTCTTTATACGTGATTGACTTAATATCAACGTTAAACGAATTGTAAATTTGTAACCCAGTTCTTCCCATATTGTAAAGTAATTTTGCAATCTTTTTGTGTTCTGCCTCTTGATCTGCTCCTGTAGCCATTAAATATATTTCAAAACTTTGAATCCACGACGTCCATTCTGTAGGTATGAAGGTATTCATTAATTTCGTACCGGAGTTTTCACGTGTTTCCGCCATTATTCGAACGTATTTTCGTCTCCGTTGGCAATCACTATTTTTTGACACTATTATGTAGGTAATTTCGACAAATAGTTATATCACAACACTTCTGACACCATGTTTTTCTGTGACTCGGGTTTTATTAAATAACAAGTCCAGATTAATCAGATTAATATGTATTCTAGGGTTCAGTTTGTCCTGGTCATCCGCCTCCAAGACCTAGACAAACCTCACCCCATGAACCCGGGCACCCCTGCTGAATCACCAAAGTCGCCTAAGGAAAAGCCTATATGGATTAAAACAAGCAAGCCATGTTTGGAACATAAAATTGGATGCATGCCTGAAGAATATTGGGTTTCAACAGTCAAGATATGATCCATGTGTGTATGTGAAAAATGAAAATGCGACTGTGTTGATCATTGCTGTTTGGATGGATGATCTTCTTATTTTTTCTAGCGACAAATCACAAAAATATGCTGTTAAAAATCAGCTCAAAGAAAGTTTCAAAATGACTGATATCGGTGAAGCCAAATATGTGTTGGGATTCCAGTTGTCTCGAGACAGGCAAAAGAAGAAGCTGTGGATAAGTCAACAGAGCTATATTGAACAGGTTCTGAAGCGCTTCAATATGTATGGATGCAACCCTGTGGATACACCACTAAGTCCTAATGAAAAAACTCTCAAAACAGCAATCACCAAAAGATGAGAACACCTCAGCCACGATGAAAAATATTCCGTACCAAGAGGCAGTCGGTAGTTTGTTATTTGCCTCTCAAGTTACCCGACCTGACATTTCATTTGCGGTTAGTTATGTGAGTCGTTTCAATAACAATCCAGGTCAAGCGCACTGGGCTGTAGTCAAACGAATCATGCGTTACTTAAATTGTACTGCAGATTGGAAGCTGGAGTTTGATGGATGCACACCCTCTTCAATTGTTGGTTTCTGTGATGCTGATTGGGCCAGTGATTGTGACGAAAGGCGATCTGTGACAGGCTACATTTTTACTAAATGTAAAGGAGCTGTTTCTTGGGGGACAAAAAAACAACCAACTGTGGCGCTATCGACAACCGAAGCAGAGTACATGTCCATGTATGCTGCGACACAGGAGGCATTGTGGTTAAGAGGTCTGGCTCAGGAAATCGACAGTGCAGTATATGACACTCCTACAGTTATCCATGTGGACAATCAGGGAGCGGCAAATCTAAGCCAGAACCAAACATATAGATTTGCGACATCACTTCCTTCGTGAGAAAATCCAGTGCCAACTAATTGAATTCAAATACATCCCTACAAATAAAATGGTAGCCGACTCTCTCACCAAAGCTTTGGATAGAGAGAAATTGATGAGATGCATTTGCAATCAGGGTATCATCAAATAGGGAGGGTGTTGGAATATTTGATGCTGTCAACACTGATAGTTCCGGAACAATCTTCTTTTGTTATTTTTTCTTCTGTTTGAAATTGAGTCAACTAATGTTAGTTTACCTGACAATAAAATACATCTGTACCTTGCAATTATGTCTATTTAATTACGAACTAACAAAACGGCGGGTAAAACCATTTATTTTAAATATGCTTTTTTTGAGTCAGGGTATTTGATGCGTTGAGTCCAAATTTTTAGAATAACCTACCACACGGTCTGATGTCAGAAAATGAACAAAGTAAATTCAAAATACTTAAAAAGAATCAAAAATACACTAACTTATAGGTTTGGCCTTGGGCTTCGAATCATTTTATCAGATTTCCAGGTGCTACGATCAAAATATTTATCAGTTTCCTTTCTGTTTTACAAAATACGAACGGGTAAAAAATTAATTTGTCTGTCTTCACTTTTATGCACTTTTTTACATGTTCTTACTGGTGAGGGGAACAAACCAAGTTGTGCGGGGAGGGAGGTTTTCATTAAGGTTTTCTTTGCCTTTGGTTGTAGAGTAAACCATTTTGGGTCAACGAGCATACATACTATGGTCCCCATTTTGTCATATTTGATTCTCCATAGCATGCAGAGTGACCTTTCGTTCTTCAATTTCAAATAAAAAACACCTTTATTTTATAAAATAAACAAGTAGATACAAAGGGAGAAGCTTACAGATATTTATTTTCTTACAGCTTATCTAATTAATAATGAGGTGTGGTGTTATGGAGACATTACTGTAAAAATAAATTTCCCACGGGAATGAAATGTTCTTTTCGGTATGAAAAGTAACTTATTGCACTTCCCAGCCCACCCTATGCAAAACATCTTGTCGATCGGTCGCTCCATTGTGACGTGAAAGAATGACCTTGGGATTGATTAACTCGATTTTCCTTAGGAAATATATTTAAAAATAAGTATCTTTTTTACTGTTCTTACTTAAACTTGATATGTAAAAATGGATGCTAAAACTAACTATAGAACCTAAAATTCTAAATTCTATAAAAAAATTCTACAAAATAATCTATTCTCTCTTCAAATTGCACTATTCTTAATTCTCTTAATTATTGTAGTTATTTTAGATAATTTAGTACCGATAACATTTATCCAAATCATTAATCGAACTGATCTATTATTTATATTTCCTAAATCTATCTATTTTCATTTACTCAATTTAATTTTAATGCTTTTAATACTTATATTATACACTTTTATCATATATTATATTATGCACCTCTATTATACTTTTATTATAAACTTATATTATACAATTTTACTCGATAAAAATAATTTACTTTGTTCAATTAGCAAAGCTTATTCAATCTACATACAATATTTAACTAAAATTGTAAATCATATTGATCATTTAATTATATTTTCTATACTTATCTATATTAACTTACTACACTTAATTTTACTTATTTTAATTCTTAAAATTTTGCAATTATGTGATTCCCCTAAAATTCTCAATTCTCAAATTATCTTTCATGATCTTATTTACACCTATTTATCTAAATTACCCTTTTATACCAATTATTTTACATTCAAATGTTATTATACTACATGTATTTATTACCCAAATTATTATAATTATTTTAACATCAAATTTTATTGTTCTAAATGTTTTTACTACCCAAATTATTTTAACTACTTTACCAACAAATCTTATTGTTAAAATTGTTTTTATAACCTAAATTATTTTATTTATTTTAACAACAAATTTTATTGTTCAAATTGTTTTTTTACTCCAAACTATTATAATCGTTTCTTATATTTTAAAAATCGTAATATTTCAATTTTCTTTGTCATCTTAGTATTTATTCTCCTAATCGTTTCAGTACCTTCACTTATTTCCACCAACTTCATCCATAAATTTTTAATGTCTTATTATAAGCCTTCCAATCACTCTAAGTATGCAATCCTTTTAAAATTTTCAATTTCTACATTTCTATTTATTCCTATATCTAATGAAATTTTTTTCCTGTTATAAAACATATAATCTGTCTGTCCATATTGGATATTCCTATGCTTATCATTAACTTATCTATTGCAAATTATTTCTATTTTTTTTTCCTCCAATTAGCCTGATACGTTTTGTCTTTACATTATTCTTAATTCTCTTAATTATTGTAGTCACTTTAGATAATTTTGTACTGATAACATTTATCCAAATAGTCAATCCAACTGATCTATCATTTACATTCCCTAGATTTATCTTTGTTCATTGACTCAATTTAATTTTAATTAATTTAATGCTTATATTACACACTTACACAAATACTCACCAACATAGCTGAAAACATGGAACATATAGACTCGGACAACCAACACTACTGTATAAGTACAAACGACATTAATCTATGGACCAATATCACAAAAGAAAAAAATAAAATCAAAATATTGCACCAAAACATCAGATCGATTTAATATATTATAATAAAACGAATATAAAACTTTATTCCACTTAATTTTATTGGACCGTAACCGGTTTCAGCTCGTCAAAGCCATCTTCAGACTGGTACAAATATTTCCTAGTCTACGGTTTATATACACAACATATTGGGGAGGGGGAGGGGGGTGGTCTACAAGGATTTTAATCAATTACAGTAATTATATTTGTTGCTAAGTCATTTTAGACTATCGAATTTCTAAATATTTTGGTTATTCCAGTAAGCTAATTACATTGGGTTTGCAGCACACTTCAATGATGATTAGGGAAAAACCTTACAAGTAATATGAGTTACTAATGACCTAATTTTATTGTCAAATCGTTATTATATTTATGAAGTTTGGTATTTTTTATTGCTTTTTGAAGGGATACGTGTTTTCATTGGAGTTGAAATGGTCTAAACTAATTACATATTTTAATATCGAAAATTATTATGAAAATTAGACTGGATACAAAAGCGCGGACTTGGCAAATGAATCTAATTGCTTTATCTTTAAAAAGTTACTTTATGAAGGGGTACATGTTTACATTGGAGTAGGAATGGTCTAAACTAAATACCTATTTTAATTTCGAAATTATTATGAAAATTACAATGGATACAAAAGCGGAGACTTAGCAAATGATTCTAATTGCTTGTTCATTACAAAGTTAGATTCTATTTTTTTAGTTAAGCGGGTAATTTCTAAAGATTCTAGTCTATCCAGTTTATGACCTTTATTGCAAATATGGAGAACTTTAAAATCTCTGTCTTTATCAAATGAATGTTTATTTTCTAATAAGTGTGATGCTACATTCGACAATTCTCCTTTGTCATTCACCCAGTTTGTAAAATGTTCTTTAGTTCGGGTTTTGACTGACCTCCCAGTTTGACCTACGTAATACGATGGGCAGTTGGCACAATTCACTTGGTAAACGCCTGAGTTTTCAAGTTTTTCTCTTTTATCTTTATTATTAATTAAAATTCTCCCTAGAGAATTCACATTATAAAAAGCTGTTTTACATTTATCATTATTAGTTAATCTGGATATTTTAGTTGATATTTCGCCAATATAAGGGATTTTAACCCATTGTTTAGTAAAATCTTTTTCATTTTTATTATCGAGGCCTTGTGATATGATTGTTAATGTAAGTTTTTTATTCTTTTTCTTTAATATACTGTCAATAGTTTCGCTCTTGTATCCATTATTCTGTGCTATGGTTTTTATAATATTTAATTCATTATTGTAATTTATATAATTCAAAGGCACATGTAAAAGTCTGTGAATGAGTGAATAGAATACTGATAATTTATGTGAAATGTGATGTCTAGATGTATTGTGTATGATGTTATCACTATATGTAGGTTTTCTATATATCGAAAATTCTAATTTTTTGTTGATGATTTCTATACCTATGTCGAGAAAGTTAATCTTATTTCCCCCCATTTCCATTGTAAATTGGATCGATTTATTAATTTTATTTATTTCTTTTAGAAATATATCTAATTGCCTGTGTGTTCCTGTCCAGATAATCAGAATGTCATCTACGTATCTCCGATAGAAGGCAATTTTTTTAAAAGATTTTAATTTTTCGATGGATTCTTCGATATAATCCATAAAGAATTCAGCTAGGACCGGTGAGATCGGGCTCCCCATGGCCAAGCCACTAGATTGAATATAATAGTTATTATTGAATCTAAAGTAATTTTGTTCTATACATGTATTTAGTAGTCTTGTTATTTCTTTACGTTTGATCAAATTAATGTTTATTTTTTCCATGTAATTATTAATAATTATTTTTAATTCTTTTGTTGTTATATTTGAGAACAAACTAACAACATCAAATGAAACTAAGGTAGCATTATTAGGTACCGAGATGTCTTTAATAAGGTCTATAAGTTGTAGGGAATTTATTATTCCGTATTTAGGTTTAAAATTAAGAGTATTTTTAATTCGAGTATTTTTAATTCGATAGTCTAAAATGACTTAGCAACAAATATAATTACTGTAATTGATTAAAATCCTTGTAGACCACCCCCCTCCCCCTCCCCAATATGTTGTGTATATAAACCGTAGACTAGGAAATATTTGTACCAGTCTGAAGATGGCTTTGACGAGCTGAAACCGGTTACGGTCCAATAAAATTAAGTGGAATAAAGTTTTATATTCGTTTTATTATAATATATTATAATGGAATTCCACCATGAAATATCACTCTCAAAAATAGAAATATTAAAAATCAGATCGATTAATAAAAATTTTGATGAATTCACTATATACCTAGAACAACTAGATAATAACTTCGATATAATTGTGCTGACAGAATTCTGGTTGAATGAAAAATATATTCCAAAAACAATTGAACACTACAACACACACCACACAAAAAAACACAAAAATCAAAATGATGGCATAGTCGTATACACTAATGATAAAATAAACATATTCATCCAAGAAATACATATCGTAGACTCCAACTGCATACAAATAACATATGAAAAAGAAACGTGTATTCTTGAAATGTACAGATCTCCATCCAAAAACAATATTACAAATTTCCTAACTGCACTTAATAATACATTAAATGATCTCAACAAATACAAAAATATTATCATCATTGGAGACCTAAACAAAAACACTCTACAAAACGGACACCCACAAAACTTAGAATACCTAACAATACTAGCACAGCATGGACTGGAGCCAACGATAAATGTTCCAACACGGGTCACACACATATGTATAGATCATATAATGATCAAAACAAAACTAAAAACCAAAACCATAGTACTTGAAAGCACTATTACAGATCACTACATGAATATGAAAGCAATAGATACCGAAAACACAAAACCTAACCAACATAAAATATTCACAAAAAAAATAATTGACTACACAAACTTAAAAGAAAAACTCAACAAAATAGACTGGAGTACAATATACCAAATGGAGAAGGTCGAAGAGGCCTGGGACAAATTTAAAACAATTTTAGCGCAAGAAATAAATAATAACACTACTCTAAAACAAGTAAAACTTACACACAAAGCTAAAAAAATTAAACTATGGACAACGCAGGGAATATTAAACTGTATTCGTAAGCGAGACAGAATTCACAAACAAATTAAACATACGCCATGACATACAACAACTTAATTACTACAAAAGATATAGAAACATCTGCACGAAAATTATTAGAGTAGCTAAGGAGTTGTATTTTAGAGAAAAACTTTAAAAAAAAGAAAACAATATCCTGTGGAGGACAAACAAAGGACACTATTCTGCATCGTCTGGCCACCCGATTGGTCCCTCAGGCACCAATTGGATGCAGACCTTTCCTCAAGCAACTTGCCTCGCTTGCATCAGAAACTAACGATTCATTCTGCTTTAACTCTCGGTCAGGAGTCGCTGGTCTTTAATATTTGTTCGCCCTTCACATTACTTTATTATTGCATATATTTAAATTGGAGATTTATGTGTCTGTAAATAGTGTTAATAAACTTATAAGTATAGAATCGTCTTACTTATTCCCTTTGCCATCTACACACTTACACAATAAACACATCAACTCCCAAAGTGGTGACCCCTGTGAATAAACGAAATACGCGAAATAATATCTAATTTGCAATCGTAATCAACACGAATTTAACTATAAAGTGAATCAACAACCAAGCCTTTTGACCGAAGGTTTAAGGCAGAATCCCGGGCAAATTAACTCTGTGAGTATCTTTTTATCATTTATCACAACTACAATAATTTATATTTTCTTGAAATATCTTAAACATTCATATCGTAAAATACGATTTATTCTTGCTTGCCAAATATATTGTTCAAATTTTGTTGCAATAAATTATCGCCCGGTAATCAAAAATTTAAATTAATAATACCTACAACCAGTAACACAGTATTACCTACACTGTTTTCAGATAATAAATGCATGTCAACCCATAATAAAAACTTTTTTTGCAATGGATTAAGCTTGCCTAAATTTACATTTCAGGAAATTCATCATCGAGGAACCTTCAGTCAAATACCTACTGACAGCCTGCAGCTCGCAGCCGGTAATTAGCAGCCTCACGGGAGCTGAGATATTATCACGGACCTTTGTCGTCGCACAACGGAATATATTTTTAAAAAGTATCCTTTTTAAACTGGTATTCTTGTATAAGGTACTGTATCTGACCCCAAAATATAGTGTCCTTTTATAATTTGTATTACAGGTTTTTAAATAAGTATTTTATTGTCGCAAAATATTTTCCAATGGTATTCAGTAATCTCAATCCTCGACAACATGTCTACCGACGAAGCAAACTCCTCAAATTCCTCAAGCAAACCTCAAGATGCTTCTGAACAACATCGAATTGGCGTCAAACTACCTCCTTGTTGGCTGGTCCGGGTCTCACAGACAGCGCAATTACACGCGCAATCTGGATGCAACGACTTTCGCAAAATATTCAAGCAATCCTTTCCACATTTCCGGAGGAACAACTCTCCATCATGGCAGAAAAAGCTGACAAAAACCTCGAAGTTTACAACTAACCCGAAACATGCCGTGTCGACAGCTCTCATCAAGGATTTCTCAACACTTCTACCGAGAAACTCCTCATCATGCTCCAAAAACAAATGGCAGATTTAACCAGCGAAATCGAGCATTTGAAGTCACAACATGGTCGAGGCTCACAACACCAGTCTAGCCGACAAACATTCTCTCGCCAGAAATCAGGCGACAATAATTATTCGCCAACTCGTGCGAACTACTCAACCAGACGGAACTCGTCTCAACAAAATGGAACTACAAACCAATATTGTTTTTACCACAATCAATTTGGAAGAAAAGTCTACAAATGTATAGCGCCGTGCACATTCAATTCGAATCATCGCCCTAATTGCGATATTTCAAAAATCTTAAACAACTTTGGCACAACAATCAAAATCCACGACGCGCGGTGTGAAGCATGTCGCCGTTTTCACTCGCAGAAGTATCACGCTACGACAACTAGTCTAGCTAACTCTGCTCCTGTTCAACCAGAACAGGCAGAGGGCCTTGCCTCTGTTCAACCAGAACAAGTTTCGGTCAAACCGGTTTCGCGGCAGCAACTAGCCCCCGCAAACCAACTCCACCATTGCTAACCGCACCTCGCGGCGCTGGATCCAGCATAATTTTTCGGTTCTGCACGTAACAACGTATCGTCACTTGGAGACACCAGAATAAACAAACCTTGCACCTACGGCTTGACTACTTCCAGAGCAAACAACATTACACAGCTCCTGCAAATATATGTCCAAAACCATTGCCCGTAACACTCGACAGCAACCAGCAATCAGTCGCATCGCCATGTTACTCAAGAAAGAAGAAAGAAGAAAAAAAAAATTTTCTCCAAAAAAAAAAACAACAATAATAATATAATAATTTTTTGTGCACTTCCATATAAAAAAAAAAAAAAAAAAACATTTTTTCTAATAGCAACTATCCCTGTTATAACTTTACTGTATTTAAATTAACATCATGCATTTATTTTCAAGTAGTCAAATTTACTGCATTCCTAACACTACTATTATTTGTTCAAAATGAGTTTATCGCTAAATAATAAATACTATTAGCAAGTAATTAGCGAGCGCACAGTCTACTTACACAGAAATATTATTACGAGCTCTTTCAATGTAAACATTAGGTACCTATGTACTCCAGTCCTTTAATGCGCTGCGCTTGGCCGAAGTACCTACCTTCTTACCTATCATGAGTCATTTATTTTATAACAGTTACTCATTGCAATCAACTTGAGCTGTTATTAATTTCAATTAGAGTTAGAAACTTTTTTAAATATTATCTTCTTTTATCAATTAATATTTAACCAAATAAGTCTGATAAAATAATTTTTCAAATTTTTCAAATCTTTAAACAAAATTATTATAATAAATTAAAACTCAACTCAATTCAAACTTTGTTATATCTCGGCCAATATAAGAGACTAATACATTGCCATATTAGGTACATTTCTTGAATTTTCTAACAATTCACTTTCCATGCCCACAGGTCCCGACGTTGACCAACCCCCGGAGCCTTCTCACTAGGGGTTGTAATGGTGTAGGAGTCTTCGGGAAGGGGGCTCATGTGGAGGACGAACAAAGGACACTATTCTGCATCGTCTGGCCACCCGATTGGTCCCTCAGGCACCAATTGGATGCAGACCTTTCCTCAAGCAACTGGCCTCGCTTGCATCAAAAACTAACGATTCATTCTGCTTTAACTCTCGGTCAGGAGCCGCTGGTCTTTAATATTTGTTCGCCCTTCACATTACTTTATTATTGCATATATTTAAATTGGAGATTTATGTGTCTGTAAATAGTGTTAATAAACTTGTAAGTATAGAATCGTCTTACTTATTCGCTTTGCCATCTACACACTTACACAATAAACACATCAACCCCCCAAAACCCAAAGGAAATATGGAAAATATTAAAAGAAGTTACATACACACAAAAATTCAAACAAGAAAATACAATCGAACATCTAAACATTAACTCAAAAAACGTAGACACCAATACAAATAAAGAAACTATAGCAAATCATGTAAATAACTTCTTCGCCAGTATAGGAAAAGTCTTAGCGAACCGTAAAATTCTCAACACAAACAAACAGTTCAAACATCAATACACAACCGACACAACACAGATTTGCAATAAAAACAACTTCGGAAGAGGAAATTGACAAAATAATAAACACATTAAAAAACCGTATTGCTCCTGGATTAGATAAGATAACGACGGATTGCATTAAGATAATAAAAACCGAAATTTTAAAACCCATAACACACTTAATCAATCTAAGTATAACACACTCCTGCTTCCCTAGTACTCTTAAAAAACAACTGGTGATCCCTATTTACAAATCTGGAGACAAAATGCAAATAACTAACTATAGATCTATCACTTTGTTAAACTCGCTTTCAAAAATTTTCGACAGAGTAATACAAAACCAAATTATAATATACCTGGAAGAAAATAAATTAATCTCGGAAAAACAATATGGATTTTGAGAAAAAATAGGCACAGAAGAAGCTTTGGCGTGTACAATAGACTATATACATAGCAATTTAGATCAAGGGTATAAATGCATAGCGATATACCTAGATTTAGCTAAAGCTTTCGATTCAATCTGCCACCAAACGCTTTTTAAAAAATTAGAAAACATAGGCATCAAAGGCAAGGAACCCCAACTATTAAAAAGTTATATGAGTAACAGAACACAGCAAGTAAAAATTAACAACCATATTAGCAAGCCACTACCAATTACATATGGAGTTCCACAAAGAAGCATACTAGGGCCCGTTCTTTTCACTATTTACATTAATGAACTTTGCAGCATGAAAATAGACGGTGAAATAGTTAGTTATGCAGACGACACAGTTTTACTCTTTAAATCTAAGGATTGGAAAAATGCATATAACATAGCGAATTTAGGAATCACGCGAGTGAAATCATGGCTAGACTCAAACATACTTACACTGAACATATCGAAAACAAAATTCACAACGTACAGTATAAATAGCACAGGACAGCCAAAAAATAACACAAACACCATAAAAATACACGAATGTTTAAACACCAACATTTGCGTTTGCCCTCCTCTAGAAAAAAAAAGAACAAATAAAGTATCTAGGAATCATGATGATGACGATGTCTTCACCATCTGGCCTCATGGAACAGAGAAACTGAATGAATTTCTGAATTATCTTAATTCACTCCACAGTAAAATCAAGTTCACAATGGAAGTGGAAAACGATGCAAAAATCCTGCCTTTTCTAGATGTGGAGGTGATGCGAAAAGAAGATGGTAATCTAGGACCACTGTATATAGAAAACCAACGCACACAAATCGGTATCTACATGCCGATTCGCATCACCACCCAGCGCAGAAGAGAGGACTTATCCATACGTTGGTGACGCAAGCGACCTGAATATGTGAAGAAACTAAAATTGAAGCAGAACTTACAAAGCTGACCGATGCACTGGAACGCAACGGTTACCCAGCAAGTCAGACAAGGCAAATCATAAGAGCCAAATCTACACCAAATGAAGACAGAGCTAAACAAGAGTTAAAAGGCTGCGCTTTCCTGCCTTACGTTCACAATGTGACAGACAGAATCGCCAGGCTGTTGAGAAAAGATAGCATCAAGACTGTCTTCGGTGCCACAACTAAAATTCAAGACCTACTGAGGTCTGCAAACACGAAGTTTCCTCTGGAAGCAGATGGAGTGTATAAACTCAGCTGTTCCAGATGTGACAAGGTTTATGTAGGCCAAACAGAGCGGACGATCTCCAAAAGGATAGCAGAACACTTTCGTGCTTGCAAACTCGGCCACCCTGATAAATCGGCAATCACTGAGCACTTAATCGAAACCGGCCATTACTTTGGATTTGTTCCTGAGGTCTTAGGAAGACCCAAAAGTTATAGAGCACGCCTAATTACTGAGGCAATTGAAATCTACAAAAATCCTTTTAATATTAATAGAGACGACGGAGCTAAGCTCAATAGCTCTTGGTATCCGGTGATTGACGGCTACACCAAAGCTAAACGCAAAAAACATGTCTTAGTATACAGTAATGCCAGCTCGTGGTAAACCATTTTGTGGTATAACTTTATATTAACTAAATTCGCTTTAACCAGTGTAATTCTAATTCTAGTAAAATTTCATTTAATATTAATAGAGCAAAAAAACCATGTCTAAGTATACAATAATGCCAGCTCGTGGTAAACCATTTTGATTTATATTGACTAAATTCGCTTTAACCATTGTAATTCTGTTTATTAAATTCTTACCATTGTGATCTCTAATTTTAGAATTCATTAAGAGATGGAGCCACTTCGCTCGGCGTCTCGCAAACGGACTTGCCCCTGACTAGCATAAATACCACGTTTTAATGAACTTTCTATTCCGTTCCGCGGCAATGACGCCACTGCTTGTCGCGATTCTTTGTACTGGTGAAAGTTAACCATTGTAATTTTATTTTATTATTATTATTTTTAATTTTTTTTTTTAATTCTTGCCATTGTGATTTCTAATTTTAGATTTCATTAAGAGATGGAGCCACTTCCGTCGGCATCTCGCAAATGGACTTGCTCCTGGCTAGCATAAATACCACGTTTTAATGAACTTTCTATTCCGTTCCACGGCGATGACGCCACTGCTTGTCACGAGTATTTTGTACTGGTGAAAGTTAGTGGTGCTGGCGACACGGTATCGCTTCGAAGTAAATAAGCACACACTTCACGACTAAAAATTACACATCTACCGGATCTGACGGATCTGCCCTGATGATGGACACTGCAACGATGTCCGAAACGTTGGCTAAAGAAGGAGGTAGCGCAAAACGGCATAACACCCCAAAAACAAATAACGAAAATGCTTTTGGCCGTAAAAATCTTAAAACTTATCAGACACAACCTTACTCATACTTAAGAAAAACTTAAGAAATTCTCATGCTCTTTTTGTAAATATTCATGTTCACAGAAGACAAACTTAAATACACATATGGACACTCATACTAAAGAAAAACTATTTTCTTGCATTTACTGTAACTATGCATGTTCACGGAAACCATTCTTAATTACACACATTCGAACTCATACCAAAGAAAAACCATTCTTGTGCTCTTATTGCAACTATTCTTGTTCACCGAAATCCGCTTAACTACACACAAACGCACTCATACTTAAGAAATGCCATTCTGATGCACTAACTGTTACAATACATATTCAAATAACTTAAATTGAATTATACAAACGCGCACTCACACTAAATTAAAACCATTCTTGTGCTCTAACTAGAATTATTCATTTGCACACCGCTCTTTTATGACTAGGTAGCAGAGTATCTAACTTATTATTTCTTTTTTAGTATCCAGGTATGATTATCTTACTTAGTCAATACGATACTTATACCAATATAGTTTAACGTAATCATCATAGTTTTCTTGTATTTTTTTAAATTTATATGTTATTTATTTATTTATTATTTATTTATTTACTCCCTTTTTCGGGGCTTTTACATATGAATTGTAAGAAATATTTATTGTACATAACTGAACTGCCTTCGTAACAATATTTTATATTTGTTTAAAGATAAATTGAAGATATCCACTGACTTGGTATAATTGTTTCCCTCCATTAGAATTCTGGGAAAAGAGGATTACATATGGTAGTTAGTTCCAGAATTACTGCACTGAAATAAATCCTGACTTCTTGTACTACGTAGTGGAATCCAGATGCTTATAAATTCGAGCAATACCGGACTGTCAACTAAATCATTTAGTATTTTATACTGAAATACCAAGTCAGTGAAAGTTCTTTTGTCTGACAATTTGAGCATATTCATATAATTCAAAATAGTATTGTAGTTCAACATAATTGCTTACCCATTTTAAAATTAAGAAAACGTAATAATTTGTTTTGTATTCTTTCAACTGCTTGTACATGTTTAATGTAATATGGGTTCCAGACGGGAGAATTGTATTCAAGTTGACTTCTAACATATGCAAAATATAACAGTTTAATACACTTTATATTGTTAAAATTTCTAGTTAGCCTAGTTATAAATCCCAACATTTTTAAGGCCTTATTAGAGATTTCTGTTATGTGGTTAACAAATGAAAGATTTGATTGAAAAGTGATGTCCAAGTCTTTAATTCGTGTTAATGTCTCCAGAGTTTTGTTATCAATGTTGTAATTAAAGATCACTGAATTTCGAGAAAATCTAACTATATGACATTTTGAGATATTTAAGTAAAGTCTACTTTCATTACACCAAATTAACAATTTGTTGATATTATCTTGAAGAATTTTGCAATGGTAAATATTTTGAATTATTCTAAAAATGTTGATGTCATCAGCAAAAAGTAAGATAAATACATCATGAAATATTTTTGTAAGATCATTTATAAAGAAGATAAATAATATTGGGCCAAGGTGGAACCCTGTGGAACTCCAGTTGTTGCATAAATTTTTTCCGACAAGGAGGATTTTATTCTAACAATTTGTTGTCTTCCAGTAAGATATCTTTCAAACCAGGCTAATATACTGCCACGTATACCAATCTTTTCTAATTTCCAAATGAGAAGTTTATAGGAAACTGAATCAAAGGTTTTAAGTACTAAAATCAGTATAGACAGAGTCAATTTGTTTTTTTTTTCTTTAAAAGCATTTGTTATAAAATTTTCATAAATAATCAAGTTGGAAAGTGTACTTCTATCTGGCATAAATTCAAACTGGTAGGTAAGGTAATATTACAGGTTTTATTTGGGCAAAAAGTTTGTCAAGTATGAAGCTTTCAAATAGTTTCGGTATGGTGTATTGAACGCATATTGGTCTGTAATTACAAACGTCACTTTTATCGCCCTTTTTGAAAATTGGAGTCAAATAACTAGTTTTCCACTTATCGGGAAAAATTCCACTGGATAAAGATAAATTAAAAAGTTTGGATAATGGAGAAGAGCAATTACTTTGATACATTCTTTGATAAATATTGTGGCGATATTATCCGATACCGCAGATTTATCGATATCTAATGATTTAACTTTTAGTTACTATATCAGAGAGACTTATGGTACAATGCGAAACATCAAGAGTTTCATCTAGAGTTTTTGATGGAAAAGGAGCATTATTTGAGTCTGTTGAATAAACACTTTTAAAAATTTTTGCAAACAAGTTAACAATACCAGTATTATTGCTATGACTGCCATTTAGGTGTATAATGCTCGGGAATTCAGAATCATCTTCTTTAAGAGGTTTATAATATTTCCAAAAATAATTAACATTGTTTATTATGGAGTTTTGAATTTCATTTATATGGTTACGGTAGCAAGTCATAGAATTTTAATACATAAAGTTCTTAAATATTTAAATTCACTGTAATCAGAATTTTTTTTAAATTTATATTCTTTCAGCCTTACTACAAAACCCAGTGAAAATTTTATTCAATTGACAAACGGCCGCGGATGTGAAAACATTACTAATAAAAAAATTGTTCATTGAAAAAAATACACTTGCTTTACACGGCCTGAGACGGTAGTTTATCTCTGTTTTAGTAATGATATCTGAACAAAATTTGAAATTTTTCCAAAGTGCTTTGAATGTTCTATATATTTCTTATTTTTGAAGGTGTCGTAAAAGCAAATACCATTTATGAAAACTAGATAAAATTACCTTTTAGATTTATGTAATTGAAATACACTTTAGTTTTTAAAAACTGCCATATATTAAGATTGAAACGCGAAAAAAAAATGGATTTTTTTTTTACCAAAACATATTTGATGAAAGTGTGCGGAAATTTATAAAAAAACAAAATTTAAAAAATACGGACCTTTTGTGTAATGAATTTGGAACAAAACTGTCACCTCACTTTTTCCTCGTGCATACAATAAAAAAATGTTTTTTTTTTTATTGCCAAAAAACTAACCTAAAAAAATAATAACGACTTTTATAACAGATTTCTTACAACTCTGAAGACGTTAATTTCATTGATACGTTTAGGAACACTTGTATTAGATATTAATATTTAAAAAAACACCCTTTTTATGAAATTCACATAAAATAAAATACTTTAAATATAAATTTGAATTTTCATGTTTTACATAAAATACTTATTGACATTTCAATTTTCAAAGTATGATTATGGTTATTATAACTTGACTAAAACTTATTAAAAACCACAAAAAACAAGGCAAATATATCAATTATGCGAATGTAATAGTGAATTAGTCATATTAATAGATATTACGATCAGATTTGTGTAATATTTCACACACACCCGCGGAGTGAGCTTTTTTTGGCAAATGACGAATGCGAAGGCGCCGCCACCTAGCGGTTCTGTTGGAAAACAAACAATCAAATTATGTACACCATGAAAAATTGCATTGTTGCCAGATATAAAATACATTTTAAGATCAAATCTTATTAGTAATGTTATCGTGTTTTAATGTATTTTGGTTTTATTCATGTTGCTGCTGCAACACAGCTTATCGGCCGTGCTGTGGTTTTTTTTTTAGTAAGGCTGTCTATGTTTAAGTTTTTTGGTGATAAGTAGATTTATAAGTTCTTTGGAGTACACATTTTGGATAGGTGTGTGGCTTACATATTTCGGTTGGAATATAAATGCTAATAGCCTTTCCCAAAAACAGAATAAAATTTATTGGTAGCTGTGTTGATATCATCATATTGCATTGATGACCAATCAAAAGAGAGGAGATAATTACAAATTTTTTCGTAATCAGTTTTGAAAAAAATTTGGTAAATGTTATATAATATAATAAGTGTAATTTACGGTGGAGAATGAAACACACATCTAGTCGCAAGGATGTTTATTCCGGAACTGGCCGGTTACAAGTATTGTTTGATGAAACCTACGCAGTAGGTAGCATTACCATATTACAATAAGGAATCCCAGAGAATAATTTGACTCCGACTGTAACTTCACAACCAATCTACGTGATTGTTATAAGTATCTAAGATCTACAAGTTTACAATATACCTACACATTTGAGCTGTGAGCCAATATGGAGCCAATTAACCTAATCTTTGTGTACAAGACCTGTAGGCCTGCACGAAAACTGTAAACAATAAGCGCCGGCACACAGAGACGCCCGACAATTGCATTTTCTTGATTGAGATATTTTCTCACCTTGACGGCTGTTAAAGTTCCGTGGCATGGTTACTGCAAAATACAAATATGCATTGTAAGGAGAGAGTAGCTGGTTACTGAAGCGTCTATGCTGGACGGGTATCTTCTGCTGCGCATTAAGGTGGAGTGCTATTGGGTCTTCCACCATGCATTGTGAGATGGAATGCTGTTGGTTGCTAATCGAGAACGTAATCGTAATCGAGACGGTCTGCGCCCCAGATGGTGTATGTTCTCATGAATTGCTGCGTATATGGCACCAGCATCATAGGGGATTGTCACAGCAACTCACAATAAAGCTGGCTTGTCATTGCATGGCGGTGGGTCGCTAGTATTTTATTAGGCGTGGCCGGAGTCCTTGTCGCAGCCACTCACATGTTGATTGGCTTCAGGGTGATCGGTCTGCATTCTATTAGGCATTAGCACGGGTGCATAGCACGCATCTCTAAATAGTGTCATCATTTTACAGACGTGGTGGGAGACCTTATCATGCATCTTTTGGCATAGCCTACGCAGTACTTCCTCAGTTGATTCGAATTGTATATCCTCATCTTCACCGGGTTCCTAGCAGTTTCAGATAGTAGCGGTATGGTTGAGGGCTCGAGCGTCAGCATCAGAGCAGAGAGAAGCGAGGCTCGATGCAAGGGGGCCCCAGGCAAGCAGCCCAGAGCAAGATGGCCAGTGGTAGCGCAGCGAGTTCAAGGGCGTCATGCATCAGGGTTTCGTAGGTGTTATTCAATTTGTGCGGGATGATGAAGCCCACACAAGAGAAGGACAGACTGGAGTTTGATCAGGTAAGTCCAGCAAAAGTGAAATCGAGCAGCGTTTGGCTGGTCAGTCGAAGAGTGTTCAAGTTGGTAACACTTTATATTTGATATTTCTCCTAATGGAAGGGGCGTTCATCAAATTAGTTCATAACTTAATACAAATACTTTTAGGTCATGGTGAATTCAGGGGAAGACTGCACAGCCTGACCCTGCCTACCCATCCAAACTGTGCGTGTGGTGACCAGGCGCGGCCGCTGCCTCAAATTATAGGTGGTTCACCAAGCCATTCATAAAAAACGAAAGGTCGATATTATATTTAAAAAAAAATCTAGACATCATGCATAATTTTACATTATTTGCTAAGTATCTAAAAATATCATGTAACTGTAATAGTAAAAATATAGTGCGATGTAAAAACATGCTGATGTCTAGAGTTTAATATAGTGAATTGACCTGCCAGGTAAGTAGGTGTGTTTTATGTATCTGTTTGTAAATTCAAATAATTAAAATACATATAGCCTAGGAACTCATAATAAATTGTACAACGCAACATAACTAAAACGGCGCTCTAGTAATTATCCAATTATTATAGAATTATTCTGGTATCAATATTTTTAGAAGCATTTTACACTCCATTACTATTGATATTACATCTATTAGAAGATTAGTGGAAAGGGTGGGTGTGATATCCATTTAAAAATACTCAACCTTCCAAAGATAATAATAATAACGCAATAATCCAATAATAATAATTAACACACAAGAAATGTTTCACTCTGCGGCGTGGATCGCCAATATCGCCATTTACTGTCGTGACAACTTCGATCAATGGGTGACAAACAAATAATAATGTCAAAAAGGTACATCCCAAGGGCTCGAACAAGATAATGTCACACGAGACGCATAGCTGACCCTTTGACTAATGGTTACATTTTAGAAGAGAAATATTATTACTTAATATTATCTTGTTCAAACCTTACTACCGCTGGAACCAAAGCTTCGGAATATTTCCGAAGAATGCCGAAGATCTTCGGGTCGGCCGTGCAGCGCACGGTCAGCCGATTTTTAGTATGACATGTTTCTGACGTTTTGGGATTTTTTACTACGAGGATCATTCAAATTACGGGGCGCTTAGCTCTGGCGCGCGGTTTGGCATTGTACCTACCTCGGTTCCTCGCTCCTAGCGGGTAGCCGCCGTAACTGGCGGGTGGGAACAATGTGTTTATTTGGCCGTAATACATTGTTAATTGTTAGATTGATACATAATTATAATTAAATTTAAAGATTGTGCTCAATTTTATCAATTTAATAAATAAACACATTACGTAGAAATACGATGAGTTGTAAAATGATGTTGAATTTTTTTGGCGGTTCAGCGCGCCATTTCACGTTAGCGCCAGCCGCGCCTGTTGGTGACACACACCAAACAGCCGAGCACGTTCTGTGGCACTGTGAGATTTTGACGGACGCAAGAGATGAAATGTTGGAAGGTCTGAAAGTAACTACGAGAACATGGAATGCGGATCGCGTGTCGAACAAGGAGAATCTCAAATGCCTGAGGAAATTTACAAGGATCTGGGTTGAGAGATGGCCTGAACTTAGAGTCGATGATTAAATTTAACTTCATTATGTGTTTAGGATCCAGGTGTAATTGCTCCTAGCATCCATGGTCACCCTTTTATTATACTTCTACTACAACTATTGCCCGGATTTGTATTACTTCACACTAAAACTCTGAAGCTTCCACAAAGGGAAAATTCTAGAAAATATCATGTAATTAAAAGAAAATTTGCAGTTGACTCACCAAAGCGTAAACATGCTATAAATTCAATGTAGGCAAAATTAACAGCAAAATTTTATTAAACCACCAACACGTATTCGCATAAAAATGATCCCCGGAACAAAACCCAGTTTGCCCAAGTGAAAAAAGGAGCTGTTTTCTATTGCTTTGTTTGATGGCGTTGCACCATTTCTTTCCTGGAATGCAGGATTTTAAAAACTGATAAATCGTTTATCGAGTGTGGTCATGGATGTGTTCTTGCATTTTGGTTCGATACAATAATAACATTAGTGACGAGATGTTGACATTTCACCTAGTGTTCTTTAATGTTAAAATCGGTTAATCTTCCGAACAAAAAGTCAGAATCATTATTTATGAAAAACCAGATTTTTTAATATTAAATAATAACAAATGAAAATGATTGTGAGATGTGGGCTTTTTAAGATTTTGTACTGTAGGAAAAAACACAGGTTTTTTTTTAATAATGAATACATATTAGAGCATTGTTACCAATAAAAAAAAAGTTGTATTACATGCCAAAAACAAAAATTTTCATGCAACTCGGAAGATTCCGTTACGAAACGATGATTGTCCATATTACTATTCAAGAACGATCATTGTCCTCACTGACGATTCAAAAACGATAATTGTCACTCATTAATTTGTAACACGCAGCATTCTAGCCATGAGTCGCTTTTTAAAAAGATAATTTTTTTCGGCACTATGAGCGATTTTTAATATTTTGGAAAAATGCAAAGATTTGACGAACTTTAAAAAAATTACATTTCCGCCACTGGAGCTCGTTTTACATATTATTAATTTGGGAAGTGGTTTGGGACCCTTATTCCTTTCTAACCCTTTCCAGCCCGGAAACCATGTATTGGATAAGCAACACCGTAGGTACACAACTGCCATAGGACACCCCAAGTGGTTCACTACGTTTGGTGAGTGAGGTTTGTCCAGGTCTAATGGCAGAGTCCACCGGTGACCTTTGCAGTCCGACTCTCTCGACCCATCGCATTTTCTTTCACAAATAGTTACCAATAAAGCAGTGTTTCTTAACACATGTATAAGGGGTCCACAGACACATCTCTGGACCATGTAATAACTCTAATATAATCTAACAATAAAAAATAAATGCCACCAAAACTCTCATATTTGTTACGCCTACTTAGCTCAAAAAATTAAAAATAGTGTTAGACGACATAGTGTAGCTACATAGGTAGTGAATTTTATTGAAGCTGGCCTATACGAAGTATTCAGAAACAGTTGTTATTGCATGCTGAAGTGCGTTGATTGCCTCGTGGCAAAGTTGTGTCGCGTGTTTATAAGTTGAGAGATGAGATCAGAATATTCTTTTTGAAAATTTCTGTAGGCAGCGTCAACAAACATGCTGCTTACTTGGTTGATTTTGGGTGGCTCATGATGGCAGCATATTGAGCTGATATCTTTAGTGCCCTTAACGAGCTCAACTTGGGTCTACAAGGGAGAGGTGACACCTTCCAAGTTGAAGATAAAATTGAAACGATGCTAAAAAAGCTTGACCTTTGGACAAATCAAACAATTAAAAAAATATCACTTTCCTATATTGTCAGCGTTTTTGGAATCCTGTGGTGGAGCAATGTTGCCGACACAAGTACAAGACGGAATGATAAATGGTTAACCCTCCCGTTGCTGACAGGGGTTGCCATTATTTCTAAATTTACTATTCTCCATGTAGAATTTTTAATAGAGACTTTACGATTTCGATATTTTTTGTATTCCTGCAAAACCGATAAACACATATTCGGCCATTAAAAAAAATATAAAATTGTCCTAGATTAAAGCGTAAAAAAATATTTTGTTACTGTGTAGGTATCATTCGTTGCCTTGTATGAAATTTCTTGCTCGCTGGAACCACATCTACGACAAAATAAACTATGAGAAATGCTCCATCTCTCTTCCGCATTAGTTCGCTTATGGATGTGGTTCCCTGTTCTACTCGCACCTCGGCAATTTACGGCATCTCGTTCCCACGCACTACATCGAAAGCTGCATAAGGGTGTAACGACGTAGGGTCCTTTACCTAGGCCACCTAGTGCGTCGCCGGTCTGGCTGACCTAACCAGCTGTGTTTATTGGGGTTTAGCTACAGTGCGTGTCGAAACACTACAGCGGACGGTAAAAAAATAATTTGAATATTAAAAAGTTTGAAGTGCGGTTTTCTTAGCATATCGTTCCATTCTTGTGATATTGCCTTTCAATAACTGTGTCCATAATGACAAGAAGGGGTCTAACTGATGAAGAATTATTAAAATTTCTCGAAGATGACAGTGACATTAGTGAAAGGGATAATGATAATGATACGGATTTTGAAGCAATTTATCAAGAGGATCTTTCTGACGTGGAGGACCACGTTGAGGTCCAGGAGGAGTCAGAATCTGATGAAGACATGGGAGAAGATGAAAACACAACAACATTTGCGGCTAGTGAAGTTTTCATGACCTCAAAATCGGGCATGAAGTGGAGTTCAGTGCCATCACCACTGGCAAGAAATAGAGCGCACAATATTGTAAATACGAATCCTGGCGTTCAAAATGAGGGGAAAAATAAAACTACCATTCGAGAGCCTTTTTGTTAAAAAAAATCGGTGTTTTGTTTTTAGTTTTATTTTTGTTATTTTGGAACCACCCGGTTACAATTCGCTTCGTCGGCCGCCGGTCACACTGACCTGCCGGCAGGTACCTAAGTACCGACTAGGAAGCTAGTCAAAGCCGTCGTGGCCGGAGCGTTTGTTGATGAATGATTTTATATGAAATTAACTGAATAATGATATTTTTTTAACGGAAATACATTAAACATGTAGGCCATAAGATTAATTTTCCATCAAACTAATGAATAAATGGGAAAAGTGGCATTTAAATAATAAAATCCCTGGGGTTGTAGCGTTTTGTTTTGCATTTTGGCATGCCGAAGGTTAAACACCTCCGCACAGGTTTTAGTTAGTTTGGGATTATTTTCAAGTACTCGGACAAAAATAAAAATTGGATATTAGACCCTTTCAACACAGATGTCACTGATATTACTAGCTAGACAACGGCGCAGGAAAACCAATTAATAGAAATGCCTTGTGCTTCAGCTTTGAAATGTAATTTCAAAGAATTCTATTTATCAAGTTTTTGGGTGAATGTAAAGAGAGGTTATAAGTATGAGGCGGATAGTGGCGGCAAAACGTAAAATTCCAGAGCCGCTCATTATTAAAGGCAAAACTATTAAATTATCGTTATTTAACCGGTCAAATTTGTTTTAAACAGAGTGTAGCTCATGCACGTGGCTAGCGAATACCACGAGAGGTCTGGTGTGAACAAATTCTCAATTTTTTATTATTTTTTTACGAAATAGATTTTCAAACAGTGAATTCGTACAAACAACACTTTTGCACATACAAATATATTGGATTTTCAGTTTGGAGGTTGTGTGATATCAATTGTGTTATTTTAATGAAATATTATACCAAGTTTGTAGGAAATAAATAGAAAATTTAATAATAACGATATTCCAGTTTTGTCGCTGGCATTAGCATGCAGGTGCAGAGCGAACTACTGTGATATAGCAGACAAAATATTACGACATGCAAAAGGTTGAGTTCAAATGGAAAGGTATAAATCGATTTCAATAAAATATCATTACATCTGATACGTCTCTTTGTCCTTTTTGTGATAAAAATCACTTTACTTGACTTGCTAGCTGCGGTTTCCCTCAGCGGCGAGTCGAGCAAAATGAAATATGATACCATTATTTGGAATATTATAAACATATGTATATAATATTATTTTCGTCTCTTTCTCTTCAATAGAAAATACAAGGAAAAAAAAGAGATATATTATCGGCTTGTTTTCTAAGAAAACAATCTTTCCTTAATCTACAGCAGGACGTGAAATGTTTTTAATACTTTGAATATTACGAAACAGTATTGACAATATAATTTTATTATTGTAATATTTCGACAGTATTTTTTAGAAATCCACTTGAAATAAGATGTGAACAGATTTGTTTTTATTTAGGTATAGTCGACTCAATTTGGGAGGCGGGTATGGGTACCGCAGCCCCGGGAACCATTTAATGGATAACCAATATTAAAATAATATTAACCAATATTAAACGTAGCGAACCACTTGGGGTGACCTAAGAGGTCACCAAAAGTGGTTCGCTACGTTTGGTGACTTAGCAGAGGTGCTCGGGTTCTATGGGACTATGCTTTGGATAAGTTTTTCAGCGACTTCTATGGTTTTACTTCATTGGATAAGGTTTTCCAGAAACTTCTATGATGTTTTAAGTATACTAGTAAGTTCATTTTCCGATAGATTCTTCAGCCAACATTTAATGTCCTTAATGTAGCTATTTTTTATTTTTATTTGTTTGATACTAAGTGGGAGTTTGTTATATAACTTTACTGCTAAAAATGCAGAACTTCTTTGACCGAATGAAGAGTTACACTTTGGTACATTAAGTATGTCTGTTTGTTTAGCTCTTTAGGTGGTTGGTATATTGGGCTACATGTCATGTCACGTATCGTATGGGTCAAATGCAAGAGGTGGTGAGGCGTGAGGAGTTTGAATGAGATTTTTGTATAAGAACCGGGAGGTGGTGTTGGGGTGAGCCATTCATATAATAATACCGCACAAGAGTACCAACTGCTCCAAAATTATTTTTTTTAAATATTTTTTATTGTAAATTATTGTTCTGTGAATACCGCACAAGAGTCCCAACTGCTCAAAATTTTTTTTTTCTAAATATTTTTTTATTGTAAATTATGTATTGTTAAGTAAATACCGCACAAGAGTACCAGCTGCTCCAAAAAAAATATATTTTTTAAATTTATTGTAAATTACCGCACAAGCGTCCCAACTGCTCCAAAATGTTTTTTAATTTTTTTTTTAAATATATTTTTTTTGTAAATTATTATTATGTGAATACCGCACGTTCCAACTGCTCAAATTTTTTTTTTTTACATTATTGTTATGTGTTATGTGAATACCGCACAAGAGTTCCAACAGCTCCCAAGGGAGGGAGGTTGAGGGAGTGTTGAGATGAGGTGGAGGGGGTTGCTGAGGGGGGGATCAGAGGGTGGGTGCAGGGGGGGGTGGATCAGAGGTGGTGGTGGGGGAAGGAGGTGGAAGGGGGTGAGAGGGGGGGGGGGGGGAGGGTAGGCTTTTTTTCATATCCATTTTTCGTATTACAAAACTAACAAACACGGGAGGCGGGTATGGGTACCGCCGCCCCAGGAACCATTATTAGATAACCAACACATCTGCCATAGGTCACCCCAAGTGGTTCGCTACGTTTGGTGACTTAGCAGGGGTACCTGGGCTCATGGGGTGAAGTTTTACCAGGCCGGATCCGGAGAGAGTGGTTGAGGGAGTCCTTTTGACTTATACGTCCACAGCTGATGACATAGGGTCTAAGGGGAATTTTCCTCAGGGCCCCTTGTGTAGAGCTGGAATTATCTAGCCAACCCCCCACCCCCCCTGTAAGCGAAAATATTTTGTAATACCTCACCTCAACTACAAACTCCTCCTGTTGTCGTGTCCTACCCAACACTAAGTCCTTGGGGTTGCTGTGTGGAGTTTTTTTTTAAAGAGACCCATTGGAAACAAAGAGGGAGGAGACAAAGAGGCCAGCAAATCATTCCATAGCCGAGCTGTTGAACTCAAGAACGAGTCGTAGGAACGAACCGTTCTCATGTGACTCGACTCGTTCTCATAACTCGTTCTCACTCGACAAATGTCAGGCGCGTAAATTTTAAAATTATTTTAAATAATATATATGACATATTTGCGGCGCGTTTCAGAGTGGAAGAGACTCTCAGCATCACCCTGGTGTGAGAAAACCATTCAGAATTCAAGCGTTGCTTGAAATGACTTTGGCCGTGTTTGGTGACCTGATCTGAATGGCCATGTAATTCCCAACCTTCCTCTTCCAACTTCCAGCCCCAGGAAATAAGAAGAATCACTAAAACATTTACTGCTTTTGTCAACTACATACCTCTTTGAAAAGACATTCTCTGCATTGAATTGAATATCCTAAAGACAAATACAAGTGGAATCTGATTTGAGATTACAACTTCATAGTAACGTCAACCTGAATATCATTGCAAAAAAGCAACACCAACCTTTACATTAATTTTTAACCGTTAGGTCGCTCAAGTAGCCTCCCCCCATGTAACGCGCCGCAATGTTTTTCTCTGTACCCCCCCCCCCCCCCCCCCCTAAATGTTACGTAGCACCCAAGTGGCAATTTTTACCTGAAAGTCACAATTAAGTTGCGCAACGTACTGAAAATTGGAAATTTATATTATTTTTATCGGCCTTGTGTTCCTTCCGGATCTCCACAATGTAACACTCTCTTATCTATAATATACCTATGTATAATATACTTATGGTTTTACAACACATACTTTTTTTACATTAGCTCCACTGAGGAGGCCCTGAGGAAAGTAATTTTCCTATGGTTTCCCTGTGGAACAACACTTTACTCCACTATGATTCACAAGCTGACTCATAGTGGAAAAAACCTATTTCATGTTCCGACCTCAATTATTCATGTACTACGAAGAGAAATCTAAAAATCACATGTTTACCCACAATGGAGAAAAACGTTTTTCATGTTCTGACTGCAACTATTCCTTTTATTGAAAAAAAATTTTAAAACGGCACTCACAGTGATGAAAAACCTTTTTCATATCCTGAAGGCGACTTTTTAATCGTTCCAAAACGGTCTCTAAAAATTCACATGTTTACCCACCGTGGACAAAAACCTTTTTCATGTCCAGACTGCAGTTATTCATGTTGCACAAAGGAACTTCTTAGAAATCATCAGTGACACAAAAACTTTTACATGTTTCCACTGCGACTAGTCATGTTCTACAAAGAGGCACCAAAAAATCAAATGTTTACGCACAGCGGACAAAACCAATTTTCTTGTTCCGAATGCAGTTATTCAAGTTTTCTAAAGGAAGAGCTAAAAAGCTACAGCGCAATTCATAGTGGAAAAAAATCTTTCTTATGTTCTGAATGTAACTATGCGTGTACTACGAAGATAAATCTAAAAAATTGCAAGTTTTCCCCTAGTACATAAAAACCTTTTTCGTGCCCCGGCGGCAAATATACATGTTCCACAAAATAACAAATAAAAAGTCACATATTTACCCGCAGAGGAGAAAAATCTTTTTCATGTCCCGATAGCCACAATACATGTTGTCGCAATGGACATCTAAAAAATTACACGTTAACCCATAGTGGACAAAAACCCTTTTCGTGTCCCGACTGCATCTTTTCATGTTCTCAAAAGGGACGTCCAAGAACGGACTCCCCCCCCCCTCCCCCCAATTTGCATTCCGTTATACTTGAACGGCCCCCAAGGTCGAAGTTTAAAAAAAAAATTGTGCTGAGTTGCCAGACGTTAAATAAGGCACCGTTGAACGTTAGGGAAAATTGTGTTATTCCACGTGCAACATCTACAATAGTCGTATTGACGGCGCTGCTTATGGGTTTCTTCGTTTGTTGCTTCGGAATAATAATAGGGATTCGGATTATTGACAAGGGCGAAATTTCATTATAATATTTCTAGTCATCTCCCGATTTCTCTGAAATTCTCCCGTTTTCTCCCGGCGAAAATTCTCCCGATTTCGAAGTATTGGTTCGGTAACACTGCCAATGAGAAGTTAGGTAGTTAACATAACAAGACCCTACTCACTACAAGGTGAAGTGCCGTTGGAGTTGAAGATACGTTACCTGAAAAGTAGATGCACTTGAATTTCAAAAACTTTGGTATAAAAATATGACGATCTTAACCTTTCCCTTACTGTGCTTAAAAAAATACGCGCGCTCCGGTGCTGTGTAATCAATTCACGTGTTAAAATCATCGATTTTATATCGGAAATATATGAACATTCATAGCTAATCGCTTTTGTTTTTCGTAATTTGTGTTACAAGTGATAATAATTGTAATGTAATTGCTGAAAACATGAAAAAACCATCGTCCGTTGCTCAAAAAACGGGCGAGGAGACCATCTCAAAGGATTGCCCGCGAACGACTGAGGCGCTGGGCGCTGGGCTGCTACCCAATACATACATACATCTATGTATGTTTAGCTACTACGCGGTCGTAGGTATCGACGGTCGAAACACAACACGGCGGTCTCTGTTTCTCGTGTTCCCGTATAGCAAAGTAGAGCGAGACTTCACATAGCGTGTCATCTCCCCCCGCACACTCCTCGCGTATCACGGTCCACACTGGCACACGGTTGATTGTATTTGTGGTTTATTCCCGATATTTAACAAAATATCTCTGATTTTGAATTAAATTTGCTAATTATTTAAAATATTATTTTTTAATTCAGTGTGTAAATGTATAACGGAGGAATACCTAAAATCTGAATCCAGAATTCATTATATTTATAGAGATATAAAAGTTATTAGAAGCAATGTGTAGTATTTTCGCATTACAGACCAGGAAAGGTTAATAATATAAACTTATCACAATTATTGTGTAGTTTATAGGATGTTACTATTAGAAAGGCTGAGCCATGGCCCATGGCTGAGCAACAATGATGTGAAAGCGGAGTAACAAATGTGTGGGGAGAAAGTAAAGGAGACTGACATTAATATATGGTATGCTGGTAATTAATTCATTTATGGGGATTTATGTTTGAAGTTTATGTTTAGTGTTACCTTTGCGAAAATTATTATTGAAGTAATGGATGTATGAGTGTAGCTATGACTGGGATTAAAGAGATCTGGAAATCAGAGATGATTAATTGATTGTGTCCATCGCTAGTTTGAAGTCACTGTCTGCGAATGAACAGTGCGCTGTAGTTACTAACAAAAACATTTTTTGCTAGAATATTTCTAATAAAATTTTCCCCATCTTGGAGAAATTTATTGGCTAGACAAATTCTGAGGAAAATAAACCGGTTCCTCAACAATTCTAAATACTTTGTTCCTTTTAAACAGTTGTTACATTTATTTAACAACTTAGCATTAGCTTAGCAAACCGGTTCCTCAACAATTCTAAATACTTTGTTCCTTTTAAACAGTTGTTACATTTATTTAACAACTTAACATTAGCATTGAGTTGCGCCATTGTGACTAGTTCGTAATATTTTTGCTCTGCTTTAAAGTGATTACTAAGTGATAAAAACACATAAATCGGAAAGTTAATTTAGTGATTGCTGTTTGTAACACAAATACCTAAAATCCATAAAATTCGTTTAAGCGATTTACCGTCCCCACTGAGGATAATCATTAAAAGAAAAATATATTTTTAATACTACTAAAGTGTTTACCGCAGGTAGTAAGTAAATTTATTTACAAAATGCACTGCAATATCTGCCCGGATCCTGTTATAACAGAGGAATCAATTTTTGTGTGCTCTGCGTGCAAAGGCACAGTTCATCTAGCATGTGGGGGTATCACGGAGAACAGTTACCGTAGACTTTCTCAGGAACGGCGGGCATTACTGAAATGCAAACAGTGCAAAAATACGAAGACCAATGTAGCGGGCGCTTCGAGTGCAACGGAGACAATCAGCGGTAACGAACATTTGGAGTCAGGCAAAAAAATTAGCAATAAAGGACCGACGACCACCACACAGGCCCAGATAAACTTAGAAGATCTGCAAGGGTTAGTCTTGGATAAGACGTTTAATCTTGAAAGTAAACAAAATGACATCATGGAACAAAACAAGAAAATTCTAGAAAGCATTCAATTCATGAGTGCACAATATGAGGACTTCCTAGGCAGGATGCGTGAAATTGAGTCAAAGAATGAGCAGCTTTTAAAAAAGAACATCGATTTGGAAGCCAGGATTAATGTGCTGGAGAACTGTCTAGAATTTCAGGAGCGGGCCCTGAAGGCCAACAACTTAGAAATCAGAGGCGTCCCGGAAAATAAAGGAGAAATACTACAAGACGTAATTTTTAACATATGCCAAAAAACTAAATCCAACATTCTAATCAAAGACATAGACGCAATTTATCGCGCAACAAAAAAAACAAATAATATTCATCCGAGAGAAATTGTAATCAAACTCAAATCGAATATAGCTAAAGAACAGCTGTTAACTGATGTGAAAGCGTACAACAAAAACAACCCGAATATGGAAGACAAATTAAATACCTCAATCATCGGAATTGCTGGACCGTCTTCGAGGATCTACATTTCCGAGCAACTTACATTTCGTGGCAAACAATTATTTTGGAAAGCGAGACAAGCAGCGAAAACGAAAGGGTACCGATTCACGTGGTCGAAGGCGGGTCAAGTATACGTCAGAAGGGATACGGGTTCTAATGCAATCTGTATATCTGATGAACTCAAGCTTGCAGCTATGTGATATAATATTTGAAAGAATAACACTACCGAGGTATGCTCCTTCGTGCTCGTATCCAGGTAATTGCAATAAATCGTTATCAAGGCGAGGCACCGAATTTATCAGTTATCATTATAGTATTAACCAAAATTTAAAACGATTAGCGTTAATTTCATATTTCACTACATCAAGAACTTATGAGGACACCCCGTCCTCTCCATTTGCATTTAATATGTTGATATCATCTTCATATAATATGTTGTTTCTACAGCATTTCAGAAACTTTAAATATTTTACATTATATTTTCAAATCATTGTCAATATATTTCCGTACACACCTATTTACGCAACTACACTGGAAATAGATTTAATTAATATATTATTGAAACACTGTTCACTATTCATCATACAGCTAATATTTAATTATGATTGATTTACCTTGTGATATTGATAACAATTCAGGTATATTCTGTAACTTTAATATAATTAAGGACCTGAATAACATAAAAAGCTATAACTGGGACTCTTACAGTCTAAAAATTATACATCAGAACATAAGGAGCATATCTAAACTTGACGATTTCCTAATTTTTTTAGACCAATTTAATTGCGCATTCGATGTCATAATTTTAACGGAATGCTGGATAAATAAAGAGTACACCTCTAAAATGATTCACAATTACTCAGAACATCACACAAATATAAATTTAAATAAATCCAGTGGAATTGTAATTTACATCAGAAACGGTCTACAAGCACAAGTCGACGAAATTTTACTACCACAAGCAAACTGTATGAAAATCGTATTGAACAATAACTTATGTATTTTTGCAATCTATAGATCACCCTCATTCCAAAACATTGACACTTTTTTGAATTCTTTACAATCAATCATCAACAGTTCAAAAAAAATAGAACGGCAAATCATTTTAGGCGATTTAAATATTAATACTATTCCTGAGTACCACCGTCAATCCGAAGATTATCTATGTCTGCTTACGGAAAATGGGTTTATACAGACAATTAACAGCCCTACCCGAGAACAGGGTACAAGTAAATCTTGTCTTGACCACATTAACATTAAAAAAATTGAACATATCGAATCATTTGTTATCCACACCACAATTTCCGACCACTATACTACAGCTCTCTGCCTTAAAAATAAACCTCCCACTACAGCTAAAATTAAATACATACCTCGAATAAACTACTTCAACCTACTTGAGGACTTAAATTCAGAAAAATGGGAAAACGTTTTAGACCAAAGGGATACTGATTTAGCAATGACGAAATTCATCACCAAGTTACACTATTACATATCTAAACACACTAGTAATAAACTCATACCTAACAAACAATTAAAACTCACGCCATGGATCACCCCTGGTCTTGTCAAATCAATACACAGGAGGAATCAACTCCACAAAAAGGCGAATAGGAACCCAGAGAATATTATACTACAAACTAGATATAAAAAGTATAGGAACTTGTGTAAAAATTTAATTACATCAACTAAAGAAAACTACTTTAAAAAAATTATTTACGAAACCAACTATACGTCAAAAACGCTATGGGAAGCATTTCGTAATATAACTAAAACCAAAATCAATAAATCATCTGAAATTAAATCATTGAACATTGATAACACTGTCACGTCAGATCCAAAAATGATGGTAAATTTTGCAAATAACTACTTCGCGTCAGTGGGAACCACACTGTCAAAAAAAATTCTTGATAAAAATAACACAACTGAAACTGATCTTGCTAAGATAACTGACTGTAATCTCAGTCATAAAATAGATAACATTCGAACTACATCACAAGAAGTGATGAAAATAATTGACGAGCTTAAGTCATCCAATGCGTGTGGCCCAGATAAGATCTCTTCAAATCTGTTAAAAAATATAAAATCCGCCATAGCATCACCGATATCGTTCATTTGTAATCTAAGCTTTAACTCTGGTAAATTCCCCAATCATTTAAAACAATCAATTGTAATTCTACTTCACAAAAATGGGGATAAATCACAAATTAACAACTACCGACCAGTTTCTTTGATCAACTCTGTGTCTAAAATTATTGAGAAGATTGTTAAGAATCGGCTCAGCCTGTACCTAGAAAACAATAACATCCTTTCCAATAGCCAATTCGGTTTCCGTCCAGGTTTAGGCACTGAAAATGCCATTGCTAAATTGACAAAAATTATCTCTAATAACATAGATAGAGGCACAAAATGCATTGCGCTCTTCCTGGATCTAGCAAAAGCATTCGACACTATCTCTCACAAAATTCTGAAGAATAAACTACAACGCATCGGTATACAAGGTCAGCTCTTCAATTGGTTGTGTAGCTATTTAGATAACAGGAGCCAAAGAGTGCTCATCAACGACACTATAAGCGATTCAGCTAATATTAAATTCGGTGTACCCCAAGGAAGTAATTTAGGACCACTTCTATTCAATATATATATAAATGATCTATGTAACAGTTCCCTTGCCGACCACATTATCACCTTTGCTGATGATACAGTCTTACTATTTGAAGACAAAAGCTGGAATGTTGTTCACAGCAAAGCAGAAGTAGGGTTAAACAAGGTCAAACAATGGTTAGACAATAATCTCCTAACACTTAACCTAGATAAAACCAAATTCATCCGTTTCAGAGCAACACAAGCAGGAGAACCAAAAGAAATACACAACATCATTATTCACCATTGTATTGACCGGACCACATGTAAATGCTTAAACTTAGAATGTGTCGATAGTATAAAATATCTAGGAGTTATCATAGATAAGTCTCTGAGATGGGACGAACATATTGTCTCAACTTCTACAAAGATTAGAAAACTTACTCATCTATTCATGTCTGTTAGAAATATTCTTTGCGTAAAAGATCTGAAACAAATGTACCATGCCTTGTGTAACTCACTGCTAGAATATGCATCCTTGGGATGGGGCGGCTGTTCCAAAACAATAATTGATCCCCTAGCAAAAGCACAAAAATCACTTTTAAGGGTCATCCTTAAGAAACCATTTAGGTTTCCCAGTGAGCTATTATTTCAAGAGATACGAGTTCTTGATGTACGGCAACTGTACATAAGAAAAATTATTTTACATACACAAAAACACCGACACCACTATCCATCCATCGTACATCTCCACAACACCCGTCATGCAGGGAGGAATCCAGTAATTCCGCCTACTACAAACACATCACATGCCCAAAGACAATACTCATACTTAGGGCCTAAATTGTTCAACTTCATACCCGATGCTTGGAAACTGAAAAGTACAAGTATTTTACGGAAATTGGTTAGCAACTGGCTTCTGGATATGGGGAGAGTCGAGAGCGAACATATGCTAACACAATCTCACATCCCTAATATGTACTAAAAAGTTTATGTTAATGCATAAAATAAAACTTTTGCTCTGTTTTTTGATCCGTGTAAAATAACGACTGGTCTTTGATTCTTGTAAAATAACGACTAGACATTTCAAAAATAATTTTTGAAAATTTCTATAACATTGGAAATTCATATTCATATAGTCGGGTTTATAAATGGATAATTTCTTTTACTTAGGTAAATGTAAAAATAATAGTAAAATTAAATGGTCATAAATGCATTGGAAATTCATATGTCAAATATTGGTGTATAAATGTGTAAATTCTAATTATGCAACTGCAAATGTTCTCCAAAATAACCCAGAAAAATTTTCATAATTGTGATCTCCCGAAAGAAACTATTCACTTATTCGGAATGCAATTATTAATGTAATTAGATGTAATGCCTTTGTAATTTCATTGAAAAAAAAATGGGTTAACTTTTTTACCTAAAATATTGAATTCGAAATTGGATAGGTCCGATGGTTTCGAACTCCTGCAACTCCATAGAGAGGTACATGAGGTCGGTACCATCGATACATCGCATCGGCTTGATACATCAAAACATACTTATAGGTGTAAAAGATACGGTTAATGTTGCAATTTTGCAAACCTTGGATCACGTACTTTTAAATTTGCTGGTTGAATTTTTATATTATGTACGTATTTTTTTAATCGTAACATATTAATATTATATATCTCACTGTACTAAATTTTGTTGCCTATATTTTTATTTAATTTATGTATATACTTTTTATTCCCATCGTAACTTTATAAACTATTTGTTTTCTCATGTAAAAGATGGAGGTACTGCCTTATTATTTATATAAAAGCCATCTGGGCGTAAAATAAAAGAAATAAATAAACAACTAAATAAATGAATGTTCTCCAAAACGAGCTTAAAAAATCATTTGTCATATAGTTGGATTATAATTGTGTAATTTCTACTATTTAAGAAATTCTAAAAATTATAGTATTTTATTAAAATTAAATAGTTATAAATACATTGGGAATTCATATATCAAATATTGCTTTATAAATGTGTAAATTCTGACTATGCTATTGTAAATGTTCTCTTAAAGGGCCTGGAAAGAATCTCCTACTTGTGATCTCACTAAAGAAAACAAATCCAAAACTCCAAATTGACCTTGAAAAAAATCACATCTTTGCGACTCTTTTAAAGACTTAAAGAAACCATCCATTAATTATATACAATTCTTAATTTTCTCAAAAGTTGTCTTGACAGAAGCAAATTCACGTGATATCTTGAACGAAACCATTCCTTTGTTAAGAATATTATGAACTAAATATACAATTTGGCTGTCCTGAAACGGGTATTCTGCCCAGTTGGACAGACAAAGTATCATATTGTAATGTATTGTATTATATATGCATATGTAAATAAATAAATAAATAAATAAATAAATAAATAAATAAATTTGTGATTTCGTGGTAAAATTATTCCATAAGAAACCAGTTTAAAAAATAAACGCTTCCTAAGAGCATTCCTTCCGGCGGTTCCAGTGACAGGTGACAGCAAAGGAACTGGTTCCTTGTAACCTTAAAAATCGGACATATCTGGTGGATATGTCAAATTAACGTCAATCAGTCGCAGGGGCGTAAAACTTGGCTTTAACCTTGAAACTGACAGGAGTGAACCAAATTCTTATAGATAAAGCTGAATTTTATTATAGATAGGTCTAACTTTAAACGTCAAATTGCGTCATGCGATTATCAAACGAACATGAATTTGAATTTGTGTTGTTGACATCGCCATGGGTATTTTTCATTTAAAAATCGTTTACAGGAATTCCACAGGTGGAAAAATGTTTCAAATGTGTCCGCAATTGATCCAGAAATCAGGTAATTACATGAGACATTAACATTCAGCTTAATTTATTTGTAAATCTATTTGAGGTTAAATTACATTTGTATTGATAAAATATTCTTTCAATTTTACTTTAATAAGTATAATTGTAATACGTACGCCTCGTACGTCATAAATATGTCTGTTAATGTTATATTATCGTTAAAATAAGCTTATGGGTCCGAGTGGTTAATGTTTCACAAATATTGTTTCAGAAAATGTTCCAGACTTTGAATGATTTTGGAGCTTTACGTTAGGAACACCTTATAACATTGTTTGGCAGACCATAACACCGTTAATGGCAGGTAAAATTAATAATGCTATTAATTTATATGTTCATATGAACAGAAGTGAGAATACCTTTCCCTTGTGATAAACAAAGTATGTCATCACAAGGGAAAAATACTGTATATTCTGTTCACAAACTTTGTTTAATGTGATATATTTTTTTCAGAACACATGATGCGGTTTTTACCGTGAGATGGCTGAAATGGGTCCCCGATGAAGGTATAGGTACTCTGTTTAATTTCGGTTGAAAGGAAATTTAGAATATGTAGATTTTTTATTTCATTCTACAAGAACTGTACGGTGACTGCTGGAAAGGAAAAATGGCTAAAACGCTATATAGATGTGACATTGAAGATTAATGTATATAAACAAACAATACAGCTATTGTTTATGTTAATCTTTAATGTCACAGCTGTATGACGCTTTAGCCATGTTTCCTTTCCATTCCTTTGTCGATATTCTTTTTCAAACCATTTTTCAATTCATCGAATTCACCGAACCAGTGTTTTTATGTGCTATTATCGATTGTCTTTCTGAAAATAAAAAGAATTTAAACATGTACCCCCGAGTTATCATTTTTCAAGCAGAAAAATGTAAATTCGTCGTAGAAAACCATAATCATTATTTGAAAATGTTTTCCTTTTATAAGGAGTTCATATTTCAAGTATTTTAGGTTTTTTACTAACGCTTGAATTTTTGATTTCCTCAGGATAACAGGTTTCCATCTGACAAAGCTCCTTGCTGAGAAAATGAGCTTTAAAAATTATGTAAAGCTCATTCCCTCAGGCTTTGTCAGAGGGAACGTTGTTTTCTTGGGGAAACTAAAAACATTTTTCTGCTTTCAAGCATTTTTATTTTTAAATAATTTATTTGGCTAATGAATTAATAAAGTAGGTCGAATGCAATTATATTGTTTATGGTGGCAAATGGCCTTGAACTTCCTCTAAGTAATTGTCTTTGGTGGACCATTTTATTTTTGGTTAAGTTGGTGACAGTGATGACAAAACTTCTAGTATGGAGAAGGCCCGAAGATATCGATCTAGGGATTGGTTTATTTATGATCAGTCGATATTCGACGTCTGCGTCTCCTGTGCTTACCTGTCGCCTGCAATTTATCGTTGTTCTGTCTTTCTAAAGTAATATCGTGTGAACTACACATTAATATTGTTAAATAGATGACACCTGCGATTATTTCAATAACTATCACGTTTACAACAAAGTTTTTTGAATTGACCGCCGCCCTTCGCCTTTACGTAAGTAGGTTCTAGTTATATTGACTAAATGACAACAAAACTCTTTAACTTAATTGGTGCTTGTTTATTGTAAGATACTTGAATGATCAGTTTTTAGACAATTCGCGATGTAACATGTTGAGCTGCCCAACGCTAGCCAGGGCTCGTGACACAGTACATGACTTTGTTCAATGTTTATTTATGACCGTTCGCATGGGCGTAGCCACGGTGGGGTAAGGTGGGGATTGTCGACAGAGTCGTGTTTTCAAATTTACTTACTTCATAGGATGGTTTTTCTTTCTTCCGATCATACATATCTTTGTATTCGTGGAGCCTAAAGCATGAATATGTTGAGGAAGCCTACTTTTTTCAGTACCTTCTCTAGATTTTTAATTTTTGCCCAACCCTAAATCAAAAGATAGCTACCCCCATGGACTGCTGTCACATAGTAAAACCAAATTTGTTCATCTAATATTATCCCTAAATTACCTATATAACTGGTTTCATGTAAGTAAATTTCATTATTACAACATTTGTATGGGTTGTATATGGTAATCCTATTTTTTTATTACGACCTATTTATATACGAGCCGGATTTTTTTAATTATCACATTCGACGAGTATTCTTTCAACGAAAATCATGTATATAAATTGTACTCCAAAGTTGATTGATTGATACTGCGTTAGAGTCTCCAAACAATAGTTACACACGCAACAATCAATTTCTCAGAATTTTACAGCATTATGTAAATAATACTGTAAATGTAAATCTTCAGTCAATGCAGGATGAATCTGCAACTCGTTATTTAATTTATCGTTGTATTCTGAACAAAAAACCAGTTTGTACGCGGTAAATTAAAACTACACTCAGAACATGAAAATGGTTTTTCTTTGATTCTTGCAGCATATACATAGTCTGCAAATAGAATATTATAACTGAAGTTCGAATAAGAGGATGTTATCCTTAAAAATGTGTCAACAGATGAATCAACTGGAAATTTACATTCTCAACACAAAATTGGTTTAAATTAAGTCTTTATGCGGCGAATTAAAAGTACACTCAGAACACGAATATGGTTATTCTTTGATTCTGGCAGCACATACAGAGTCTGCAACTAGAATTTAATAACTGAACTTCGAATAAGATAATGTTTTCCTTTGAATTGTGTCAGCAGATGAATTCTCAAATGGAATTTTACATCCTGAAAACTGGTTTAACCCTTCGAATAATAAGAAAAAGTATCTATAAAATTTTGCCTGTCAATTTTTGCGCACAAAATTTCCGGTTCTTCCCATGCAATGTTCCCTTTTATTAAAACAAAACTGTTCTAAAATCTAGATAAAGTTTTTTTTCCGAAGTTCTTATTAGAACATTATTGTTTCTAAACATTAAAATGTTCAAATTGGAAATGTGAATTGGCTCAAAAATACATGCCTGGCAATATTCGAATTAAAGTACCTAAAATAGAATAAACTTAAAATTTTGAATACAGATTCCTTTTCTTAAAAAAAAAAAGTTTTAAAACTGTATTTTAACTTTTTATCGCAATCACAGATTTATTTAAAATTAAATTAGTGGGACATAATTTCACAATTTTATTTTAAAATTAAATGTTTGGGATAATTTGCGTCTCCTGTGATTAGACGGGTCAAATTAAATCTGTATTTGCCGAATTAAAATTACACTCAGAAAATGAAAATGGTTTCTCTTTGATTCTGGCAGCACATATATAGTCTACAACTAGAATTTTATAGCTGCACTTCGAATAAAATAATGGTGTCACAACTGAATAATGAATACACAACTGAAATTCATTCGTTAATACATTCTGAACACAATTCTGGTTTTAATTAAGAGTGTATCTGTTATCAGCTTTAATTAGTATTACTCTCATAACATGCGTACGGTTTTCCTACGAATTGCGAAATTTGCAGTTTAAAAAAATATATTTATTGATATTTTTAATGAACTAAAAAAAAGAGTTGGATTCGTAAACGAAAGGATCGTAGAACATGTTCAAATAATGATTTGAAATGGTTTAAATTTTTCCAAGATAGTGTTATTATTTATTGTGAAAATTTGCCGCCCGCCTTAAAAGTGCCGCCCGGGGCGGGCCGCCCCCCCAACCCCCCGCCCCCCCTCGCTTCACCACTGGTGTGGTATATTACAAAATCTTTTTTGAAAATTTAACAAATCTGCCAACGACCTATGGAATAACCTTATTATATATACTAAAATTTTTAAAAATTTCTCAAAATTTATTACATGCGGATGCTAGATAAAAGAACAATCTTTCGAAATCTATTTATATTTTTTGTGGAAAAGAGTCAATTCGTCTAAAATCTGATTTGAAAATGACATATTTCTGGTTTTCTCTGGTAATGCCCACTTAAACAACTGTTTCAACACATGCAAAACTACACCAACATCAAATTGACAGTTCTGACGTCAGTGCGTCTAAATACTTGAGAATGACTTACTTTAACGGAAAACGTACCGTTTTATGATATTTTCTGTGGATCCTCATTGTGTAGCAAGTATTTATTGTTTATAAAGTCCGTAACTGAGCGATCATTCTTCCGTTGTTTTATTGATGCAGGTGGAAGTTTATTGCAGAGTAAAATACATTGATATTTTCTGTAGGACTATTTTCATAAACACCTCAATGACGCTGAAATCGCCAAGGTTTAGTTTTAATTTAAGTTCTATTGTTTTTACTTATAGCAACATCTCAATTCTGAATTGTGATATTTTTTCGGGGTAATACTAAGTTCTTGTCCCTACACTATGTGCAGTGGAACATATATGCTGTTGTCAGAAAAAATTACCAACTGCATGCTTCTCTCAGAACTGCATGGTAATTCTCATATTATTATAAGTTACAATTAAGCAGAATTTCGGATAGAGCTGTTTTCTCTGGTATTTTAAAAGCAATATGGCCAAGAAAATCAACGTTGTCTATAATGTCATACACAATTTTGTTTTTGTTGGAAATTTGGAAATTAGTTATCGATGAGAATTTTAATGATTTCAAATTTTTTTGGCAAGTAATTGTTATTAACTATTTCAATTGGGAGACCCGGTTTAACTTTATTATAGTTTTGAAATTTTTATTGGATTCTTTCGCTGGAATCGGAGAGGATTTTAAAGTGTGGGAGCAAGTAAAATATTGAATTGAATTTGTCTTCGAAATAAATAAGAGTACAAAATGTCTAATGTTGTTAGGTTCCTTAAGAGCCTAGCAGTCCTTTAAGTATTTTCAAATTTGGTAAAATTAGTTTGCTGTTTCGTCGTAACGTCGCCCGTGTAGTTTTTAGATATTTTAACTTCGGTATTGGGTTTTAAAGTTGTACATAATTTCACAACGCTACTTGTAATCTAATTCCCCGATTTCCTCCTCCCGTCAAGCTCTAGGGCGTCGACTTTACCATGAAACTCGTATGTAATTTTGGTCAGCGAGCATTTGGTGATATCAGGGGTATAAAAGCAGTTTTATTTAAAATTTTGCAGAAAGTGAAAAAAATGATAATTTTTCCAATGTAAATTATTACTTTTTCAACACAACAGGTAAATTAAGGTTACTTTAATGAATCGATAATTATTTTTGTTATTTATATCATCGCAAAGAAAAAAACCTCTTGTTGTCATTGTTTTATTTGAAAACTTAACAAAATTGATAATAACGGTTGATTAGACGATTATAATTTTAATATTTTTTTTTAATAATTTTATTTATCTTAAAAAATGGAACATGTTACAGTGTTACTTTTCCTCCATTAAAAGCTTTTGCTTGTGGAATTATGCACCAAGAATTTTTATTACTACAAAATGTGCATACCTATATTACGAGTACAATACAATATTACATATTCAGGGTATTATTAGGCGTACTTGACGTATTTTAACCAGTTATTTGTGACATTATTTGGAATAAAAAATGTAAATGAAATTTTGGTCTCCGGCGACTTTTTTTTCAAAACTTTTTTCCTCACAATCAATTTTTTTTCCGCATGTCATCACTGCTGTGATGTATTGCATTGATCAACAGTGAAAATTAGAAAATTTCGTAGCTTCCCACTTTAATTTAAAAAGAAAATATCAATTACTTATAAAACGGACACACCTACGACATCTATCGGATCAGAGTAAAGTGAATTCATATTTACAGTAGGGATCTATAATTAGACAAAGTGAGACGAGTATTGATTAAAAAATAACAGATGGTATCAACAAATAACCACGGGCAGGGACATCCCAATTTTTTAGGGCCATTTCCAAATATTGAGATCTTGACAGCCAATTAGGTTGTAGCGAAAGCAATAAAAGTATTGAACAAACCCATCAATAAACAGAAAGGCGTACACCAACGGGGAACAAAGGATCGACCTTTGGACTCGGCAATTAAGAATGTAATTAATTATCCCTTCGTTCTCATCGGACCGAGAGGTGAATAAACTCCATGGGAAACAAGAACTGATTCAGGGACAAAGCACATTGAACCCGCGTTTGAAACTAAACATAAGAGCAAATTAAGAGATAAGGAACCGTAGTTTTCGAGATAATATGGAAAAATTAAAGAAGAAAAAAAGATACACGTAAACAACGATGGAAAAGTTTAAATGAAAAATTGAATAGCAAGTGACGAAAACGTGTTGGAAGATGTTAAGGAAATTTCCATCTATAATACGATTGTTTGTGACGACCGGAGATGATCGATTGGAGGGAAAACGTGCTAAAGGAAATGGAAATGTTGAAAAAACAATGGAAAAATATTGTTATCAATTCTAGACGGAGCGAGGATATTACGATAAAAGATTTAGGGAGAAAACTTAAAAAAAAATGAGAGTTATAAAGAGTGGACGAGGGTACATTTCAGAGGTTTAGTGCAGTAACTGCGATGAGATAAATGACGACCTCAAGAGAGGAAATGTAGAAAGAGCTCACGCTGCGGTGAAAAACTTCTTTGGGATGAGAGTTCGAAAGGGTAATGCAATAGAAGGAGAAGACGGCAAAATACTTTTCGAAAATCACCAAATAGGAGAGAGATGGAAAAGATATCTCGAAATGCTGTACAATGGAAAGGGAAATAATGACAACGAAACATTGATAGAAAGAGAAAATGAGGTAGACGCAGATGATTTGGGAGATCCAATCACTAGAAAAGAGTTTGACCTCGCACTGAAAAATCTCAAAAACGGGAAAGCACCCGGAATCGATGACGTTCCGGCTGAACTAATTAAGCCAGCAGGAAAAGGAACTATAGATGCCCTGTTTAAAATGATACAGACAATGTATAAGACTGGAAAGATACCAGAGGATTTCGAGAAATGCCTAATTGTCGCATTACCAAAGAAGGTGGGCACGACGAAATGTGAACAACACAGAACTCTTAGCCTTATATCCCATGCCTCAAAAATATTGACTAATATCATTCTAAAAAGAATCGAACCAAAAGTAGAGAACATCCTTTCCGGAGACCAGTTTGGCTTTAGAAGAGGTGTAGGAACCAGAGAAGCAATATTGTAGCTACGAATACTACTAGAAAAAAGATTAAAAAGAAACCAAAACACATTCATCGCATTCATAGACCTGGAGAAGGCTTTCGACAAAGTAGAATGGAAAAGACTCTTCGAGATTCTGAAGAGAATTGACATCAAATATTTTTATTTATTTTTTATTTTTTATTTTTTATTTATTTATTAAAATACAATACAGAATATAGTATATTATATAAAGCATTGTACTCCCAAGAGTTAATAAACTCATTGCGGGAATGATACGCATTACATGAAACATATAGCTGTATGTATTAAGTGGACATATCATAGGACATACACAACATTATTATTTCAGATAGTCATTCATAAAATGAAGTTTGAGCATGTTAGTTTGGGTCTTTTTACATTGACTTGCACATTTGATCTCGTTGGGTAGTTGATTATATTTTGTGTAAGCTATGTATTCTAGGGATCTTAGTCCATATTTTGTTGATTTGATTTTTGGTATATGAAGTTTGTTGTGATTTCTTGTGTTGTGTTGGTGTACGTCGCAATTGTAATTGAGTTTAGTGTTGGAATGTGCCGAGTGTTGAATTACTTGTAATATAGTTTTTGTTATTTCAAAAGTGGGAATGGTGTTAAAAGGAAGTATTTGGGTGTTTCTGTAAATGTCTTTGACGTGTGTATCCCAAGGTAGACTGAATATATTTCGCAGGGCTCTATTTTGGACGACTTGGACTTCTGAAATCATTTTTTTTGTAGCAAATCCCCAGATTCCGGCAAGATATATTAGATGTGAGTGAATCATAGCATGGTAAATCGATCTTAATAGAGAAGGAGGAAGTAACCCGCGAAATCTATATAAAACACCAGTTATAGGAGTAATTTTGGATAGAACATGTTTAAATTGGTGATTCCATGTGAGTTGTGAATCAATGAAAAGGCCAAGATATTTTGTAACATCAGCCCTTTCAAGGCGGTTATTATCAAGACTTATATTAAGACTTACATTTTTTTTATTTGCAAACAATATGTAATGTGTTTTTCTTATGTTTAGGCTAAGTTTGTTTAATCGCAACCAGTTTGCCAGGCAAGCTATATCCCTTTCCATTTCCTTTTCTAGTTCGTTTAAATCATTATTGTGATAAAGAATCACTGTATCATCTGCATAAAGTTGTATTGTACCCTTAAGTCCCCATTTAGTAATATCATTTATATATATTAAAAATAGTAATGGTCCAAGTACGGAGCCCTGAGGCACACCACATTTTATCGTTCCCATGCTGCTTGTCCCTTTTCCAACAAAGGTCTGACAGTGTCGGTTAGAGAGGTAACTACACAGTAACTTCAGGGGAGTGCCTACTATGCCTAGGTGTTCTAACTTCTTTAGTAGTATCCCGTGGTCAACCGTATCGAAAGCCTTTTTTAAATCTATAAATAAGCCTGCAGTATGCTTACCCTGGTCTATATGTTTTTGGAGGGCATATACAAAATCGAAAGCAGCACATTTTGTGTTAGATTGGTTTCTGAATCCATACTGTTGGGATGCGAGTAAATTGTTTGATAAGAGATATTTAGTGAGCCTAAGCTTAATAACCTTTTCAAAAACTCTAGAGAAAACAGAGAGGATGGATATAGGACGATAATTAGAAGGATTTTTTTTGCAATCATCTTTGTAAATCGGAATTATTTTTGCTATCTTTAGTTGATCTGGGAAGATTCCACTATCCAGGGATTGATTAATAAGAAAAACAAGGTGGTCAGCTAATACATCTTTGCAAAAGTTCAGGTGCACGGGTGTAATTCCATCTAAACCTGGAGATGCATTAGACTTTAGTTGAGAGATGATACTGAGAACTTCTGTTTTATTTGTTTTGGCCATATATAGGGACTGGATTGCTTTTTGATCCGTGTTTATAGTGATAGAATCATCTGGATATGATGCAATTGTAGCTGCTAAGTTTTCCCCAACTGATATAAAGAAGTTGTTAAAAGTTGAAGCTATCTGTGTTGGGCATGTTATTTCTTCATTCTTAATCAAAAGACAATTAATTTCATCTTTCTGGGGTGTCGAACTATTTGTAAGAATTGCATTTATTGTTTTCCATGTCTGTCGCGGATTACGCAGGTTTTCTTTAAGTATATTCGTGTAGTATTTAGTTTTAGCATATCTTCTATAATTGGTAACTTGATTTCTTGTTTTATTTCTCAGTGCTGTGAATATATCACTTTGCTGATTTTTGTTCCAGAGTTTAAACGCATTGTTGCGCTGTTTGATAAGTGCATTTAATGTTGCATCAAACCATGGAGTATTACCCCTCCGTTGGTCTCCTATACGTAACTCAGATTTATGTTGGGATGATTTTATTGCTGTTTTGATGTATTCATTAAAATTATTAAAGTTTTCATTGGCATTACTGGTGGTTTCGTGTGGAAAGTTGTGGGATTCTAAATATGCTTTTAACATGTTTTTATCGGTTTTGGTGTTGTTTGAAGAAGAATGTATTCTATTATTAGTGTGATGTTTCAAGCTGTTTTGGTAATCTAATATCAAAATGTTATGGTCACTTAGGCAGGTATCTATATTTGCAGTAGTTGAGGAGATATTTTGTCTGTTTGAGATGATATGGTCTATTAGAGAAGTAGAGGTATCTGTTACTCGTGTAGGATAGGATGTGTTACATATAAAACAGTTGTAAGAGTCTAGCGTGTTGATGTATTTAAGAGATGTGTTATTTTTTTGAAGAATGTCAATGTTGAAATCACCAAAAATAAGGGTATCATTTCTACAGTTATTTAAAATAGATTCAAGATACATTAAGAATTCGTTAATGTTTGAGGTAGGCTTTCTGTAGATAACATAGATATTTAACGGTTTAAAATTTCTATTGCGGATATTAATTCCTAGGAAGGAATTTTCACTACAATGTTTTTCAATAGTTGTAGCATTTAATGAATGGTGTGTGTAGAGAATCACCCCTCCTCCTCTTTCATTGGTGCGAGACGCAAATGCACTTTGGTAGCCGTCGATGTTGAAGAAGCACTCCTCACCATCTTCCAACCAGGTTTCGGATATTGCAAGTACATGTACAGTCGGTGTGATGCTCTTTAAAGTTTCTTCAATCTCGTTAATTTTATTTCTGATACTTCTCGCGTTAAGATACATTATTCGAAGGCTATTTTTTTTTGGCTTATAATCTTCAATTTTCTCATATTTGTATTCATTTATGCTGGCCTGGGACCCGGATGCTGTAGTTACAGTTGAGTTAGCCATAGTCAACTCTCTCCATTGTGCGTAACATCATTATGGTACGGTAGGGGCAGTCCCTATCGTTTGATCTATGTTTTGGTGCCTCAATTTTGCCTTTGGCCATTTTAAAGCAGTTCCAGCAACGGAATTCTTCTTTTTGTTCCTTCTTTGTGCAGTCAGATGATTTGTGTTCGCCAGCACAGTGTAGACAACGATCTTTTGATTCAGTACATCTCGCGGCGAAGTGACCGTATCCCATGCATTTATAGCACTGCATGATTGGGCAGCTGTCTTCGACTCGGACTCGCTGGAAACCTATATTTATTCTTTCTTGTTTTAACATAGCCGAATGTACTTCTTTTTTGACGATCAGAATAACATTTCGTAGCCTATCGTTTTTCCTGCTGTTGGTGAATCTTTGAATTTTAATAGCTTCCTTATAATTTCCAGTGGCTTCGTAGATAGTATCATTTTGTTGCAAGATCATGTCTATTATTTCGGAATCTTGTGTTTATTTTTCGATCCCCTTCAAGATAACATTAGGTCTAAGACGTTTGCCCTCATAAGCAACCAAGTTACCGTTGGTCAGCCCTGGAATTGCAGCTCTGATTTTATTAGCATCGTTGGAGGTCTGACACTTGATGATAACCTTGTTGTCTTTAGCGGCAATAAGGGAATTAATGCCTACCTTGAGCTCAGATGGTTTGACATCCTGTCTTAATATGGCCTTGATGTCAGAGGTAGATCTTGTCTTATCGGTCGCACTGATAATGACCGCATGTGATGACCTTCCAAAAGCCGTGATTCCTGCATAGCTGTTTAAAGGGGGGTTATTCTGATGATAACCAGCTACTGGAGTGGTGGCCGTTTTATGCATCAGGGCCATTTTTTCCTTTAAGATATCTTTTTTAATTTCATCGTTTTTAGCATTCATATTTATGACGAGCGATTTGTTTTCTTCCATTATTTGTTTAAACTCGTTAAGATTTTGGGTAATTTTTTTTGATAGCGGCCGGAGTATTTTCAATTCGCCCTTTATTAAATTTTTTTCAGCCACTAAGTGGGCTATAATATCGAATAATTCATCCATTCCTTCGATTATTTTTTCCTTTTGGCTAATGGATATTTTTCCTTTATTTTCTGTTAGTGTTGTTTACACAGAATTTATTATGGTTCTTGAATTAATTAGTTCATTATTCACTAATTGGTCAGGTTCTATCGATATAGATTTCTTTTCTTCTTTATCTCTCTCATTTTCCGAATCGGACGATATAATATCCTCATCGTGTTCGTTTGGCGATCTTGGTGTCAAAAATGATTTCGTGAAAGGGTATGAATTTTCATTTCTCGGTGTTTTATTATCTTTTTCCATTTTAGAATATTAATCAAATTATTTTTGTTATTTAAACGCCTAGTGCCATCTGTTAAACAAAAGCGGTAATTAATTAATTATGTATTATCATCTGTTGACAGGTAGTGGAACGTTTTTATTAATTTTTTCGTTTAATGCTTGTAGGTTGTTGTATACCGCCATCTATGGACTAGTAGTAATGAGGGTTTTTAGTTTTGTAGATAGGTGGTGCTGTTATTATTTACAATTTATTTTAGTAAATATAACAAAAAATTATTTTGGATTCAATCAGTTTCGAACTGGGGTCGACAGGAACCAAAGTCAGAAACTCTAGCCACAGGGCCAAATGCTAATGTACTGGTACCGAAATATAGAGATAGACGAATAATCCAGGCGCTATACAAGAATGAGGCCGCTATAATTAGATGTGACAATGATACAAAAGAAGCCAGTATAAGACAAGGGGTGAGACAGGGATGCTCTCTGTCACCAGTTCTTTTTAACGCATATATACAAAGTGCGATTGATGACTTGAGGGAGAGAATGAGTCACAGAAAAGGTGTAAAGATACACGGGCAAAAGGTGGATATGATAAGGTTTGCTGACGATATTACTTTGGTTGCTGAAAGCGAAGAAGAACTGCAAGAGGCCTTAACAACCATGCAAAGCATTCTTCAAAATAATTACAACATGAGGATAAATAAAGACAAAACAAAGCTGCTGACTGTAGGCCGAACGCAACATCAGATGAGAGTAGAGATGTCAGAAGTTACACTAAAGAACACCAAGGAGTTTGTGTACCTCGGGAGCAAAATAACATGGGACGGTCGGTCTAAGAGCGAGGTCGACAGCCGTATACACCAGGCTAGGCTTGCATTCAATAAAAGGTCGAAAATAATAGAATCAAATAATATAGACCTGAAACTGAGAATACTCCTCATCAAGACCTATGTATGGAGTATCTTGATGTACGGCTGCGAAACATGGTGCTTATCCGAAAGAGATAAACGGAGACTAGAGGCTTTTGAGATGTGGTCCTATAGAAGACTACTAGGAATTTCCTGGAGAGACCACATCACAAATGAGGAGGTTCTCCAAAGAATCGAAGGAGGAAGGCACCTACTCAGGACCTTGTCGGAAAGGCGCGCAAGATGGATCGGCCATGCAATAAGACAAGAAGGCCTCTTGCATGCCATAATGGAGGGTATGACCGAGGGGACAAACGCTAGGGGACGCCCACGCCGAGAGTACCTGGAGGACCTGCTGGTGGACGTGCGCTGCTTATCATATGCAGAATTCAAAAGAGCCGCACAAGACAGGGAAGAGTGGAAGAAACAAATAGATGAAATTGCTGCAAACCAATCCCAGGATTGAAACCAGAGAGAGAGAGTGCAGTAACAAGTGTTTGAGAGGAAAATAGAGTAGAGTTTCTAGGGGAGTGGAAAATGCTGAAAACATTGCGATAGATTTAACTCAGGAAAAGTAGTCATTTTACGTAATTAAAATGGAGATCATAGTGTAGCATAGCACGCGACTGCAGGTAAAAATGAGACATTACAATGGTTGTCGATCTCACATGTATTTTGTTGATATAAACAAGGAATATTCGAACATGAAAATTGTTTAGATAAACGCAATTAGCCGTTAAAAGAGCTATAAAGATTAACATTGGTCTTACGTAATATTTAGATTATAGAATTCCCATAAAATTCAACGACACTGAAATAAAAGAAAATTTATTGCGAGGTGGGTACAGATATTAACGTATACACCTGTCAAAGCATATGGTTTATGGGATTCTGGGTAAGAGAGAGATGGAATCTGGGGGACGTTCACTATGGAGTAATAAAAATGACAGAAATTTAAGGGCCGAAGTGGGGGTATCTCCTATAAAAATGTGAAAAATGATATATTAATTAATAACAAATAGAAAATGAAATTTTCCAAGAGGCAGCAAACATAAAAAAAACGATATGGTTATGTGAGGATGGTACAGTGAAACGATGGGAGAGTAGATACGACAGAGAAAAACAAAGGAAATCTTAGATTAACAGTGAATAAAATAAATACGGCTTGAAATGTAAAAATTTATAGGGATATGGACAATAGCGTGAGAAAAAATAAGGAAATTCATGGAAAGAGTGTCGTGAATAAAAGAAAATTCGAGAAAAAAATAGAAAATTCAAATATACGACGTAAATAGAGAAAATTCGGTTTTAAATGGTGTTTAGATTTAAACCCAGGACTCAAACCAATTATGGAGTTGAGTTACCATCAAAGGTTGGATTGCGATCCAAGAGTTGTCTGATTTGTTCGTTAGATGTCGATAGAATCATTTTATTTTTGTCCCTTTCTCACACAACAAACAAGGTAAATATAGATGTACGAAACCTTTATAAAAAGGCTTGCATCAGTAAAATTAACTTACTTCTTTACGAAAACTTGCACTAAGAATTTAAAATACTACTGAACCCTTGTCCGTTGGGTGGGGAAAGTTATTGTCGTCAGTTTGTAAATATTCAAATCATAACAATAAAAAATCAAGAACTTAAAGTTAAAACCAAAAAGTGCTTCATTTATAAAAAAACCAGTCTACCCAAAGAAATTCTCCTGAGTGAAGACCTCCAATTTTTACAAATGGAAAGGTTCATGTAGAAGACAGAAAAACTCGAGGAAAAATAATAAAATAAAAATGAACAATTTGCGAGAAAAACTTCGACATGAAGATATCTCTGATAGGCAAATTTGGGGACAGATTTGGAACATATGGTAGATGCCGTACGCATGGACATGTTGCGAAATAGATGAAAATGGAACTTTAAAATTATTAAATTCAAGCTAATTTTGTATGAACACCAGAACAAAGGAAGTTGAGGCGATTTAACATGATCTTACTGAATCCGTGTCTTGTAAGTATGAAAGTACGGGACAGGAGTCAAAGGTACAATCGCGGAAGGGTCTAAGGGACAGCATTCGATAATAATGAGAAAATTTCAAGAAATTACAAGTTGATAGAAACTAGATTGGTTTATTACAGGAAATTCAGATACTCTCTTTTGGACCTGAGAGGGGTATAAGAGGGAAGACAAATGCCAGTTGGAGGTAGTCTGCGGTCGTTGTTGAAAGGGTTGAAGGTTCGTGAGACGGGACGAAACGCTCGGTAATTACTTGTGAAAAATTCTAAGTGATAGGGATTGTGAGACTTAGAAAATTTCACATTCAAGCCAGTGACCTACAAAAAAAAAACTTTGCAGTTAAAGTCAGTGAAAATAAAAATAAAGTTAACGCATTAATTACTTGTGAAAAAATAAAAGTGCTCGTGATAAATACAATTTGTTTTAGTGGAAAATTCGGATTTTATAATCACTAAATATTGTATTTTTAGACTTAGAAATTTCGCGTCTAGTACCAGTGATAACTAAGTGTGAAGAAGTTATAATTAAATACGTGTGTCCAATCTAAATGAAAAGTGTTCTAACAAATAATAAATATTTAAATTAATTATCTAAAATAATAATAATAAAACAAAATGATATTTTACTACAACATAAAAGTTCGGAGGGATAAAAATTTAATTTAACAACAATTTACCATCTCGAAATTAATCGTGAAGTAATTATCATTTAAAGTGTTATTTAACCAACGAGTTTTGAAATAAAATACAGTTTATAACGATTAAGTTTATACATCATTTAAATTAATTAGATTAAACGAAAGAAAAAAAATTTGAAGTCGAAAAGATTTATTTAAATTTAGAATAATGAAAATTAATTTAGGAAAATTGCAGCAAGGTTTATCCGTGTAGATCCCGATGGGAAAACCTTGTAGGGGTAAGTTTTTCCCATTATAAAAATTTTCCAGATTCCAAGGAGAAAGCGGCATGCAGCATCCGTTGGTATTTGAATTAATTATTATAACAAAATATTACTCGCTTAATATGTGATATGTAACTATATTAAAATATTATAAATATAATAGGTATATTTTATATATATATATATATATACATATATATATATATAATTTTGTTCCCAAGAAAATTTTAATCAAAAAGAAAAACACTTATATAAAAAGAAAAAAAAGGGTATCGATTCCTACCTCTGAATTCATCAATAGCTATTAAAAATAGTTGTGTGTTTGATAAATTTCCAAGTCAATGTTTTGTATTTAATTTTATATATGTATTAATATAACTTCAGAAAATCCAGAGCATTTGAAATAAGTTATGATATTAGAAATTATTTCAATCATAATATAATTATATATACCAGTATATTATTAATTATTTATTGAGACAAAGTATATATAATTGAATATATATGTATACGTAATTACTATACTTATCGGGGATCAGACTAGACAATTGCGCAAGGTAGGTCATTATCAAACAAAGAAAAAAAATTAGAGCCATCGCACACGTCTTCGGGAATGTCTAAAGTAAACACACATCATACGCTTTGAATCTAGGTCACGAGGCCGTCGGGAATGTTTACATAATTAAAATTGTTTATAAAATAAGTCGGTCACTGGGATACTAGTTCGAATACGTTAAAAAGAAGAAAAAAAAAATACCTTGATTAGTGGATATCGTACTTAGGTATTAACCTCTAGGAACGGGATAAAATTATGATATTGCGCAATTATGAGAAAAAAAAATTAAACGCAATCTTTAATTTGAACGTAAAGAGATATCTATAGAACTAAACAATTGAAAATAAACAGATTTATTATAGCAAATCAAATAAAAGGTGTATTGAAGATTTACATGAAGCAGTTGATAAATCACGGGATAGCTTAATAAGGTGTAATGAAGATTTACATGAATCAATTGAGAATCACGGGATAGTTAGAATTTATCAAAAGTTGAACCTTGGAGGGGAGGGAAAGAAAAAAAAATACAGTTCAACCAACAGAAGGCAGTGGTCGCTTCTATAACAGGACCATTAACCAAAATAATAGAGATGACGGGTCTCTCAAATAAAACCGTCAAAAAAACCAAACAAAAGCTTGGAGTTTTGGCGAATCTCCAGAACACATCGCCAGATAAGATCTCATTCTACTAGTATATATTAATATTACCCACTATTCTTACGTATGTATTCGGTACCAAACTTAAAATTTCGCAGAATTCTATGGGCGAGATCCGAGCTTGAAATGCGATGCAAGTAGTTTCGTATTGCAAGTTATAAACCTTCCCAAAATGTATGTTTATATATATATCTTTTTATGGATGAAACGAACTCACTTACAATTAGTGCTTTAGACCTGTCGGGTCACTCTCGTCTCATTTCTTGAACGTGGAGGGAGGATTCACGACCCGTAACTCCACACAACCCCGTGAGTATATGATTGCATATAGGACGAAACCGGTTCGCCCTAAGTAAATAGTAAACTTTGGAGGAGCAGGAATTTGGAGGTATCTAGGCTCGGGTGAAGACCTGAAGGCAGTGCATGATGGCGAGAGGAAGGTTCGTTTGGGACGCGATAACTGAGGTATCAATCAATCGAACCGTGCCAAAAGATTGTGCGAATTTCTAGTTGAAACCTGATCACCTTGCTTACTTGATGGAGGCAGGAGCCAAATTTTGCCAGAAAAGGGTTATTCTGAGTTCGTCAAATATGCAATTAACTAATTACATTAACCTACTAAATCCATCTTTATATGTACCTTATAGCAGCTGAATCAAAATGGAGGGGCGCCAAGCAGATACAAGATACAATCATAATCAAATTTACTAACATTTAACCATTTGAGCTATATTTAATTATCTGTTCAATTAGTCATGTGTAGTTTCGATTAGTACTGATTATTTACGGATTCATTAGGATGTAGGGAATCATAATAATTTGTAGAAAAAAAATCAAAGATGTCACTGTAGACAAAAAATTTCGTTTACATTTTTTACTCCAAATAATGTCAGGAATCAATGGTTAAAGTAAGTCAAGTACGTCCCTTAAAACCCTGTAGGTATATATGCAGTACATATATTTATACAATATTTTACATATATTTACAGTACATATATTTATACAATACATATATTTTATTTTATTTATTTATGTTTATTTAGGAAGAATACAATTGTGTGTAAAGTAATTGTACATTAAATAGTGAATATAATTTAAACCAGTTAAGTTCAGTGAAATCAAGTGGTTATTAAACAATTATAGTAGGTATAAATTGTAAGCACGTTGTAAAAATTATCAAAAAGTGGTAATAATCAATACAGAAATAATAGTTTCGAGTAGTTATTTAAATAAAATTACTAAATAAAATTTTTTTTTACTAAAAGTACATAGTGTTAAGTAAAAAGTTATTAAAAAGAAAATAATAAACAAGAATTAATAGTTTTCATTTAAGTACATCGTACGGTTAGTTTGATTTTAGTCGATTTAAGGGTAAAATGGATAATGTATATATGCAGCACTAGGACTGCACATATACAGGATGTTAAGTACTTGACTTACTTTAACCAGTGATTCCTGACATTATATGGAGTAAAAAATGAAAATGAAATTTCGGTCTCCGGTGACATCTTTGATGTTTTTTTTCTACAAAAACATAAAAAAATGGTAGGTGTTGTACAGTTGGAGGAGGGGTGAAGGGTTGGTCGACTACTCAGCTGGGTAAATACATGTTTATATATAAAACTCAAACTAAAAAACCTTAGTTTTCGAGTAAATAGAGTTTGAAGACTAAATTTTTAAGGTTTTGTTTATTTTTTTTATTAATAAAATTCCTTTATTATTTATTTACAGTTTTTTACATTTTTAAATTAAGTCCCGTTAAACTGATTGATATCAGTTTGTCAACGGGTTCTTTTGACAATTACTTTTTTTTTAAATTGAGACAGGTCTTCGACCAAGTCGAAGAGACAGGTACATAAAATATACAGGTACATGAAAAAAAAATTGTTAATAAAATTTATAAGAAATACAGAACGGAGAAAATGAAAGAAATAAAAGAAAAGACAAGAGAAAATAATAATGGAAAAAACATTAAAACGAAAAGCGGAAAATAACAGAAATTAGTACAAAAAAGTTCTTTCACTTAACCATTTTTTTATACGCACATTTCCTTCTGAAACTCAATTCACAGCTTTTTATTGCGATGGGTAACATGTTGTTAATTATTGGAACAAGGTATTCTAGAGTTCTTTGACCGTATTTATTTAGGTATCTGGGAATTATAAGTCCATCATTTGCAGTTAGTCTTGTATTATGAACATGAACCACTAGTTTATTATATTCAGATTGAGATGTATGCTGACTCGCAATTTTAAGCCACAATATAGCACGAACAGATAATACATTTACAGAGTTGTATAATAATGATTTTGGTATATCATGTCTTTGTTCGTATTCAGTTTTTTTTAATAATAATTTTACCAAAGAATATTGTACGTTTTGCACTGAAAGAAGATTTGTTTTTGTTGAATGTCCCCATGTGGTTATTCCATATCTTATTAGGGATTCCGCCAATGACAGATATACTAATCTAAGAGTATTTAGTGGAACAAAAAACTTCAGTCTATAAAGTTTGCTCACTATAGCTCTAAGCCGTGTGCAAACTTTTTGTATATGTATATCCCATTTAAAATTACAATCAATTGTTAAGCCTAGATATACGTATTTAGAGACTAGTTCAATATTTTTACATGAGCATGGTTGTATCACAGAATTATGGATGCAATTAAAATCATGAGAAACAATTTTAGGAGTTATGGTGATGTTGGCATGAGGGGATCTGATGTGCATAAGCTTTGTTTTTTTAGCATTGATTATTAAACCTACATCATGTGACCATTTTTGAAGAGTGGCAAAGTCTATTTGCAGTAAAGTACTTGCAATTAATAAATCCTCATGTGAAATAACTAATGCAGTGTCGTCAGCATAAACATAATGTTTTACGTGAGAGAAAATCAATTTCATTGCAGTAACATATATAATATACAAGGTAGGGCCTAGTATGGACCCTTGTGGTACGCCTGCGAAAAAGTTCTTTTTTTTGCTATAATGATCTAAAATTTTTACACAAATCTTTCTATTTTCAAAGTAATTAACAAATAATTTAAGTAGGTTTCCTGTAATTCCAATTTGTTCAAGAGTTTCTAGTAATTTTCTATGATCAATTGTATCAAAGGCCTTTGAATTATCAATAAATAATACGTGTACATGTTTCCTTTTATTAAGATCATTATTAATTGTATTTGAAAATTGTTGAAGTAGTAGATCTGTGCTCTTTTTTTCTGGAAACCATATTGATGGGTATCAATAATAGAAAATTTTTCAAGGTACTTTATTAGTTTTATAGATATATATTTTTCTAGGATCTTTTCAATTGCAGGTAAAATACTGATCGGTCTATAGTTTTCAATTTCACTGTGTTTACCACCTTTGTAAATGGGTCGGATGACGATCTTCTGGTATAATTGCCTCCTTTAAAATCATATTAATTAATAGAGTTAAGATAGGTCCTAAAATATCGAAATGTTTTTTTAATATCAGACATTCTAATTTTATCTATCCCCAGCGACTGACTATTTTTTAAACTTCTTACAACTTTTTCGATATCACAGAGTTTTGCTTGTGTTAAGAGCATGCTGTGTGGAAGTCTATGTTTTTGAATATTCAAAGCTTTTTTATCACATCTATGTAATAATTGCCTAACATTTTCAGAATAGAAGTTAGCGAAATTGTTAGATGTTTGTTCAGTCGTTTGTTCTTTTAAGAAATAGTTTGATATTACTTGATTACAATTACTTTTGCTCTTTCTTCCTAACAATCTGTTTATTTCATCCCACGTTTTTTTTGAGTCTGCAAAATAATTTTTAAATTTTGAGTTGAAAATTTTTAATTTGCATATGCTGATTAATTTCGTAACTTTATTCCGATTGCATTTATACTCTCTTTCATAAAATTTATTTGTAGGATAATTTTTCCATCTTTTGTAAAGTGCATGTTTTAATTTGATTTTTGATAGTAAATCATCATTTATCCATTCACTTATGGCATTTGGTCTGGTTTGAGGTTTAAAAGACTTTACTACAGTACTTTTTTCATAGATTTCATTAAATTTTGTTTTTATTTTATTACACAATAAATATTTATAAATATTTATTATATTAATTAATATTATTATTATTATAGTTAAATTGGAAAAAAGTTAAAGTTGCTACATGGTTACTGTCAGATCAGACAGCTTGATTATTCACATCTAGTCACCAAACACGGCTAAAGCCATTTAAAGCAAAGTTTTAATTCTGAATGGTGGTCTTTTACTAGGGCGATACTGAAACTATCTTCCAATCTGGAACCTTCCCGCAAATAAGAGTATACTTTATAATATTTTTAAATGATCAAATTGTGAAATAACACAAACCAATCAAATAAAATTTACTTGCGCATGCTGAATTTGAACCCGTGACCTCCGGAACGCCAGTCGAGAGCCTTATCGAAAATAACAAAACTAGAAATGAAAAAAATATATTTTAAATAAAGATATGTAAACGTGAACAAAACTAAGGTATAAGTGATTAATTTTATGTGAATAATTTTATAAAATTTCATTAAGATTTTTCAAAAATAGTTATTTGCCATCGAATAGATATTTCGCATTTCATATTATTTGTTCTTATTTAAATGTCGGAAACATTTATTTAATTATCATGTACATTAATTTAATTATCAAAAACATTATTTAATTATCATAAACATATAATATTATGTTAACTTTGAATATCCCTGAACAGCGCCGACACAGCTCGCCCGTGCGATTTGAGTAGATAGTAAATTAAAGAAGAAATTGTATTTAATAATTCCGACAATGTATTCAGGTCTAGTAAATGACTGATCTTTTGGGTGATTCAGCTTTTACTTAAATTATTTAAAGTAGCGTGACAGACAACCTTCCGTCTTCGGGCTTGTCCAGGCACTGAAACAATAATTGAGATCTGCTCTTAATATATGATACGAAAATTGATGCAAACCAAATAAATCATTGGATTTTAATATATTTATTTTTAAATTGAGATTATTAAAATACTGTTTTATTGGATGATATTTTTATTTTATTAACTAACCTGTTTTCACATTAAAACGATTCTAAAGTTGACTGATTTATGCAGTTTTTTTAATAACATCACATCGTAATTTAGCTAAAAAGGCTCTTTAATTAAAAAATTAAAAAATGAAGCGGCATACGTTGAGATGTTTTCTATTTCAAAATATTTTTTTTCTTTTTTTTTCCTTTGTGCGTACGACAACATAAGAAAAATATTTGCAGGTCGATTGAGATTTGTTGAAAACAACTATTTTTCAAACAGTAATAAAGTATGAAAAATATATTTTTTTAATATTTAATTATATTTCTAGGGATAGAACGTAAATGTAACTATCATTCTTTTGATATTACTTTTCTTTTGTTTGTACGGTTATGGACGTAGGCGACTTCGAAAACGCGCAAAAATCATTAAATATTGAAAAATCTCTCGTACCATCTTAAGTAACTGGAATTAAGGAGAATGCAGTTAAGCATTTATAAGCCTTTCTTGTTGTTGCGTTGATGTGTGAAAGAATATTTGACGTGGGAACTTGCGCGGGCCGCACTTACAAATACTCTAGCCACCCCCCCCCCCCATCACACGGACTAGGTAGTAGTTTTTATGACGTCGAAATTTGCTCCAAGTCAACTTTAAGAGCCTAGCAGTCCTTTAAGTATTTTCAAATTTGGTGAAATTAGTTTGCTGTTTCGTCGTAACGTCGCCCGTGTAGTTTTTACATTTTTTAACTTCGGTATTCTGTTTAAAAGTTGTACATAATTTCACAACGCTACTTGTAATCTAATTCCCCGATTTCCTCCTCCCGTCAAGCTCTAGGGCGTCGACTTTACCATGAAACTCGTATGTAATTTTGTTCAGCGAGCATTTGGTGATATCAGGGGTATAAAAGCAGTTTTATTTAAAATTTTGCAGAAAGTGAAAAAAATGATAATTTTTCCAATGTAAATTATTACTTTTTCAACAAAAATTCAAAGGTAAATTAAGGTTACTTTAAAGAATCGATAATTATTTTTGTTATTAATATCATCGCAAAGAAAAAAAACCCTTGTTGTCATTGTTTTATTTGAAAACTTAACAAAATTGATAATAACGGTTGATTAGACGATTATGCACCAAGAATTTTTATTACTACAAAATGTGCATACCTATATTACGAGTATAATACAATATTATATATTCAGGGTTATTATTAGGCGTACTCGACGTATTTTAACCAGTTATTCGTGACATTATTTGGAATAAAAAATGTAAATGAAATTTTGGTCTCCGGCGACTTTTTTTTTCAAAATTTTTTTCCTCAAAATCAAAATTTTTTCCGCATATCGTCACTGGTCACCCAGCCGAGTAGCCGACCAACCCCTCACCCTATCTCTAACTGTCCAACACCTAAATTTTTTTAAACTTTTTTGTAGAAAAAAAAAATCAAAGATGTTACTGTAGACAAAAAATTTCATTTACATTTTTTACTCCAAATAATTTCAGGAATCAATGGTTAAAGTAAGTCAAGTACGTCCCTTAAAACCCTGTAGGTATATATGCAGTATATATAAAATATATTGATTTTAATACAATACATATATTTTATTTTATTTATTTATGTTTATTTAGGAAGCATACAATTGTGTGTAAAGTAATTGTACATTATATAGTGAATGTAATTTAAACCAGTTAAGTTCAGTGAAATCAAGTGGTTATTAAACAATTATAGTAGGTATAAATTGTAAACACGTTGTAAAAATTATCAAAAAGTGATAATAATCAATACAGAAATAATAGTTTCTAGTAGTTATTTAAATAAAATTACTAAATAAAAAAAATTAAAATAATAGTACATAGTGTTAAGTAAAAACTTATTAAAAAGAAAATAATAAACAAGAATTAATAGTTTTCATTTAATAATAATTTAAGAATCGAGCTAAAAAATAGGCAATCATCGGGTGAAAAGATATTTCAATCAAGTATATCAATAATCACCCAACAATTGTAAAATTTAATCCAAAAAACTAACCCACAAACTAAAAATATACTATCAAAATGTAAGAGGACTGAGAACGAAACTTCAAGACCTAAAATCTACATTACCAACGATGGATTACGTAATTTATGCCCTTACTGAAACATGGCTAAATTCTGATATAAACGATCAAGAACTGGGGTTTATTGATCATTTCATTTACAGAAACGACAGATATCAAAGTTCCTGCAACAAAACACGATGTGGCGGCGTACTATTGTCAGTGTCAACCAAACTGGTTTCGAAGAAACTGAAGTGCCTTCACAAACATCTCGAACAAGTGTTTGTAATGATTTCGTTAAAAAAAGAAAAACTTATAATCGGTTGCACATATATACCACCATCCTCCTGCCTGCAAACTTATAAAGAGCACCACCTTGAAGTTGAAACTATGCGAAGAAAATTTCCTGATTCTACATTTATTCTGATGGGTGACTACAACCTTCCAAATATTATATGGGACATTGAGAATATCACTTCCTCGAGCCCGGACAACATCAATCATGGCTCCCATGAAATTTTAGAAATGTCTAACTTTTTAAATTTGCAACAGAAAAACCATGTGTACAACATCAACTCTCGTCTTCTCGATCTAGTCTTTTCAAATTCTTCTAATGTTAATGTGTATGCCTCTGATGAAATGATTCTTCGAATCGATAAATACCATCCCCCCTCTAATAATCATTTACAACAATACTTATGTTAAGGTAATTGAACCCACGATTGTCAAGCGTAATTTTGAAAAGTACAAAAGTATTACAGTTCTAAATTCCCTAAATGGTTCGATTTCGAACTAATTAATCTAACTTATGATAAAAAAAATTGCCCACAAACGTTATAAAATAAATAGAATGCTAGAAAATTATATCGCATTCTCCGTTCCGCGTAAAGATTGTACCAGGAAATCCAAAGTATGTTTTAAGAAATACACCAACAATGTTGAAAATTCAATTTTAACAAATATTAATAAATTTTGGAACTACGCTAACTCCTTTCGGAAAAATAACTCTACCGGTACAATGTTTTACGGGAAAAAGTGGGTCATGACAAAAACGATATTGTAAATTTATTTGCAGATTTCTTTAAGAGCGTATACGTTGAAGATAATGTCTACATTTTATCTGACAAACCTCAATCTACTAAAAACTCCCTCAACTTGCATAACATCCATGTGGAAGTAAATGATGTTGTGACTTTTATCAAAAAGCTGGATATCAGGTCGAATTCGGGGCCAGATATGATTCCTTCAATATTACTTAAAAACTGTATCCATGTTCTAGCTCTTCCTATTACTATAATTTTCAATTTATCTTTAACTACAGGTCGTTTTCCCGAAATTTAGAAAAGTATCCTTACATGTACCTCTAAAATATACTAGGCGGAATATTTTATTTTACAACAATAACTTCGCTATAAATTCTGTGATAGAAAGAATACATAGATTGGGCAACGATCTAACTGATATCCCTGACATATTTAATTTAAACTTCAATACATTTAAAGCCAAATTAGTCCACCATTTTTTAGATGTAAATAATGAATGAGAAATCATTTTACTTTATTTCGATTTTCCTTTGTTTGTTGTTTTTTTTTCTCTAATGTTCGTATTCTAAATGCATACAATGTGTTATTATGTAAAAATTAAAGTGTTTTGATATTTTTTAATGTTTTTGTTGCTCGTAGGTATATGAATTGTACCTGCGAGTTCTCTAAAGTCATACATTATAGTAGTTTATGCTTTATTTGTATATATAAGTGAAATTTGTATCTAATGTGTACTTGTAAAAGCCCAATAGGGCGTCAATAAATAAATAAAAAGTACATTGTGCGGTTAGTTTGATTTTAGTCGATTTAAGGGTAAAATGGATAATGTATATATGCAGCACATATACAGGATGTTAAGTACTTGACTTACTTTAACCAGTGATTCCTGACATTATATGGAGTAAAAAATGAAAATGAAATTTCGGTCTCCGGTGACATATTTGATGTTTTTTTTTCTACAAAAAAATAAAAAAATGGTAGGTGTTGTACAGTTGGAGGAGGGGTGAAGGGTTGGTCGACTACTCGGCTGGGTATATATAAAGTTTCGACATGTTTATATATAAAGCTCAAACCATAAAAACCTTAGTTTTCGAGTAGAGTTTGAAGACAAATTTTTTAAGGTTAAATTGGAAAAAAGTTAAAGTTGCTACATGATTACTGTCAGATCAGACAGCTTGACTATTCACATCTAGTCACCAAACACGGCTAAAGCCATTTAAAGCAAAGTTTTAATTCTGAATGGTGGTCTTTTACTAGGGCGATACTGAAGCTATCTTCCAATCTGGATCGTGCCGCAAATAAGAGTATACCTTATAATATTTTTTAATGATCAAATTTTGAAATAACACAAACCAATCAAATAAAATTTACTTGCGCATGCTGAATTTGAACCCGTGACCTCCGGAACGCCAGTCGAGAGCCTTATCGAAAATAACAAAACTAGAAATGAAAAAAAAATATTATAAATAAAGATATGTAAAGTGAACAAAACTAGGGTATAAGTGATTAATTTTATGTAAATAATTTAATAAAATTTCATTAAGCTTTTTCAAAAATAGATATTTGCCATCGAATAGATATTTCGCATTTCATATTATTTGTTCTTATTTAAATGTCGGAAACATTTATTTAATTATCATATACATTTATTTAATTATCAAAAACATTATTTAATTATCATAAACATATAATATTATGTTAACTTTGAATATATAATATTGTTAGTAGATTATATAAACTTAAATTCTATGTTCCAATATGCACACTTCGAATAATTTATTTATCATTAGCTGAGTCTATTATAAGGTACGGAATTACAGCTTGGGGACTTTCCTGTAAGACAAATGTTAATCATGTTCAATCTGTCCAAAATTCATTAGTTAAATTATTAGCTCATAAAAGTTTATACGAGCAAAGACACAATGTTCCGTACTTTTACCAGAATCTTAAAATTCTCTCAGTAAGAGCAATTCTGTGGCATAAAATTATTTTTCAGCATATGAATAGCCCTATATACATAAATAGACTGGACCACACTTACAATACTCGATTTACGTTAAATGAAGGACTAATCGTACCTAAGCACTTAAACAAATATGGACAAAGAACGCTGGACTACATGATACCTACATGCTTAAATATGTTACCTGCTAAAATTAAAAAATGTACAAATAATGTAAGAACAAATATATATTATATTGAAAAATTGGCTCGCCGAAAGAAAAAGTTTGTATTTTCTTGTAGTACTCGTAACACAAAAATGTCTAACTGCATTATAAGTTTTATAAAAAAAAAAAAAAAAAAAACTTCAAAGTAAAAGCACCCATTGACAAACTACTTAAAAGTAGTTTATTGGGACTTTTATTTTTTGTAATATCTTATTTTATTTTGATTTCCTGTAATATTTTATAACTTTTTTCTTCTAATAAAAAAAAAAAAAAAAAAATCCCTGAACAGCGCCGACACAGCTCGGCCGTGCGATTGAGTATATAGTAAATTAAAGAAGAAATTGTAAAAAGGGCCATTTAATAATTCCGACAATGTATTCAGGTCTAGTAAATGACGGATCTTTTGGGTGATTCAGCTTTTACTTAAATTATTTAAAGTAGCGTGACAGACAACCTTCCGTCTTCGGGCCTGTCCGAGCACTGAAACGATAATTCAAATCTGCTCTTAATATATGATACGAAAATTGATGCAAACCAAATAAATCATTAGATTTTAATATATTTTTTTTTAAATTGAGATTCTTAAAACACTTTTTTATTGGATGATATTTTTATTTTATTAACTAACCTGTTTTTTGGTACATTAAAACGATTCTAAAGTTGACTGATTTATGCAGTTTTTTTAATAATATCACATCGTAATTTAGCTAAAAAGGCTCTTTAATTAAAAAATGAAGCGGCATACGTTGAGATGTTTTCTATCTAAAAATATTTTTTTCTTTTTTTTTTCCTTTATGCATACGACACGTAAGAAAAATATTTGCAGGTCGATTGAGATTTGTTGAAAACAACTATTTTTAGTTATAAAGTATGAAAAATATTTTATGTTAATATTTAAGTAATTATATTTTCTGGGATAGAACGTAAATGTGACTATCATTCTTTTGGTATAACTTTTTTTTTGTTTGTACGGTTATGGACGTAGGCGACTTCGAAAACGCGCAAAAATCATTAAATATTGAAAAATCTCTCGTACCATCTTAATGAGAGGGGGGGGGGGGGGGGGGGGGGATGACACTGACACAAAATTAGCCGCGGTTAAAACGGTTTTCGTATTTTTACGACATTTGTTTAATTTTATTGTTGTTAAAATGGCTACACAAATAAAATGGCGATATAAATCATTTTTTACGAAAGAGTAAAAGAAATGAGATTTTTGTTGTTGGATTCGACTTGCAAGTTCTTTAATATTTGCTTGCATTTTTGATGTGGAGACGCGTACTATTGTGTTCAAATGTAAATGTGATAATCGAGAACAGTGTTTGTTTTTCCGATAATTAAGAATTTAAAAAGTTTGCTTACAAATATACGTACTACCAAACATAGTACTTATTGGCTGAGCAAACCTTTTTAATCCTTTGTACTTTTCGGAAGGTAATCTCCCGTAGAAATCTAACAAGTTATTTTTTTCCTTAAATGCCATTTTAAGGATATTATCACTTTGCAAATCTCTCATATTGATTTGCAAATAGCTTGGTACATTACCGATATCCACTGCGAAGGGGTTTTCAAATATCTCCATCTTACATATTAGCAAACCGGTTTTAAACTCAGTTTGAAGTTGTAGTAATGCACTTTTCATGTTAGTGTTTTCCCAAATAAAATTTATCTCAGCTTCTTCTACTGCTTTCTTGCAATTTGGAAAATGATCCTTTGAAAAGTTTCCTTTCGTCGATATGCTTGATAAACAATGGTAGCTACATTTCAAATGATTTAACATCTGAATACATTTGGCATATCAATTTATTTTTTTCCTGTAAACGAACATTGAGTAGATTCAGTTCGACAGTCAAATCAGTTAAAAATCCAAGGCAAGTTAAAAGTCACGTGCGATGCGGCGAGAATCTTGCGGGCCGCACCAAGAGACATCGCGAGCCGCATGCGGCCCGCGGGCCGCAGGTTGCCGACCCATGATTTACAGGATTGCATTCATTTCGTGGTCAGGTGAAAGAAGTATTATTAATTTATATGTGTAGTTGAATTACTGATTTTTTGTATACTATATAAAATGCTTTGACGAAATCCATACACACAATATTTTGGGTGGACTTGGACCGAATGGATGGACCGAACCAGTGGCGGATACAGAAAAAACTCAAGGGAGTGGGGCGCTAAAGATATAAGAAAACTAAAAAGTAGACAACGGGGAGAATACGACGAACCGCACAAAGAGGAGACCGACTATATGATTTTGGCAGCCACCTCTGTCTGGAGCTCCAAAATACCTAAAAAATAGCGGTCCGCTTAATAGATTCTCCCATCTTAACAGACGGATTGCAATCTTTAGAACACTGGCGTCGGGTGGGAATGCTATCCTTGTTCTACCGGTATTACAATGGCAGATGCTCCGAGGAACTTGCGTCATTGATCTCTTCGGCTCCGGTGCATAGTCGGGAAACACGCCAAACGCGTGCCCAACATTTGTACATGGTTGACATTTGTCACATGAGAACGGGTCGTTTCTTCGACTCGTTCTTGTGTTCAACAGCTCAGCTGTGGAATGATTTGCCGGCCTCAGTGTTTCCCCCTTTCTACAACATGGGTCTCTTCAAGACCAATGTTTATTCCTTCCTCTCCTCAAAAAGACTCTCCACACAGCATCCCAGATGACATAGGCCCCGAGGGAAATTATTTTTCTCAGGGCCTCCTGTGTGGAGTAAATGTAAAAAAATACTTTCTCATTCTCTTGCAGGCTAAAACATACAGATGGATGTGTTTGTCAAATCACAACGGTGCTAAATAAGTTTCCACTTCAATAAATAAATAAAAGATTGACGGACCGCACATTCAAAACTTGGCTGGCCACAGGGAGCAGTAGGGCTGCATTCAAGGGAACATACGATCAAGAGAATCAAATACTTGAGTCGGGCCGTGTTAAGGGTACCTTTACATGAAACGATGTATGAATGTGAATGAAGCAAAAGTTTCAATTTAGGAGGCGAGTGCGGGTACCGCCGCCACGGGAATTATTAATTGGATAAACAACACCTCTGCTATAAGTCATCCCAAGTGGATCGCTTAGTTTGGTGACTTAGCAGGGATGCCTGAGTTCATAGATTTTTCATAGTAGTGGCGGAAGCATTTGCCCACGTACTGCGTGGCGAGCTGGAAAGGACTGGTTGAAGGAGACCATTTAACCTTTCCAGCAGGAATCCCTCGACCCATTTTCTCGCATCGCAGTGGGAGGGAAAGTTTCATCCGTCCATCTCTCCTGGACACACTAACCCAGAGAGTCCTAACCACCTATCATACCTTTTTCCTTCCACTATTTCCTTTCTCTAAAATGACCCTTCACATAGCATCTCCAAAGACATTTTTTTTAAGAATAAAATAAAAATATGTATATTTTGTAATAGTTACCCAAAAATGACAGTGGATAAATTTATGTATTCGGGAAGTATATTTACGAGAGATGGGGAGTCTGATAGAGATATTGAAAGAAGGGTAAATGCATTTATGGAGGACTGAACGCCGCGGCCGTTGGCGCTAATAAAAAACTGTCGAAAGAAGCGAAGCTAGCAGTCCACAATGGAGTGCTTTTTTTACATGTACTCCACACAGGAGGCCCTGAGGAAAATGATTTCCCTCAGGGCCTATATCATCTGGGATGCTGTGTGGAGGGTCTTTTTGAGGAGAGGAAGGAATGAACATTGGTCTTAAAGAGACCCATGTTGTAGGAAGGAGGAAACACAGAGGCCGGCAAATCATTCCACAGCCGAGCTGTTGAACACAAGAACGAGTCGAAGAAACGACCCGTTCTCATGTGACAAATGTCAACCGTGTATAAATGTTGGGCACACTTTTAGCGTGTTTCCCGACTACACACCGGGGTACCAACCCTGACGTATGGCAGTGAAGCATGAAACTGGCAGAGGAAGGACTAAATGCTATGGAAAGCCATGTATGATAGTGTGAAAAAAATATGAAAATGCAAGGCTGATACAAGCGTAATAAGTAAAATTGAGAAAGGGACGCTTAGATGGTTAAGACATGTAGAGCGAATGATTGAAGAAAGATTTTCTTGTATTTAGGGTGGCCAAGGGGTAGGGGGGCGCGCGTCCCCCGCGCCCCCCCCCCCATATCTGCCACTGGACCGAACATATTACCTATTTAAATAATAAAATTAAAAAACTAAGTTATTTTTTCAAAACTATCAGGAATGTCCTCATTAAAAAAGACTTAATCAAGATTTATATGGCTCTCTGCCAATCACTGTTAGAATACGGTATTATCGGATGGGGCAGTGCAAATAAAAACATACTAAATCCACTAATTAAAACTCAAAAAGCCATAATGAAAATTATTGTGAAAGTTCCTGTAAGAACTAGCACTGACGTATTCTTCAACAATCTTAACATCATGTCATTTAAACAACTATATTCTACAACTATACTCATTTACATTCATAAGTACAAAACCCAAGAAATAACAACTAACACGTACATTAGAAACACTAGATCTCACGGTCAAAAACATATCCAACAAGTAGTAACTACTAACACAACATTAGGGCAAAAAAGCTTCTTATATTATGGCATTAAACTCTACAATAAAATACCACTCTTACTCAAAAACCTCAACATTATAACATTTAAATTTCAAATTAAAAACTGGATACTAAATATAGGGAGATCAGAAATAGAAAATATACTGATATCAAATACAGATTAAAACCAAATCTAGTGAACTGAATTATAAAAAAACATTATCTTATTTACTTTATAATTATTTAAAAAAATATATTTATGTCTAATTCATATTCATTTCTAATAATTAAATTATTATATGTAAATGAATTCCCCAGCACGGGAGATCCCAGTGAGGATATCATTATCTCTACTTGTTACTAAGAAATGAAGACAATAAATCGTTATTATTATTATTATATAATAGGTAAAACTTGGATTTTTTGTTCAAGTGAAGTGAACGTGATGTTTAAATTGAGCGGTTTAATTTTAATTATTTAAGCGGTTTAATTATTTGTTTTTAGCTGACACTAATTACCATCACATAACTAGACGCCATCACAACAGTGCGATGGATCTTCCCAACGCAGATAATGTTTTCATCAAGACTGAACCATGGCCGCAGGATAAAGGCTCAGGCGGAATGAAGTACATGGATGTAGAAATCCTCCACACGGATGTAAAGAAGCAATGGTTGCAGTATGCCGAGAGTGTTCAGCCAATTAGTAAGTTTCGTTGCGTATATCACACAGGTGTTCGATGGACGCTGTCAGAACATCTGTTTGTTGTATACTTTCCCTCGTATCCTCCTTCTGTTTTTTTTTACACTCCCAAATTTTGCTATTGGTGAACTAAGACCACGTTTAATTTATTATACCCTCAAACTTTTCCTAATTATTTGTTGTTTAATTATATAAGTTGTTGCCTCACCAAATTTGATCACTAAAGTAAATCATATCTCTTTCTCCAGTCCGAAAAAAACTTTTGGATTATGTAAAAGATTCCATAGGTCACCCCAAGGGGTTCAAACGTTTGGTAAGGTAGCAGGGGTGCCCGTGTTCATTGGGTCAGGTTTGTCTTGGTCTTGACGGTAGACGCCCAACTAATGCATGCCAGCCGGATGGGGTGAGACAGATTGAGGGAGAACTTATGATTTATCCAGCCGAACTCACTCTAACCATCGCCTTGCACTCCAAAACGGGGGAATGGATTAGGTTCTTACCCATCCTTCATACCTTTTTCCTTCCCAAAACTTCCACTCCTTCCTTTCCTAAAAATAATGCTCCTGTGTGGAGCTAATGTGAAAAAAGGTAAACATACTTAGAGTGGGAAAAGGTAATTATGTCTCATCTGCTGTATTATCCGTTGTGTGGGTTCATTCGAAAAATGTAGTTAAATCTGGGGAGGGAAGAGGTCGAGAGGGGGGAAGGGACCAAGAAAAAAATCAATTCATGATCAATAAAAAAGCACTCCGCCAGGTTTTAACCGACCCACAACGAATTTTTAATTTACTACTCTTCTTCGTTGTATTATTGTTTCGTATTTTTCCAGGTAGCGTACATGTAGAGAATGAACCCATTAAAGTAGAACCAGTACCGCGAGAGGAAGATGGAGAGGGAATCCTTTATACGGAAATAGACATAGACCTGCCAGATGTAAAAAAAGAATGCTTTGAATACTCTGAAAGGGCTTCTGGTAAAATCGATTTTTATTTGTCTGAATTTGTTTAAATAATTTTCATATTTCATAATAGAAACCTACTTATTGAGCTTTATCCGCCATTATTTTCAGACTTGCTAACGGACCTGAAGACGCATCCTGGAGAAAAACCTCATTCTTGTTCCCATTTTAACTACTGCTCACACGAGTCGGAGTTAACAAGGCACTTAAGCACCCATACTGGAGAAAAGCCGCATTCGTGTTTTCATTGTAACTACTCCTGCTCAGATAAATCACATTTAAGGAGACACTTACGCACCCATACTGGAGAAAAGCCTCATTCCTGTCCCCATTGTAACTACTCCTGCTCAGCCAAACCAGATTTAACAAAGCACTTACGCATCCACACTGGAGATAAACCTCATTCATGTTCCCATTGTAACTACACCTGCTCACGGAAATCAGCGTTAACAGTGCACTTACGCACCCATACTGGGGAAAGCCCATTTTCATGTTCCCGTTGTAACTACTCCTGCTCAGATAAATCACATTTAACGAGGCACTTACGCACCCATACTGGAGAAAAGCCTCATTCCTGTCCCCATTGTAACTACTCCTGCTCAGCCAAATCAGATTTAACAAGGCACTATTATACCCATACTGGAGATAAACCATATTCATGTTCCCATTGTAACTACTCCTGCTCAAACAAATCTCGCTTAACGGTGCACTTACGCACTCATACTCGAGAAAAACCTTTTTCTTGTTCCCATTGTAACTACTCTTGCTCACGCATATCAAATTTAACAAGGCACTTACGCACCCATACTGGAGAAAAACTCTTTTCATGTCCTTAATGTTACTACTCCTGTTCAAGTAAATCAGGTTTAACAAGGCACTTACGCTTCCATACTAAATAAAAAACCTTTTTTTGTCTTCCTACGACTGCTGTTCATGTTTTCTTAGGGAAAATATAAAAAATCACATCTTTTTATTTATTCATTTATTATTACACGCCCTTGTGGGCTTTTCTTATAAAATATTACAAGCTGTTTATATCAAAGTAAATACTTAAAAATGAAAAAAATTAAGAAAAAAATATAAAGATAATGACAGAAAAGGTTGCAACAAAAACACAAAAAATACATATATAAAAATGTTTACAGTAATTAAGTGCAAAACATCATACAAAACAATGTAGTAGAAGCGTAGAAGTTATAAAAGGTACATAGGTCTATTCCTGCCTAGAATAATAAAACTGATAGAACATACAGCATTTATACTGATAAGTTTTCAGATGAAATATATCGCCCAGATCAGAGTATTTATTAAGCGAATTTTGATAGTTTCCTGGTTTTATTGAAGTAAAGGGGTAATAAATGTCAGCATGATTTTTTGGGAACACGGATATTAATAAATTGAAGTAATTGAGGACAGGCTATTTAAAATGCAGTATTTTATGTAATAGTATAAAATCAGTGTTTATTCTTCTTTCTGAAAGTTTCAACAAAAATGTTTTATCCAGGAAGTATTTGTAATCAATATTTTGTTCAGGAATTCGCAATTTATAGTTCATTAACCTTAGAACGTTGAATCGTTGAATCTTTTCAATATTTTCTGAATGAATATTGAAAAAGGGAGACCATAACGCAGAGTTATACACAAGTTGGCATCTGACGAGGGTTTTTTATAATGTACCTAAATTATTATTAAAATATTTTGCAACTCTTAAAACAATGCCAAGAGTCTTTAGGGCCTAGTTGATAATATTATTAATATGACATGCAAAGGTAAGTTTACTGTCGAATATAATGTCTAGATCAATAATTTTTCAAACACAATTTAAATTTTCATCATTTAATGAATTCTGAAAACCATGGGATTATTTATTTTGGAAAAATTAATGAAACACCATTCAAAAAGATATCTCGAGTTAGTGTGAAGTGTAATGCGATCATTAAGTACCACCATATAATTGTAATTTAATTTTAAATTTCTCCTAGATATATTTTTGACTGTTTGTTATTCCTAAAATTTTATGTACATCCTATATACATTTCTTGTTTATTTACTCCTATGAACTTTTAAAATATGTTAAGTCTAAATTTCTTCACAAGTTAAACTCTTTAGTTTGTGATAAGGATCTTTTTTTAAAAATAATTCTTAAGTTATTAACAAGTTGTCCTCTCCTAAACACAAGCATCTGCTTTCTTAGGAGAGTGTATAAAATATGTAAGCTATGAAAATGTAGATGAAGCAAATATAAAAATAAAAAAAATAATTAATTTGGTTGGTCTCTTTATATAGTTAGGAGTGTGTGTTAAATAAAATATCAAATTTTCATCGCAATCGGTTAACATAATTTCATATTGCCAGAGCAATGCATAATTTGTCGACAGATCTGAAGACGCATCCTGCAGATAAACGATTATCTTATCCTCGTAACTACTCCTGCTCTCGTAAGAATAATACTGGAGTTAAATCCTTTTCATGTTCCAAGAGCTACTATTCAAGTCCTCAAAAGAAATATTTGAATAAAAACATGCTGATTCACAGTGGAGAAAAACCTTTTTCTTGTTCCGAGTGCAACTATTCATGTTCTCAAAAGTGCTATCTGACGATCCATAAACTTACTCACAGTGGTGAAAAACCTTTTTCTTGTTCCGAGTGCAACCTTTCATGTTCTACCAAAGGCAATCTGACGAGACACAGACTGACTCACAGTGGAGAAAAACCTTTTACTTGTTCCAAGTGCAAATATTCATGTTCTCAAAAAGGAGATGTGAAAAAACACATGCTGATTCACAGTGGAGACAAACCTTTTTCTTGTTCTGAGTGCAACTATTCATGTTCTCGAAAGGGCAGTCTGACGAGCCACAAGCAGACTCACAGTGGAGAAAAACCTTTTTCTTGTTCCGAGTGCAACTATTTATCTTCTCGAAAGGCCAATCTGATAATCCACAAGCTGACTCACAGTGGAGAAAAACCTTTTTCTTGTTCCGAGTGCAATTATTCGTGTTTTTCAAAAAGCAATCTGACGATCCACATGCTGACTCACAGTGGAAAAAAACCTTTTTCTTGTTCGGAGTGCAACTATTCATGTTCTCAAAGGGGCAATCTGACGATCCACAAGCTGACTCACAGTGGAGAAAAACCTTTTTCTTGTTCCGAGTGCAACTATTCATGTTCACAAAAGAGCAGTCAGCCGATCCACATGCTGAATCACAGTGGAGAAATACCATTTTTTTGTTCCGAGTGCAATTATTCATGTTTACAAAAGAGCAGTCAGCCGATCCACATGCTGAATCACAGTGGAGAAAAACCATTTTTTTGTTCCGAGTGCAATTATTCATGTTCACAAAAGAGCAGTCAGCCGATCCACATGCTGAATCACAGTGGAGAAAACCCTTTTTCTTGTTCCGAGTGCAATTATTCATGTTCTGAAAAGGGCAGTCTGACGGTCCACATGCTGACCCACAGTGGAGAAAAAGCTTTTACATGTTCCAAGTGCAACTATTCGGGTTCTCGGAAAGGAGATGTGAAAAAACACATACTGATTCACAGTGGAGAAAAACCTTTTCTCGTTCCGAGTGCAACTATTCATGTTCTCGTTAGAGCAATCTGACGAGCCACGAGCTCACTCACAGTGGAGAAAAACCCTTTTCTTGTTTTCCGAGTGCAACTATTCATGTTCAGAAAAGGCCAGTCTGCCGATCCACATGCTGAATCACGGTGGAGATCGAATTGGATTGTGAGTCCCCAGCTTTAATTGATATTGCACCTAGAACACCAAAATAGTTTTCCTCCGTTTTTTGAAGTCGGAACGCAAGAACGGTTATCGTTCGAATCTGCAACAGGAATTTGCATTGTGAACACAAATTTAGTTTTATCTTTAGAATGAATCTGTATAGGAGTCCACTAGCCCACCGGCTTTAATTTAATTGTTATCAGATTACATGAATGTTTTTTTCTGCATTTTGTAGCATATTTATCGCGTGCAATTATATTAGAAGATTTCAATTTATTTACATGGAATGGTTTTATATTAATTTAACTCCTTACACGGCAGAAGTTTGGTAAAATATTAAAAACACAACGCATTTTCTCAAGGATTACAAAAAAATATGAGTGAAATTGTATAATTAATTAACGAGATATCGCAAAAAAGTGGATCTTGGGGATCTTGAAGTCCCCGGTCCGGGCTGGCTGGGTTAAATTAATATTACACATTATACTTATCCGGTGGTTTGACAACTCTTCCATATCTGGTAATGTAAGGGTTATTTTGTTATTTTCTCCCACCTGTCTCTCATCTCCAGCTTTTGCCTCTTCAAGTGCCAGATTAGATTGCATGGACAGATGATCATTATTAACGTTTGCATTATATCTCAGTTTTAAGTGAATTCTATTTCGTCTGTACGTGTTACCATAATAATCTTGAATAATATAGGACCTATTACATTTTAATTTTTCTATGACCCATAGCTGGTAACCAAGTACTTTTGGGATTTTTCTTAAAGTATACATTATCTCCTGTTTGTAATATAGACATGGGTTTTGCATTCACATTATAATATTTGGAGTTTTTTGCATTATTTTTTTCAATACACTTCCTGTAATCAGAAAATCTTACAACCTTTGGTTTTAATATAATTTAAGCTAAGGAAATATTCATTCTCAAAGTTCTGGACATTAATAATTGAGCAGGTGATGGCAAATTAGCTTTGGGTGTATTTATATAATGTAATAAAGCTATATAAGGATGTGTATTTGTTTCATTAGATTTTTTAAGAATGTTTTTTATAATTTTAACAGAACTCTCTGCCTGACCATTAGACTGTGAATGATATGGACTAGTAACTACATGTTCTATGTCCCAATCGTATAAAAATGATTTAAATTCAATCGATTGAAAAGGAGGACCTCCATCAGACACTAAAGACATTGGTATTCCATGACGTGCAAAAACAGACTTTAAGTGAATTATTACATTTTTTGCAGTGGAATTATTATTGAGAAAAGCAGTTTCTATATACTTTGAATAATAATCTGTTACAATAAGGTATGTTTGACTATCAAAATACATTAAATCAATACATAATTGTTGCCATGGAAACTTATTCATTTCATAAGTTAGCAGTGGTTCCTTCTGATTGGAAACTTTAAATTTATTGCATATTTGACATTGCTCAATTAAAGTTTTTATATCTACAGAAATACTAGGCCAAAATAAAGAATCTCTTGCTAATCTTAGACATTTGTTTATTCCTTGATGTCCTTCATGAATTTTATTCAACATTTCTTTTCTCATAGACTGAGGTACTAATAATTTATTACCTTTAAATATTAACTCATTAATAACATGAATCTCATGTTGAATATTATAATAACATTTTAAAGTGCAACGGACTTTATCTTTACTATTTGGCCAACCTTCGTAATATATTTTTTAATATTTGCATAGTTTCATCCAAAGCGTAGCATTACTCAATTTTTTACGATATTCTTCACTAATAAGTTCATACAGATTGAATTTACATGACAATGTAGATCAGACTCATAATCGGGTATATAATGATCTTTCAAAGCAGCTCTAGATAAAGTATCCGATATATACATTTCTTTACCTGGGACATGTACCACATTTAAATCGTAAGATTGAAGAGCTAACATCATACGTTGCAATCTAGCAAAGGTTTTTTAAATAAATAGACAAGAGGTCTGTACTGTCACTTTGTTACCATAAACATACCGATGAAACTTATTACAAACAAATTGTATGGCAAATAATTATTTTTCAATTTGAGCATAATTTTCCTGCGACTGTGTCATTGTTTTTGAACTATATGCAATTGGACGGTTATTTTGCATAATGACTGCACCTACAGCTGATTTTGAAGCATCAACTGAGAAGGTTAATGGTATTTTTGGATCATAATGAATTAAAACTGTTGCATTAGAAATAGGTTCCTTCAAAATTTTAAAAGATTTTTCACAATTCTTGTCCCATGACCATACTACATTATTTTTTAATAAATTTCTCAGACAAGTTTTCAATAAACGGACCTAAATAATTTACCATTCCCAAAAATCTTTGTAAATCTTTGACATTTTTTGGAGACGGTAATTCTAATATAGCTTTGACTTTCTCTTTGTCGACTTTTACACCTTCCTTGCTAAAAATATAACCTAGGAAACATACTTCCTTTACTAAAAATTTACATTTTGACTTATTTAATTTTAAATTGACTTCTCTAGCCCTTTCCAAGACTTTTCTTAATCTAATGTTATGAATTTCTTCAGTTTCTCCATAAATCAGAAAATCATCGACAAAAATCAAAATACCTTCCAGATCTCCAAACAAATCTACCATAATCCTATAAAAAATTTCCGTTGCTGCATTTATTCCAAATGGTAATCTTAAATACCTGTACCTTCCAAATGGAGTTTGAAAAGTGCATAAATCACTACTTTCTTCATCTAATTTTAGTGAACAGAATCCGGAATAAGCATCTAAATGTGAAAAATATGGCACCTATAAGTTTTGACCTAATTTCATCAATATTTTTTAAAGGAAAATATTCTCTCATTATGCAGTTATTTAATTTTCTAGGATCAAGACAAATTCTCAATTTACCTGACTCTTTGACAGTTATGACGACAGAATTTACCCAAGAAGTAGGTTTAGTAACCTTTTCAATGACCTTCATCTTGTCCATGCGATCTAATTCTTCACGAAGACTGTTTTGTAAGGCAAATGGGACTTTTCCCGGAGGATCAACGCACGGTACAGCATCATGGCGAAGCTTGAGATGAACGACAGGTGGTAGACATCAGAGACCCTGAAATATGTCATTATATTCAGTTAATATGGTGTTACGATTACATTGGACATTAAATACTCTTTTTACAATCCCAAGTTTTTCAATAGTGGGAAGTCCTAAGACAGATTGACAATCTAAACTCGTTACAAAAAATATTATGTTACTTTTATTTCCATGTATTTCACACATAAGATCACAATGACCAATAATGGGTATTTTATTTCCACCAAAACCTGACACTTTGGTAGAAACTTTTTGTAAAATAGTATTGCATAAATTTAACTTTTTAAAGTCTGATATTGAAATTACATTAATGTCTGCTCCTGTATCCAAAATACAGTCTAATCTTATGTTATTAATAATTATATCTAAATGCCATGCTTGACTTGAAAACTTACTGTTATTAATATTTCTTATTGTTGCAATAAAATGTCCCTCAGGGCAATTAGCACTGTCATCATTGAGTATTAAATCTACTGACTTAAAATTTCGGATTTTCTTGTTACAATTATTTTTAAAGCAGAATTTTGCGAAATGACCGAAAGAATTGCATGACCTGCATTTGCTGTTTATAGCTGGGCATCTGAAGCGGTCATGTTGTCCACATCTTCCACATGGATTGTTGTGACCACTTAACCTTGACGATGGTGACGGTGACCCTTGACGATTGGTAAACCCATGCTGACTTGACGTTGAATTACGATGTGATGATGACGGTGATCCATGACGATTGGAAAATCCATACTGACTTGACGTTGAGTGAAAATGACGGTGTGATGATGGTGACGGAGATCTTGACTGTCTTGATGTACTTTTGTGATTTATTTGAAGAATGTTTTATGTGTGTATTTGTTAATTTATTTTTTCAGCGTTATTTTGTGACATAAATTTGGTTTTTGCGATTTCTATCGTTTTTTGCAATGACAATGCAGAATCTTGTAGTAGGCGTTGACGAATGTGGTTCAAATTTGTACTCATGTTTGCAATAAATATATCTCTTACCAGAGATTCTCTTAGTTCTCCAAATTCACATTCCAAACTTTTGTTTTCTAGGTCCAGTAGAAAATTGTTGATGTCTTCAGAATTATTTTGTTTTCGTGTAAAAAATGAATTCCTTAACATTGTTAAGTTTTTATGAGGTGCAAAATAATTGTCAAACTTTTCCTTGACTTGTTTTAGCGTGATAGATTCCATATTCATGATAAATGTTAAGAGCCAATGGAATGAAGTAGAATTGCTATTTTTCTTTTTTCTGGGGCTTCTTCCAAACCTGATGCCACCAAGTATATTTCATAACTTTGCCACCAATTTTTTCATATTCCATCGTTATTTACGCTATTTGATGATACGTGTCAATTTGACAACGCATTAAAATCATGTTGTACGTACTTTGGCGAATCCTTCAACATCTTGTTTTTTCACCACTAATTTTTAATATATTATATTATTAATATTAACATCCGACTTCTGACACCATGTTAAGTTATGTATTTGATATGGAAAACACTGTTATTACTTTATAAAAGACTTTTTATTGAAGAGGTGTTTACACCATTACCAATAAATAAAACCACAGATGACAATAATTTTTTTTTTTTTTTTTTTATTATAGCGACTATATAAAAAATTTTTACATACAAAATGCAATGTGAAATTAAGTACAAAATATTGTATTTCTTAGTCCTCCTCACTAGGGGGTCCTGTGCCGAGGCGGACTAAAGTTATTTAAATATAGTTCATTTGTCTTCTATGTCGTTTTTAGCGTCTTCGCTAGGGTTTTCTCATTGACCTCTTTAAGCCATATTTTTATTCTTGATTTGTATTCAATTGGATTTTTTATTAGTTTTATGTCTTGGGGGAGGATGTTATGGAGTTTTGTTGCAAAGTATGTATAGTTTCTTTGTCCAAATGTGGTTTTACAACTTGGAATATTTTTTATATCATTTTTATTCGATCTAGTGTTATGCATACACGGTCTAGTAGAGGATTCATTATTTTTGAAGAGCTTCAATAATATATTTTTGGAATATATTTGTTGTACATTTGGTACGTCAAAGTTATTGAAAATTTCAGTTGAAGGCGTTCTAATTGGTACTTTCAATATGGTCTTTATGATTCCTTTTTGAATCGTATTCAGGCTGTGTAGGTACGTATTTGCAGCAGATCCCCATCCTATGATTCCATATTCAATTCGAGAATGACATAACGCATAGTAGACCTTTTTCATATAATTATAAGTAGTTCATCACTAGTGATGTGCAACATACAGCAATAGTGATGTGACAATATATTTAATTAAATTTGTTTGAACATCAATTATGATGGCCTGGATGGCTGGACTTAGTCATTTCTTTCCGCATTCACATCTCATGTTATGTTGTCCTCAAAGGTTCTATCTGATGAGGTTCGGTGGACATTTAATATGTATATTTCAATTCTGATCATTGAAATATGCATGTAAACAAATGCACAGGTATTCTCATTTTTCCCTGTTTTTTGTACACATTAAATAACTCGTTTTATTTTTATGTCTTTTATATTTTGTCAATTCTTCTGTAAAAAGGCTTTTTCAGATCTAGCCACTAAAAATAGCTAAACCAATTCAAGCAATGTTCAATTCTGAATGGTGGTCCCTCATCAGAGCAATACTGAGAGTCTCACTCTATAGCGAGGCACAATGATATTATGTATTGATTTTCTTAAATTATGATGTCAATATAAATTGAATACATTTTTATTATGACAAAGTGTGTAAACAGTGTTTAAGTCAATATACTGCTCTTCCATTGTAACCAGACAACAACTGTAATATTATTTTAATTGATTTAAAAGAATATAAGGGCTTAATAAATAAATAAATCAATTATTGGTTCCATCAATTATTTTCCCCTCCACCATTTTTTTTGATACCTTTGCTTTTGGATATAAAATTATCACTATGATTTTATTTGCCATTCGACGCTCATACAAAGGTTTGATATATATACAATTTTATCATCATCATCATTTTACATATTCTGATTTACCCTATGTAGCATGACCTTAAGGTAGCTGTCAGAAGTGATTTTTCGTCAAATATTGGTGGATTTCATCAACTTGCAAAGTATCCCCCTGAAATATTAGCAATGTGTATATCTATGGTGTATATTTCATTTTAAGCCTTATTTCCTTGTTTTGCACGATATATAAAAAGATGGTTATAAATCTCCAGTTCTAATTTACAATTATTTAATAAGTAGCACCATGATTTTGACATCGTGAAATAGGCTCTCTGCATAATTCATCAAATGAATAAAATAAAGCCAACACGGCGACTATTTTTATTAATAATTGTAGGCAGTTTATGTACCTTCCTAATGTAATACCAGTTTTTGTAGTAAATTTATTAAATAGTATAATACAGTGATTTCAATTTTGACACGTCACGCACTCAAATTTTAGAATTTTCTGACCAAACTTTTAAAGAGATCATAACATAAAAAAATTATTTTTCTATTATATTCTTGCATCTGTGGTTATCAAACAGGCCATAGAGAACATAAAAACGTAGAAAATATATATATATATATATATATATTTTTTTTTTTAAATTGTTTATTTGGCTTTCACCCATTAAGGGTGATCTTGGCCATTTATTAAAGTAAGTTACATATTTTTACAATAAAGATATTTAAAACTGCCACTGGCGGCAATTTCAAATCACAAAAACACAAATTTTGCGCATATATAAAGTTTAAGATTTTTTGATATCTATCAATTCTAAAAATATAGGATAGTTAGTAAAATATAGATGAATTTATTGGCTGTATAGCACTGCAATCAGTTTTATGTCTGCATATTAAAATTCGGAGGTATGATTTTTTTAATGTTGGCGGAAAATATTCAAAATCGTCGCCAAAAAACCGCGAGCAATCGGAGAAAAAAGTTTTTTGACGCGTGATCGTTCGAGTGGCTAAGGAAGATTTTTATAATTATTCTTTGAATTATAATTATGGGCTGTAAGGAAGCCTTAAGGGCCCCTCCCAACCCAATAATGCCGTACTGTAATAAGGACTGAATTAATGCATAATAGACAATTTTGATAGTTTTCTTGTTTAAAATATTTCGTATGTTATAGAAAACATAGATATTATGTTTTATGTTCTTCTTTTTAACGTTTTTCTTTATTATGTATCGCAATACTAGAGACGTATCAGCGCCTTTACAAGACTGTAAAATAGTACCGGGTTTTTAGTGCACGCCTTCCCGAGGTACACGCTGATGATGGTGATTAGAGCTGGCTGGCCTCCCTACATCCAGTGGTAATGGTCCTGGATGCGCCTAGTTTCTGCCTGAGCGGTGCCTTGGCAGTGCCCAGAATTAGGGCCGACTGCAGCGGTAGGCACCAGGGTCTCTATTCCCGAGCAAACGATCAAACGTTACTCGTTATGCGCCTCGCAGCGACCAAAAATTACTCGTCGTCGCGACCAACTTTGTCGAATCCTTCAATTTTACGTATTCTTGAACGTCGAACGATTGAAGAGATGATTATATTGGCAGCCCTGTGAATATTGTCTATGTTCTTGATGTTTTTGAGATTTCTATGGTGTGAATGTCAAACGTCAAACAGTTGATATTAGTCGGGTTTAGCATATTTATGAATTGATATGCTGATAATATTTGAAATGGCTGCAGGATACAAATGATTGGTTTATTTATGCATTACAAACAGCCAAAAGCAATTTCTAATAATCGAATTAGTAAGTTCGGAAAGTTTTTGTCGTCACTCACCTTCGGCGAATCTCGACGGAATTCAAACACTGGAGAAAGGTTAGTATTTATTCATGTCCATTAATTTGTGTGTAAAGTACATTTAAAATGTCTACTTGTTATCCTAAAGCTTCGTTCGGATGAAGCTCCGCCTTTGACGAATTTCTATTCAACAAAACGAACAAGATGCTCACTCAGAATGAAGTCAACTACATCTCTTTGAAGTCATTAAAAGCTATGAAACAAATCATTTTGAAATAGCCCTTAACCTATATTTTTGTATCATCACTTATGACTTCATCGCTCACATGGTGTTCATTCTAAGTCTTAATTTGTATGTTACAGGTTTGCAGGATACAAATGATTGGTTTATTTATGAATTACAAACTGTCAAAAGCAACTGCTAATAATCGAATTAGTAAGTTCGGATATGGATTTAATGAGAGGAAAGTTTTTTGTCTTCACTCACCTTCGGCGAATCTCGACGGAATTCAAACACTGGAGAAAGGTCAGTATTTATTCATGTCCATTAATTTGTGTAAAGTACATTTAAAATGTCTACTTGTTATCCTGACGCTTCGTTCAGATGAAGCTCCGCCTATGACAAATTTCTATTCAACAAAACGAACAAGATGCTCACTCAGAATGAAGTCAACTACATCTCTTTAAGAAGTCATTAAAAGCTATGAAACAAATCATTTTGAAATAGCCCTTAACCTATTTTTTATATTTTTGTATCATCACTTATGACTTCATCGCTCACATGATGTTCGTTTTAAGTCTTAATTTGTATGTTAAATATCACAATATTGAAAAGAATTATAATGGGGCTACGTTACTTCAAAGCCAATCGTTTCAAAATTCAAGTAAAATTGTGTGATCTTGACGTTGTCCTTCTTTTTGAATACTCTACGATATAAGAAAGTCTCTTTTCACTAATATTTAGTGTAAATAATTAATATGATTCAAAAATATTTTCAGGCATGGCAAGATTTACGCTCAAAGGCCGAAATAAAGAATGCCTCCTTGAGGCGGCTTGCGGCCGAGACTAGAGGCGGACCACCGCCACCGGCACGCGGTGCCAGCAGCAGATGTGATGGGCTGATACTACAAGCAGTCAACCCAGTGTGATTACAGTGTGGGCTGTACGGAGATCAACTTGGACTTTTCCTTTCTCGGAAGACCCCAGCCTGTTGCTGGCTGCAGCAGCTGACAGTCTGCCAAGGAGCCCTGGAGGTGCTCTTGAAGGCCACACCTCCCCTCGTGGAACCCCCTACCATTGATCCTCCACCCGTACAGACTCCGAGGTGTACTGAATCTCTTCAATACCCTCATTTTAAATTTAATTAAAACCAAAATCATACTCTATTGTCAGTACATGTATTCTTCTTCAGCTTATAATACAAAATATGTTGAAATAATTTCAATTGTAATTACAGTTGTTAGTTTTAGTTTTATCGTGGATAAATATAATATTTTTCTTTAAATTTAACATTGAAGATAATATTTAATAGGCAATATCAGACTTGTTTCTTATTCTTTAGCTTATAATACAAAATGTTGAAATAATTTCAATTGTAATTACAGTTGTTAGTTTTATCGTGGATAAATATAATATTTTTCTTTAAATTTAACATTGAAGATAATATTTAATAGGCAATATCAGACTTGTTTCTTATTCTTTAGCTTATAATACAAAATATGTTGAAATAATTTCAATTGTAATTACTTACAGTTGTTAGTTTTAGTTTTATCGTGGATAAATATAATATTTTTCTTTAAATTTAACATTGAAGATAATATTTAATAGGCAATATCAGACTTGTTTCTTATTCTTTAGCTTATAATACAAAATATGTTGAAATAATTACAATTGTAATTAAACAACTGAAACTGTAATGTTTTCTGTGTTATACGATAAAAATTGGGATACTATCTTGAAGCAGATACGTTTTTAGATTTTCACGGCCAAAAGTATTTTCGTTATTAGTTTTTGGGGTGTTACGCTTTGCGCTACCTCCTTTAGCCAACGTTTCGGACAGCGTTGCAGTGTCCATCATCAGGGCAGAGCCAGCAGATTAGACATATCTGCCCTGATAATGCAACGCTGTCCGAAACGTTGGCTAAAGAAAGAGGTAGCGCAACCCGGCATAACACCCCAAAACTAATAACTAAAATATTTAGAAGATTTTTAGTTTTATCGTGGATAAATATAATGTTTTAATTTAAATTTAACAACGAAGATATTTAATAGACAATATCAGACTTGTTTATCATTCTTTAGCTTATAACACAAAATATGTTGAAATAATAATTGTAATTGAACAACTGAAACTGTAATTTTTCTGCGCCATGTGATAAAAATTGTGATGCTATTTATTAGTAGCATTTTAATTTTATCGTGGATAAATATAATGTTTTCATTATCATCGTATCAGCGTAATGAATGAGAGTGTTTTATTTCTATCATGGATAAATATAATGTTTTACTACTTAACACCAGAGTTGTTTTTTAATTTACTAGAAAATATCATACTTGATTATTTCATCAGTGTACTAATTCTTTATTTTTAGCTTGTTTTACAAAATATATTGACATTGTACATTGAAATCTGTCTTGTTTTTATATTACTTGATAATAATTATAATATACTTAATATTAAATACATTTTTTATGATCACACCATTGTTTTCTTACATTTTACATCACTATATTATCACAAAATATATAAAACCTTGTTGAAATTCACTTTTCAAATTACACAAATATACTGCACATGGGGCGAGACCCACCCACAATCCTTTTGTTGTTCTGTTCACTGTACATCATTTGTCAAGTGTCTAGATCATATTATTAAATGATATTAGCCACACACAAATAATAAGGGGTGAGGCTACATGAAGCTGCGTTATAACAAACACTTCAAATACAAATCGTTACAACAAATACTTCAATACCCATGATTTTTTTTTACATTAACTCCACACAGGAGGCCCTGAGGAAAATAATTTCCCTCGGGGCCTATGTCATCTGGGATGCTGTGTGGAGGGTTTTTTGAGGAGAGGAAGGAATGAATATTGGTCTTGAACAGACCCATGTTGTAGGAAGGAGGAAACACAGAGGCGGGCAAATCGTTCCACAGCCGAGCTGTTAAACACAAGAACGAGTCGAAGAAGCGACCCGTTCTCATGTGACAAGTGTCAACCGTGTACATTATGTTGGGCACGCGTTTGGCATGTTTCCCGACTATGCACCGGTGCCGAAGGGATCATCATCCTCGGAGCATCTTCCATTGTAATACCGGTAGAACAAGGATAGCATTCCCACCTGACGCCTGTACTCTAAAGGTTGCAATCCATCTGTTAAGATGGGAGAACCTATTAAGCGGACCGCCCGTTTTTGCACAGAGTCGAGGGTATTTTGGAGCTCCAGACCAGAGGTGGCTGCCAAATTCAACCGTGGGGCGCACTTGTGATTTGTGCAGGGTTAGCAGTTGTGTACTATTAAAGTATCTGCGGGCTCTGTTCAGTACGCCCAGTTTTTTTATTATAATAAGTAATTTTGAAAGCATCACCTTATTTTGGTTGCAAGCCAACTGATTTATTTAAGGCCAACAAAATACCATCTAAGTTGTTGCTGTACAAAATAATAAGCCCCAACACCAACAAACGCGTGCCCAACATAATGTACACGGTTGACACTTGTCACATGAGAATGGGTCGCTTCTTCGACTCGTTCTTGTGTTTAACAGCTCGGCTATGGAACGATTTGCCCGCCTCTGTGTTTCCTCCTTCCTACAACATGGGTCTCTTCAAGACCAATGTTCATTCCTTCCTCTCCTCAAAAAACCCTCCACACAGCATCCCATATGACTTAGGCCCTGAGGGAAATTATTTTCCTCAGTGTGTGGAGTTAATGTAAAAAAAAAATCATGCGTATTGAAGTATTTGTTGTAACGATTTGTATTTGAAGTGTTTGTTATAACGCAGCTTCATGTAGCCTCACCCCTCATTATTTGTGTGTGGCTAATATCATTTAATAATATGATCTAGGCACTTGACAAATGATGTACAGTGAACAGAACAACAAAAGGATAAAAAGACTAGGTACTTAGTGTAAACACAGAAATAATTTTGAACTATCCTATTTCGAACAGCTCTACCAGCCACTAAATCTTCTACCAGCCACTAAATCTGGGTTTCTAAACAGCCTCGGGCTCAAGTGGAGCCATTCCTCCAGCAATCAGCCCTAAATCTAGATTATGATCGGTCAGGTATTCTGGAAGATCAAATTTATCTTTTACACACATTTTGTGAAGCACCAAACATGCATTGATAAATAATCGAATTGATCTGACGAAACATTCTTGTCAGTCTCGAAACAGTTGTTTCTTGACAGTCGACATGGTTAATCACAGCCAACATCGCCGGTAAATCAGCCATTCTAAAATTGCAAAATGACTTTACAAAAATAGACGATGTCTCTGCGGGTGCGAAAGTTCGCGCGGGAAAACAATAATGCCAGATTTTGACAGCTAATTGCGTAGATACGCTAACAACCTACCACTCGCTGCTCGTTTCGACTGGTATACCCCACTCGTTGTTGTGTGGAATGACTTTTGACGTTTGGCGTCTAAGAATGTTCCTTCGACCAAGCTCAAGAATAACCAAGTCGACCAACAGACGTACTTTCGACGGCGATTACGAGCGACGACGCTTGGAGAATAGAGACCCAGGTACTCGTTCAGGCAGAACTTCAGCAGGAGGCAGCAGGCAGACTTCCAGAGGTAGGTGTTTTGTAGGAAAACTTCCGAAGAATAAAAGAGACGAATTTGTTGAGTAGAGATGAACATATTTATTATCAAAAAATTGGGTCCTTTTATACCCAAATTTGGGGTAAAATGTGACCACGTGGTAAAAATTTGTGGTGGGAGGTTTGACCTTGCCCGTAAGTATAAATAGGGCGGCGTTTCCGTCACACCTTATTTTGCCGGTGCCGCCCGTTAAAGTGGTCGCTTAAAATTGCGAATAAGAAATAATTATACAGGGTAAAATTGGTATATACATTTACATATCTTAATTCTAACATATTATTAAGGGCATTATTTATCCCTAGATTTTTGGTTTGGTGAGTTTGTGGCAATTTTTAGGCAAGTTTACATTTTTGTGCTAGGTTTTTTATGTTTGGCGAATTGTGGGAAGTTAAATAATGAATCTAGTATTTTTCCCAGGTCCCTCGCAAGACTAGCTACTGAAACCTGTTTGTTTCATCGTCTTGCGAGGTCCCTGGATTTTTGAAATGGGAAAAAACGGATTTTTGTAAGGAATTCTTCTAAGTCCTTTTTTTGCGCTAAAAACGCTCTAGTATTGCGAGTTTAAGGGTTAGAGGTTTAAATTCTCTTTCCCTGAATGCCCGGCAGGGCTCTGGAATGAAATATGTATATTTCATCGTCCTGCGGGTTGTGTGAGTTTAATTAAGTGAAAAAATATACATTTTGAAGGTTGGCCTCCTGCAGGCGCCACCACCTTGCCCAGTGGGAAAGGTGCCTGCCATAGAAAAATAGCAAGTCTGTAAATTATAAGAGTTTAAAATGTCTCCCGGTGGCAACCTTAGCACGCAAGCATTTATTTGTTGCACCGGGGCATTGTACATAATAAAAAAGGGTAATAATGATAAAATTTTTACATAAATATTTCGGCGGAAAGATCGTCGCTGGCGGCACGGTACTAACGAGTTTAGTGGCCAGAAATTTCAAAGAAATGACCACTAAATGTAGAGGATTCCGCCAGCGATGACTTTTGCTGAAAAAACAAACGAGGGTGTGAACACGTCCGTTATATGTATATATATGTGTTGTCATTTAATAAGTTGAGTAGGTAATAATACTAAACCAATATTTAACATATTGGAACTTTATTGGTCTACAACAAATGAATTTTATTGATCTAAAAATATTTTACTGTATGACTGTTTCCTCAATAAAATAAAAATAAAAAAATAATCCAAAACTAATCTGTCGACCGATCAAAGGTGTAACAAAGCACCCACAGCACCGTGAAGAATTTTAAAACTCTTCGTTTTAAGGATTTTTTTATTGATTCCTGCACACACAAATATTCCTAGAACGGATTTAAAATTTCCATGAATTCGATACCACATGGCCAAAGTAATGATCGATCAAAGATATTACATAGGATCCACATCAATATGAAAAAAAATTTAAAAAAAAACTCTTCTTTTAGTAGATTTTTTTATTGATTCCTGTTCACAAAGTTGATCTTAGTAAGAATCCAAAATAATTCAGTCGGTTCGATACCACGGGGCAAAAGTTACGATCCATCAATTGTGTTACAAAGCACACACAGCACTATGATGAAATTTAAAATTTTTCTTTTGGTAGATTTTATAGTTGATTCCTGTTCACACAGTTATTCTTAGTAAGAATCCATAAAAAGTCTGTCGGTTCGATACCATAAGGCCAAAGTTATGATCGATCAAAGGTGTTACAAAGGACCCACAATAATACCAGCACCCACAGCACTTTGAAGAATTTTAAAACTCTTCTTTTGGTAAATTTTTTGATTGATTCCTGTTTACACAGATATTCTTAGTAAAAATCCAAAATAAGTCAGTCGGTTTGATACTGTGGGGCCAAAGTCATGATCCATCAAATGTATAACAAAGCATTACGACGAAATTTAGAACTTCTTAGACTTTAGACGTGCTTTCGAAACGATAGACAGAGAAAGACTAATAATGAAATTGAAGGACATAGGAATTCATGGTAAAGAATTGAAGTGGTTTACTAATTACCTAAAAAACAGAAAACAAAGAACCAAATTTGGAGATGCTATCTCTGAAGAGCAACAAGTTAACCTTAGATTTTCTCAAGAATCGGTCTTGGGACCACTACTTTTTATTATATATATTAATGATATAGTGAAGTGCCTAAAGTACTGCTCCATCAAACTGTTTGCTCATGACACACTTTTATATATTATAGCAAACAATATTGACGATGCTTTGTCAAAAATACAAATTTAACTTCATGAAATATCTAAATGGTTGTGCATAAATAAACTCAAATTAAATGTAACGAAAAGCAAATTCACGGTATTAGGGAAAAAACAAAATGAAATTATTACCCTAAATATAGACAATCAAAATATTGAATAGGTAGAAGAAATTAAATATTTGGGAATCAAAATCGATAATAAGTTAAAACTTAACTCTAACTTTGAAATGCTAACTAAAAAAAATGCCACAAAGGTTAGTTTCTTAAGTAGGATAAAGGGAAAATTAGACATTAAAACTAGAAAATTGGTCTATAACACAACTGTAGCATCCCATCTGAATTATTTCTCAAGTGTAATCTTTCTGAGCAATAAAACACAAATTAAAAGAATGGAAATAATTCAAAACAGAGGCATGAGATCTATATTGTGCTGAAGCAGATATACCAGGATAAAAACCATGCAACGCCAACTCAATATATTAAGTGTGTGGCAAAGATTAGTTTTCAATACCGTAGTTTTTATTTAGAAGTTAAAAAATATAATGTTACCAGATTACATGTTGAATAATGTTAGAATCAACAGTACAGTTCATTGTTATCCTACGAGAAACTGCAACGATTTTAGGCTTCCTAAAACAAATTTATTGGGAACAGAAAACAATATTTATTATAAAGGTTTTAAAATGTTCAATGAACTCCCTGTAAATGTTAAGGAGGCTAAAAGCCTTGCAGTTTTACGTGGATTATGTCTTAATGTTGTAAAGTCCAAATTTTAGCCAGTAGTTAGTAAATAATATTGTAGTAGTCATAGAAAAGAAAACATTCGATATAAGATGTCAAATTTTATATCTAAAAAAAACACAATAAAAAAAAGAACTCTTCTTTTAGTAGATTTTTGATTGACTCGTGTTCACAGAGTTATTCTTAGTAATAATCCAAAACAAGTCTGTCGGTTCGATACCAAAAGTCCAAAGTTATGGTCCATCAATTGTGTTACAAAGCATCCACAGGACCATGAAGAATTTTAAAACACTTTGAACAATTTTAAAACTCTTCTTTTGGTAGATTTTTTGATTGATTCCTGTTCACACAGTTATTCTTAGTAAGAATTCAAAATAAGTCAGTCGGTTCGATACCATAAGGCCAAAGTTATGACCGATCAAAGGTGTTACAAAGCACCCACAGCACTATGAATATTTTTAAAACTCGTCTGTTTTAGGATTTTTTGATTGATTCCTGCACACACAGTTATTCCTAGAACGAATTTAAAATTTCCATGGGTTCGATACCATAGCGCCACAGTAATGATTGATCAAAGGTGTTACATAGGACCCACAGCAATATGATTTTTTTTTTAAACTCTTCTTTTGTAAATTTTTTGATTGATTCCTGTTGACACAGTTATTCTCAGTAAGAATCCAAAATTAGACGGTTCTTTCGATACCAAGGGGCCAAAGAAATGACTGTTCAAAAGCACACCCAGCACTATGAAATTAAAAAAATTTCTTTTGCTAGATTTTGTTATTGATTCCTGTTCACACATTTATTTTTAGAAAGAATCCAAAACAGTCTGTGGGTTCGATACCATAAGGCCAAAGTTATGATCGATCAAATTGTCACAAAGCACCTACAGCACTATGAATAATTTTAAATCTCTTCGTTTTAAGGATTTTTTGATTGATTTCTGCATACACAGTTATTCCTAGAACGAATTTAAAATTTCCATGCGTTCGATACCACAGGGCCACAGTAATGATTGATCAAAGGTGTTACATAGGACCCACAGCAATATGAATTATTTGTTTAAAACTCTTCTTTTGTAGATTTTTTATTGATTCCTGTTGACACAGTTATTCTCAGTAAGAATTCAAAATTAGACAGTTCTTTCGATACCAAGGGGCCAAAGAAATGATTGTTCAAAGGTGTTACAAAGCACACCTAGCACTATGAAATAAAAAAAATCTTTTGGTAGATTTTATGATTGATTCCTGTTCAACATTTATTTTTAGAAAGAATCCAAAACAAGTCTGTCGGTTCGAAACCATAAGGCCAAAGTTATGATCGATCAAATTGTTACAAAGCACCCACAGCACTTTGAAGAGTTTTAAAACTCTTCTTTTAGTAGTTTTTTTGATTGATTCCTGTTCACATAGTTAATCTTAATAAGAATCCAAAATACGTCAGTCGGTTTGATACCATGGGGCCAAAGTCATGATCCATCAAATGTGTAACAAGAAACCCATAGCACTACGACGAAATTTAGAAATCTTCTTTTGGTAGATTTTTTTATTGATTCCTGTTCACATAGTTATTCTTAGTAAGTATCTAAAACGAATCTGTCGGTTCGATCCCATAAGGCCAAAGTTATGATCGATCAAAGTTGTTTCAAAGCACATACAGCACCATGAAGAATTTTAAAACTCTTCGTTTTTACGATTTTTTTTATTGATTCCTGCACGCACAGTTATTCCTAAAACGAATTTAAAATTAGTCAAAGTAATGATTGTTCAAAGATGTTACAAAGCACACCCAGCACGAGGATGAAATTTAAAATTTTTCTTTTGGTAGATTTTATGATTGATTCCTGTTCAAACAGTTATTATTAGAAAGAATCCAAAATAAGTCAGTCGATTCGATACCATGGGCCAAATTCGTAATCTATCAAATGTGTAACAAAGCACCCACAGCACAAGGACGAAATTTAGAACTCTTCTTTTGGTAGATTTTTGATTGATTCCTGCTCACAGAGTTATTCTTAGTAATAATTCAAAACTAGCTTGTCGGTTCAATATCATAAGACCAAAGTTATGTTCCATCAACTGTGTTACAAAGCACCCACAGCACCATGAAGAATTTTAAAACACTTAAAGCAATTTTAAAACTCTTCTTTTTGGTAGATTTTTTGATTGATTCCTGTTCACACAGTTATTCTAAGTAAGAATTCAAAATAAGTCAGTCGGTCTGATACGATAAGGCCAAAGTTAAGCACCATGAAGAATTCTTAAACTCTTTTGTTTTAGGTTTTTTTTATTGATTCCTGCACACACAGTTGTTCCTAAAACGATTTTAAAATTTCCATGGTTTCGATACTATAGAGCCAAAGTTATGATCGATCAAAGTGTTACAAAGGACCCACAGCAATATGAAGAAATTTAAAACTGTTCTTTTGTAGATTTTTTGATTGATTCCTGTTCACACAGTTATAATCGAAATATCTCTGCGGTTTAACCTCATCACTACGAAAACCGGGTTCTCCCCGTGATAGCATTTATTATCTGTCAACGTCATACAAATCTCAAGTGTCTCGGGTCGTATTTCAAACAAGGTCGATAGAATGTTGTGGTAATTTAAAAAATATAATTGCGGTACCGGTGCTCCGTTTGAAGTGGATTTGAATAATATATTGTTTATACTTCAGTTTTATTTACATAAAACAGTGCATTATTGAAGTTTAGTGGGTGTTTTCTTTAAAATCGTAAAGCTCTGGTTTAAGGTTATGTTTGCCGTTTAAATCGAAAATAACATTGTTTTGTCGTAAATTTGTTATATAAATTGAGTGTTTTGATCGCATAAAACTATAATGGTTCTATTTACGCCAATTCCCTCATTAATAAACGTAATATAATAATTAAAAATAATATTTTTCAAACTTTCGAAAATTTGTGTTAACGTCAAATACGAGAAAAACTTATGGAACTTTGTAAATTTTTTATTAATTATTTTTGTTTGAAATGATACAAAAGTGATATGACTATAATGTTTAAAATACATTCGACTATTAAAAAATGTGTTTCTTTTACGTTATTAGTTATTTTAGTCCAGTTTTTAAAGGAAACAATGTATGGTGAGTCACTTTTATAAAATTTTAACGTTTGCATTCAAAATTTAAATATTTCAAAAATAAAATGCTTATTTCTAATGATACAAATCGAAAGCGTATTTAATCATCTTTCCAAAAAAGTTTTTAGTTTTTGGATACATTCAGAAATATTCAAATTATTTTGATTTTATTGAAATGCGGAAATTCTCGAAAATTCGGCGGCATTTGACAGCATTTTTTTGAGCGGTATCAATCATTTTGTAATTTATCGTGAGGGGTTAATCTTAGTAAGAATCCAAAATAAGTAAGTCGGTTTGATACCATGGGGCAAAAGTTATGTTCCATCAATTGTGTTACAAAGCACAGACAGCACTATGATGAAAATAAAATTTCTTTTTTTGCTAGATTTTATGATTAATTCTTGGTCGCACAGTTGTTCTTAGTAAGAATCCAAAACTAGTCTGTCGGTTCGATAACTTAAGGCCAAAGTAATGATCGATCAAAGGTGTTACAAAGCAACCACAGCACTTTGAAGAATTTTAAAACTCTTCTTCTTGGTAGATTTTTTGATTGATTCCTGTTCACACAGTTATTCTTAGTAAGAATATCCAAAATAAGTCAGTCGGTTCGATACCATGGGGCCAAAGCCATGATCCATCAAATGTGTTACAAAGCACCCACAGCACTACAACGAAATTTAGAACTCTTCTTTTGGTAGATTTTTTATTGATTCCTGTTCATAGAGTTATTTTTAGTAATAATCCAAAATAAGTCTGTCCTCATGGGTGAGCCGGAAACCAACAAGCAAGCAGTTATGTGCGGACAGCGGTCGAGGAAGTAACCTCGTGCGAGCGCCCGCGGACCTTGCCGCGCTCTCTACTTACAAAACACAAAACACTTATCAGACCAGTACTTACGTACGCAGCTGAGACTTGGGTACAAACTTAGAGGAATGAGCGAGCACTGGATTCGAAAGTTTTTGAAAGAAAAATTTTAAGGCGCATCTTCGGACTGGTTCTAGAAAATGGATTTTTGCGCAGACGTTATTACATTGAGCTCTATATATTTTTTTTTTACAGTGAATACCGCACAAGAATCTCAACTTCTCCCGTCTGGAGCCAGTGATACTATGGCATACTATACATCTATACTTTGTTTAAGGAGCTAAACGTAGCAAAATTTATAAAATTGGGAAGACTTCGGTGGCTGGGTTATGTGGAGAGAATGACCGAGCATCAAGCACCAAAGTCCCTGCTGAACTCAAGACCAATAGGGCGAAGGAGCCTGGGAAGACCAAGACTAAGATGGAGCGACAACGTTCTCTAAGACATATCTATCTTGGAGCTTCTAAACAGGAGAGAGCTGGCACAAAACCGAGATGAGTAGAGGAAGACTCTCGAGGAGGCCAAGACCCACCAGGGGTTGTAGAGCCAATAGTGATGATGATGAGTTGGATACTTTGTTCTGCCAGAATTTGAGGAAAGCCATTTTGATTGCAGTTTTATTTCCCCGCGTACATTCATCCTGTAATTAAAATCAGTTTTGTGTTAAGAATGCAACAAAAACACGTCAGGGGTGATTTCATTTGCTGACGCATTTCTTGTGTTGCTAGTGCACTTATAAAATTAGAATTTCGTAGTTTATGCTGCCAGAATTAGAGGAAAGCCATTTTCATGTTCTGAGTGTAGTTTCATTTCTCCGCATGCAGATTCAATCTACATTCAAACTAGTTCTGTGTTCAGAATGCAACGAAAAAATTCATTTATGGTTTCATCTGCTCATGCATTTTGACGAAAACCATGCTCGTGTTCAAAGTGAAGTTTGAATATTCTGGTTGCGGACTATGTGCAGCCAGAATTTTAGGAAAACCATTTGCATGTTCTGAGTGTAGCTATAATGAAAGAGTTTAGGCAGTAATGTTAAACTATTTTTTTTAATTAGTTTTAGTAAAATCAGTTCTTTGATTAGATTGTGACTCCCCCCCCCCCCACCCCCCCAACACAGAAATCGGAGTGTGGCCCGCGGGTTGAAGTATGCACATCGAAATGGCCCGCGACGCTAAAAAGGTTCCCCACCCCTGGTTTATAGGGTGAACCTTATACTTTTTTTTCTTTTTTGACCTCAAGCAGTTTCAGTGCTAAGAGAAATTGAAGATCTTCATCAAAATCACTATCCGATTCAGAAAAAAGCATTGCGCATTTAAACGTTGCAAAGGTTTGATACCTACTGTTCAGAAATAACGCCAGAGCACGCCCCGACACAATAGTGTGCACACATTAGTGCATTGGGTGCAGGAAAGTATAACTCCGATCCAAAAATTCAACCGAATCCTTGTGTGATTTCATAAGTTCCCTTGGATTTGTTTATGGTCCCCGGCTAACACATCCACCAATAGGAAACCATTGATTTCTATAATAAAATTGACGCATTGCTATATGTTTCTGTGGTTTATTTACGTTTTGACAACAACTTCGTTTGTTGACAATAAATATGACCGAGATTTATTCGTGCCAAACTCGCGTAACGCAAATAGTCATCATTTGACTATTTCTTTGAAAATGTCTAAGTATCCGTGGTAGGGTGGATCGCCATTGTATGGATTTTTTTTTTATAAATCAGTTTTCGCGGGGTACGGAATAGATGCTCTAGGTACATACAATTAAGCATACAAAATATCAATTTAAAATTTTGATGACAAGTACTGCCCCAAAGCAGTTGAATTATTTAAAATCTGGTAAATAATAATAATAATAATAAATATAATTAAAGATATAATCAAAGATATAAATCAAATTGATGATTTATATAGAAAATGTTTGGCTTTTCCGGAAACTATAGAACATATTATATCGGGATGTTCTATATTAGCGCCGTCCGAATATACATTTAGGCACAATCAGGTTTTAAAAATAATCCACCAAAGTTTGGTAATTAAACATAACTTGATTAACTGCCGTAATATAATAATAATAAGCCTGTTTATTTCTTGTTTTACAATAGTTACTAGTAACAATATTACAATAAAGTCAGATTTGATTTTTTTTTTTTAGTAAGTTTGCTTAGATTATGTTAGTAATATAAGTATATATATGTTTTAAAAAATATTTATGAATTAACAAGAACCCCGGTTTGGGTAAAGGCCTCCTCCAAAAATGTCCATTTTTGTCTGTCTTGTGCTATGGAGTACCAGTTTATGTCAGTTGATTCTTTCTGACTGCCGTAATATAGTACCATATTATGTATATGAACCAAATTCATTTTTAGAAAATGAATTTTATAAAATATATTATGATAAAACTATACTAACAGACAGAACAATTAGTCATAATAGACCTGATATAATTTTACACGACAAAATTAAAAAAAAATAACTTATATCATTGATGTAGCTTTTCCAAATTCCTGTAATATTCAAAAAACTGTTTCTAAAAAAATTAGAAAAAACACAGATTTAGGAAATGAGATTAAAAGAATTTGGCATTCTCAGACTATAAAAATATTTGTTATTTCGGCTATTGGCATTATACCTAGGTCTCTGATTCAAAATTTAGGCGTATTAGATTTGTCAAAGAATTTATATATAAAAATGCAAAATTCGGTAATTTTAAATACATGTAGGATTACAAAAGATTTTTTAAATATTTATATTGAGGGATCAGTAGGATTTATAGGTTCAATTAGGAATTCCACAGAGCCGAACCCTCTGATATGAAGATATCTGGAGTCGGTGAATTATTTTCCCATCAATATCAATCAATCAATATCACAATTATGTATAAATCCATAAATGTGTTACCTATTAGAGCTCTTTTTTGGTATAAAATCTGTATGCAACATATCTAAGATAGCCCATACAAAACAATGGTGGATCACATGTACAATACTAGGCTTACACAAAATGAAGGGATGATAGTACCTAGATTTTCTAATAAACGTGGCCAGCGAACTCTTGAACACATTGTACCACTTATTTTTAATATGCTGCCATATGATTTGAAAAAATGTTGCTCGACACCTAAATTTGCACTATTGTTTAGAACATGGCTATTGGAATCAGATTTTATGTATTGACTTGACTCCTAGTGCATTTTTAATTTTTATTTATTAATATGTTTTTATTATGTTTTTTATTAAATTGCAATATTTTTTTTTTTTCTGTTGTAAAACATTGTATATTGTATCATGTTGTTGTCCACACTATTTTCCTGCGGACAAGCTACTTGCAGTAGCTTTGCAGGTGCAATGTAAACAAGAAAAAAAACTATTTTTCTGTAATAAAAAAAAATAAAAATAAATCTGGTCTCTGGTAGGTTGACATGTTGTTCTTGTATTGTTTTGTAATTATAATACTTATATAGTGCACTTCCATAACGTGGATTGACCAGAAGATCATTTGGGAAGTGTGTGAAAGGGTTTAGTTTTTCCTGTGGGGAAAATTAAACCCGGACATTTAAATCTGGTGCGTAAATATTTATTATAATCTTTATTCCAAGATGTGGGGAGGACAGTGCAATCCCACACATCCCATATAGTTATACATATTTATATATTTACACAGTAAAGAAATAAGAACGTAAATAGAAAATAAAAATAATAGTAATAAAAATTAATAATAACAAAAGTAAATATTCAATTATTATGCAGGGCGTGATCTTAAGTGCGCTCGGGCCCATCGCTCACTCAGGAGTGGAGCTTGGTGCTGGAAGGCTGCAGTCACCAACGTGTTGTCGGAGGCCATTAGCCGCATCCTGGCTCCAGTGACCCGGTGTCTAACCAGACTGGCGAATCCATGGAGTCCTAATTCTGTGAACATTGTTGAAGTGCTGCTATACCTTCTGAATCCAAATATGATTCTGCAGGCATCATTATATTGGATCCGGAGACGTTCCATTGAGCTTACTCGGTATTGACACCATGTTTCACACGTATACAGGCTAGTGCAGAATGCATTAAATAATGTTTTTTTAACATTATTACTGCATCGGAAGAATCTTCGGGCAATCATATTTGACAAAACACTGATACCTCTCCTCTGTCGTTCAATATCACCATCATCCGAGAGGTCTTCAGTGATGATGTGCCCCAAGTATTTTACATTCGTGTATGTGCTTATGGTTTCCTCGTTAAGTTGTACGGGGAGCATCTTCTCGGGATTTTTTCCATGGTTGAATGCAATTAGCTCCTTTTTCATGGGGTTGTACGTCATGTTGTGGTTATTTGCGTATTCCTCACAGATTTTTAGTAATATGATTTTTGAACGAATTTTGGAATTTTTCCAAAGTATTTTGAATGTTGTACGTATTTCTTATTTTTGAAGATGTCGTAAAAACAAATAGGTATATTTATGAAATCTAGATAAAATTACCTTTTAGATTTGTGTATTTAAAATATACTTTATTATTAAAAAATTCCATATTTTAAGATTCAAATACGGAAAAAAAGAAAAAAAAATCTTATCAAAATGTAGAGAAATTTAAAAAAAAATCAAAACTTTAAAACCACAGTTCTCTTATATAATGAATTTGGGAGGAAACCTTTTTCCTCATGCATACAATAAAAATAGTAAAAAACTTCGAAGCTTGCTTTAATGCCAAAAAAATAACCTAATAATAAACCGACATTTAAAACGGATTTCTTGGATCTCTAAAGACGTTAATTTCTGTGATACGTTTACCAACACATGTATTAGATATTAATATTATAAAAAAAACATAACTTATAAGAAATTCTCATAAAATAAACATCCTAAAATGTAAATTAGATTTTTTATGTAACATATAAAACAATTTTCTGAGAGTTCAACTTTCAAAGTAGGTACGATTTTTGTGCAAATAACTTAACTAAAACTGATGAAAAACCAACTAATTCAATTGCAGCTCACTGCAGTTGAATTTGACTCTATATCATTCTTGCCAGGTTCAGCCTATTCTAAATACTATTGGTACTATAAAATCGGTTGGAAATTTTATCAAGTCCTCGGCAAAACGAACCAAGTGCTTAAAAGAAAATACCGAAAAAAATTCTCGGAAAAACAACGGAAAACCCTTATGGCAATGTGCGAGATCCGTTGGATTAAAAATCATGATGTGTTGATAAGATTCAAGGAAATCTATAAAGCTATTGTTGATACACTGCTCAGACAAGCAGTGACATGGATTCTGAAACATCATCAAAGGCTAATTCTTTGCTGAGATCAGTCATTTTAAGTGATTTTGCTATAAGGATAGGTTGTTAAAATTGATGAATTCATAAAATATTTTAAGTTAATTTTAAATAAGTTCTATTCAAGTTCTGCGATTATTTCAGTTTCATGCAGCAACTGGCCTACAATGATTTAATAATGATGATCAGCTTCGTTCGAGATTCCAAAATCATAGATCCACATTATCATCTCTCAACATTTTAATTCCGCCTGTGTGTTGCAAAGACCAACTTAATTATCAAGAAGACTATAAAAAATAGTTGGAATGGGACTCTGTAAAAGCTGGATTAGAAAAGTGGGAGATAAAATGGCTGGACGAATCTGAACTAAATCGACCAACGTGATCAAATTTTGTGCTATTGAAGCTCTCGGAGAATGCAACCTAGATAGACCAGACCTTATTTCAAAACATTCACAAACTTTTAAAAATCTTGGTGACACTGCCTGTTTCCACATGTACCCCTGAAAGGATTTTCTGTTCTCTGAAAGGCCTCAGAAATTCCACAAGCCAGGAAAGACTAAAGGGTTTGTCGTTAATGTCAATCCACCAATGGAAATACGTTTAAATTATTTATTGTACTCATATGTTCTTACAAAATTTATCAAGAAAACTTGTGTTTTACGATTTTTTGTCAAAATTTTCTCCTTTCTACCGCTTAAGTCATTATATATTCAACTTATAAAAAAAACTTCAAACAAAAAAATGTACGTAATTTAGTCTTCTTTAAGTTTGCGATAGATATTTTCGTTGGAAAGTCAACCGTTGAGGAATTATTTTGACAAAATCAAATTTTGGCGCCTTCAATCCAATATGGGGGCTCGAGCTCGCCCCCCCCCCCCCCCACCGCCCCACCCCCCACCCCCCAAGGTCGAAAACTTTTTTTTTCGTTAGAGTCTAAATCTAAACAACATATATCATAATCGCTACTACATACCTTTTGCACAGTAATGGCCTTTTTTACCCCCCACTGACACCATAAACACTGTTCCACCAAACAAAACCCCCCCGAAATTTTTCTCTGGCTACGGCCTTGCCACTGGGCAAGGCGGCACCGCAGCCAGGAAGCCAACCTTAAAATATGTTTTTCTCAATTAATGTAACTTACACACCCCGCAGGACAATGAAACAAACATATTTCATTCCAGAGTCCTGCAGGGCATCAAGGGAAAGAAAGTTTGAGTCTCTGACCCTTAAACTCACAATGATAGGGCGTTTTTTTTTAATTCCTTGCAAGAATCCGTTTTTTCCCATTTTAAAAATCCAGGGACCTCGTAAGACGATGAAACAAACAGTTTTCAGTAGCTAGTCTTACGGGGGACCTGGGAAAAATACTAGATTCTCATTTTAACTTTCCACAACTAGCCAAATGGCAAATACCTATCACAAAATTATAAACTTTCCTTATAATAAATGCAAATTCACCAAAACAAAAATCTGCGGATAAAACATAACTGTACAAACATGTTAGAATTAAGACATTTACCTGTATATAACAAATGTACTCTGTAGAATTATTTTTAATTTTCAATTTTAAGCGACCAGTTGCAAGAAAACGGTCGACAAAATAGGTGGCCCACGGGCAACCTGCCCTTATATACTTGCGGGCAAGGTCAAACCTCCCACCCTAAATTTGTACCACGTGACCAAATTTTGTACCAACTTTGCTTATATAAGGAGCGAAATTTTCAGTAATAAATCAGTTCATCTCTACTCAACAAACTCGTCTTATTTATTTCTTCAAAGTTTTTTCATCGACCAGCTGCCTCCCGCCGACTTCTGCCTGTCTTCAGTCCTGGTGTCTACCTCCTCCAGACAAGCCGGCCCTACTCAAGGCAACCACCGGGCGCCAGGATCAGGCAGAAGAATCGGCACATCCAGTGTCCTTCACTCATCAGGCACTGGGTGCTAGGGAGGTCAGCTCTTTATAATAATAAAATAAAAATATTTACCCGTTTATCATCTTGTGCGTGCACTAAAAACCCGGTACTTTTTTACAGTCTTGTGAAGACGCTGATACATCTATTACACTAAGCATGGGAAATTAGAGAGGCATTATAAAACCATTCATAAAACTATGAAAAGGATTTCCCGCCTCAGAGTGAATTAAGAAAACAAAAAAAATGTGACTTGATAATTTGTTTTAAAAAAGAAACAAACCTTGTTTACAAGACCAGGTAAACGATCAAAAGCTGCAACGATCGCGTCATTTAAAATATCTCGTATATTGGCGAAACACAAGAAACTATTTGAAGATGGAATGGTTGTGAAGGAATTTATTGAAGCGTGTGAAACTTTATTTGGAATTTTCCATGTGTTAAACTGTCCATGAGTTCCAAGTACAAAAATAGCAGGAAAACCATTTTCGTGTTTTAAGTGTAGTATCAATTAAATATCAATACATATTAATTTCATTGGGTGTAGTATAAATTAAAGCCGAGGCCTCGCGTGCAGATTAAGTCTACGTTAAAACCAGTTTCAAGTTCCGAATGATCTGTCAAAATTTCAGTAGTCGATTAATCTGCTGACGCATTTCGAAGAAAATCGTTAAATTATTTAGAGTTTAATTTTATTTCAAACCATTTTTCAAAATTAGTAATTCGTTGGAAAATAGTACGTGTGTTATGAGATTAATAATAATTAAAACTGGGGAGCAACAAAATTGAATCTTAATTTAAAACCAGTTTTGTGATCAGAGTGGAAAATTTCAGTTGCGTATTCATCTGCTGACACATTTAGAAGAAAAACATTCTCTTATTCGACGTGCAGTTATAAAATTCTAGTTGCAGACTATTTATATGTTGCCAGAATAAAGAATAACTAATTTCATTTCATCTGCGAGTGGTTTTAATTCGCCGCAAACAGATTTCATTTAAACCAGTTTTGTGTTCAGAATGTAAAATACCAGTTGAGGATTCATCTGCTAACATATTTCGAAAGAAAATTATTTTCTTATTCGAAGGGCAGTTATAAAATTCAAGTTGCAGACTATTCACGATGTACTGCCAGAATCAAAGAAAAACCATGTTCTGAGCGTAGTTTTAATTCAATGATAGTGATGAATTAAATAAAAGGTTGGTGATTCTTTTTTTTATGTGTTGATTTATTTATTAATTGTACAATAATTTATCTTACTCAAATCTTACAAAACTGATCAATCAGTTTGATTGTAAAAAATCTCTCATTTTTCCTATTTATTTACTTACAATATAATAAAATGTTTGATATTTTGGTGCGTAATACATATCTAGTAATTACTTAATAATATAATACTTAATATTAAATTACTTAACTAATTATTATAATGCTTATTATAATAATTATTATTTTATTTTGAACAGTGCATAAAAGATCTAGGTACCTATTCGTTCACAATATTATTTCTTTTCAATATTATTTGTTTGTCATAGATCTAGGTATTTGTACACAATTTTTTTGGTTTTCATGTTCTACTGAAGTAGAATGATCTAACTTTTGTTTTGATTTTTGAATAGGATGTCTCATTTTTAATATTTTCAGGTAATGCGTTAAATATTTCGGAATTTTATTCGTGTACCGAGTAAGTTTTGCATTTGAGTTACATGTCATGTGCAGCAAAGAAAGAAAAATTGACTGATCCGTGTGTAACTATTATTTCGGGCCTCTTATGCAGAAGCAATCTTAAGTTGAAACCTGCCTTGTGCTATGAAGATGCGAAATCCTATTACATGGATACCATTCTCGATTTCCGAGAGCAGATATAAGTTTGAAGTAGAATATAAACACGATTTCTATTGCAAGAATACTCGTCACCTGTGATATAAAAATCAGCATAAAATGAGGTCACAATAAAAAATAGGATTTCTACCCCCCTCCCCCCCCCCATGTTCCAATTCTATAATGAAACTGTTTGGATTCGATCCGTGTGTGCGGTAGATAGCTATGATATTGTATACAACTTAATTCACTTTTAGACAGTTTGCTAGCTTCATTTTGATTTCAGTGATTGTGACGTTGTTGTATATTTATTTGAGACGAAAACAGCAATACCAGAGTTCTTAGTTAGGGATGTCGTACGGTGCGGCAAAATTATTTATATTTAAGTGTGCTTCTGTTAAAACCGAGGAAGCGGGTCGGATCGGTAGAGACGGGACGAGAAATAAAAGTCGTCAGTCAAAGAGGTGAGTCAGTCTTTATTGTAGCTACGTAGCGAGGTCGAAGCGGAGCGGAGTGACAGTGGTGCCGATAGTAATGCTGCTGCGTGATGATGAGTGAAGAAGGTCAGGAGACTATGGCGGTGAAGATCACTGGTCTTCAGGGAGCCGGCGTGTTGCTCTACACCATGGCGGTGTAGAAGTGACCTTGGTCCAGGTGGTGAGGATGCTGGTTGCTGGCTCATTGCTGGTTGTTGGTTGCTGGCTCGTTGCCGGTTGCTGGTTGCTGGCTCGTTGCCGGTTGCTGGTTGCTGGCTCGTTGCCGGTTGTTGGTTGCTGGCTCATTGCCGGTTGGTGGTTGCTCGCTCGTTGCCGGTTGGTGAAGTTCCTCGAAGGTGCTGGAAACGTTCCTGGTGTCACACTAGACCAATGTTGTTCACTGCTGACTGCGCGGGGCCGGTGCCCGGCGCAGGCACGTACTTAGTCGCGGCACTGCTCGGACTGTGTTGCTTGACCGATGAATGAAAACTAGACTGAACTGAGACTCAGCAAGCGAGCGCTTGCTTATATACTCGCGGCGAGTAATTAATCTCACGGTAGGCAATGCTGGGTGAATTCACGCAAAGCTGAGAAATCGCTCGAACCTTCTGTGGGCACTTGTATGGTACAGCCACACGTTCTAGGCCTTTCGCGTAAGTGGCGGAATTATTATTTACGAGGCGGCGCGGCCGGCCGTAGTAACTGATTGTGGGTATTTCGTAGTTTCCAGCGTGTTCGGTGGGAGTCCAGTGACGGCGCAATGAATTCGGCAGACGTGACCGCTACAAAACAATGAAGTCCGGTAAAGTATCAAGGAGATTTAATGTTAATACAAATCCATCGTAATTTTATTGCAAACTTCGGATGTTTTGGTGCAGAACAATGAATGCATTTGGGACTTTTTTAATAGTTACATTGTTTTGAATCTTCGCAAGTGTATTGTGAAACATCTGTTGATTTATCAATTTTCTCAGTTAGAAAATCATCTATTACTTATTCGTAATCGATTTTTTGTTGTGCTATGATAGACATTCTTTTCCGGTAAGTACATATTTCGCTATTTGCACTATGTTGAATATTGATTTTTGTTCCGAATAATTTGTTGTTATTGTCGCAGTTGTAGCATTTCACACTATCTTCGTTTTTTACGCATTCGCTAAATTTGTGATTTTTTTAGCAATGTACGCTGTACGCATCTGGGCTTATTCATTTTATTTAGGCATTTAAGTGATGTGTGTCCGAATCCAAGGCACTGGTAGCAATGCATCAGAGGGTTGCAATCCTGTATGTGCGCCCGGACAAAACCTATATTGATTCTTTGTTTATGTAGTAGAATTTTCCGGATTGGGCCTGTTGTTTATATTATTATGTTACGAAGTTGATCACCTTTTCTATTTTTTAATATTTTCGTTACTTTAATGGATTCATTTGTTATATCGTTAAGTTCACTGTTTTGTAGAATAAGGTCGTTTATATATGAATGTATGAGTATATACGTGTATATATTTGGATGCATGTATGTATGCGTGTATATGTATATGGGTATGTATATATGGGTAAGTGTATGCATCTGTAAATATATGTATAAGTACCCGTCTCAGAACAGACATAGTCTAGTGAGGAGGGTTACTTATTTGTTTATATACGATACTTTCAAACAATAAACGCCTGGGTTCCAGGCATAAAAAAAAATTGCATTGTTAAACGTGATTTTATCGAGAAGGAGTAGTTACAATCAGGACATGAAAAAAGTTTTTTCTCTAGAGTGGGTGCGTAAGTGCACCGTTAAATGTGATTTGTTTCAGCAAGAGTAGTTACAGTGGGAATATGAAAAAGGTTTTTCTCAAAAATGGTTGCGTAAGTGCACCATTAAATGTGATTTGTTTGAGCAAGAGTAGTTACAGTGGGAACAAAAAAAGGTTTTTCTCAAGAATGGGGGCGTAAGTGCCTTGTTAAAGCTGATTTGTCTGAACAGGAGTAGTAACAATGGGGACATGAAAAAGGTTTTTCTCCAGAATGGGTGCGTAAGTGAACCGTTAAATGTGATTTGTTTGAGCAAGTGTAGTTACAGTAAGAAAATGAAATATGTTTTCTCAAGAATGGGTGCGTAAGTGCTTTGTTAAACTTGATTTGACTGAGCAGGAGTAGTTACAATGGGAACATGAACATTCTCCAGAATGGGTGCGTAAGTGCACGGTTAAATCTGATTTGTCTGAGCAGGAGTAGTTACAATGGGAACATGAAAAAGGTTTTTCTCCAGTATGGGTGAATAAGTGTTTCGTTAAATTTGATTTGACTGAGCAGGAATAGTAACAATGGGAACATGAGAAAGGTTTTTCTCCAGAATGGGTGCGTAAGTGCCTTTTTAAATCTGACTTGCGTGAGCAGGAGTAGTTACAATGTGAACATGAAAAAGGTTTTTCTCCAGTATGGGTGCGTAAGTGCTTTGTCAAATCTGATTTGTTTGAGCAGGAGTAGTTACAATGTGGACATGAGTGAGGCTTTTCTCCAGAATGGGTGCGTAAGTGCCTTTTTAAATCTGACTTGCGTGAGCAGGAGTAGTTACAATGTGGACATGAAAAAGGTTTTTCTCCAGTATGGGTGCGTAAGTGCCTTGTTAAAGCTGATTTGACTGAGTAGGAGTTGTTACAATGGGAACATGAAAAAGGTTTTTCCCCAGTATGGGTGCGTGAGTGCACCGTTAAATATGATTTGTATGAGCAGGAGTAGTTACAATGGGAACATGAAAAAAGTTTTTCTCCAGAATGGGTGCGTAAGTGCCTTGTTAAATTTGAATTGTCTGAACAAGAGTAGTTACATTGGGAACATGAAAAAGGTTTTTCACCAGTATGGGTACGTAAGTGCCTTCTTAAACGTGATTTGTTTGAGAATAAGCAGTTACAATGTAAACATGAATGAGATTTTTCTCCAGGGTGCATCAAGTCCGTTAAAATGTCTGAAAAAATTGAGGATAAAGTTCGATAAGTACATATCTATAATAAAACGAGAAAATTCTTCAAACAAATTAAAAGAAAAAAAAATCGACATTACCTGCAGCAGTCTCTGCAATGCTTTCAGAGTGCTCTAAGCATTCTTTTTTAACATCTGTCAGGTCTATGTCTATTTCCGTGTAAGGGATACTCTCTCTGCCTTCTTCTCGGGGTCGTTGTTCTGCCTTGATGGGTACAGTGTCCACATTAATGCGACCTGGAATAACAAAAACGAAACATTGATAACATGAGTAATGACGTATTACATTGAAAATTCATTGTGGGTCGCTTTTTATGATATCATATAATTTAAACATGAATTTATTGTTGGATTCATTAGTTTAACAAAGATCTTGCTGATAAGCTATTTTCAGTAACTAAGGGAGTAGAAAATATTGGATAAGTAAATTATATTATAAAACGGTCAAATTTATTTTTTAGAAGGAAATAGATTTTCAGAAGTCTGAATAACGATGAGGAAACCTCTAGACTTGCTATTGCTGCAGGGGTAGTTATTAATATTTTTTCTTTTCTAATAGCCGACAGTTGTCTTATAATCAACTGTGAGATATTACAAAGAAAATTTTATATATAATAAAAATCAAATCACTTTGTTTAAAAAACTATATAATTATCAATGTCAACATGTTTCAATAATAACGTTATCTTCATCAGGACGAGATGTTTATTTAAAAAAAATTAAAAACAAGTATAGACAAATTATAATAAATTATAACAAAGACAGAAGTTATGTGATTATGTGCTTAAAAATCTCACAAAAAAATAGTTATATAAAATTAAATGTAAAAATTATTTAAGGATATATAAAATTGCATTTAGATAATAAAATACTTAAAAAACAATAAAAACGGGTAATTTAAGTAACAAAATAAAAAATATATATAATTATAGTAAGTATTAATAAGAAAATAAATTTAAAAGATGGCTATTTTAAAAAAATGATTGTTCATAATATTTAATTTTCTATCGGTTTTTCTAATTTTAAAAATTTATAAATTATCTTATTGTATGCCCGTAGTGTTAGTATAAAAAAATAAATAAAAACAAAAAACATATTTTTGTAATACAAACTTTTACGTAAAAAAAGTATTATGGAAAGAGTAAAGTTAAATTGAAATTAAAACAATTTTTTAACTTATTTCCACATATTTATTTAACCAGTACCGGTTTCATCCTATTATGGACATCTTCAGGCTGGCAATATTACAAAGCAATATTGCCAGCCTGAAGATGTCCATAATAGGATGAAACCAGTACTTGTTAAATAAATATGTGGAAATAAGTTTAAAAAATTGATTTAATTTCAATTTAATACAATATAATTCCACCACGTATAACAATACGACGGAGCACGACGTAACTTCTTACCTAAAAAGTAACGGCTTGGATGGGTTCAAAGTAGAATTAATAAAGCCTTTCCACGAAACTCCATTTAACTCTTTTAAACTTGTGGTAAAAGCAAACGAAGTAAAAAAATACCTAGTGGAAGAATTATGGCCGGAGGGAATTGTTTTCCGAAGATTCAAAGAATCACGCACACAGAACAATAACCAAAATGCATAATAACAATTTAAAGATCATATCGGTGAATTGCAGATCCGTCCGCAGTTCAGAAAAATTCATTTATGATCTGTGCGATACACATGATATTGTTCTAATTCAAGAAACGTGGCTACTCCCGTCGGATTTAGAGTTCTTATCCCATATACATCCAGATTACAATAGCTTGGGAACTTCTGCAATTGATATATCGATGGGCCCGTTAGTCGGCCGGCCACACGGAGGAGTGGGTGTATTATACAGGCAATGTCTCAGGGCTGCCACGATCCCGTTGAATAATTGCCGCATGGCGGGCATTGAATTAGGCCTAAATTCCGAAAATTTATGCATTTTCACCGTGTACATGCCAACTTGCACAACAGATCATTTCGAAGAGTACGTTAACTGTCTTGCGGCCTTGCAAGCAATTATTGACGAAAAAGATTACACCAACTCCGTAATCATCGGAGATTTCAATGCACATCCGGACTCACTCTTCGGAAATGAACTGAAATCTTTCTGTCAAGAATATGATCTTACATGCGCTGATACCGCAATATTACCAGAAAACACTTACACGTATATCAGTGACGCGCATCACACCACCAGGTGGTTAGACCACTGTTTGGTGACAAAAAATATCTTCAAACAGATTTCAGATATGAAAATACACTACGACGTGGACTGGTCCGATCACAGGCCTCTCGAATTGACCTTACAAACAGAAGGAATACCGAAAACCGAAATTTATGCATGTATAGAAACCGACCGTGCAACTTGGAATCCCAAAAATGAACGCGATATCCATAGTTATACTCGAACCTCACAAGTTTTTCTACAAAAAATTAAACAAGGTCTTACGCGGTACGAGAGAAGTGACAACCCTGCTCGAGCTAACATTAAGAAACTGTATACACGTATTATAGAGGCCCTGCGAAGCGCCGCGATTGCAGTATTTAACAATCGTAAACGAAGATTGCAACGACGTAAACAAATCTGTGGATGGAATGATTTTGTCGCACAAAAATACATAGAATCAAGACGTGCAATGATGATATGGATTGAAAATGGCAGGCCTCATGAGGGCTCAATTGCGGATGAACGAAAATTAAAGCGTGCTGCGTTCAAACTAGCACTGAAAAAATGCCAAAACGACTGTGAGCAAATTCAAATGGACAAAATAGCAGGAGATTTACATAGTCGTGATTTCAAACAGTTTTGGCTGAAGACAAATAAACACTGCAACGTGAAATGTAAAATTCCGTGCAACATAAATGGAGAAACAAACACTAAAGCAATTGCTAACATTTTTGCAGATCACTTCTCCATCTCTACTCCGACCTCACCGAACACTGCAAGCAAACCACCACCTAGTCCTATCCTAAATGAAGACAGTGGCCTTTTGATCACAGCAGACATGGTCAACACCGCCCTGAGATACATGAAAGCTGGAAAATCAGCAGGTCACGACGGATTGAGTATCGAACACATCAAACACGCTGGAGGACCAATTCTTCAACTGCTGGCGAGTCTGTTTACCGACATCTTAAAGAATGGATACCTACCAACTGACATGACAAGAACAATAATAACTCCCATTCTCAAATCAAAATCGTTGGACTCTACCTCCCAGGGTAGCTACAGACCGATTTCAATTGCCACCACCATCGCACGATTATTCGAATGTCTACTACTAAACCAGATCGGTCCCATCTTGGAAACTAAGGACAACCAAATGGGCTTCAAAAAGCAAACGTCTACCGATACTGCTATATTTACTGTGAAAAGAACCCTGGAATACTACAGGAATAAAAAGACCACCACGTACGCATGTTTTCTAGATCTGAGCAAGGCCTTCGACAGGGTTTCTCACCCTCTACTATGGGGTAAACTAAGGGAAAGAGGCATATCACCGGCGGTGATACATATCCTCGACTCGTGGCATAGACAGCAGGAAAACTTAGTAAGGTGGAAAGATGGACTCTCCGAACCTTTCCTCCTGAAGAGCGGCGTTAGACAGGGAGGATGCATGTCCCCGATATTGTTCAACCTGTACATGGACGAACTCACTGACAGGCTAAACAATGCAGCGGTAGGCTGCCAAATTGGAGGACAGTTTCTGAACAACATCAGTTATGCGGACGACATGGTATTGATGGCACCATCCATAAGGGGCCTACGTATTCTTTTAAAGATCTGCGAAGAGTTTGCTGAAGAAACAAACATGCAATACAACCCCACTAAAACGGCTCTACTGGTCGTAAGATATGGACAAGGACCAAAAAATATTCCTCCAGCTACCCTGAATGGTGTGAACCTGCAGGTGACTGAAGGAACTAAATACCTTGGACACATAATCACCAGTAATCTGATGGACGATGACGACATCGATAGGCAAAGAAGAGCTCTCAGTGTAAAAGCTAACATGCTCAGTAGAAGATTCCGCCGTTGCAGTACTGCTGTAAAAAGGACGCTCTTCCTTTCCTTCTGCGCAACACTGTATACCTGTGAACTCTGGGCAAACTACAAGAAGAGTAGTATAGAAAGACTTCGGGTTCAGTATAACAACGCCTTCCGCATAATGTTTGGTCTCCCCAGATATTGCAGCGCTTCCCGGATATTCACGGAGGGGCGAGTTCCTGGCTTTGCAGCCCTTATTAGATCCAGGGTGGCAGGAATTAGGGAAAGGATAACCAGCTCTGGAAACATCCTCGTCATGGAAGCCCGCCTCAGTCCATCATCCAGTATTGATGCACACTGGAGAAAAATACTGGCTCCTTACGTGCTCACAGAATCCTGAAAGCTTAATATTATTATTTCTTTTTACTACTATTAGCTTATTAACCTTTTTTTGTGTCGTGTACATTCATATCCACCTTCTTTTTCTTTTTTCTTTTCAAATACTTTGTACATGTATGTGTATATTACCCTTATGGAATGTGTGGGATTGCACTCTCCTCCCCACATACTGGAATAAACACTTATTTATTTATAATAAACACAATTAAATAACTTTGTTTCAATTCCACTTTATTATTTTTTAATCCAACCGGTTTCGGTTCGTACTGAACCTTCCTCAGGGGTGAATAAAAATATATTGAACATAATACAGAAAAACATGGTATTTATAAGTAAAATTAGAAGAGGGAGACAGAATATCAACTTAGGTGGGGGCGATGAGGGAGGTGTCTAAGAGGGAGGGGTGAACGTGGGTAAGGGTAACGGAAATATTTTAAAAATCGGGGTGTTAGACAAATCTAATTGTTTATTAAGTAAATTGGTTTTATTTATTTTTAATGACTTTTTTATTTCAAGGGCTTCAAGATTATTAAGGCGTAGACCTATCCCATTTCTATGCAATACATCTATCCCGGAAGCTTTATTAAATGAGTGATTTTTATCTATTAGGTGGGAGGCGAATTCTGAAAAACCTACACTGTTTAGACATCTCAAGTGTTCGACCACTCTTGTTTGAATGTTTCTAGCCGTTTTACCGATGTAAAAGGCCGAACAGTCATTACATTTAAGTTTATATATGCCAGAATGGCTTAAGTTATTTTCTTTATCTTTAGAGTTTATTAAAAGTTTACCTAGGTTGTTATTAGTATAAAACGCAGCTTTAATTTCTGTAGGGAATTTAGAAACACATGAAGATGAAAAGTTATTTATGAATAAAATTCTACGCCAACCGTGGTTTTTATTATCTCTGATGTTGTGAGTATTATTATAAAGGAATTTATTAGTAGATATGAGATTAAGTTTTTTTGTAAGGATTTTATCGATTAAGCTATGGGGATATCCATTATTTATTGCAATAGATTTGATTTTAGCGAGTTCTTCAGTAAAATTGACGTTAGATAAAGGAATATTGACAAGTCTGTGAATCATAGAATGGAATGCGGAGTGTTTATGGGAGATGGGGTGATTAGAAGTCAAAATCAAATCTATTGCAATAAATAATGGATATCCCCATAGCTTAATCGATAAAATCCTTACAAAAAAACTTAATCTCATATCTACTAATAAATTCCTTTATAATAATACTCACAACATCAGAGATAATAAAAACCACGGTTGGCGTAGAATTTTATTCATAAATAACTTTTCATCTTCATGTGTTTCTAAATTCCCTACAGAAATTAAAGCTGCGTTTTATACTAATAACAACCTAGGTAAACTTTTAATAAACTCTAAAGATAAAGAAAATAACAAGCCATTCTGGCATATATAAACTTAAATGTAATGACTGTTCGGCCTTTTACATCGGTAAAACGGCTAGAAACATTCAAACAAGAGTGGTCGAACACTTGAGATGTCTAAACAGTGTAGGTTTTTCAGAATTCGCCTCCCACCTAATAGATAAAAATCACTCATTTAATAAAGCTTCCGGGATAGATGTATTGCATAGAAATGGGATAGGTCTACGCCTTAATAATCTTGAAGCCCTTGAAATAAAAAAGTCATTAAAAATAAATAAAACCAATTTACTTAATAAACAATTAGATTTGTATAACACCCCGATTTTTTAAATATTTCCGTTACCCCCACCCACGTTCACCCCTCCCTCTTAGACACCTCCCTCATCGCCCCCACCTAAGTTGATATTCTGTCTCCCTCTTCTAATTTTACTTATAAATACCATTTTTTCTGTATTATGTTCAATATATTTTTATTCACCCCTGAGGAAGGTTCAGTACGAACCGAAACCGGTTGGATTAAAAAATAATAAAGTGGAATTGAAACAAAGTTATTTAATTGTGTTTATTATAATTATGTATTCCCACAAAGTGTTTGCTACATATCAAGACTTATTTATTTATTTATTATTTATTTATAACAGAACAATAAATAAACTCATAAAGAGTAAAGTTGTTTAAAGATACAATTGAGAAATAACCAAGGGAGAAATAAAACTAAAATTAAAAATTTTGTTGTATTAGATACGTGGGCACAAACTATAGAACAATTTTGTTTTGAAAAGTTTTATTTTAATAATTTTTAAGTAAGTTTCTAGTTAGTAGACAGGATGTGTGGAAACAGGTAAATACTAAAACAAAATTATGTAACAAATGCACATAAAAAATAAAACATTTGAAAATAAATGGTTTAATTATCGACCTTTTTTGTTACCAGTAGAGATAATGATATTCTTACTGGGATCCACGATTAGGATTTCATTAATAAAATGAAGTAATTAATACATTATGTAGTGTTTTATAGTAATAATTATAAAATAAATTATTTTGTAGTTAAGTGCAGTTAGTGATTTCGGTTGTAGCCTATATTTGGTGTCAGTATATTTTCTGTTTCTGTTCTCCCTTTATTTTGTATCTAGCTTTTAATTTGTATGGTTTTTGAGTGAAGGTAGGATTTTATTGTTGAGGTTATAAGATACTATGTTGCCCAAAAGTTGTGTTTGTAGTTACTTATTGGATATGCGTTTGCCCTGAGATCTGTGAGGATGTTTCTAATATTAATATATGTGTTAGTTGTTATTCCGTGTGATGTTATTTATGAATGTAAAGGAGTATAGTTTCTGATGGTTTTGAAATAAACAAAGATGTTTAATTTTATTATTTATATAACTAACGCGTTTAGTCAAATTTAATTATTGATCAATTTATACAACAAGACAAGTTATATGGTCAACATTATCCATTAAAGCACAAATAAGTAATACATGAACAAAGAATTTTCCAATGAGGGACAAATATTCGGTTAATGCGACGAGCTTTGATTTTCGAAGATCCGCCGAGCGATTTTATATTGTTTGTGGGATCGAGATCTCCTGACGGACGGATTTTTTATGGCTAATATTGCATTTTCTGTGAATAACAGGCCAGCTTCGCCTATTTAAACGATCTATACTAAAATGTGACAGCTCACAGTTGAAATCTGACATCAGCCCATAGAAAAAGAGAAGTGGATAGGAAGATGGAGGTCTATTGTTCAGGAGCAACGGGCGCATGAATCCATATCTCCCACTGCGGTGTAAGGTAATGGTTCGAGAGAGTTCGGCTGAAGAGGCGTATGTTAGGTCTACCCATTCGCCCCGCCAGTATCCAATAAATCGTTCCCTCTGCGGCGGTACCCAAACCTGCTTCCAAAATTTGATCCTTACGATGGCGTGCTGTCTTTCTCGAGCGTTCCCAACATCCACCATTCACATTCACGTCAGATATTTTCCGTACACATGTGTGTACTCACTGTCGTACATCAGAGTTTGTATCAGCATCCCATTTCCAAAACAAGAAACTATTATGACTGCATCCATCTGAAACACCTTTGTGATATGCAAAACAACTTACTAGTTGGCTGAACACGCTCCGCATACTGTAAACATTCCTTCTTTACATCCTGGAGGTCGATTTCTATATCCGTATAGGCGGTATAGGGCATTTCATCTGAGACTTCTTCCTGGGACCACGGTTCAGTCTTGATGCAAACACTCTCTGGGTTGGAAAGATCCATGACACTTCTGTGACAGCGCCCTGTTAGGTGATGGTAATTGGTTTAGCTGAAACAAAACGTTTTCATTTAAAAACCACGTTCTTTTACAAATACATCCCTAGCCTCTTCAAAAGAAATCAGCTCTAGAAGCATCAACATTAAATGAATAATACTTCTCTCTATAATATCTCTATGAGAGTTTAATAATAAAAATTATTAAAACTCTCATAGAATACTTATGTCCGACTCAAACAACTATAAAATTGTATTTGATAATTTAGGCAGCGCTGATTTATTTAGCCCAAATGCATTTAATATACCAATGAGAAGAGCTACATCCAAATATCAATTAATTTTCATGATAATATCAGGACGGGTCATTTAGATACTCACTTGCATCTAAAGAGCATGCAATTAGTAATAATTTAAGATTTTTGGTCAGATGTTTTCAATCACATCTGACCATTCGACGGCCGTCGTAGTGCAGCGGTAAGGCGCTTGACTCGCATTCCGAAGGTCGCTGATCTAATCCCGACGTGGCAAATAAATTTTATTTGATTTATTTGTGTATTTAACAATTTATTCATTTAAAATAATATATAGTATATTTGCGGAACGTTCAAGAGTGGGAGATACTCTCAGTATCGCCCTGGTGTAAGACCACCATTCCGAATTGAAACGTTTCCTTAAAACACTTTAGCCGTGTTTTGTGCCCAGATCTGAATAGCCAGGTACTTCCCCAACTTCCTCTTTCCGAACTCCTTCCCACCACACTACCTTCAGCCTCACAACATACCCCATTCGAGGATGCCATAGTCTCACTGACTCCAGACGGGAGCAGTTGGAACTTTTGTGCGGTGTACATGTAAAAAAAAAGTGTAGGCACAAGAACTCAGTATCGCACTGGTAAAATATCGCAATTCAGAATTGACACGTTGTTTAAAATGGCTTAAATTTCTTATTTCGTTTGGAGGGAGTTCAGACAATACTTGCTTCATAAATAGGATCATCAGAAAATATTGTTAAACGATACACTTTCCGTGAAAGTAAGTCAATCTCATGTATTTGGTCACACTGAGTTCAGAACTGTTAATTTGACGTTGGTGGAGTTTTGTGTGGATTGAAACAGTTATCTGATATATGGAGTAGGTATATAGATAGGTAAGTAACAGTAACTTTGGAAATACATTCCTAAAGTAACAATATAGGTTTTGAATTTAAGAGCGAAAAATAAAAAAAACTTGTTGACGTGTATTATTGATTTTAAGTGTAAATAAAAGACAAAAGATGTTGTAATAATTAAATTTACTAAAAAGGAAAGTTAAATATTTGACTCAACGTCAAAATGAGATAAAATAATTAATCGCTTAGTTTTAATGCTTGACAGCGGCCAATTAACAATGAACAAACTCATGCAAATAAACTCGTATGTAACCTGTTAGCCTGTTTAATGTTGGGTAACTCAATGTGTTATAATGCCAACACTATAAATACTGATCAATTAAGGGTTAAGCGATATATTTTTACAATACAAAAGCACCGATGAGGAGCTTAGTTAAAGTAGCCAATATAACAAGAATCTACTCACTACAAGGTGAAATGCCGCGGTCTTTGAAGAAACGTCACCTGAAAAGAAAATGTACTTAAATTATAAAAACTTTGATATAAAAATGTGCTGATTATTGAAACAATTATAATTTAAATTTAACACAATTATTGGGTAGTATAAAGGATGTTACTAATAGAAAGGCGAAACAATAACGAATGCAGTGTGTGAGGAGAAAGTAAAGGAGACTGATCACTCACTGACTCACGAGCGTAAATAATTCTCTGATTCTCTGGTATGCTGTTTGAAGTTTATGTTTAGTGTTGCCGGTGCGAAAATTATAACTTCAATAATGGAAATATGAGTGTAGCTATGACTCCGTGTGATTTGATATCTGGTAATTATGATCGAGTAATTCAGCGATGATACATGAATCGCTGGTTTGAAGAACTGTCCACGAGACTTAGTAAGTAGCAATGACACAATGTTTCCCAATTTTCTTGAGATATAGTTTGAAAATATTAAAATCGGCTAACTGGTAAACCCTCAACCGCTAACTTGACGGTATAACCGTAAGGCACCTAATTTTATATTCAATTCAAATAGGTAAAAATATTCACAAAATATGAAATATTATGAACTAAGAACATTCTCAAAAGCGGAATGGCTAATCTTATAACCGGTAACTCCATATCAAGCTGACAATATGATGAAGCCCGTAAATAAAAGAAAGGCTTTGATTCTGCATAATATTATGACAAATACGAAATCCCATTTTCTTTTCCTTCCGTTTATGTGTATTAGTTTTGTAATTGTTTTATTTATTTATTATTATTGAGTTAGTTGATAATACATGAATATAAACTAATAAGCACAATGTAACATTTCATTTGATAAATTTTAATATTTTTACAGTAAGCATATCATTTCTTTTTAAATACATTCATTCTTCATACTTTCAGGCATTTCATCATACATCTTTAGTCCTCTGTACATTAGGCAGATCTGTGATTTTGATTTCTTCATTTGTGGCAATCGAACTCTGTTTATATTTCTTGTTTCGTAATTATGAATGTCTCTATTAAAAACAATATCATCCTTAAAGTATTTTGGCATTTGGTTTTTCATGATTTTATGCACAAAAACACAATAAGTAGTAGTCTCTTCTTTATTGGAATCCAATTTAGTTCCTTTCTCATTTGATTAATCCTTGCGCATTTGCCTTTCCCCAGTATACATCTCATAGCTTTGTTTTGTATAACTTCTAGTTTGTACAAATTTCCTTCAGTGGCCAAATATAACATCGTAGAGCAGTAGTCCAAATGTGGAGCAACAATTGTTTTATAAATGAGCTCCGTAGGTAGTGTTTCTATTTTACGTCTTAACCTTCTAAGAAAATTTACCTTTTTTGATACCTTTTTTAGCACATATTCAAAGCTTGCTGTGAAAGTCAATTTTGAGTCGAGTATTACACCCAGGTATTTGATTTCATTTACTTTGCCAATTTTTCACCATTAATTGTCAAATTTAACCCTGTGTTACGTGTTTTATTGCCTATTTCCATATATTTTGTATTGTTTACGTTCAGTTTCAACGTGATAAATTTCAGCCATTTTGCTATATTTTGTAGGTCTTCGTTTATTTTGTTAATTGCTTCAATGTTATCTTCACACGAAATAAAGATTAAGGTATTGATACACCCGCGCCTTACGGCGGGTTCAAACTAAAACTACTAAACTTAAAATTAAGGAGGAACAATTAAAAAAAGCTACTGTTTTACGAAACGACACATTTATTCTAGTAGGACACAAAAGGCAGGGGTTAATTATTAATCTAGTGTTAGTCTTAAAACTACTTAATTAATTAGTCATAAAATTAGAAAGTCTGTATGCTTAATTCTACGGTAAAGTCTTTATGTAGGTAATTGTTCAGAGTCTAATCACTTCGGTGCTGTCTATTTTTTTCACTTGTTATTACACAGAAAATTTGTGTAAAGTGGAACTTGCGCAAATTCCTAGTCGGAATTTTCGCGGTCACTTGGTTAGACTTCCTGGCGGAAGTTCGCGAACGTATCGGCGGTTCCTGGTCGAAATCCGCGAGCGTGTCTGGTAATGTAATTTCCCTGGTCGGGAAATTCCGCGGGGTCACGTGCAAAGCCCTGCTCGGGTTGCAAAACGCAACTGTTTTTTATCCCTGGTTGGGATTCGGTTCGCGCGGTTTCCGGCGGTCGGGACACTCCGTTAGCGGAGTCTAGTACCAACCCCTAGGCCGGGCAAACGATGACTGACTTCGTGTTGAGAATTCTCCCGTCGCCTCAAGGATTGAACCTAATTCAGCCTTGAAACATTCCCATCGGCCGCAGCGGCTTCGTGAGCCAAAGGAAAAGGTTTATTGTCTTCGCCCGACGCGGCGATATTGGGTTTTATTTTATTGTTTTGTGTGTCCCTGCCGACAATAAGTTCTAACTTTCCAAATTTTATTAGGGTCCTTAATTGCCTTCGCCGTTCTGTGTTCGCCGCTAGCTGCAAATTTTATTATTATATTATCCTCCGTAAAAATAATTTTATCTCATCCTTCGTTGCTTTCTAAAACTATATGACTATTTACAGTACTTTGACTGACTAAGCTCTTTGTGTTTACCGCCTACTCCCATGCTAGCGACCTTATTGTAGATGGTGCACATTTGTTCAGTTCCGTGAATTTTTGACATTAAAATACCTAAAGGTATATCAGTATCTTCTGCAAATAGTCTAATTTTGCAATGTTTAATAGTTTTGATAATATCATTTATGTGAAAAGAGTCTAGCTTTTGTGAAGATAGATGGCAGTTAGTAGTGAATACAAGGAGTAGAGAGAGTTTGTTGATAAAAATGGCGAGCACGAAGTTGTAACGATTTCATGTAGATTGTGTGGAATTCAAGTATTTTCTAATAATTAATATTATGTTGTGAAGTTAAAACATAAGTGTTGATTTATTTGGTTTATTTAATATGGTAGGAGAAATTCGTGGTTTCTTGAAGTGAAAAAGTGTAAAAAGCATAAAAAGTGAGGTAACTGGAAAACATGGCGGCAGCAAAGAGAGACGATATTTATCTACAAGTTTTTGATGGCGAAGAGTACGCCAGGTGCTATAGCTTTGACTAAAGGTTGTAAATTTTCAAAAAATTCAAAACACATTTTTTTTATTTTTTTTTTTTATTAAGTTAAAAGAAACATAATATTTCGCTTTCTTTACTTAAATACAGAGCATATATAGTACAGTAGTAAGAAGTAATATTTTTAATTTTGTTCCAACATTTTGAGTTTAAATAGTTTTTTTTTAAAGGTTTTTATGTTTTTTTCCGTTTTTAGGCTATCTGGAAGGAGATTATATATATGAACTCCCTCGTGACCAATACTTCTCTTGCCACATTCAGTCTTGACAGTATTTGTGTACAATTTATTGTGTTGTCTAGTACATTGATACTTGTTACCACTTTGTAAGATTATGAGAAAAAGAAAGTAATTAATTTTGAAAAGATTCATACTGACGACCAACTAGCTGACATACTCACTAAGTCATTGGTCAAAACAAAGTTTGTAAACTTCCGCTAACTGTTGGGATTAAAAATGATGTAATATGTGCTGTGAAAAACTCTTGCAAAATCAAGGAGGTGTGTTGATCAAAGTGGTTTTGAAGAGTCTAGCTTTTGTGAAGATAGATGACAGTAGTGAATACAAGAAGTAGAGGGTTTTTTGTTCATAAAAATGGCGAGTACGAAGTTGTAACGGTTTCATGTAGATTGTGAGGGATTCATGTATTTTGTATTAATTAATAAATATTATGTTGTGAAGTTAAAACATAAGTGATGATTTATTTGGTTTATAACAATACTAGCTGACCCGGCCACGCAAAGCTGTGGCTAATAAAACACAACGTCATCTACTGGATGGTTATCCAACCTTTATAACCGCCGTTGTCTTTGAGTTTTTCGCGAAGAGACAGACAGATGCCGCGAAGGACTTTAATTTATAATACGTAGAGATGGTGCGAAAGATTATAATAATGTGCATGAAATGCTTGGGGTAACTAACGTATTTAAGTTAATAAGGATTAATACTGTATCCTTTTTCGTAGATCTATAAAAGAGGAATATCCCATCATGCATTGTTTTGTTATATCCCAACAGGATAAGGCATCGTGTTCGGTGAAAGCTACCAGGCGGCTTGACTTTTCCAACACTTCTAACAATTATCGTTATGTTTCAACCAATTTACACAAATCCTTGACAACTTACATACTTAAACCTTTCTCACGAAACCCTCTATCTATTGGTGAAAACCGCATGAAAATCCGTTCAGTAGTTTTCGAGTTTATCGCGAACAGACAGACAGACAGACGACGCGGGGGACTTTAATTTATAATAATATATGTAGGGAAGAGATTAAACGTCCTTTATGTTTCGGTAAGGAGAGATTAATGTAATCAAACATTACTGTTGCGACTTCAGTGCCATCTGAACGCTTGTTTTCCGGAAACACAGTTTCAGATAGACGCAATCGCTTAAGTCCTCAACGGCTGTCAAGACTCTTGTTTTTACGTAGCCTTAGGGCTTGTGCGCATTAGCGGCCAGGCGCGTAGGTGGTCAACCGCGCGACCAGCTGCGTTTTTATTTACAAATGCAACCGCTCATGTTCGTACGCACTCAACCGCCGAAAATTTCGAACCGCGGCGGTTGAACGCGGCCCGCTTCGTGGCTGACCGCCATATCTGTACGCACTAGGCGATTGGGGTTTAGTTCGCTGCTAGCCGCTGCTGAGTTGTCCCACTAGCCATTTTGATACAGAAAAAAATATCGTTGAAATTTAAAAACGCGAAGCTATTTGGAATTGTGAAGGAGCAGCATATAAGAACAGTGAATTGAAACTCAAACAATGAGAAGAGTTAATGGATATTTTTGGAAACGAAGATATGTCGATAATCCCATCTTGAAATTTTGTGTGCACAGTTTATTGTAAACCCTCATAGTTAAGTTCCGTCAAAAACACCTACAATATAGGGCGTAATAAAGGTTAGTAATTTATAATTTATAAACAAACCTTATAAAAACTGTTCTTGTTTATCGTTGTAATAGGTAATAATAACAAAATTACTTTAACGACTTATACTTTGATTAACATTTTAATTTGATTGTAATTAGATACTCTGTTATATTATATTATCGAACTCATTTGTCCTCTCCGTGATAGTTTACTGAAGTATCTGACATTATTTGCTCAAACCTGAAATGTTCCATGGTTTCAGTATAAAGGGGATTGGTATATTTATGGTATAAAGTATTTCGTCTTCGGAAATTGAATTCCTTAAGCAGAAATTCTGACGATAAAGTAATTGGTCAAAATGGAATTGTTTTGTATATTAATTTTAGTGCGGTGCAAGTCGGTAGTATGTATTTTTGTTTAAAATCAAATTCGCTATGTATTCAACACATATATTAAAAACTCACCATTATTATTATTTGTTTTATACGTATATACATATAAAACTGATTTTTTTCTCTTTATTGTATAATGCTATACTTTTTACTTACCAGCTTTATTTATATGTACCATGTGTAAAAACTATTCATGTTTTCTTTGTATTCTAAACACACCTGTATGCACTAAAACATAAAAATGTAAATGTGTGTAAATGCCCATAAGGGCGTTAATGATATACAACAATAATACTTCAAAGTGACAACTGTCTGTTTTGTTTACTCCCGCAAAATTAATAAAAAAATACATAAAAAGTGACAGAAATCATTGAATAAGTGCACTAACTGCTGCTAGTATTTTAGTTCTGTGTTTTAAGTGTCTTATGTACAGTCAAAACCATAAGGTTTTACTCCCATTATACAAAACAAAATCAAAACTAACCAAGCCAAAGAAAAAGTGATATTGTTTATAAGTACAATTCAAATTCAAATTAAATAACTGTTATTTATCCACTCAATTTAATAATTTTTCTCTAATAATGGATAAACAAACAAGAAGCAAAAATACAAACCAGAGTGATCTGAAGCTGAAATCTTTACTCCCAGAACATAAAGAGATTCTTGACATTGTCTTAACAGCTGTCAACAATAAATTTGAAGAAATGAAAAAAGAATTCTTCAAGAAAATGGACGAAGAAAATGCTGAATCTCGAAACTCACGTAATTTCATTAGTAACCAATATGATGATATAAATATTAAAATAGAAAATATTACCAAGCTGGTATCTGAAGTTGAGACGCTTCGGAGAGAAGTAAATGATAAAAACAAGATTATAAAAAGCTTTGGAGTTAGAATCGCGGAACTAGAACAAGCCTCGAAAGAAGATTGCATAGAAATATGTGGAATCCCACAATCAAATGAGGAGCAGCCAGTCTCACTAGTACAACAGGTGGCTGCGGCAGCTGGGATGGTGATTCAGCTACACGACCTGAAGGAGGTGAAACGTATCCAGGACAGACGACCAGGAGCCTACCCGAGAATCCAAGTTAAATTCCACGTTAACAACAAACGAGACCAAATATTAAAAATGCGGAAGAATATCGACGCTAAAACCGTGACAACCCTGGGCAGCGAAAAAATCTACATAGGAGAAATCATTTGTCCATACTTTAAAGAACTACTCTGGAAAACTAAACAGAAAGCAAAAGAAACTAAGTATATGTATGTCTGGTTTAGGGAAAACAAAATACTGGTCCGTAAATCACCAAATGAAAAAGTAATCTATGTTAAGCATTCAGACGATCTAAATAAACTTATCTAGACGGTACATGGCACTCGCACCACCGGTTGTCAGTTATCTAAAAAGTCAATAAGTACTATAATACTACCAATTATCTAAAAATAGTTTCAACCGATGGTTACGGGTGTCAAACTGTTCTTAAACTTGATATGTAAAAATGGATGCTAAAACTAACTATAGAACCTCAAATTCTAAATTCTATAAAAAAATTGTACAAAATAACCTATTCTCTCTTCAAATTGCACTATTCTTAATTCTCTTAATTATTGTAGTTATTTTAAATAATTTAGTACCGATAACATTTATCCAAATCATTAATCGAACTGATCTATTATCTATATTTCCTAAATCTATCTATTTTCATTTACTCAATTTAATTTTAATTCTTTTAATACTTATATTATACACTTTTATCATATATTATATTATACACCTCTATTACACTTTTATTATAAACTTATATTATACAATTTTACTCGATAAAAATAATTTACTTTGTTCAATTAGAAAAGCTTATTCAATCTACATACAATATTTAACTAAAATTGTAAATCATATTGATCATTTTATTATATTTTCTATACTTATCTATATTAACTTACTACACTTAATTTTACTTATTTTAATTCTTAAAATTTTGCAATTATGTGATTCCCCTAAAATTCTCATTTCTCAAATTAACTTTCATGATCTTATTTACACCTATTTATCTAAATTACCTTTTTATACCAAGTATTTTACATTCAAATGTTATTATACTACATGTATTTATTACCCAAATTATTTTAATTATTTTAACATCAAATTTTATTGTTCTAAATGTTTTTACTACCCAAATTATTTTAACTACTTTACCAACAAATCTTATTGTTCAAATTGTTTTTATTACCTAAATTATTTTATTTATTTTAACAACAAATTTTATTGCTCAATTTGTTTTTTTACTCCAAACTATTATAATCGTTTCTTATATTTTAAAAATCGTAATATTTCAATTTTATTTGTCATTTTAGTATTTATTCTCCTAATCGTTTCAGTACCTTCACTTATTTCAACCAACTTCATCCATAAATTTTTAATGTCTTATTATAAGCCTTCCAATCACTCTAAGTATGCAATCCTTTTAAAATTTTCAATTTCTACATTTCTATTTATTCCTATATCTAATGAAATTATTTTTCCTTTTATAAAACATATAATCTATCATTTACATTCCCTAAATTTATCTTTGTTCATTGACTCAATTTAATTTTAATTAATTTAATGCTTATATTACACACTTACACAAATACTCAACAACATGGCTGAAAACATGGAACATATAGACTCGGACAACCAACACTACTGTATAAGTACAAACGACATTAATCTATGGACCAATATCACAAAAGAAAAAAATAAAATCAAAATATTGCACCAAAACATCAGATCGATTAATAAAAATTTTGATGAATTCACTATGTACCTAGAACAACTAGATAATAACTTCGATATAATTGTGCTGACAGAATGCTGGTTGAATGAAAAATATATTCCAAAAACAATTGAACACTACAACACACACCACACAAAAAAACACAAAAATCAAAATGATGGCATAGTCGTATACACTAATGATAAAATAAACACATTCATCCAAGAAATACATATCGTAGACTCCAACTGCATACAAATAACATATGAAAAAGAAACGTGTATTCTTGCAATGTACAGATCTCCATCCAAAAACAATATTACAAATTTCCTAACTGCATTCAATAATACATTAAATGATCTCAACAAATACAAAAATATCATCGTCATTGGAGACCTAAACATAAACACTCTACAAAACGGACACCCACAAAACTTAGAATACCTAACAATATTAGCACAGCATGGACTGGAGCCAACGATAAATGTTCCAACACGAGTCACACACAACACAAAAAGTTGTATAGATCATATAATGATCAAAACAAAACTAAAAACCAAAACCATAGTACTTGAAAGCACTATTACAGATCACTACATGAATATGATAGCAATAGATACCGAAAACACAAAACCTAACCAACATAAAATATTCACAAAAAAAATATTTGACTACACAAACTTAAAAGAAAAACTCAAAAAAATAGACTGGAGTACAATATACCAAATAGAGAAGGTCGAAGAGGCCTGGGACAAATTTACAACAATTTTAGCGCAAGAAATACATAATAACACTACTCTAAAACAAGTAAAACTTACGCACAATGCAAAAAAAATTAAACTATGGATAACGCAGGGAATATTAAACTGTATTCGTAAACGAGACAGAATTCACAAACAAATTAAACATACGCCATATGACATACAACAACTTAATTACTACAAAAGATATAGAAACATCTGCACGAAAATTATTAGAGTAGCTAAGGAGTTGTATTTTAGAGAAAAACTTAAAAAAGAAGAAAACAATAACCCAAAGGAAATATGGAAAATATTAAAAGAAGTTACATACACACAAAAATTCAAACAAGAAAATACAATCGAACATCTAAACATTAACTCAAAAAAAGTAGACGCCAATACAAATAAAGAAACTATAGCAAATCATGTAAATAACTTCTTCGCAAGTATAGGAAAAGTCTTAGCGAACCGTAAAATTCTCAACACAAACACGACAACACAAACAAACAGTTCAAACATCAATACACAACCGACACAACACAGATTTGCAATAAAAACAACTTCGGAAGAGGAAATTGACAAAATAATAAACACATTAAAAAACCGTATTGCTCCTGGATTAGATGAGATAACGACGGATTGCATTAAGATAATAAAAACAGAAATTTTAAAACCCATAACACACTTAATCAATCTAAGTATAACACACTCCTGCTTCCCTAGTACTCTTAAAAAAGGACTGGTGATCCCTATTTACAAATCCGGAGACAAAATGCAAATAACTAACTATAGACCTATCACTTTGTTAAACTCGCTTTCAAAATTTTTCGAAAGAGTAATAAAAAACCAAATTATAATATACCTGGAAGAAAATAAATTAATCTCGGAAAAACAATATGGATTTAGAGAAAAAATAGGCACAAAAGAAGCTTTGGCGTGTACAATAGACTATATACATAGCAATTTAGATCAAGGGTATAAATGCATAGCGATATACCTAGATTTAGCTAAAGCTTTCGATTCAATCTGCCACCAAACGCTTTTTACAAAATTAGAAAACATAGGCATCAAAGGCAAGGAACTCCAACTATTAAAAAGTTATGTGAGTAACAGAACACAGCAAGTAAAAATTAACAACCATATTAGCAAGCCACTGCCAATTACATATGGAGTTCCACAAGGAAGCATACTAGGGCCCGTTCTTTTCACTATTTACATTAATGAACTTTGCAGCATGAAAATAGACGGTGAAATAGTTAGTTATGCAGACGACACAGTTTTACTCTTTAAATCTAAGGATTGGAAAAATGCATACAACATAGCGAATTTAGGAATCACGCGAGTGAAATCATGGCTGGACTCAAACATACTTACACTGAACATATCGAAAACAAAATTCACAACGTACAGTATAAATAGCACAGGACAGCCAAAAAATAACACAAACACCATAAAAATACACGAATGTTTAAACACCAACATTTGCGTTTGCCCTCCTCTAGAAAAAAAAGAACAAATAAAGTATCTAGGAATCATAATTGACCATAACCTTAGATGGACACATCACATCCAACAAGTCACAAATAAACTCCTCAAAACGATACACATTTTCCTAAACATAAGAAACATATACAAAATACAACAAATGAAAACAATATATTTTGCTCTATGTCAGTCTATAATAGAATATGGAATAATTGCTTGGGGAGGAGCAACAAACTCAGCTATCGAACACCTGGAAATTGCGCAGAAAACGATCTTAAAGGTAATACTTAAAAAACATAGACTTACTGATACAGACCAAATATTCAACCGTTGTGACGTACTAGACATACGACAATTATATGTTAAATCGCTACTAAATTACATTTTTGACCAAAAAAAACAACCTTCAACAAACACAAAATATCACAAACAGACCAGTTAGACAAGCATACAAAGAAAACTTAAAAACTCCGACGGTAAATACAAGCTTTGGACAAAGACATTACCAATATCACGCTATAAAAGCATTCAACAGTCTAACACTTGAAAATAAAATTGAGGAAAACAAAAATAAATTCCGACACAAAATTACAAAATGGATTAAAGACCAAAATAGACAATACTACCAAAATATCATAGCATAAAATAACAAAACATATAAGTAACACACAAAACCAATATAAAACACAATCACCCACAAACACACAACACGTATTAAAAATATCGTTTTTAACCTTATATAATATTATTTATTCTTAATTTTACGTTAATTCTAAATCTCTAATTAAGTTTAATTTATCTTAATCGTATGTTTATTATTTACTTTTTTCTTTTTTTTCACCAATATTATGTATATATATATTTATTTGTATTGTGTATAATTTTGTATATGAAATGGAGGCCTCAGCACGGGTAAACCACCCAGTGAGGCCAACATCATTGAATTATGTAAAAAATGTAAATAATATTGCATCAAATAAATAAATAAATAAATAAATAAATAAATAATACAAAAAAATCTTGGTTTGCATTAATTTTAATTTGGGAGGTGGGTAGGGGTACCGCAGCACCGGGAACCATTTATTCGATAATCAACACCTGATTCACAGATTAACCTAATTGATCCGTTACGTTTGATGACTTAGCAGGTGTGCCCGGGTTCACGGGTCCGGGTCTTGGCGGCGGGTGTGTCTACCCACCAGCTGTGTGGCAGGCCGGATCGGTGAATAGTTGAGGGATTTTAACCTCTCAAGCACTACTCTTTTGGAACATCGCCTTGCACCGCACTGGGAGGGATGGATTCATACGTTCCCCGATTCGATGACCCCCATATTCCTACCCACCCCTTGCAGGTACCTTATCCTTCACTTCCTCTCCTTAATTTCCTTTAAAATACCCTCCATGCAGCATCCCCAAAGATTACATAGGCCCTGAGGGAAAATATTTTCCTCAGGGCCTCCCGTGTTGAGCTATTGCAAAAAAAATTAAAAATTGCCATGGCGGCCAGAGGCTAAATTCAACTGCGGTAGGCGGCTAGCCACGCGGTTGACCGCCTACGCGGCTGGCCGCTAGTGCGTACATAGCCATACAGCTTTTCAATGACAATTGTAAAATATTGTAATAGGTATAACTTTTTTACTGTACGAACTAATACTTTTATTTTATTTTAACCAGTTTAAAAAATGGATACATATCGTATGTATCGATACAAGACGTTGCGATATATCGCTGAATCGATAAGATTGGTTGCGATACGCATTTCGATACAAACGATTATTTTGGACATCTTTATGCGATGCACGTCACAAAGTTTAACGAAATTTCCATAGACCACGAACTATTGAAGATAAGTATCATAAAAGACAGTTCCTAATTTCGACAAATATAATATTTGAACACATACTCCCGGAGAAGCGTAATACAACTTTAATTATCGAAAAAACAAAGGCTACCGTCTAACTGTGCCAGTGTCATTTCATTCCTCTTTACAAAATTAATCATTTTACATAGATAATAGTTTTAAAATAGTATTGTAAATTAGTGTAATATAGTTTTAACTTGTATATTTGTGTTCTCAGTAAGTATTTGTGTTGTGTAATTGGTTCTTTGGAGCAGTTAAGGTAAGATTTTTTTTTTATTTGTGTCCTTTAGATTTACCTATTCGAAAATGGATCAAGAAAAACCACCTGATCCCCCAGATGAAGGTTTGCGATCTGAATCCTCGGGTGTTACGAAAAAAATGATCGCGGTTAAAAGTTCCGGAGGCTTCGGACTTCGTAACGATTACGCCAAAAAAAGAAAAATTGCTATACCAGCAGATAATAGAAATGCAACAGATTGTTATGAAGCGATTGTATTTATCGTAAGTTAGGTACAATTTTTTTTAAATGCATTTTAATTGGTTAGGTTGGCAAAGCTGGGGGAGTTTCGTTGAACGCGTCGGCAGGCGGCGTTTGGTTTTTTCCGTTTCCGGACTCTGGTTTTGACGGCGATATGTGCGGCACGCCGTGAAAACAACGGTCACTTAATTATTAAGTTTTAAATACGATGTGATTGAAATCCAAGTTTTGGGCATCTGCATCCGGGGGAAGGAAACACGTTGTGTTTTTTAAAAAAAATATTAATTTCAAAGATTTATTCACGTAAAACGTGAGTTTCGCGCGGGTCCCCAAAGTGAACACGAGTTAATGGCGATGTTCGATTGTTATGTTTAATGTACCTCTTTATCCACTGGAACGATTTCGGTCGAAAAATCGACCACTTTTATTTTTCTGCGATTGATATCGGTCGAAAAATCGACCGATTTTTCTACCATTCGTAAAATATTTATTATAATTATTTAAAACCTTTCCATGGCCAGCTATTTGTTTTATCGAATAGCTGATAAAATATTCTTTATGTCTATGACCTTATCGGTTGTCTTTGAAGTGTTATTTAATAAGATTTCGCGGTTTTCTAAGGCGTCCTGTCAAACAACAAAATAAAACTTTTGACTATTTCGACGAATTATGGTCTCTACCTAAAATGCCGTAAGTAATTCATTTATTGGGTTTTTAACGCATAATTATATATCTGTGTTATCATGATTGAATTATCTATCTTTGAAATGCGTTTTTAATTCGTTTGTTCGTAATATATTGTTTTGATGGATGTTTTTGTGTAAAAATGCGTCGACTGAAGACGTCATCTGTTTTTGATTTACAATAATTTCATAAATACTGCACTCGCGCATTTGAAATATAGTTATTCAATCAGAGTGATTCATAACAAAGAGATAAATATAAGTTTTATTTGAATTGGTTCATTATTAATACAGATATTTGCTGTCCAATTATTTAATGTCATATGTCAAAAAGTCTGACTTTTTTTAGATGTAAAATAGTGTAAAGCCTTCGTCGCACAATAAAAATTTGGTTATTTAGTTGTATAATCAATTAATTTGTTTACTTTTACCAAATTTGTGCAGAAACAGCTATCGTCCAGGGAGAGGGAGCACTCCACGACCCAGGTTTAAATAATTATTTTAAAAAATTTTATTACTGCAACATTTAACAAAATTTAAACATTTAAGTACTTAATTACATTAATTGTTTTCAATTTAAAATATATAGAGTGGTGCTGACTGCAAGAGGTGGCAGAGGAAGAAGGAGAGGTGGGGTACGAGCTGCAGATGGAGTACCAGCTGGTGCCGGACTACCTGCACGTGGACGTGAGAGTCAACGCAGAGCTGCAATTGCAGCCTCGTCTGGAGTGTTAGTATTTTTTAATGTTTTTTATGAAAGTACTTTGCTGTGGCCGTTGAATTCATCATATATTTGTATTTATTTAAACGGTGACCCTGCTTTGCTACTGGTGCGAGAGGATCGCGTCAAGGCCCTAAAGGCTGTTAGGGCCCTGCCTGCTTCCTTCCGGCTACAGTGAGTTCCACTGTTACAGTGAGAGTTGGTAAGATCAGCGCTCTGTCCATTTGGCACATTCAGTGCATATTGTACAGAGTTCTAATTTTATTCTTTATTTACATACTGCACTTACTATTTCACACGTGAATGAGAACAATTCATATGATTTATGTATATGTTTTCAGAATTACTTCTCCGGAGAGAATAACGTGTCCCTTTTCACAAGGGACACCTTCACCATTGCCAAGACCCGTTCCACCACCGTGGATGTCCACTCCCGCACAGACCCAATCAATGGCTCCCAATGCACCAATTACGCCAATCCAGGCAGCATCTCCGGAGCCGTTTGCTGGGACATCGCGGAGTGGGGAACTCCAGTGTGGGGAACTCTTCTCTCCGGAAGCCGGCTACCACAGCGAGCTGTGGGTGGACGTGCCGTTCTACCAAGAATTGTCGGCGTTTGGGAACTGTGAGTTTATTTTTTGAAATGTCATACCAGGGGCTCAAAATAAAATCAATTATCTATATTTTATATTGATGTCCCTAGCACAGTTTCACTGTTGGTATATTGGCAGGAGATAAGCATAGTACTTAAAAAATCCACATAACAAACATACAAAATGTACTGTAATCCAAAAAGATATGATGTACCTACATTCTATGCAAGTAAATATGTAGTTACTAACGTAAAAAGTCTGAAATTTGAGTTTTTTTTGGCTAATTTTTGTTCGATAGTAAGAACTTCGCACAGCATTGTGAATACCGACATCATAGTTTCACACATGACAATGCATAATATATTTGTACTTGAGTTAATGTCCTGAAACGTTAAGTGCCTCCATACATGACGCTACTTACAAGCTACTCGATCCTCGTGAGCGTATCATATGCGCCGATCGTAAGTACCCCCCGTACGATTTTGCTGGTAGCACCGTGTACGGGGCGCTATGCGACGTCTGTCGGTATCAAATCAGTTTCACGCAACCGGCGCGGCGGTGCTGAACGCACGCGACGCGTTGCATCATTTGTGTCTGATACTTTTCGTTTGACGTTTGACAGAAATGGCATCGGAACATGAAAGTAATGTTAGATTTGTTCTGGAAGTAGAAAAAATGCATGTTTATGTAACGATACTTTACCAGAATACATAAGAAAGGATTTAGTGGAGATGGCATGGATTGATGTTGGGAAAAAGTCATATGACATCGTGTAAACTCCACGGCTGCACGTAAAAAATGATCCAAGTCAGTATATTCCGGATAGCGCCGTGTACGGAAACCAGCATTAAAGAGTGGTATATATGCAGAGTACTTGTGGTTTCGTCACAATCATATAGTTTGTAAGTATCTCCATGAACGGAGGGCCTTACATTTCAAAACATTGGCATTAAACAGGGATTCTATCTTTTTTTTCTGTAACGGGTATTGTAGAATGAGAAATGAGACATGCCGAACTCCTTTGCGAGGGTTACATGTGATTCACCGGCTTCGAAACGGTGTAATACAGCACTTTTTTCATCAATTGAAAAAACACTTTCGCTTCACGGGACTCATTGTGTCGAGCTTCCTAGTCAAAAGCGAGGCTGTATTGGTAGTTGGGTTTTGTAACCGGACAAATTATCATTAAAATAGGTCGCTTTAAGTAGTTGGTCACTTTAAACAGATATGTTTTCCTACTAAAAGCTATGAAACCTTACTAGAGTTTCCAATATCGTCGCTTAAAACGGTAGACCGTTAAATGCAAAGTCATTATATCCGAATTCTACTGTAAATTTGTGTTTTCTATTATTTCAGAGTCAGACATGGGCAGAACCGACAACGTGGACGAGGCAGCTCTCTATCAAGAAGAGTCGGTACTTGGAAACCGTGAGTTATAAAACTAACTAACTTACCTGCACGCCATTTCCCTGCAGGGGTAGGCAGAGAGGATGGACCGCCATGCAACTCGTTCTTGGCACACACACTCTTTTCTTCATTCCATACCTACCTGACTGTGGTATTCTGACTCCTGACATTGCCCGCCTCAAGTATTTGATTAACTTTTTATTTTATTATTTATATGAATACCTCACAAGAGCCTCAGCTGGAGCCAGTGAGACTATGGCATCCCCAATCGGGGTATGTTGTGAGGCTGAAGGTAGCGGGGAGGGGAAGGAGGTGTGGAAGAGGGAGGTGGGAAAGTACCTGGCTATTCAGAACTGGTCACCAAACACGGTAAAGCCATTTGAAGCAACTTTTCAATTCTGAATGGTGTCTTACATCAGGGCGATACTGAGGGTATCTTCCACTCTGGAACGTGCCGCAAATAGACTATATATTATTTTAAATGAATTTTGTGTGAAAATAACACTAATTATTCAAATCAAATTTATTTGCCCATGCCGGGATTCGATCCCGCGACCATCGTATTGAGAGTCAAAAGCCGTACCAGAGGCAGTGGGTAATCGTAATATAGACACGTTAAATTAATTTGGGTTTTCTGTTGTTTCAGAAATGGATATGGACAGAATGAGCGACGTCGACCACAAAGAGAGCGATGAGGATACCTTCTACATGCCACCAATACCTTATCATAATATTATCAACGTTTCACCTAACTCCGCTATGGCCATAGACTTTAGTAGACAAGACCAGGTAGATAGTGAGGCAATGCATGCGATTCTGCCGCCTGAAGGTTACTCTTTCGATTGGTCCAAAGATATCTCACGTTTTACTGGGATAAGGGAGACATTCACAGGCACGCCAGGACCAACTTTCAATACCGACGAAATTGGCAAACTTGTGAATGCCTTTCTTAAAATCTTTGATGCAGATGTCATTGAACTGATCACGAGAGAGACCAACAAGTATGCAGATCAATGGATTGCGAAAAAACAATTTAAGCGCCATGCGCGTACCAATAAATGGGTTCCCACGAATAAAGAGGAAATGTATGTATTCTTGGCAATTTTAATGTATCAAGGTATTAGTCCCCTTCCTGTTGAAAAAGACTACTTCTATTAAAAAAAAACTCACCGCCATGCCTTATTTCAGCCGAGCCATGGATTATAATCGTTTTCTTCCAATTAAAAAATTCCTTCACTTCACCAACAATAAAAGTCTTTCTTCTGGTGTACCGTTATCTGTGCGAAGATTACAAAAGATTCAGCCCGTCTTGGACCATCTCTCAAATAAGTTTGAGACTTTATACCTGCCCGAGCAAGACATCTCACTGGATGAATCCTTACTCTGCTATAAAGGCCGTTAGGGATTCGTCCAGGTGATCAAAACCAAAGCGGCCAGCGCGGGTATAAAGTCTTATGCTACGTCCAGACTGAAGCCAACCTTCCAACTCCGAACTTAGTTCGGAGTTGGAAGGTTGGCCCATCGTGTGGTCGCTGCGGCCAACCCTCCAACCCCGAATTCCGTACTCCAAAATGGCGGACATGAAACAGCTGTAGCTACGCTGTATCTTTTTCAGTTGCCTACAATTATTACGTATGTATAATTATATACACGACATGTTTTCAAACAATTGTTATACCACTCTCCGTAATAATATAGTCATTTTAATAGTACGCGGCACGGTGTGGACAGCTGCGGCAGGCTGGTTCGTGTGAGTTGGCCGTCGGGATCGCCTCGAAGGCGATCCCGGGCCAACGCGAACTCCAACCTTCCAACTCGAACTTCCAACGTACGAACACCCCTCCACACGATCGTCCAAACGTTTGAAGTTGGAACGTTGGCCGCAGTGTGGGCTTACCATTACGAGCTTTGTGAGTCCAAGACTGGCTATCTTTGGAAATTCCAAATTTATACGGGAAAGACCATTTCCAGACAGGCTGAATGGACAAATCCAGACCAGGCCCCCTAGCATGGTCGATCGATATAGGTTTTATCGAAAATGTCGGTAACTTGCGATCGCTCCCGAGCACGACTGTAGACCGCTTACGAACAAACAATATTTCGCAATGACTAGGGGTTCCTAATATATTTGACGTTAACTGTTGTTTATTCGATAGCGGCCTGCAGTCGTGCTCGGGAGCGATCGCAAGTTACCGACATTTTCGATAAAACCTATATCGATCGACCATTCTAGGGGGCCAGGAAGACATGACGGAAGACATAACGGAAGACATAACGGAAGATATGACGGACGACACGACACTGATACTGAGTCTCACTCTACATCGAGGCACAATGACATTATTTATTGATTTTCTTAAATTATGAATAAACCAATATAAATTGAATACATTTTTATTATGATAAAGTGTGTAAACAATGTTTAAATCAATATACTGCTCTTTCATTGTAACTATTGTGTTTCCTCCGTCCTACAACATGAGTCTCTTCAAGACCAATGTTCATTCCTTCCTCTCCTCAAAAAGACCCTCCACACAGCATCCCAGATGACATAGACCCTGAGGGAAATTATTTTCCTCAGGGCCTCCTGTGTGGAGTTAATGTAAAAAAAAAAAAAACTAAAACTGTGATATTAATTTAATTGATTTAAAAGAATATTAGGGCTTAATAATTAAATAAATCAATTATGGGTTCCATCAATTATTTTCCCCTCCACCATTTTTATTCGATACCTTTGCTTTTAGATATAAAATTATCACAATGATATTGTTTGCCATTCGACGCTCATACAAAGGTTTGATATATATACAATTTTATCATCATCATCATTTTACATATTCTGATTTACCCTATGTAGATTGAGCCTTAGGTAGCTGTCAGAAGTGATTTTTCGTCAAATATTGGTGGATTTCATCAACTTGCAAAGTATCCCTCTGAAATATTGGCAATGTGTATATCTATGATATATATTTCATTTTAAGCCTTATTTCCTTGTTTTGCACGTTATATAAAAACATGGTTACAAATCTCCAGTTCTAATTTACAATTATTGAAAAAGTATCACCATGATTTTGACATCGTGAAATAGGCTCTCTGTATAATTCATCAAATGAATCAAATAAAGCCAACACGGCAACTATCCTTATAAATAATTGTAGGCAGTTAATGTATCTTCCTAATGTAATACCAGTTTTTGTGGTAAATTCATTAAATATTATAATACAGTGATTTCAATTTTGCACGTCACGCACTCAAATTTTACAAAATCATTTTCCGACCAAACTTTTGAAGAGATCATAAACATCCAAAAAATTATTTTTCTATTATATTCTTGAATCTGTGGTTATCAAACAGGCCATAGAGAACATAAAAACGTAGAAAATATTCAATAAAGATATTTAAAACTGCTACTGGCGGCAATTTCAAATCACAAAAACACAAATTTCGCGCATTTATAAAGTTTAAGATTTTTTAATAATTTATCTATGAATTCTAAAAATATAGGATAATTAGTAAAATATAGGTGAATTCATTGGCTGTAAAGCACTATAATCAGTTTTATGTCTTCATGTTAAAATTCGGAGGTATGATTTTTTTTAATGTTGGCGGAAAATATTCAAAATCGTCGCCAAAAAACCGCGAGCAATCGGAGAAAAAAGATTTTTGACGCGCGATCGTTCGAGTGGTTATCCGAGAGATCGGTGTAAATAATAACCCGCCGCGCCTGTCATTGAATGCAGGGCAAACATCGAATTCCCACCGGGGGTTTATTTATGGAACAAACCCGAGATTACCGCAGTGTTGAACAATACTCCGCCTCGATTGCTGACGAGCCTTCCTATACAATTTGGAGGAGAGTTTGGGTACTCCTCCCTTTCTCTGAGGGTCCAGGTCTATCATCCCCTCCGTGCGACCGCCGTGGAGGTCGCAGGCACAAGCTGAGCCGCAGAGGTTGGGACCTCCCTTGCCACCAGGAGGTGGTGTTGGTTCACGCGACATCGGGGGAACGGCGGCAGTAAAATTTAATTAGTGTAGCTAGGAATAGCATAAATTACGACATTGGTCCCGGGGGTGAGTCCATCCAATTTGTGTTATTATATTTTATCATGTCAATACAGTGTACCGATTTTCTACTCTACTCTGTGTTTTATTATGTAGATTCCTTGTGCAGCCTTTTCAGGAATGCTATGAAACCATGGCCCACACTCTGAGAATTGAGTATCGTGATCTCCGCTAGTTGACATACCCAGACATTAGACTGGGTTTGGCGTCCAAGATTTCCTGAGATGAAATCAAAGTTGACTGGCAGATTACACCCGAGCCCGACCAAGGCTCATCATTACATTTCCCTTTAAAATATAACACACACACATAACAATATGTCATTACACTCATAATTGATAACAATATGGCGCTCCATACGCTGTCTGGTCCCGATTTATAGCATTCCTGAAAATGTTTTCTTCACCCTGTAATGTAAGGAGCCCAAAAAAATTATTATTCATCTGTTCAGTGGAGGTCTTAATTTCGTTTGTTATTATTAAACTTGGTCGCTGTCATAACCTATGATTGCAGTGACGGTGATTGGAAATGACAACAAATCTCATTATTTCAATTCACTGGCACTATTATCGGCGTGAATTCGTAAAGAGATACTACGCGTAATAATATTGTGGGTACCTTATAAATGATTAATCTCGTATTTATTGGTTTTTTTTCAATACCACACAGTTATGCATAGTATCTGAAATATCTACCTCCTATAACCTAAAATGGATTGTCATTTTCATTGTTATTGTTTGAAAGCATAGAAATCGGTCATAGACTATGGACAATGTGCTAGGTAGAGCTCTATATTATTTTTTTTCTTTTCGGAACTTATCAGTGCTAGCTGTTCTAAGAATACCTCGGATTGTCTTTGACGGTTTCTCGTTACATTTTATCTATGACTTCGTGTTATGTTGTGTTTACATGTCAAAATACCTGATAGCCGAGACAAATCAATTTATTATGTGTTTAAATAGGAATGGAGGATGATTATTAAAGATTATTCAAATATTTAAGATATTTATTGAGATTTTAATGACAATGCGGGTAATTCATTTTTGCTTCGAGTGGAAAATTTGTATAAGGCTCTGTCAAAACCTACTATAAATTATACTTGTAAATTGTTTATTTACTAATGTCTAACTGACGTTTTAAATTTTCATTTAAATGAGCTACTTACATATTAATTTAAATGGACAAAATTTTTTATATTTAAATGAGCTACTTACATGTTAATTTAAATGGACAAAATTTTTTATACTTAAATGAGCTACTTACATATTGATTTAAATAAACTAAAAAAAATATTCATTTAAATGGGCAACATACACATTAAAAAAAAAAAAAATTAATATAGCAATAACAACAACAACGTACAACTACAACGTACATTAACAGCAATAACAATAACAACAACATCAAAAACAAAGAATAAAGTAATTTTATTTTATTTTCTTCTCTTTCTTTTCAATTCTGCTTTCGTGTCAAGCTTATCACATTACCGTTACAATGTCTACTCCGATTCCAAATGTAAATAATGCATCCAAGGATGAACTTATAAAGGAATTAACTTCACGATCCATCGAACCGGAGCGTTCGCAAGCGCGCGCCTTTAACAAAACTATGAAGAAATCATTAGATGTGGTTAGGGAGGAAAGTGATTCGGATCTAGATTCTGACAATGAAACAGAGGAGAAGGTCACGGTTATTAAACATACCAAGGTTGTTTATAAAGACTCATCATCGTGGGGGCTTACAAATTGGGATGTCAAGTACGATGGTAAAAGCTGCGTAAGAGATTTTCTGCTTTTGGTCGAAGAGCGTTGTAGGACACGCAACATTTCACACAAAGACTTAGTTAAATCTTTCAGTGAAATTTTAGACGGGTTAGCACTTCTATGGTATAGGTCAATTTATAGTCCAGACTTAGAATGGGATGACTTATCCAGCTTATTAATAAAACAATTCGAGGGACAGGATAGACTATTAGATCTGGAAAATGAGATTCTAAATTATAAACAGCCAAAGGGAATATCAGTTTTGGAATTCACTTTGAGACTTAAAGCGCTTAACAATAAATTGGATTGCAAAATTCCTGAGGTTAAACTTTTGCGGGTAGCCATGAAAGCATTGTTGCCTATGTATGCTAATTTGCTGTCATCCAGAGACTTTTGTTCGTTTGAGGAACTTAAGAGGTGCGCTGCTAAACTCGAGTCGTACACTGAAGCCTCAACATCCACAGCAATTCCAAAATTAGTTGACACTCAAAATAAGCCCAGTAACTTTAAAAAATTTAATTCGTTCCCCAATAGTTACAATAAGCCTTTCACTAATACAAACAATTACAGGTCATTCAATAATAATAACAATAATAATAATTTTAACCCTTCTAGGAATTCAAGACCTATGGGGAATAATACGAATAATTTTGGTAAACAGGATATAACAAATCAACAAAATAAATCTCTTGTTTGTACTTATTGCAAGATCAAAGGTCATTCGTTAACAAATTGTTGGAAAAAAGATAGCGACAATAGGAAACCGCATGTTAGTAGTATTAACAATAAGAAACATACCAATGATCCAAAAAACTAGAAACGAGTCAATCTTACCGCGCCCCTTCTTGTGCACAAAGAAAGAGGGAGTGGAAGCGTTGGCTCCGCCTAGTGCAACAATTCCTTTCTAGCCCGTCTCCTCAAGCGGTGGACGCACTGCCACAGGAGAAGGTTAGTACAGAGGATGAGCGTCCTTATGCCGACATTTTTATTCTAAATAATAATTTTAAAGCACTGCTAGACAGTGGTGCTTCCTTGTCTTGTTTAGGGGGGGATAGTTATAAGATTTTTTTAGAGTTAGGAGTAGAATTAGTAAAAACAGATTTTAGCGTTACGACAGCAGACGGTACCAGCCAGCCTGTTTTAGGGTATTTAACTTTGCCGGTGACGTACAATTCAACCACAAGAGAAGTTATCTTTTACGTCATTCCAACGTTAACACCTAATTTCGTATTGGGGGTGAACTTCTGGAAACAGTTTCGGGTCGCGCCGGAACTGTTCTCAAAAGTTCGCGTACCTCAACAAAAGGGGCAAATCAATGAGGTGATAGCAATTCGGCCTGCCTCTTCTCTAACAAATTCGGAAAACAAAGCCCTTTCGGACATTGTTAAAAAATTCGAATCCATTTCTTACGAAAAGAAGGGATTAGGGTTGACTCATCTAGTCCAACACAAAATACATACAACAGGTCCGCCTATTAAACAACGTTATTTCCCACTGTCTCCGGCAAGACAACGTCAACTTGACGCAGAAGTAGATGAGATGTTAAAACTTGGAGTCATCCGTCCTTCGCGATCTCCATGGTCGAGTCCAGTGCTCATAGTACAAAAAAAAGACGGAACGGGTCATTTTTGTCTGGACTCCAGGAAAATTAACAATGTTACAACACGCGATTCCTATCCATTACCATACATAACAAGGATCCTAGACAAGCTAGGCGGTGCCAGATACATCTCGTCTATAGACTTATCTAAAGCCTTTTGGCAAATTGCATTAGATAAGGACTCCTGTCAGAAGACAGCGTTCGTTGTACCCGGTCGTGGATTGTTTGAATTCACCCGGATGCCCTTCGGACTTAAAAACGCACCAAGTGAGCTGCAAAGACTGGCCGACGCTTTGTTCGGTCCAGAATTTGACGACAATGCCTTCTGTTATTTAGACGACCTGATCTTGGTATCAGAAGACTTAGAATCACATCTTTGTCTATTGAACCGTGTCTATGAACGACTACGAGACGCAGGTCTAACCATAAATCTGAAAAAATCGGAGTTCTGCAAAGCCGAGCTCAAATACCTCGGGTACATGGTTGACTCGCAAGGTCTTCGTACAGACCCCATAAAGATAGACAGTATAAAAAACTTCCCGGTACCCAAGAACGCAAAGAAAATCCGAGCCTTCATTGGATTATGTGGTTACTTCAGAAGATTCATAAAGGGTTTCTCGAGCATTGCCGCCCCTCTTACAAGACTCACTGGTTCGAAAAAAGGAATCAGCAACTTTGCTTGGTCTCCAGAGGCCGAGACAGCTTTTAACGTGTTGAAAAAAGCATTGACATCAGCTCCGGTTTTAAGTTGCCCGGATTTCTCAAAGCCCTTCGCGATACACTGCGACGCCAGCTCCGGTGGAATAGGCGGAGTTTTAATTCAGACCATTGATGGGCTGGAGCACCCGATTGCATATTATTCAAGGTGTTTAAATACTCACGAACGCAACTACGGAATTACAGAGCGTGAACTATTAGCAGTATTGGATTCAGTAACGCACTTTAGACCTTACATTGAAGGAGCGCATTTCACAGTTGTTACTGATCATTCAAGTTTAAAGTGGTTAGGTTCGTTATCTAATCCTAGTGGCCGTCTTGCACGATGGAGCTCACGGTTATCGCAATTTTCCTTTGATGTTGTTCACCGTAAGGGAACTCAACATATTGTACCGGACGTCCTTTCGCGTATGGATGTAGCTCTTATATCGGGATCTAACCTTAGTAATACCACTGATAAATGGTATCTAAATGCTTGGAAAGGTTGTCAGGAATTCCCTCAATGATTTCAGAACTTCCAAATTAAAGACAACGAGTTGTATCGTCACACAAAAACCCAGTTGGACTTATGCGAGGACACCGCATGGAAACGGGTAATTCCTCAAGAGGATAGGAAAAATATTATTTCAGACTATCATGACTCCGCGCGCGCCTGTCACCCAGGGGTCTTCAAAACCTATAAAAAGCTTCAACTTAGGTATTACTGGCCGAACATGTGTAAAGATGTCAAGGAATTTGTAAATCGTTGCCAAACTTGTAAAGCCCATAAGATAAGCACGGCACCTCCTAATGGAATATCCTCAAACCCTAAACGTGTCACTAGACCTATGCAAATGCTGTCATTAGATTTAGTAGGTCCTTTACCTCGGAGTTACCGGAGTAAGCCGGAGCTTTACGGTAATATTGACATGCGTTGACGTTTTTTCCAAATTCACTTGGTTATTTCCGCTGCGCAACGGCTCCGCGAAAAGCATAGTTAAAAATTTGGAAGAGAACGTTTTCCTGGTTCACGGGGTGCCTCGTACGATAGTGTGCGATAACGGTCGCCAGTTCATCTCACGGGAGTTTAAAGAACTACTACAAAGTTACAATATACCACCTCCGTTTTACAACTCTCTGTATACCCCACAGAACAACGTGGTTGAGAGGTATAACCAGACATTAGGTACTGCTTTATCAATTTTGGTCGAATCAGACCATCGTAACTGGTCAAAATTTTTGCCCCAGGTTCAGTCCGCGATGAATAACACTGTCAATTGCGCGACAAACTTCACACCGTATTTCCTAATGCACGGCCGTGAGCAGATACTTGATGGGGATTTGCACCGTAACCCTATTCATGATAGGGATAGCGACGCGCAAAAGGAAGCTTCGCCTTCCACATATGCACAAAAGCTGCAAGGTTTGGCAGACGTATGAACAAGTTTCAGATGCTCTACTCAAGGCATACAAAAAGGGGGCTAACCACTACAATTTGCGTAGGAAAAACGTCACTTATCAAGTTGGTGACGTCGTGTGGAGACGAAACTTTGTTCAGTCTAACGCGTTAAATTACTTTTCTCAAAAATTGTCCCCACGATTCGTGCAAAATGTTATAATAAAGAAAAAATTGGACTTAGTGTATACCTTAGCAGACTTGAATGGTAAAATGTCTGGCGACTTTCATGTAAAGGATATCGTCAAATTGGACAACATACCTATGTAGTCCCTCCTCTTCAGTACCTTAGAAAGTCTGGCCATCTTTCTCGGGGACTGTTGGATTTGAGGAATTTTATACTATTCTTTTTCTCTTATTTTTTTTACAATGCACAAAACTTCATCCGGCCTGATCAACCGAGATGGAGATTCCATGCGTTCAGACAGTCATTAGTCCTGTCATAGGCTCATTTCTACGGATATGGGGTAATTACTTCACGGGGGGGGGGGGGGGGGTGTTTTGTAAGTTTGACATTGGTAATGATGATGCTGGTTTGTTTCTTACAATAAAATCCTCAACTCTGGTGCTAATGCTCGAGTTGAGAATGTATTTAAAACTATATATCTGCAAGTGTATGTATAAATTGTCAATAGTATTAACGCTAAAACAGACGCAAATTCGGATGTCGGCTGAACAGATGATTAAGTTAGGATTATTAGTTGTAAGTCTTGTATCCTGAAATACGCGGGCATATCCGCACACTATCTCTGCGAGTTTCAGGCATACCTTTTTTTTGGATTATGTTCATGCTTTTGATAATGTCATTATTTGTTGTTCCAGATTACATAGAAAACACAGAGACGCAGGGATTGTATCTCTTTGTTTTCTAAGTGATTTTAAATGAAGAATTATTGTTATTCACCGTCAGTGCATTGACACTATTAGACCTTATTTTGTCAGGTTACGCAAGTAATTGCTAAAATTCAAAGTATTTTTTTTTCTCTCGCTCTTCTTCTGTTTTATTGGTAAATTGTCAAAATATTGTTTTACTCTATAAACAAAGGCTGCGTCAGCTAAGCCTCAGCTTTTGGAAAAGCTTGTTTTTATTAGTTACAGAAAATGTTTTGTAATGTCCACCTTGTTTATAAGATTTTTTTTGAGATCTTATAATGTGGGACGATATGGTATCACATATCCTTCCACATTTTAAGCCAACATAGGAAGTAGAATAAATTATATTTGTATAAGATTTTGGATGTATTCTGTTATTATTGTCCTGAGAGACTTATAACATTGTTATTATGTACTATATGGTTGAACAACGGTTTACAGTGAAAACCATAAAATTTGTTCTTTACTTACCGATTACGCCTTCTATAGAGTTGGACGTATACTTATGGCTGCACTAAATTATAGCTGCACATCTTATTAACAATTGACACCTTCTAAAACAGTTGGTTGTTTTTTATTTTTTTGGCACCACCCGATGCGTTGGTTGTATACTATTAAAAATTATTTGGCACCACCCGATGCGTTGGTTGTATACTATTAAAAATTATTTGGCACCACCCGATGCGTTGGTTGTATACTATTAAAAAAATATTTGGCACCATCCGATGCGGTGGTTGTACACTATTAAAATTACCTTTTCAATGTATAATTGTTGTTGGTTAAATATTATTCACCCAAGGACCAGAATAGGAGGTTAGTTAGGAATACTCTTCCAAAAGAGGGTTAGTTTTTATCCTAAAGGATATAAATTCAGTGAAGTTTAGATGGTAAACCCATCAAATATTTTCGGCCTAAGAGAGGCTATATAAATTCAGTGATAGTGTTTGGAACAGTGATGCCTAGTGCATAGAATTTAACTTGACGTATTTGGAGGAGTGATTTAATCATAAAAATGTATGTTTTTTAATTTTAAGACTTATCTTTTAAGTTAGTTTATGTGTTCTGTTCCAGATGATACGTCAATGGTAGTGCTCGGTAAGAGTCAATATTACAACCACCCAGATTTTTTTCCCAGTGCTGAGGGTGCTTGTTGTCCATTCACGTATCATCTTACAAGAAGTTGTTCTTAGGTTATATTGGTTTACTAGTTTTTAAGTTCGAGAATGGTTGCATCGTAAACCTGCTATCCGGCCTACACGCAGGATAGGCGCGATTAGGGTTACGATGCACTCATTCGTCATAAGAGTATTATTTAAGGATTTTTATTTTCTTTTCCATTTCTGATAATTGTATTTTGCATTTCACATTTACTGTTTGTTTATTTTTATTTTATTACCAGGTACTCCTTGGGACCAACGTAGATAGTTCAGGGCATGTTTAGATTTTTGCTAGTTTTGTTTGAGGGCAAACATTTTTGTGGGAAGGGGGTAATGTTATGAAGCGATTGTATTTATCGTAAGTTAGGTACTATTTTTTTTAAATGCATTTTAATTGGTTAGGTTGGCAAAGCTGGTGGAGTTTCGTTGAACGCGTCGGTAGGCGGCGTTTGGTTTTTTCCGTTTCCGGACTCTGGTTTTGACGGCGATATGTGCGGTACGCCGTGAAAACAACGGTCACTTAATTATTAAGTTTTAAATACGATGTGATTGAAATCCAAGTTTTGGGCATCTGCATCCGGGGGAAGGAAACACGTTGTGTTTTTTTAAAAAAATATTAATTTCAAAGATTTATTCACGTAAAACGTGAGTTTCGCGCGGGTCCCCAAAGTGAACACGAGTTAATGGCGATGTTCGATTGTTATGTTTAATGTACCTCTTTATCCGAGAGATCGGTGTAAATAATAACCCGCCGCGCCTGTCATTGAATGCAGGGCAAACATCGAATTCCCACCGGGGGTTTATTTATGGAACAAACCCGAGATTACCGCAGTGTTGAACAATACTCCGCCTCGATTGCTGACGAGCCTTCCTATACAATTTGGAGGAGAGTTTGGGTACTCCTCCCTTTCTCTGAGGGTCCAGGTCTATCATCCCCTCCGTGCGACCGCCGTGGAGGTCGCAGGCACAAGCTGAGCCGCAGAGGTTGGGACCTCCCTTGCCACCAGGAGGTGGTGTTGGTTCACGCGACATCGGGGGAACGGCGGCAGTAAAATTTAATTAGTGTAGCTAGGAATAGCATAAATTACGACATTGGTCCCGGGGGTGAGTCCATCCAATTTGTGTTATTATATTTTATCATGTCAATACAGTGTACCGATTTTCTACTCTACTCTGTGTTTTATTATGTAGATTCCTTGTGCAGCCTTTTCAGGAATGCTATGAAACCATGGCCCACACTCTGAGAATTGAGTATCGTGATCTCCGCTAGTTGACATACCCAGACATTAGACTGGGTTTGGCGTCCAAGATTTCCTGAGATGAAATCAAAGTTGACTGGCAGATTACACCCGAGCCCGACCAAGGCTCATCATTACATTTCCCTTTAAAATATAACACACACACATTACAATATGTCATTACACTCATAATTGATAACAAGATTTTGAACAGATACATCGAAAAACACCCTCCATGCAAAACGACTCCCTTCAAAATAATTCTGTTTTACAGGATGTAATTCCATCCACTTCTTCCTCGATTTCAAACCTAAGTCCAGCAAGCCCTTCCACCACACCCGCCCCAGTGGTAAACAATACTCCTTAACAGATGTCACGTCTGTATAATAATCTTGATAGACCACCTTACATTACACACGTGACTAAAATTTCAAAGGATGAAAAACAATCAAATTTATACGATGTGGACTTCGGACATTTTATGTTTAAAAATAAAATCCACCCTGTCTGGAATGGAGTGAAGTCGGTTGGCCGGAACCGTCTTTCTGTTGAATTCAAGACAGCGGCTGAGGCCAATAGCTTTGTGAAATCTGATGTTGCCAAAAAAAACTTGTACAACGTTTTCATACCTACATATCAGGTTACAAGGCTAGGTGTCACAAAAGGGATCCCACCACACTGGTCGATAGAAGACATCCTGGAGACATTATTGTTCCTCAAGGTTTCGGAAAAGTTTTAAAAGCGCGTCGTCTAAATTAATACGGGAAACTCTGTAGAATGGAGACCCTCGCAATCCGTTGTCCTAACCTTTGACAGCAAAGACCTTCCACAAAATGTTAATATGTTTAACTTCTCTTTACCAGTAGAGCTCTATGTGTTCCCAACTGTGCAGTGCTACAAGTGCTGCAGATTTGGACACACAAAGAACCCCGGCAGATCAGAACCCCGTTGCAGTAGTGCAGTTCGTCCCATAGTGGCGATTCCTGCGATAAAACAGAGGAAAATTATAAATGTTTAAACTGCTCCGGAATTCACATGTCCATCAGCAAAATTTGCCCTGAACTGTCAAGGCTGCACAATATTAAACACACAATGGCCCAGAAGAGCATATCTTATGCGGAAGCATCAAGAATGTTTAACAAATCCATTCCATCTTATTCTGAAGTAACTTCCAAAAATTCTAAAAAATCCACCCCTTCTCAACCTTCTTCTTCTTCATTTAGAAAAACTGTTGAAAGGGTCGTAAAACCTAGAGTTCTAACAAAAAAAATAATGCTAATCACGAATCCCTTCTGCGGTTCCATAATGGACAACTTCCTTCCAGTTCAAATTTCAATTCTTACCCAAAGTCATCTACTAAAGAACAAAATTATAATATAGACCTTAACTCTACACTAATCACCTCATTTTTACATATTTTACAAACTTTAAATAAAAACAACATTCAAATACCGTCCCACGTTGCTAAACAAATTACTAATATTATCAACTCAACTAGAAATGGCTCCTCTGATGAGAATTCTTCAGTGGAATGTGAGAATCTATCAAACGGACAGCCCGTTTCTGCACAGAGTCGAGGGTATTTTTCAGGTATTTTGGAGCTCCAGACCAGAGATGGCTGCCAAATTCAACCGTGGGGCGTACTCGTGATTTGTGCAAGGTTAGCAGTTGTGTCCTATTAATTAAAGTATCTTCGGGCCCTGTACACTACGCCCAGCTTTTGGGAGGCTAACTTTACTCAGAGCTGGTCACTTAGGGTTAAACCGAGCATATCAATGGAGGGCCTGTTCGGAAGATTGCTTCCGTTGAAAGAGTCTAGATTTTCATTTCGATCCCTTTTAGACGTAATCAGACAAGATTGGGTCTTTGAAACATTAAATTCAACGAGATTATTTTTACCCCAAGAGAAAACACTCTCTAGGTAACCCTCCATTCTTTGCTTCAAAGCCCTACGAGCTGTTGGAGTTTGTGAGCCCTTTGGGGGCTTGTCAAACAAAAAGCTATCATGAACTGCACTGTCATCCGCATAACAGTGAATTGGTGCACATGACAAAAGGTCGTTGATGTGCAACAAAAACAAAGTCGGAGACAGAACCGATCCCTGCGGGACGCCAGCATTAATCGAGTGTGAGGAAGAGATGAAACCATCGACTACCGTCTGAATCGACCTCTCCCTCAAGAAGTCGGCAATCCACATACACAAGGATGCGGGAAGTCCGTAAGAATGCAGTTTGTTGACAAGTCCTCGGTGCCAAACCCGGTCAAAGGCCTTGGAGATGTCCAGTGCAACCGTTTGGGTCTCACCGAAACGTTCCAGGCATCGCCCCCAAACATGCGTCACATACGCGAGAAGATCACCGCACGAGCGGTTCCGCCGGAATCCGTATTGACGGTCGTTAATAATTTTGTTCTTCTCGAGGTATGTGAGCAGTTTGTCGTTGATCACACGTTCCATCACCTTAGACAGAACTGATGTGATCGCTATGGGGCGGTAGTTGGCCGGGTTGGAGCGGTCACCCTTCTTTGGAATAGGATGGATAACCGCTTTTTTCCAACCAGAGGGCACAGAGCCAGTCTCCAGGGACATTTTAAAAAGCTTCGTCAAAATTGGAGCTATTTCTGCAGCGCACCTCTGCAGTACCAGGGCAGGTATTCCGTCAGGCCCACTAGCTTTATTAACATCAAGCCCTCGTATGACATGGAGTACTTCCCGATGCCGGATCCTCAGCTTTTTCATACGAAAACCGCAGTGAGGAACCGACGTCGGGACCTTGGTCATCGAGGGTTGAGTTATCTGCAAACATTTTACCTAGTAAGTTAGCCTTTTCGGTGGCGGTGTTTGCTAGTGAGCCGTCAGGTCTGGTAAGAGATGGCAGACTGGATTTACAGAAATTGCGACCTATTGAGCCCGCAAGCGACCAGAATTGCCTGAATGAATCATACACCATATCCTTATTTAATGATAATCAGGGTGCACTTAAGTTGTCTTCAAATAATAGGTATAATAAAAGAACTAAGCATATTGACATACGACACCACTTTTGCAAAGAATGTATTAATGATAAAATTATAGAACTGAAATACTTAGAAACAGCTGAAATGCCAGCAGATCTATTTACAAAAGGTTTGGCTAATACCAAGCATTATTATTTTATGCAATTGTTGGGTATGCAGGATGTGAAGAATTAACATGTTTATATGATATGCCTTTGTTGTAATATGGGTATTATGTAAGTACGTAATGCCATCTATGTCTGTTTCCAAATTCAATAAATATCAGTTCTCGCTGTCTCCTGAATAAAACAACGTGTTTCATTTAATAGAACCAAGCACTAGTACGGAAGGGAGTGTTGCTGTGACATTTACCGAAATCGATATAGAATATCCTTTTATCAAAAAAGGAAGTCCGGAATCCAATTCCGAAAGCACTCCAGGTACCTTTTTTGGGTAAATATATCCCTATCGAGTCCGCGCTCAAAACACACTTTGAAAAATTAAAACAAATTGTACTAGGTAGATTACAGTTAGTAATACCTAAGTAATTCAGTAACCGGAATTGAAAAATATTGCATTTTAATGATTATTTTATTATCTTTAAGACCTCGAAATATCACTTCTCAAGGAACGCCATGTTGTTAACTACGACGGCAAACATCTCGCATGATTTTTCGTGTTTATGAAACCGAACAAAATAATGATTAATACGCATTATTTATCATTTCCAAAGATTGTAATTCGTTCTTATTATTGTCTAACTGACAGAAAGTGATTTTTTCTTTTAAAAATGCGTATTTCATCGTCGTAATTCACACGGTGGTCCTTGAAAAATGACATTTCGCGTTTAATTAAATTTAAAAAAAAACATTAAAACGCAATATTTTTAATTCCGGTTACTGAATTACATATATCTTATTTTATACTTATAATTAACTGTAATCTACCTAGTAGGTACAATTTGGTTTAATTTCTTCAATTGCGTTTTGAGCGTGGACTTGATAGGTAAATATTTACCAAAAACTGTAATACAGACGCAAAATTCAAGTGAAAATATGAATAAAAGTGCAGGTATTTGTTTGGCCTTAACGTTATGCTCCTATCTACATATCGATCTCACAAACGGTATTATGCTGGTTGCAATATATTTTTGGTCAATATTTACAAAATAGGGATAGGCTTAAAATGCACTTTAAAATTTGAAAGAAAATTTGGTGGTAGTTAGATAATAGTTGGTAGTAAAGTCAGTTACCGGAATTGGAAAATAATGCCTTTTAATGGTTATTTGAATCGGAGAAGATTTTAGAGTGGGGGACCAAATGAAAGAATTGTATTGAACTCGACTTCGAAATAAATAAGACTACAAATGTGTAATGTTGATACGTTCCTTAAGTCATTGGAATTAATGAGAGTGCAACAAAGCATTAATAAGCCTTAACTTGATATTGTGTTCAAATGTGAAAGAAAATTTTGTTTGGAATAACATAAAAATGGCAAGCTCATTAATTGAATTGCAGTGAAAGATGTGTTATTAATTTTACTTTATGAAACGCTTTTACGAAATCCGTAGACACAATACTTTGAGAAGTTTTATTTTCAAGTGAATATGATGGTTGAATAGAGAGGTTTTGTTACAGGCCTTATTATTATTTGTTTTCAGCTGAAACTAATTACAATCACATAACTAGAAGCCATCACAGCGGTGCCATGGATCTTCCCAACCCAGAGAGTGTTTCCATCAAGACTGAGCCATGGTCGCAAGAAGAAGGCTCAGGTGAAATGGCGTACACGGATGTAAAAATCCTCCTCCCGGATGTGAAGAAGGAATGTTTGCAGTATGTGGAGAATGTTCAACCAACTAGTAAGTTGCATTGCGTATATCACAGAGGTGTTTCAGATGGACGCAGTCAGGACAGCTGCTTGTTTTCTACTTCCCCTCGTATTATCCTTCTGAATGTTGCTATTGATGAACTAAGACAACGCATAACTTGTAAAAGTGGCGTAGCTAGCATGGGTGGCACCCGGGGCAAAAACATCTTTAAAGAATTATCTACTACAACTCACGTGTTTGTGTGAACAGACACAGTAAAGACAATCCTTAAACCACGAGTTATGAGTTTGTAACAATGAATTCTTTTTGAAAATTTTATGTAAACTGAGAACCCTAAAAGAGTCAAATAGTGTTGTAGGAAATATAGATGGTTTTCGTAGGATGACTTTCAAAATCAACATCTGTACCCTTTCTACAGGTAAGAGGTTAGTTTTGAAAGTCCCATTACATCCGATTATGGGCCGGTATATCCCATATATCAGTCATTGCTAAGGAGCACATTCCTCGCTCAACTTAAACCGACCAAATCGGCCGCTTAAGCCGCAGAATAGTTCCTTTGCTAGACGCTGTGGCGCTATTGGCAATAACACATCTGTCAAATTTGACATTTGCCAATGTTTCGATTTCAACATACATCTGCTACGTACGTAAACTACATTATGAATAAATTAACCATCAACATGGAGTTTGAGCTTTCTTCGAGCGTTGAGGATTTAGATATCGTTCATTTCGTAGAACATTTAAACAGACCACGCAAAGTGCGAATATATAAAAACAGGGATGACGACTTCCTGGCGTGGATGAAATTCAATTTTATTACAGGTTTCGTCTCCAAAAGGGTCGCAAATTGCTTGTTAGATTTGATAAGGGATGACGTCAAATCTAAAATTAACTGGTAAGTGAAAATGCTTTTTAAAAGGTAGCTAACAATATAGGAATATAGTACCCGTCTGCATAGTGTGCTTGTTTTCATTTCAGGAATAAAGCACTCTCTCCAAAACACCAGATACTTTTGACAATCAGATACCTAGCATCTGGCTCCATGCTGATTGCTGTGGGGGACTTTATCAAAGTTCACAAAACTACCGCATGCAAGCACATTTGGATAGTTTTACAATCAATTGTATGTTTTACAATCAACTGCTTTCATTACTTTGAAAAATGATCCTGAAAGTTTGGAAAAAAAGAGGGTTTTTTGCAATAGCATGCTTCCCTAAAGTGATTGGTGCTCTTGATTGCATATGCGGGTACAGTCCCCTGGTAAGTTAAACATCATTTTATCCAAGTGCTTGTCCCAATATCAACAAACATGTCCCCCTTTGCATGCTTACCTTATTCGACTTATGAATGTGCAGACTAATCATTAGTGAACCATTATTTTAGGTGGATGCAATGCAGAGATTCACCAGAACCGAAAAGGTTTCTTTTCTGTCAACGTGAAAGCTATTTGTGATGTCAATCTCAGATTCACCAATATCGTTTCAAGGTGGCAGGGGTTACATGTTTTATATTATGTAGTGTAATTATTTATTTTTTGAGCTAACGTAGTTGTAAATTTACCTCAGGCCTCTTCAGTATTCAATCATACTCAAAATTAATAATATAGGTAGGTACTTATCAAAGTAAAAAAAATGTCTGAGGAAGTATAACAGTGTTTATTTTTTAAATGTCTTTATTCAGGTGTAATATTCAAAGGAATACAAACAAATTACACAAAAGAAGAATTCTTAACAGACTTGATACTTCAAAATGAAGATATTAAGATAATGACGGATCAAAATCTGGATATATTTCAGGTAAAAGCTTTCACCGACAACATAGAAATAACCTACTTTATTTAATGGTTACTAAATTAAGCTGGTCTATATTGTCATGCGTGACAATCGGTATAGTTATAGTAGGAGTCATAATTTTTTTATTTTATTTATTTCATTATTTTAATATTACATTTGATTACGGTAATGACGTATTGCTCATCTCACTAGGTGTGAAATGCCTGTGTTGAGATGGCAATTTACAAAGTGGTTGTTATCTAAGTTTTTGTTTACATAATATGACAGTTATAAAAATAAAATCAGTATTTTTTTCTTACATTATACAATTGAAGTTTGAATGTAGAAGATTAAGACAAAATAATTTTGAAGCAATTAAATTTCAGTTTAACAAAAAGGTGTAATATTATGTATATATGTTTAAATTGTAATTGAAAATTAACATCCTGTTGACAAACTGCTTAATTGCGGTTTAACGGGATTGTAACTTGAAAAACAATAAAAAAGGAAAATATTTTAAATTGAATTATTATTTTTGTGTATAAAAATACAAATATTACTTAATATGGAAGTAGTATTTGTACTTTAGTTTTTCCTCCTCATCAGTTCCATCCCGAGGAGGTGCTCCTCGTGTTAAACCTTGAGGTTTTCAGCCCTGAGCAGATGTTCTTTCTCGTTTTCCTGGAGTTTAGTCTTGATGCCCTCCACCTTGAGGAGGTGCTCCTCCTGCACATTTTGGAGATTTGAAGAAAAATTTTTCATTTTAAATTCTGTCAAAGAGCTCCACACGGTGGTTGCGGTAGTAGATTTTCTTTTCTGCTGAAAAAGAAGAATATAATATTATAAAAAGTTGTTAACTTGCTTCATTCCAACAGTTGCTTCATTCCACACCCATGTATTTCACAATATAACTGGAAATAACTTATATTATTACATATGTGTTTGCAAAATAAACCTTTTCGTCATGAAAATTCTATATTCTCTTCCTCAATGTCAACTGATCAATTTGAAAAGTTTTGATGTAGGAATATCTAAGTTTTTGTGTTTTGATAACTAGCCACCACGACATTTGCGGGGGGTAGGCAGAGAGGATGGACCACCAAACAACTCGGTCTTATTCATTTAAAATAATGTATATTATATTAGCGGCACAGATGTGTAAGACTGGTATAAGACCACCATTCAGAATTGAAACGTTGCTTGAAATGGCGTTAGCCGTGTTTGGTGGCCAGATCTGAATAGCCAGGTACTCCCCCATCTCTCCCTCTCCACTACCTTCAGCCTCACAACATACCCTAATTGGGGATGCCATAGTCTCACTGGCTCTAGACGGGAGCAGCTCTTGTAGGGTACCTACTCATATAAAAAAATACATTCCTTGCCTCATTCACGTTCATACATCGTCTCGTACATACTCTTATATTATTCTGACTCTTGACATGGTCCGACTCACAATGTCTTGCCAACTTCTACCATTCACATTTGCAATATATATTCTCCTAACACTCCTTTCTCCGTTCATTCGCTCTACCCGCCCATGGGTACCTTTCTGTATTATTTTTATTTTTTCTTTATTCATTGTTTTGAATGGTTACATCATTTGTGGATTTTTCGAGCACCATGCTATGCTCAAGCCCGTGTTATGGTGGTCGGGTTAATAATTATATTATAAATAATGCAGGTTATTTTGTTACACCATACTTTCAGGTAGGATATTATCAGTATCACCTTGGTGTTGGTGATACATCCACTCAGAATCCAAATGCTATTTGAAATCAGTGGCTAGTAGTAAAACAATTCCCCTCAGGGCCTATATCATCTTTGGGGATGCTGTGTGGAGGATTTTTTTTAAGAGAGGTAGGAGAGGAGAGTACGAGGAAGGAAAAGGGTTTAAGGGGTGGGTAGGAATCTGTTCGATGTGTCTTGGTCATCCGCCTCCAAGACCTAGACAAACCTCACCCCATGAGCCATGAACCCGGGCACCCCTGCTAAATCACCAAACGAAGCGAACTACTTGGGGTGACTTATGGCAGAGGTGTTGGTTATCCAATAAAGGTTCCCGGGGCGGCGGTACCCAATCCCGCCTCCCAAATTGAGTATATATTTTCAGTTACAACATTATCAATAATGTCACACTTTTCAATCTTACCACTCTAGCTTATGAAAAGTCTAGAACTATCCCTGCTTGAAATGCTTTAGCCTTCTTTGGTGATCATTTCTGAATAGTCAGGAACTTCCGTACCTTCCTCTGCCTTAACTCCTTCACATATCCACCCCGTTTAACCTCACAACATATCCCACAGAAGATGCATTCTCACTGACTTCAGTTAGCAGGGAGAGGTTGGGACTCTTGTGGGATATTCACATTAATTCATACGGCAGAAATGAAAGATATGAGTTCCAATCAATTTAAGTAAGTAACTAACCAACTGTCATAATATCAGAGAATGAATCGCCAAACGTGCATACATCTTCTTTTACATGCCCTACTGTGATTCTAACTCTTGGCGTGGTCCAACTAATGACCAGTCTTCCTCGGACGACCCCCGGGTTCTTCTACCATTCACATTCGTGCCATATATGGCAAACATAACAAGTTAGTATTTCATATTACAATTAATTGATATGCATACTTAATAATAGTTACCTTTGAAGACTTGATTCTACTCCGGTCGACTGGGTGAACAACGGTCCCATTATACAAGTCAGCTCATCCAATTCCAATTGACCGCATTGGACGCTTTATTCTCCAAAGTGAGCGAATACTTTCATGAGACCAGCTCCACCAGCAATTTCACCCCCTCTTCCGCGAAATTTAGTGTTCTAGTATTTTTGATTTCTGAAATGATTCACGTAAAGCAAGGTTAACAAATAATTTCATACTCGTTTTCCAACTAGTCAATTCTAATGATTAATCTAAATCGAAGTAAAAATAAAATAAAAACTATAATGAACAACAATAAATCGAGCTTTTAAATACACAATTGTGCGTAAAAACTGTGTAAAACTTACCAGAAAATAATAAAAGATATCGATGTTTGACGTTTGAAGTTTGGTTTTAACCATAGAGTCCATAGATAATAACATAAATAGATTGGTTCTGCATAGAAATTATCATAGACTAAACGTTTAAAATTGGTCAACTCTAGGTTTACGACTGATATACGGCTTACGTGCTAAGCCACGCTGAGCTCCACATTCCGCCAAAGCCGACCTTAAGCTCAACTGATATACTGGCCCTATACCATATTGTAAAAAATATTGGGCAAGGGAGAAATAAATAGTTTTAATCATACTGGACGATAGGATGTTTCTCAGTCTAATGAAAATGTAAATAAGTTTTCCTACTCTGGTTACTGTATTTTGGATTTGTTCTTTCCACTTTAAGTGTCTATCTACTATGACACCCAGATACCTTTTACCATTTTTACATGTTATACGTAAATAAATTGCATTACTGTATTCCTTTTCGTTTTCACATTGTGATGAATGGATTTTTATACGTATAACATTACATGAAGTAGAACAGGTGACCAGACAACTCAGAATGAAACCAACTCAGAAGCACCCCAGAAAGGTCATTAAGAGTGATGATAAAAAATATTTAACCTTTTAACCGCTAAAAAAATATACCTAAGCAGTCGCCCCCACGCGGCACTTTCTTTTTCGAATGTCATTTTTACATAAAGCCTTTTAGAAAACAAAATCATTGTCTGGATTAATCCCAAAAACATTAATAAATCTTGATAACATCATCCTCCAATATCGAAGTATCAATAAACATTCATTTGAGATCAACTGAAATGAAGATAACGTTATAATTGCGTTAATATAAACACGCCGTGAATATCAACAAACAAAGCAATCTCTAACACGGCCGCTTCTAGCAACTAGCGACGTAACATATAGATACCTACTTACTCGTGTAGTGAAATACGAGATGCGTCAAGAAGGACCACTGCGCCGATGCTCTATTTTTATTAATTGTTTGTGTTTAATTCGTAGAACTCCTTTTAATTTTTTGTTTTTTTTTTAAATTTAATTAAAATTTAATTTGATAATGTTATAATGTTTGCAAAATCATTTTCAAACTGTTAACCGAAACAGCTGTAACAAAAATACACACTAAAATACTCGCAGAGCTTGATAATAACGTTATCAATTTTAATTTGATCGAATTTTAAAAGATGCTGTGGTTTTAGTTCATAGATACTTCTACAGTTAACATTTTATTGATATTTATGTTGTGAAATTATTTTATATTGTTTTCACTGATAAATTTGGATTAATAAGGTCGACATTTTACGGCAGTAAATCGCCGTAAAACTTTGATTTATGCGGTTGATATCGACCTAATTCGTATTATTATTTTATAAATCTAAATTGGTTTACACCGGAATGCCGTATTTTTACGAATTTACTTCGATTATATGGATTTAAAGAGCCGGCTGCGGCGGAAACCGGCCGCAAATTTCTATTTTCGAGGAAATTTACCGTATTTTTACAAATTTACTCGAAATATCTGAATTCACAGGGCCGGCCTCTGTGGAAACGGCCACAAATGTTTGATTTACACAGAAATGGTGGGTATTTTTACGAATACTATGAAAATCTGAATTAGAATGAAAATTTCGATTTACGCGGAAATATCGTATTTACTGTGAATTTATTTCTGTGAATCAAACGGGTATCTAAATTGACGCAGAAATATTTTGTATATTTACGAATTTACTTCGAATTCCCGAATTAGAATGGCCGCCTGCAACGGAAATCCGGTGCGATATTTCGATTTTCGCGGAAATATGGTATTTTTGTGAATTTATTTTAAATAGGTATCTAAATTTAGTGGGGCGGCCGAGATGGGATTCGGTCGCGAAATTTTGATTTACGTGGAAATATATTGTATTTTTACAAATTTACTACGAATATCTAAATTTCAAGAACCGGTCACGGCGGCAATCAACCGCAAAAATTTGGTTTACGCAGAAAATATTCGGTATTTTTGCGAATTTATTACGAATAGGTTTCTAAATTTAGAGGGCCGGCTAGGTTGAGATGGGAAAGTCAAAGGTTCAGCAGAAGAAGTTGTTGGCTGAAATGACGGGATTGAGACATAACTTTCATATTGCCCAATGTCACATAAATAATTATGTGACTAATGCAGTTCTTGCTTAGGTGGTTATTTTGTCTATGGTGTTTTTTTTGGACACTGGTAATTTTTGGAAAAGAGAGAGTTCCTTTTTGTTTATGGGCACTTCCTTCCGATCAACTTGGGCAGTTGGGGTCGGAAATTGGTCACTCACCATCCTGGTGTTTAAATTTACGTTTAATCATGAGAATCTAAGTCGATTTTAAACCTAAAAGAACGCGGGGTGTTTTTTACGTAACACGCGAGGTTCGTGTACGAGTCCCACTTTTTTCCGATGTGGCTGGTTGGCCGTTTTGTGGAATTATTTCTGGAAAAGGAATCGTGAAGTGAATTGCTCCTGGTGTTGGCTACTATAATATGCCTTCACGACCCCGCGTCGCTAAGTCACGGTCTGCTAACCGTAATACGCCAGACTTGGATACTGTTGGGGGCCACGTGCCTTTTGATTGGAGTTCGTCGAGATGGCCCGTGGCTGAATGCGCTCCTTGGAGGTATAGCGGCCTCCTGCCCAATTAGAAGGACGACCTTGGTGCTCTGGATTCCGCGCCGTTCCCATATGGGAAGACTGGAGTTCCCGTCCCGTCTCGTGTTTTCTCACTGCGAAGCAAGATCGCGTTCGTCTACCGGGGTTATTTCCGTATAGTTAGTTTAGCGTGTCCATTAGGAGTCCATCTGGTATGTGTATTTTTTATATTTCCTTTTGTTACCTTGGTACGAAGTTTGTACACTTCCTTGTTGCTTTTTGGTTTGGATTCAATACATTTTTATAAAGTTCCTCTTCTTTTATTTGACTGAAAACCCTACCTACATGACAGATAACTACTTGGCCCACTATCCTGAGCCCTGGTCTCTGCTCTGCCGCAAGGTTACATTTTATACGAACATGATACTTTTCACCAACAAAAACAATATCTGTATCGTCATCATTCATCACTTACTAACATTGCTTCAATATCAATTTCAGATAGGCCACGTGTCAAAAATTTGAGTGTTGTTAAAAAAAAGTTTTATAATTTATACGTAAACACAGAAAACAAGATGTTTTTAAAATTGAATTAGTCAATTTTTAAATAATACAACAATTTAATAATTATGTACACAAAAATAAAGTAGATTTCAAAGTGGATATCGACGCACAAGTATTATTACGAATACGCTACGGGTTCCGCTCGAAAGAGACAATCAGATTCGCGCGCATTTTTAAAACTGTGACTGGCGGCTGGGGCCGCGCTCTCGTTTTTATTCATTTACCAAGATAAACAATGAAGTAGTTGATAAAAATTCTCAGAGAGGTCGCACCACAAATGAATATTCTTATTTTTAATATAAATTTCGATCGCATACGGCATACATGTGCTTAGAAAACGAAGTCGAAACTTGAAAATGACTGAAGTCAGCCGCCGCGCGGTGTAAGCCACTTCATGAAATGACTTAGGTCAGCCGCCGCGGTGAAAAGATTAAAAATTAAAAAGTTAGAGAGAAATAAATATTTAGGTTAGGGTTACCGGCTATTTTAAAATTATTTTTCACGGCTTCTAATGACCTTTCTGAAGTATTTCTGAGTTGGCATGGGACCAGTGGAACAAGCCTTTAATAGAATATAATTAACTGTATTCCCTGATATCTAAATAAATAACGTCAAAGAACCTTAAAGCACAATGCCTCTAGGCTTTACAACATGTTCCCTAACTCATTCTTTGCGGTCGACCCTTCTGAGAATAGAGTTTCCCATACTGAACCAGTACTCCTGATGTGATTCGGAATCTTTGGGTACCTACCTAACTAAGAGCGCCCCTTGCAGGGCGGCTGCGTAAGCTACCGTGGGCGTCAGTGTAAGCCGCCATATGAGTGGGCGCTATTTTTTTCTCTTCATCGTATTAAAAGAATAAGCGATCTGTCTTGAGCCTCAGCGGCACCTTCCTCCGTAATTCTTGGCATTTTTTATATATGCGAAAAGATTACCACAAAATTTTATAATAATGTTACAATGTTAATAATTAATTAATTATAATAATGTTGCGATACATTATCCAAAATTACCACAATTCTGCGAACATTCAAATATATCATCCAAAAGAAAAAAAAGACCAGCTATAGTTCTCAAAAATGAGAGGTACTTCAAATTTACCAAACAAAAACGTAAATTCAAACGTCCATGCAATATAGGCTATAATCTAGAATTGAATATTAAAGTATGAATGAATAATCCAGGCTACGAAGTGACTATTAAATATGTAGGGGCGTGTAAATAGCCCCAGACACGAGGAAATACAACCCTATGTAATTAATGAAAGATGAACTCTTCCCTATGTGACACAAAACAGATTATACAGCAATTCCAAAATCCTCAGTGAAAACAAAACAAATACTCACTCTGAGAATGCAGCTCTCCACACGATGTCCAGCACAAACGGCACTAGTTTCCTTCAAATATTGATTTTTCCAAGGCAGTAGTGCACAACCTCAACAGGTGTTTATCACAGGAAGGTAGTTCACACGATGAATATTAATTTGAAAATTAATAGTACGTGCCGAAATCTCACAACAATAATTTAATTATGGGTTAATTTTTTTTTTTTGTTCATTTGAAGCGGATACTTTGTGATGTGACTTTATTAATTTAAAATAAAACAATAACTTTGTAAACACCACTTTTATTTTTATACTTTATGCCGACCGGGTTTCGCTACAACCGTAGCTTCATCAGGACAGTATAATACTCTACCAACATTAGGTTACATTTGTGTTATAATATATATTTTATGGGTTGATTATTTTATTATGACTGACATCTATTGGCTTTAACCAACACTCACGTCGGAAGTAATTGCTTGCCCCACAGAGGTCAGAAAATGCCTGAATTCACTGAATTTCAATGTCACATAGGAAATGCAATATAATACAACCAACATAGATGGCGCCCCCATGGCCCCATAGCATAAATTATTAATTTAAATTAGATTAATGCCCAAATGTATTTAAATATATTTAATGGCGCGTATCCAGTTACACTTTTTTGACCCTTTGAAAATTTGTCATATATAATTCGATTTGTTAATCTGATTTTTTGTAGGTTTTGCAAAGTTACGAACTGACATTCAGTACAATTATTAGTAAATTTAAAACGCACAGAGAAAACAAATGAGTGAAAATAGTAATATAATTTGTTAGATTAAATTCTTTTAATTCCTTATTGTAGGTATCATAAAGTTTTGTAACTTTTAATAAAATTATAAAATGGCAACACTATCTAGAACTGCCATTCAGTTGTTCACTATGACAAATTATGAGACAATTTAAAACGCATAAAATTATTCTTTTCCTTTGGAACTTCCAAATACATAAAAAGTATGTATAAACGCTCTTCTGCTAAAATGCAATGTTCTGTAAAAATTTTGAGTCAATCCATCGATTACTTTCCGAGATTAGCGAACGCAAACATACGGAACCTAAATTTTTATATATATATATGTAAAGAAAACCACTTATGAGTGCTTTCCTTAAGATTGTATTCACTGAGTAAGTACTGAGTAAGTACTGAGCTACTTGGTGGCCCACTAGATATCAAACAAATGAATCGAGTTAGGAAAATATAACTGTCAGAATTATTGGATTAACAATTCCTGAAAATATTATCTTATTTTATTTATTATTTAACAATTATTACAAGCAATAATTGTCAGCCTGAAACACTCATTTACATTGAAAAATCTTCCGAGAAAAGATACTTGCCGCCAACGGGACTTGAACCCGTGTCCTTTCGATTGCCGGTCGAGTGCTCTGACCACTGAGCTATGGCGGCTTATCAAATACCCGCCAAATAATTCAATATATACTAGTGTTTCATTCAACAATTACTGCTTGTTATATTTTTTCCACCTGACAACAACCAACTTTATTTTTGCGAGGAAGACATTGTTAGTGTTAAATCCCTCGCTAGGTGGCGTCGAGACAAATTATGTCTGCATTTATTGGGGAAATACTTAAACTTGTTTAAATATTAATTATTATTTTTTAATTTTATAAACTAACGTTTAGACAAGATTTTTATGCATAGCACAAAGGGTAACAATTATTACAAGCAATAATTGTCAGCCTGAAACACTCATTTACATTGAAAAATCTTCCGAGAAAAGATACTTGCCGCCAACGGGACTTGAACCCGTGTCCTTTCGATTGCCGGTCGAGTGCTCTGACCACTGAGCTATGGCGGCTTATCAAATACCCGCCAAATAATTCAATATATACTAGTGTTTCATTCAACAATTACTGCTTGTTATATTTTTTCCACCTGACAACAACCAACTTTATTTTTGTCTCGACGCCACCTAGCGAGGGATTTAACACTAACAATGTCTTCCTCGCAAAAATAAAGTTGGTTGTTGTCAGGTGGAAAAAATATAACAAGCAGTAATTGTTGAATGAAACACTAGTATATATTGAATTATTTGGCGGGTATTTGATAAGCCGCTATAGCTCAGTGGTCAGAGCACTCGACCGGCAATCGAAAGGACACGGGTTCAAGTCCCGTTGGCGGCAAGTATCTTTTCTCGGAAGATTTTTCAATGTAAATGAGTGTTTCAGGCTGACAATTATTGCTTGTAATAATTGTTACCCTTTGTGCTATGCATAAAAATCTTGTCTAAACGTTAGTTTATAAAATTAAAAAATAATAATTAATATTTATTATTTATTAAAGAAACCTGAAATAAGGGCTTTAAATGTTGTTTCTTTTGTTTTTATAGAGAAACGCAATTACGCCTTTGTTTTATTCAAGAATATAAAGAAAATCATTATAAAACAACATTTTCTATACTTAACTATTTCACGGAAAATGGAAAAATTGAGGTTTGATTTTGCTGTGAGACCAGCGGCAGATGGAAAATCAAACGTCATATGCATAACCTCGATCGCTACACCTGATGGACGGATTTATGGAATACCACACGAATCCCAACCTACAAATCTACACCAAGGAATTACAAACACTCCAAATTATGATAAGGTAAAAAAATCATTAAATAAAAGACATCAAACAAGAAAAATATGGATAACCTTGACGGATGATATGTCAAAAATATATTTAGATACAGAACAAAACTTACAGTTTAATGATATTTACCTGGAAGAAATTATGGAAAACACAAATAAAGCGGAATCTATACTTAGTGGATCAAGTCAAACACTGGAAAAACTGTTAGAGAAATTGCTTGAAAGTAAACAAACAAAATCTGAAACTCAAAATTTAGGGAAAATTGCAAAGGATTTCATGATTGGCAAATTTACTGGCAGAAGCTCAAATGCGAACCAGTGGATTGAAGATTTTAATAAAGAATGTGAACGCTTCCAAATCAACGAAGACAAAAAGAAAATTGAAATTTTAAAACATTTTTTTGGAATACTCCGGTGTAGAATGGTACAGCTGCATGCTAATGAAACTTACAGTGGAATCGGAATGGGACAAATGGGAAAAAAAAATTTGTGATACTTTTACAAACAAAGGATGGTCACCCATTAGATATGCTCTCGCCTTTAAATATCAAGCTGGTTCATTGCTCGAGTATGCTTTAAAAAAAGAAAAATTATTGCTGGAAGTAAGGAAATCAATTGATACTGGGACACTTATCGACCTCATAGCATTTGGTTTACCTAATTATGTGACTGATAAAATTGACAGAGAAATTTTACAAGGAACGGAAGATCTTTACAATAACATAGGAAAATTAGAACATCTTGTTGGGAAGAATAAGTATGAAAAAAAAAGTATTATGTATTCTGACGCTAAATCCAAAGAAATTGAAAAAAAAAAACCATGCCGAATCTGTGTTAACGAGAAAAAAGGGAAACGTTACCATCTTGAGGAAAATTGCTGGTTTAAGGAGAAAAATAAAAAAGCAGTTGTAAAAACGGTAAATAACTCTGAATTGGAAATTGAACTAAACGAGAAGAATCCAAAAAACTAGATGTGCCACCATTAATAAAAGTCGAGTTACTATTAAATGATACTTTAAAAATTTCTGGAATTTATGATTCGGGATCAAATGTGTCATTAATTAATGCAAAATTATTAAAGATACAGCCAAGAGCATGTACAAGTGATATACAAATAGTTAACTTGAAGACTATTAATGGTGAGAAGAAAACAAAAGGTATGGTAACACTAAAAATAAAAATCTACAATATAGAAAGAATTGTGGACATATTTGTAGTAGATAATGAACATTTTAATTACGATTTTCTAATTGGTTTGGATTGTATAAAAAATTTCAAATTAATGCAAAACGAAGAATTAAAGATCATACAATGTAACAAACCAGAAGAAGCGACCTCAAATGAAGATATAAAAAAGAATAACTACTCAAAAAATGATACTTCAAATATAACAAATATCAAAATTCCTGATGTACTAGGTAAAATAGAGGAACAAGACACCAAAAACATAAACAAAGGTGAAATAAATTTCAACGAACATATAAACACGGATGGATTTGAACTGATAATAAACCATCTAGATTTATATCAACAATCAGAAATTGATAAGTTGGTAGAAAAATACAAACCAATCTTCGCCAAAGATAAATACGACGTCGGTACTGTAAAAGATTATGAAGCTCATATTGACTTGATGGTGGATAAATACTGTTACAAACGTCCATACAGATGCACAGCAGAAGATAGAAGACAAATAGAATATCAAATATCAAAACTATTAGAGAAGAATTTAATTGAGGAATCTTATAGCCCATTTGCTGCTCCAGTAACTATGGCATATAAAAAAGAAGATGATCAAAAAACAAGGTTATGTATAGATTTCAGAGAATTGAACAAAATTGTCGTCCCTCAATCACAACCTTTTCCGTTGATTGAGGATTTGATGGTTAAAACCGTAAACTGTAAATATTTTTCTACTTTTGACATAAATTCGGCATTTTGGTCAATTCCTTTGAAAATTCAAGATAGATATAAAACTGCATTTGTTACACAAGAAGGTCATTTTCAATGGACGTGTCTCCCGTTTGGGTTGAGGACGGCCCCAGCCATTTTTCAAAGAATATTGAGCAACATCATAAGAAAATACAAACTCTCCAGTTTTGCAGTAAATTTTATAGATGACATATTAATTTTTTCAAGAACTTTTGAAGAACATATGCAACATATATCGAGACTAATGGAGGCAATTCTAACAGAAGGCTTTAGACTAAAATTTTCGAAATGTACTTTTGCAAAAAATTATGCAAAATATTTAGGTCACATAATAGAAAACAATTCAATCAGACCTCTGAAAGATTATTTAACCGCTGTCAAAAACTTTCCAGTTCCGGAAACAAAAAAAATATACGCCAATTCCTAGGAAAAATAAATTTTCATCATAAATTTGTGCCACACAGTGCGATTATCCTGGACCCGTTACACAATTTATTACGGAAAGACGTGAAATTCATATGGTCCACAGAATGTCAGGAAACATTTGATAAAATAAAAGCATTGTTATGTTCAGAACCACTTCTGAATATCTTTGACCCTGAACTACCAATAAGCATTTACACGGATGCTAGTATCAAAGGAGTGGGAGCAGTGCTGAAACAAAAAGATAAAAACGGGGACTGTAAGCCGGTTGCTTATTTTTCAAAAAAATTGACTGAAGCTCAAAAAAAGAAGAAAGCAATATACCTAGAATGTCTGGCAATAAAAGAAGCTGTGAAATATTGGCAACACTGGCTTATGGGAAAAGAATTTACCGTCTACTCAGATCATAAACCATTAGAAAATATGAACATAAAGGCTAGAACCGACGAAGAACTAGGGGATTTGACGTATTATTTATCCCAATATCAATTTAAAATTAAATATAACCCAGGAAAATCAAACCAAGAAGCAGACTGTTTAAGCAGAAATCCAGTTCTAGAACCTTATGAAAATACTGATGACTTTTTAAAAGTAGTAAATTTAATAAACCTAGAAGATATAAAAAAGGACCAACACACCAATCTAGACTTACAAAATGGAAAACTTATATTGGAGAATGAAATATACTACAAAAAGAATAAAAGAAGGAAAAAAATTGTACTATCAGAACAACTTAGCAAAAGTCTAATAACGAATGTCCACGATACTTACTGCCATATTGGGAGAACCCAGATGACAAATAAAATAACACCATTCTATACAGCAAAGAATATCATCGAAAACATTAAACAAATTTGTGAAGAATGTGAAATTTGTATTAAAAACAAATCAAGGAGGAAGCCAAAATATGGTTTAATGTCACATTTAGGTCCAGCAGCATGTCCCTTTGAAATTATATCTATTGATACCATTGGAGGCTTTGGAGGGTCACGCTCAACAAAGAAATATTAACATCTTCTGGTTGATCATTTCACAAGATATGCTTATATTTTCGCATCGAAAAATCAAAGCTCCAGTGATTTTATAAAATTAATAAAAAATGTGTCACAAGGATACAACATTGATATGGTATTAACGGACCAATACCCTGGTATAAATTCCAAAGAATTTAAAGAATTTCTGAAGAAGGAGAACATAAGAATGGTTTTCACTGCTGTGGATGCACCATTTTCAAACGGGCTGAATGAAAGGCTAAATCAAACTTTAGTCAATAAGATAAGATGTAAAATAAATGAAAGTGATAAGAAAACATCATGGACTACGATTGCACAGAAATGTGTAGAAAAATATAACGAAACAGAACACACAGTCACCAAGTTTGCTCCAAAATACCTCTTGGAAGGCGAAAATGTGAATATTCTACCACTTGAATTGAAATCAAGACATACAAGTGAAGACCTGAAAAGAGATAGGGAACTAGCTCTTAAGAACACAATAAAATCACACAACTATAATAAAAAAATATTCGACATACACAGGGAAGAATATAAATTGGAAGTGGGAGACAGAGTCTACGTGGAAAACGGAAATCGACTAAATAGGAAGAAATTGGAGGAATTGCGGATTGGACCATACAAAATTCTAAAGAAGGTCTCAAATTCAATCTATGAAGTTGATACCGGACACAGGAAAGCAGAATCAAACCTCTACCACATTACAAAACTGTGTCCAGTGTTTGCTAGTAAATGAACAATTGCATGCATTCTCTTTTGCAATTGTTTCTCCCTAGGGGGGGAGATGTAAAGAAAACCACTTATGAGTGCTTTCCTTAAGATTGTATTCACTGAGTAAGTACTGAGCTACTTGGTGGCCCACTAGATATCAAACAAATGAATCGAGTTAGGAAAATATAACTGTCAGAATTATTGGATTAACAATTCCTGAAAATATTATCTTATTTTATTTATTATTTATTAAAGAAACCTGAAATAAGGGCTTTAAATGTTGTTTCTTTTGTTTTTATAGAGAAACGCAATTACGCCTTTGTTTTATTCAAGAATATAAAGAAAATCATTATATCATAGATTAATGAAAATAGAAACGGAATTGAATTTATTTCCACGCCTCTATGAATTAACAAAATAAACTCATAGAAAAGTTGTGAAACAATTTAGTACACAGAGCTAATTTGTTCATAAAAAAGTTCAAGTTGCTCATAGAACTTAGGTTGTAGCAGGTAGCTACTGGATGCGTCTTAAAATGTCAACAACGCCCTTATGTTTCCTGATGTTGGTACGTCGTAAGCATCTGGTTATGCTAGTACAAGTTTTAACCGCAAGTCAGTTTGGAGGAGATCGGCCAGAAGGTAGGAGCTCATGTCGGCGCCGTGTGTTTTGGTGGAGTCAGTTTGGAGGAGATCGGCCAGAAGGTAGGAGCTCATGTCGGCGCCGTGTGTTTTGGTGGAATCTGGGAGTCTCGTTCACGTGTGAGACAAAATGATATACGATTAATTTAGTTTTATGGGTTCACTTTTAATAAATATTGCCAGGATGCTTTCCCTGGCTGGCGCCCTGTTTTAATTTAGATTCTTCATAGCGTTGACGGCATTTACTAAATTTCTTATTGCAACCATGATCTATTTTACCTCTAACAGGTTACGCTCCTGTCACGCCATGTTATTAAATGTCTTTGCTCTACCATCATTATTATGAATTGCATATTAATAAATGTTCTTTGTCAATCCAGACTTATTATTTATCAATATACTTGCCTACTGTTCAACATGCCGGCGTGAGCCGTAGGTAGCTTGCAACTTTATTCTTGTCAAGTAGAATTCGTGTTACAAGGTATGCGTTAAATAATGATTGCATTACTAAAATAACTTTCATAAATTAAAACCACAGAATTAAGGAGCAAGCAAGATATAAAAATAACAACTGAAAAAATAAACGTGAACATATTTTTAAGATACGACAACGAAAATTTTATTTCCACTAAATTAACGAATAACACATTATCAAATTTCTAAAATTTTTTTGTAATTCCAAAAGTTCTGTGCAAATTTTTAAACCTACATTTTTGTAAGACTAATGATTCTTTAAAATAATAGCTACATTCAAACAATCTGGGCTTTTATTAAGGAAGGCATGTTCCATAATGTTTAAAACTAGAGTAAAGAGCATCCGATGTTGTGAATAACTAATGTTGTCTATTTGTCATAACGTCGAAAAGCTTGAAAAGATTTTCAGCAGATTCTGCAAATGCATGGTACTTGAATATCACACGCTCACACGATGTTTATTAAATTTTCCCCTAATCGGCCCAATTTTTAATGGAGTAGTTTAAAATAAGTCAGGTACGCCTCATACGCCATAATACACGACTGGTAATATTTTAGGTAGCTTGAAAACAAACTTCAGGGCCCAAGCGGTTAATAAATTTAATTAGTATGCTTACAGCCGGAAGAAGACAATGGTTTTTCTCTACCATGAGTAAGAATGTGGACATGAATAACTGCATAAGGCATGTAAATAAGGTATTCTCCTGTATTGGTAAGCACTGTTTTCTCAAGTAAGGTTAAAAATATGAACTTTTAAATTTCCCTTCAAAAAATATAAATTGCTGCAGTAGGAAGACAAAAAGGTTTTTATCCATCATGGTTGCGTAAATGCCTTATTAAAGATGATTTGTCTGAGAAGGAGTAGTTACATTGGGGACATGAAAATGGTTTTTGTCCAGTATGGATGCGTAAGTGCCTTGTTAAATGTGATTTATCCGAACAGAAATAGTCACAATAAAGACACGAAAAAGGTTTTCCAGTATGGGTGCGTAAGTGCCTTGTTAAAGCTGCTTTGTTTGAGTAAGAGTAGTTACAATGAGAACATGAATGAGGCTTTTCTCCAGAATGGGTGAGTAAGTGCACTGTTAAATTTGACTTGCGTGAGCAGGCGTAGTTACAATGGGGACACGAATAAGGCTTTTCTCCAGTATGGGTGTGCAAGTGCCTTATTAACGCTGACTTGTATGAGCAGGAGTAGTCGCAATGGGAACATGAATGAGGTTTTTCTCCAGGATGCGTCTTCAGGTTCGTTATCATGTCTGAAAATAATGGCGGATAATGCTCAATAAGTAGGTTTCTATAATGAAATATGAAAATTATTAAGAAAAATTCACACAAATAAAAATCGATTTTACCAGAGGCCCTTTCAGAGTATTCTGAGCATTCCTTTTTTACATCTGTCAGGTCTATGTCTATTTCTGTATAAGGAAGTCCCCCTTCACCATCTTCTCGGGGTCCTGGTTCTGCCTTGATGGCTACAGTGTCCACATTAATCCTACCTGTAAAAACAAAACAATAATACAATGAAAAGGCGTAGTACATTAAAAATTATTTGTGGGTCGGTTATAACCTGGCGGAGTGCTTTTTGTATTGATCGTGAATTGGTTCCCTTCCCCCCTTTCGACCTCTCTCCTGCCCAGTTACAGTTACGCAGTGCTTTCATTAAACAGCATATAAAAATCACATAACTATAATACGAAATCAACTATTTTTTCCCAAAGTGAACTCATCTAGAGGACAATACAGCAGAGAATACACCTTACCTTTACCTAATCCAGTTCACAATTTGAGAGGCGGGTATGGTACTGCCGCCTCGAGAATCATTTATTGGATAACTAACACCGCTGCCACATGTCATTCCAAGTGGTTGGCTACGTTTGGTGACCTAGCAGGGGTGCCCAGTTTTATGGGTTCAGGTTTGTCAGGATCTTGGCGGCGGATACGTCTGCGTGCGTGGCAGACCGGATCGGGAGAGACTGGTTGGGGAGATCTTTTGATCTCTCCATTAGGACCCAGTGGAAGGCATGAAATCATTCATCCATCACTTCTGGACATACTGACCCCCAGATTCCTACCCACCCCTCATACCTTTTTTCTTTCCAGAACTTTCCCTACTTTCTTTCCCTAAAAAGACCATCCACACAGCATCCCCAAAGATGACGTCGGCCCCGAGGGGAATTATTTTCCTCAGGGCCTTCTGTATCGAGCTAATGTAAAAAAAGTACGTTTCACTTACATTAAATTGTTTTGACTTTGTAACGACATCGAGAAATACAGAAGATTTCATTTGAGTGAGCTTTTATATAATTTTGTATTATTTTTGTGGTTCTTTTTATTTTTATACAGACATATGAAAGTTCATGTACGCGCCGTCTGAGTAATTTTTGTAATTATCTGTACCTATTTGTGTATTAACTGGGTTTTTTAACTGCATTGTTCTCACGAAAGTAAGAACACCTGTAGAAGCACGGTATAAATAAATATGTCGGCATTACGAACGTTCTTAGCGAAAGCCTTCCATTCTTGGAAATCTTTAGATAGAATTTATAGTTTCTAGTCAATCGAATCATAATAAGTATCGAATCATACAAGTGGCGTATTGCTCCATACAGGAGTACAGGTGGCCCCGAAGAAAACAATTTCCATTAGGCTGTGTGGAAGATCTTTTTAAGGAAAGGAAGGAGGAGAAGTTTCGGCAAGGACAGAGGTATGAGGGGTGGTTAGGAACCTGGTAGGGTGTAATGGACGTATTAATCCATTCCTCTCACTGCGGTGCAAGGCAATGCGTTGAAAGAGGCCGGCTGGAGAAATCAAAAGGTCTTCATCAACCAGTCGCATCCGATCTGGCCAGCAAGCATTAGGTAGGCAAACGCATCCGCCATCAAGACCTAAACCTCACCCCATGAACATGGGTACCCCCGCTAAGTTACCAAACAAAGTGAACCCCTTGGGGTACATATGGTATATTTTACCTAATCGAAAAGTTTTTAGGGCGTGGAGAAAGAGAGATGATTTACTTTAGTAATTCAAATATATGGTGAAGCAACAGCTTAAATAATTAGGAGGAGTTTGAGGGAATAAAAAGTTGTTTTAATTCATCAATTGCGAAATTTGGAAGAGTAAAAATAACAGAAGGACAATACTAGGGGAAGTAGAAAACAAGCAGCTGTTCTGACTGCGTCCATCTGAAACACCTCTGTTATATACGCAATGCAACTTACTAGTTGGCTGACCACTCTCCGCATACTGCAAACATTCCTTCTTCACACCCGGTGGGTGGATCTCTATAACCGTATACGCCATTTCACCTGAGTCTTCTTCCTGCGACCGTGGTTCAGTCTTGATGGAAACACTCTGTGGGTTGGGAAGGTCCATGGCACTACTGTGATAGCGTCCTATGTGGTGATGGTAATTGTTCTCAGCTGAAAATAAATAAGGACCGTAAAAAAAATCTTTCCATACCAACATATCAATTCAATGAATTTTATTAATTGTGTTTATGTTTACATCCTAGAACTCCATTACTTTAAAAAAATTTAATATACCTAATTAGTTATACTTTATTTCCATTTAAATTAAAACTTAATTAATTTAAAATAAAACAATAACTTTGTAAACACCACTTTTATTTTTATACTTTATGCCGACCGGGTTTCGCTACAACCGTAGCTTCTTCAGGGCAGTATAATACTCTACTAACATTAGGTTACATTTGTGTTATAATATAATATATATTTTACCAAAAATGGGCTGGGCTGGACTCGTCAAGTGGAGGAGGAAGAGGGAGGCATATATGGAGAATTGGGAAGGGAACGGACGTGTTCTTTATCAATAGGGAACAATCTTAGTATGGGACTTTTATTTAAATTAAGTTGGTTATTTACTACTTTACTATTAGTGTTTATGGCTTTCCTAAGTTCAAGTGCCTCTAAATTATCTAACCTAATACCGATGTCGTTTTTATGAATAAGTTTGGCGCCAGCGTTTTTGTCAAATTTATGATCGTTTTCAATCAAGTGGTTTGCAAATTCTGAAAATCCCGAGCTGTGTAAACATCGAAGATGTTCTTTGACACGGGTGTTTATGTTGCGCGCTGTTTTACCAATATAAAAAAATGCGCAATCGCTGCATTGAAGTGAGTAAATTCCCGAGTGTGATAGACTGTCTTCCTTATCCTTACCGTTCATTAAAAGTTTGCCTATATTATTATTAGTGTAAAATGCTGGTTTGATTTCTGATGGGAGATTTTTAACACTTTTTTGAGAGAAATTATTGATGTACAGGATTCTACGCCATTGATGAGGTTGATTATTATTACTTGGTATATTATTATTATGAGGTGGACTGTTGTATAAAAATTTACTAGTGGATAATTTTTTAAATTTTTTATTTAGAATGTTGTCGACTATATTTGGGTTGTAACCGTTATTTATTGCGATTTGTTTGATCGTAGATAGTTCTATTGCAAAGTTGGTATTTGATAAAGGGACTGTAACTAATCTATGTATCATGGAATGAAACGCTGAATGTTTATGGGAGTTGGGATGGTTAGAGGAATTGTGAATCGTTATGTCAGTGAACGTCGGTTTGCGGTAGATTTTAAATTCGATTTTATTATTTATTATTGATAACGTAAGATCTAGAAAGTTTAAGGTAGAATTGGTTCCTATTTCTATGGTGAATTTAATTTGTTTATGGAAGGAGTTTATTAGCAACAGGAAGGAGTCGAGTTGTCTCTTGGTTCCCAACCACACACAGAATACATCGTCAACATATCTCTTCCATAACAATAAGTTTTGTAATAATGGTGATTTACTATTAAAAATATTATTTTCTAAATTGTCCATGAATATATCAGCGATGAGGGGTGATGTCGGTGCCCCCATGGCCAAGCCTTCTTTTTGTTGATAAAAACATTCATTGTATTGGAAATAGTTTTGGTTAAGACATATATTATACAGGTGAGATAAATCCTTAGAGAAATTATTTGGTAACTTTGAATTTTGTAGCAATTTAGATAAAACATTTTTACTTTCAGCTAGGGCGATATTTGGAAACAGGTTAACAACATCGAAGGAGACTAATTTTGCACCATTGGGGATATGTAAGTTTTCTAGCTCATCAATCAAGTCAAAAGAATTTCTAATGGTGTATTTTGGAGCAAAAACTTTTGAGTTATTGAAAACATTAGTTATAAATGAAGCTATTTTGAAATTTGGGGAATTGCAACTTGATACGACTTTTTATATTGGTAAAACTTTTTTTTATATTGCTAAAACTTTTTTTATATTGGTAAAACAGCGCGCAACATAAACACCCGTGTCAAAGAACATCTTCGATGTTTACACAGCTCGGGATTTTCAGAATTTGCAAACCACTTGATTGAAAACGATCATAAATTTGACAAAAACGCTGGCGCCAAACTTATTCATAAAAACGACATCGGTATTAGGTTAGATAATTTAGAGGCACTTGAACTTAGGAAAGCCATAAACACTAATAGTAAAGTAGTAAATAACCAACTTAATTTAAATAAAAGTCCCATACTAAGATTGTTCCCTATTGATAAAGAACACGTCCGTTCCCTTCCCAATTCTCCATATATGCCTCCCTCTTCCTCCTCCACTTGACGAGTCCAGCCCAGCCCATTTTTGGTAAAATATATATTATATTATAACACAAATGTAACCTAATGTTAGTAGAGTATTATACTGCCCTGAAGAAGCTACGGTTGTAGCGAAACCCGGTCGGCATAAAGTATAAAAATAAAAGTGGTGTTTACAAAGTTATTGTTTTATTTTAAATTAATAATGTCACATCACAAAGTATCCGCTTCATACGAACAAATAAAACTTAATTATTATTCAATCTAAATCAAATTTTTTTATTTAATTTTCACACAGCCAAAAGAACTATTAATGATTAATATTTTGGTTACTATGCCGAGTTTCGCTTCCTTCATTCTATAACCAATGTTTCAGACAGTATTACAGTGTCCACCATCGGGGCAAATGTTTAGATATTGGTAGTTAAGTAGGTAAAAGAGTCGTAAGAACGTAGAAAAGAGCGCTTCAAAAATAATCCACTAAACATAAACTGTTGAACATAAACAGCCGCTTTCACAACAATGGCTTGACAAAGGAGTGACCGCTCAGGGACTTGACAGAAACAATGGCAACGTTTGCTTCACAAATGGGACCTACAGAAATAATCGTTCCATTTTCCGATAAAGTGAATCATTCTCGTGTATAAACCACACTGAGTGCAGAACTATCAATTTGACGTTGGTGTAGTTTTGTGGGTCGAACCAGTTGTCTAATTTATGAATAAGGTAAATAGTATTGTTTGTAAATAATGTGTTCATGAATGTAAGGGCGAACTTTTTCAACTGTATTTTGACATAGAAGCCAAAAGATGTTATAATATGTTATATGGTTGTTGGTGTTGGGCAGCCCAATCCAATATGTTACAAATGCATGTAATGCGAGTTCTGCAAAAACAGATAAATCAAATGTCTTACAACAACAAGCACCAATTAAAGAGTTTAGATGTTATTTACAATATAACTAAAATCTACTTACGTAAAGGCGAAGCGAGTTGGTCAATTCCGAAGCGTTGAAGTAACGTCACTAGAAAACTAGAAGCTCTTCAATTTCAAAAAACTTCTTAAACGAGGTTGTTATGAAACAATCCCAAGTGACATATATTTAATACGATTGTTGTATTGTTTTCATAACATTAATTCAGAAAGACGGAACAACTATTACCGTCAATAGTCAATATTGGAGACGCCGAATATTGACTATTGACATTAATTTGACATATCGACTCCACAGAAATGATAGGCCATAGATAAAGCACTCACTTTCTGGCAGTGTTACCGAAACCAAAACTTCAAAATCGGGAGAATTTTCGCCTAAAAATCGGGAGAAATCGGGAGAGAACGAGAGAAATTTGAAGAAATCGGGAGATGACTAGAATTATTTTAGTAAAACTTCTCCCATGTCAATAATTCGAATCCCTTTTATTATTGCGAAGCAGAACCTTAACAACAAACGAAAAACCCATAAGCAGCGCCGTCAATCCGATTACTGTAGATGTTGCCTGTGGAATAAAGCAATTTTCCCTGGTCTTATTTCACGTCTGTTAACTCAGCAAGAATTTTTGTGAAACTTCGACCTTGGACTGTCACCCGTCACTTTACGAGACGCCAAATTCATTTAATACCTACTTACTTTTAAAAGTGAACGGCATTCATATAAGTAACAATCTTTTAATCAATAAGTCATAATTTTAATTTTATTAAGGAACCAATAAACCACCTCATGGGCTTTTTCAAAACACCTCTCACCTGGCGACAGATACTTGATAACGATACACTCTTTAGTAATCCTTTATCGAAATACCTACTTATATCTCAGTCTAATCATCAAAAACAAAAAGAAAGTGCATTGACCAAATTAAAATTTTTATTGAAATTATTGCTGTTATGAAATACTTAGGAGTTATATTACATTAAAATTTAACCATTAAACATTTTCATGTTCCAACTGCAACTATTCTTTTTCTTAAAAGGAACATTTAAAAGTCCACAAGCCGTGTCATAGTGGAGAAAAACCCTTTTCGTGTTCTGACTGCAACTATTCATGTTCTTGAAAGTCACAATTTAACATTCACAATTCAATGTGGAGAAAAACCTTTTTTATGTTCCGATTGCAACTATTCATGTTCTCAAAAGGAACATTTAAAAGTTCACAAGCCGTCTCACAGTGGAGAAAACCTTTTACATATTCCGGCTGCAACTATTCATGTTCTATTAAGTACCAATTTAAAATCCGCAAGCCGTCTCACAGTGGAAAAAACCTTTTACATGTTCCGACTGCAACTATTCATGTCCTCGAAAGTGACAATTTTTATATCATCAACAAAAACTTCACTTGTGAAAAAAACCTTTTGTATGTTCCGATTGCAATTATTTAAGTGCTAAAAAGGAGACTTTAAAAACTCACAAGTGAACTCATAGTGGAGAAAAACCATTTTCATGTTCCAACTGCAACTATTCACGTTCTCAAAAGGAATATTTAAAAGTCCACAAGCCGTCTCACAGTGGAGAAAACCTTTTACATGTTCTGTCTTCAACTATTCATGTTCTCGAAAGTGACAATTTAAAATCCACATGCTGACTCACTGTGCAGAAAAACCTTTCTTATGTTCCGACTGCAACTATTCATCTTCTCAAAAGGAACATTTAGAAGTCCACAAGCCGTCTCACAGTGAAAATAACCTTTTTCATATTCCGACTGCAACTATTTATGTTCTCAAACGGAACATTTAAAAGTCCGCAAACCGTCTCACAGGGGAAAAAAACCCTTTTTAATGAATGTTTGAAGTTTAATCCTTGCCAAAATGTTAACCTAAAAAAATTGCTTTAAATATGTTGTTACTATATATTTTTTTTTTTATGAAGTCCACACAGGAGGCCCTGAGGAAAATAATTTCCCTGAGCGCCTATGTCATCTTTGGGGATGCTGTGTGGAGGGTTTTTTAGGGAAAGGAAGGAGAGTAGAGTTCTGGGAAGGAAAAGGGTGTAAGGGGTGGGTAGGAATCTGGGGTTTAGTGTGTCCTGGTCGTCAGACCTAGACAAACCTCATCCCATGAACCCGGGCACCCCTGCTAAATCACCAAACGTAGCGAACCACTTGGGGTGACCTATGGCAGAGGTGTTGGTTATCCAATAAAGGTTCCCGGGGCGGCGGTATCCATTCCCGCCTCCCAAATTGTTATATCCAAATATAAGTAAGCATACAGTACTTATTCTGTGTGTGTTCGGTAGTAACTATTTAAGCGAGCGGATGTTTACCGTTTTGAAAATAAATAAGAATAAACATCGCTCGAGGTTTACGGATGAACATCTCCAATCGATTCTTAAAATAACTACTTACCACGAATATGACACGCGACTTAAAAAATAAGAAATCTTATAAATCGCCCTTAATTAAATCCACTTTGACACCCCTCCGTTACGTAATAAATTATAATTCCCAGCTCATAATTCATAAATGATCGGTGATCGGTTTGTATGGGTCTACAATAGAGATATGCTTAGATTGCAGAAATTTGTAATTATTCTGGTCAATACCCGAATCCAGGGAATATATTTTTTTAACCACAGACAATTATTTGCCTTTTGAGCGGACCATAAACAAAGAATTGATGAGAAACGACAAATCGCTGGGAACTTTGAAAAATCGGGAGATTTTGATGCCATTCCGGTAGATCGGGAGATGAAGTGAAAAATCGGGAGATCTCCCGCGAAATCGGGAGCTTCGGTAACACTGCTTTCTAGATAACATTAAGCTTTTTGTATGATGAAAGTATAGAAACATTTTCACAGTAAATATACCAATAATTCGATTATTTGTCGTCACATTCCATCGACGAGGATACAGTAAAATTAATAAACTAATAAATGTGGAGTTCACACGCGGTAGAAGCGATATCTTCAGAAATTTGAAGTAGACAAGAGACAAGAGTGGGCAGGTCACAAAGTACTACCTACACAAAGAGTTACACCGGTTTTTTTCTATTCTAAATTCTACTAAAGTTTTTGTTTGGCTCTTTTTAGTCAATGACGTTACATACTATATTAGACGAGGGGTAGAAATCTCAAAGTGGGAAGACAAAAGAAAGACAATTGTACCGGTCTCGATATCTAGTACTTTAGTACTGAACTGCTACGCGTCGAGTAAGGTTACGTCTTACCGTCATAGCGCAAGTAATCCAAGCATTGAGGTATATATATATATCAATGAATCCAAGTATTTTGTATTTATGTGACAGAAGTCATGAACTCATTTAAAACCATGTTCCTGTCTTGATTGGCATCATCTTTATCATTTTTTGTGCTCTTATTTTTGTCATAGTTGAAATTTATTATTTTTTTTTATTCAACTTTGCAAAACGTGTAATGTCGACGTGCAAAGAGAAGATAATTTACTAATGTACAAAATTCTACGCCATTGAGTAGTTATATTATTATTAATAAATGGTAGAGAATTATACAGAAATTTTGATGCGATTTGTCGAAGTTTTTTGAGAGGATTTTATCTATTAGATCGGAGCCATATCCGTTGTTAATAGCTATTTGTTTAATTGAAATTAGTTCATTAGAAAATTATTATCAGATAAGGGGATAGTGACTAGCCGGTGTATCATACTATGGAATGAAGAGTGCTTATGCGAGATAGGGTGATTGGAGGTATTATGAATTATTGTGTCCGTAAATGTAGGTTTTCTATAAATGTTGAAGCTAATTTTGTTGTTATTGATGGATAAAGAGAGATCTAGAAAATTTCAAATGGAATTTATGCCCATCTCTAGTGTGAACTGGATTTTTGTATGAAAATTAAGGAGGGATAGGAAATTGTTTAGTTGACGGTCTGTGCCTGTCCAAATACACAAAATATCATCATTATAGCGTTTCCATAAAAAAACGTTTTTTAACAAATGGGATTTACATTCAAGTATCTTATTTTCTATATTATCCATAAATGTATCAGCTAATACCGGGCTAGTGGGTGCCCCCATCGGAAGACCATCTTTTTGTTGGTAGAAAACCTCATTGAATTAAAAATAATTTTGATTTAAACAAACGTTAAAAAGGCGGGAAAGATCATTAGATAGGTCATCATGTAACTAGGAATTATTAAGAAGGTTAGATACTAAAGATTTACATTCAATCACAGGTACATTAGGAAAAAGGTTTACAACATCAAATGAAATTAGTTTAAAGTTAGCTGGGAGAACTAAGTCCTTCAAATAATTCACTAATTCAATAGAATTCTTGATTGTATATTTAGGGAAAAACACATTGGAATTATTGAACACATTAGTAACAATAAAGGCTAATTTAAAAGTTGGGGAATTACAACAGGCAACAACCGGTCTAATAGGGCAAATAGTTTTATGAATTTTTAAGAATCCAAATAACCTGGGTATCTTGGGATTTTTAGTGAGTAATTTAAATTAGTCATATGAAAAATCTATGAACATTGGGTTTTTGCAGTCTTTTAAAGCATTCTTTACATGTTGTTGGAATTTATTGGTGGGGTCTGAACGTAATGTTTCAAAAGCATCAGTGTTGAGAAAATCTTTAATTTTAGAGTTATATTCCGTTCTGGGCATAATTATTACAGTATTATAAGTAAGCAATAAAGTTAGGACAAATGTAATAATATAGTAGCATTAAAGTGTCCCAGGGTCTCAAGATGATATACACATTTTTAATTATTTTAAAAACAATGAGAAAAAAGCTGAAAAACTAACAATAATCTTTTTAACATTATTATTTATTTTTTTATTGAAAACTTCAAAATCAACCCCACTTACATCTTTTCTTTTCATGAAAAATTGTTTTTAAAGCCCGAAATTTGTTCACATAATTTTTTTAATTCAAGAGTAAAACATAATACCCATGCGATCTTTTTTTAATTTTCTTTCAATATATTACGTAACTAAATGGGTAGATATACTTACAAAGTAAATGGTTCTTATCTTACTTTTTATACTTCAATGTCTACAAGAGACGTACATCAGCATACTTATATTCTACACTGCTGTTTCAAAATGTTAGTTATTATTACTTTACTTCTAAGAAACAAGATGCCTATAATATCTATACATATGAAGTTAATTAGAGTTAAGAAAATAAATTTTATACTTGATGCAAAGTTGCTAGGGACGTGATAAGGGCATTTCTCCACTGTGGATAAACATATGCTTTTTTAGATCTCCCTTTCTAGAACTTGAGTAGTTGCAGTCTGGACATGAAAAAAGTTTTTCTCTTCTGTGGGTAAACATGTGAATTTTAAGATAACTTTTTGTAGAACAGGAATAGTAACAGTCGGAACATTAAAAAGTTTTATCTCCACTGTGGGTTAAAATGTGAATTTTTAATCGTCCCTTTGTAGAACATGAAAAGTCGCAGTCGGGACATGGAAAAGGTTTTTCTTCACTGTGGCTAAATGTATGAATTTTTAGTTGTTGCTTTGTATAACATGAATAGTCGCACTCGGGACATGAAAAAGGTTTTTCTCCACTGTGGGTAAACAAATGAATATATAGTTGTTGATTTGTAGAACATGAATAGTCGCAATTGGGACATAAAAAGGGTTTTTCTCCACTGTGGGTAAAAATATGAATATTTAGTAGTTGCTTTGTAGAACATGAATAGTCGCAATCGGGACATGTAAAAGGTTTACTTCACTGTGGGTAAACATATGAATTTTTAGTTGTCGTTTTAAATAACGCGAATAGTCGCATTCGGGACATGAAAACGTTTTTTTTCCGGTGTGGGTAAGCATGTGAATTTTAAGATAACCTTTTGCAGAACATGAAAAATTGCAGTTGGGACACGAAAAAGGTTTTTCTCTAATGTGGGTAAGCATGTGAATTTTAACATTACCCTTGGTGGAACATGAATAGTCGCAATCGGGACATATACAAAAGGTTTTTCTCCACTGTGGGTAAACAAATGAATATTTAGTTGTTGCTTTGTAGAACATGAAAAGTCGCAGTCTAGATATGAAAAAGGTTTTTCTCCACTATGGGTTAACATGTGATATTTAAGATTACCCTTGGTGGAACATGAATAGTCGCAGTCGGCACATGAAAAAGGCTTTTCTCTACTGTGGATAAACATGTGACGTTTAAGACTTACTTTTATGAAACATGCATAGTCGCAGACGGGACACGAAAAAGGTTTTTCTCTGCTGTGGGTAAACATATGAATATTTAGTTTTTGCTTTGTAGAACATGAATAGGCGCAGTCGGGACATGAAAGAGGTTTTACTTCACTGTGGGTAAACACATGAATTTTTAGTTGTCGTTTTAAATAACACGAATTGTCGCAGTCGGGACATGAAAAAGGTTTTTCTCTAGTATGGGTGGGCAAGTGGATTTCTAACGTTGACTTACGAGAGCAGGAATAGTCACAATGAGGACAAGAGTACTGTTTTTCCCCAGAATGCTTCTTCAGGAATCCTTCTGGAAAATATTAAGCATAAAGACGATTAAGTTACATAAGTGTAAGAAGGGAACGTCAAAAAAAATGATTAGAAAAGATTGAGTTGATTACGTAAACCAGGGGTAAGGAAACTGCGGCCCGCGAACACTTCTGGTGTAGCCTGCTAAAAGCAACCATTCGCATGTTCCGAACAAAGCTTTTAATTTGTGTTTCACAACGTATGCTGCAAAATTCTGCGAAATTCGCTATGTAAAAATTATTTAGGCTTGTGAACTCTTAAGCAAAATGATTATGAGGTCACAACTTGCCTTTTGTTCTGTACGCCAAGTAAAAATTTAAATAATTCATAAATTCATGAAAATCTACATGTGGCCCGCGGGTGATACTACAAACATCCAAATTTCCTCCGACAGCAAAAAGATTCCACGCCCCTGAATTAAAAAAAACAAATATTCGATTTACCTGTTGTTTGGGTAATTCTTTCAGAGCGCTCGGAGCATTCCTTTTTAACATCCGGGTGATCTATGTCAATATCCGTATAAGTAATTCCCCCTTTAACTTCTTCTCGAGGACCTGGTTCTGCCTTGATGGGAACAGTCTCCACATTACTGCTACCTGTACAAACAACAATACAATACCTACATTGATATGCTGAGAAGAACAGTGTTTAACATTCTAAATTACGAACGCCCCAGGGCGATACTTTAATGGGGGGCGGGAAATTTTCCAGTCTGGCCTGCAAATCTCTTGTTGACACACTACATATCCATCTAACCAACGCTACATCAGACACAACTCACATAACTAAACACCATGATTCTAAGCTTAAGCCTTGGATAACTGGTATCCTACACTCTATTCGTAAGCGCGATAAACTACACGCAACCTGTAGAAAAATCCCAACGACCATGAATCTCACCTGTTTTACAAGAAGTACAGAAATGTGTGCAAAAAAATTACATTAAAGGCCAGAGAAGATTACTATAAAAAACAAATAAATAACGCAGAGAATGACAAGAAAAAAATATGGAATATCATTAAGGACATATCTTACACTAAAGTAATGACAACACCCATAAACAAGATTAACGTTGATGGTCATTAACTAACAAACACAGGTAATGAATCTGAAAAAATCGCAGATCATCTCAATGAGTATTTCACTACAATTGGCTCTAACCTTTCCAATCATATTTTGACAAGAAATAGTGTTTCGGAACATGAACTTGCAAACGAAATATCCCTGACTCAACTTGTCCTTTCCTTTTCACCCCCACTACAGAATTAGAAATTATAGAAATCATATCAACCTTAAAAAATACTCACTCAACAGGAATAGATGAAATCTCTACTAAACTTACAAAACATTTAAAAATACTTAGCCAAGCCTCTAGAGCATATTATAAACCTTAGCCTCCAATCCCGTATATATTTCCAAACTCTCTTAAACATGCCTCAATCATCCCTATATTCAAATCAGGTGACAGATCTTCCCTAAATAGTTACAGGCCAATATCTCTACTGAGTACAATATCCAAAATCATTGAAAAAGTAGTAAAGCTAAAACTGGTTAAGTTCCTTGAGGAAAATAAAATCCTTTCAAATAACCTGTATGGCTTTCGCAAAAACCGTAGTACTGATGATGCAATTGCAACCTTCACCAAACTGATATCCGATAACCTTGATAAGGGTAATAAACCTCTTGCTGTCTTTCTAGACTTATCTAAAGCCTTTGCTACTATTTCACATCACATTCTCCTAAAAAAACTGCAACAGATTGGGATAGAAGGTACTGCCCTAAAGTGGTTTAAAAGCTACCTTACACAAAGATCGCAAACAACTGTTCTTCACTCAAATCGAGCATATAGAAGTAAATGTCTATCTATCTCCTACGGTGTGCCCCAAGGAAGTGTTCTAGGTCCGCTCCTATTCCTCATATATATGAACTCCCTATTGAAACTCGACATTGATGGCAATATAATATCTTTCGCCGATGACACGGTTATCATATTCACTAGCAAAACATGATAGACATCAATATAGAAGGCAAATTATGGTCTTAACAAAATTAAAAAATGGCTAGACTCCATCCTCCTCACCCTAAATGTACAAAAAACACAATACATACACTTTTCATTCCGTAAATTCACACTCCCAGAAAACCTTCCTAAATTAATCATTCACACTTGCTCACAAAATCTAGACACATCTCCACAAACACCCAATAATAGCTGCTCATGCCCAAATCTTAAACCATCAAATGAAATAAAATACCTAGGTGTCATTATAGATAACCAATTACGCTGGGAGGCCCATATTAACTCCATAACTAAGAGACTCCATAAGTTATGCCATATTTTTTATTCTCTACGATCAATCCTTGATATAAACACTCTAAGAACTGTATATTTTGCTCTATTTCAATCGATAGCAACGTATGGCATTATAGGATGGGGAGGTTGTGCAGCATCCATCCTCTACCCTCTAGTGACCGTACAAAAAATTTTGCTAAGGGTCATCTTCAAATGTTCCCCCTCTCATCCATCAGCGCCACTTTTCAAGAAACTCACAGTCCTTGACATTCGCCAACTGTATATCAAGATAGCTCTTATCCATATCTGGAAAAATGGATTGATAAACTCTAGGCAAACGGACGTACATACACGCTACTCAAAGCATGGAAAATGCATAATTCCTGTAACAAAAACCACTTTTCACAAAGGCAATATTCATACATCGCACCTAAAATATTCAACACGTTAAATAACGGCATCAAAACACCAAGAACACTTAGGTACTCACTTTGCAACCGGTGTGCATAAATGGATATCTGAAAAGGGGCGAAATTTCTTTAAGGAACATATGAACCTATACCACCAGTAAATAATTTAAATAACTTTTATATTACAGAACAATATATTTCTCTTTCATATTCATCATTAAAAAATGTTTAACACCACTGACATGTTTCTTATACTCAAGTATTTATTACGAAAAATATTATGAAAATAATTCCATATTTAAGTACATATTTTTAGCCTTAGCTCAAACGTGGATTTACGCAAAACTTCTGATATATATCTATACCTACACCCATGTTACCATAACACGCACATGCAAATTGCTCATCAAGATATAACTTATCCCTACTCTCTTACCAAATAGTACTTTCTTTGATTTTATATTGTACTTGTATTTTTTACAAACACACTTGTACTTAATGTACTTGTATTCTTATTACATTTTAATAGTATTTTAATAACACAAATGTACTTGTATCTCCTTGTATTTTTAATTCAATAATAAGTATTTTCTTTCACATACTTTTCATATTATTTTTAATTTTTCTGTTTTTCCATACTTATTTTTTATATTCATATATCTTAAACTTATTTTGCATTATTTTTAATTCCTTTATACATCATACTTGTTTTAGATGTATAAATGATTTTATTTTATTTTTATATTATTTTGTTTTACATTCAAAATATTTTTAATTTGTATTATTATACTAACATAAAATTGGCCACTACAACACGGGCATGTGCCTAGTGTGATGGCCAAAAAATTATCCATTTACTGTAATGTATAAACTTTACTGAATAAAGAACATTAAAAAAAAAAAAAAAATCGGAAGTCACGTCTGAGTGATTACAATCCTACGACATGCGCAAGTAAATTTTATTTTATAAATTTGTATAATACCACGACGATGCCTTGGATCGACGATCTTGGCTATGAATTCGGAAGTCGCGTCTGAGTGATTGCGATCCTACGGCGTGCGCAAGTATATTTTATTTTACAAATTCGTATAACTCCACAACAGTGCATTGGCTTACGATCTTGGCTACGAATTCGGAAGTCTCGTCTGAGTGATTGAGATCCTACGGCATGTGCAAGTAAATTTTATTTTACAAATTCGTATAACTCCACAACAGTGCATTGGCTTACGATCTTGGCTACGAATTCGGAAGTCTCGTCTGAGTGATTGTGATCCTACGGCGTGCGCAAGTAAATTTTATTTTATAAATTCGTTTAACTCCACGACAATGCCTTGACTTACGATCTTGGCTACGAATTCATATATATAAATAATATATATTATATATATGAATTCGTAGCCAAGATCGTATATATAAATAGTTTTTTATACCTATAACTTTATAATATTAGAAAACGGCTGAAAAACACAGTTTTATTACAAAATTAACACGTAAAAAATACATTTGCTACAAACCCACGCGCGTTCGTACAGATTTTTTTTTACCCAACCGAAACATATTTGCGATAATCAGTGCATTTCGTAAATTTAACGCCAAAACGTACTAGTTCAAAAGAGACAGAAGACTTTGTTGAATTTAGTAAATTAAATCAACACCCGGGGAGATAGAATAATTTATAAAAAGGGTCGGCTGAGTTAAAATAGCATATCTTGCGTTTGCTGGCGTTAACTGGACCTTTTTTTATAAAGACCGTTGCAAGACTTACTTTTCTGTCTACGATGTTTGGGCAACAGAGTCCGTATTACATGGTTCCAGAAAACTGTATTGTATATTTTTCTAGTGATTTATATTTTTTCCAACGAAAAGTTCCAAGTTTTATGGAGGTTTCCGTAAATATTATGTGTCGCTGTTGAAAATTTCGCACTCCTTGAACGCAACCTGTAGTTTTAATAACCCTTTTCAGGCTGTAAAATTAATGAATTTCGACGTAGATACTTATCGCTTCTACAGAAAAACGTAAACAGTAGGTACTTTTTTCTTGTATGGAAGTTGTTTCTCCTTCAAAATAATGCACCACCTATTATAATTTTTTTTTTATGTCTTCCCTTCACGTAAATTCTTCGAGATGTATCAGTAGCATCACTTGCTCAATGAAGAACGTTGGAGTACAAATGCTTGCCCACTTAAAGACCTCTAAAGAAGCGGAGTAATTTGAATCAGTTTTAAACATTTAGTAACTACAATAGTGTTCAATGAGATCGCGAAGAGTCAGTATAAGTATAATACAACATAAGACCTGTGCCCGACGCAGCTATAAAAGATGTGGCTTTGCGTATTTCGGCATATCGCTCGCCGTACATTCCCAATGGCGAGCAATATGCTGAAATAGGCCAAGCCACATATTTTATCTGCGCGTGTGGTACCGCTTTAAGTGTTATATTACATGAAATTAAACAACTTAAAATACATATATTTTTTATTTGTGTTTAAGGGCCAATTGCATCGAAAAAAGTTAAAGTAAGGGTTAAAGTTAAATATTTAAACTGTGTTTAAACTAAGGTTAAGCTGCATTTCAACACGTTTAACCTTCCCCATACTAAGCACCCAAAAATTCCGTGTGCACCGAACCGGGGGATCGCAAGCCCCCGCTCGTATTTGTACAAATCGCAAAATATTATGTGTTCTAAGTGACGTCATGTCAACCATCTGGCTTGATGCGGAATGTGACCGGAGCTCTAATAGCCACTGAAGCCCTAGCTAGCCAGCGCTTTCTAAACAGTGGGATATATTTTTAAATAAAAATAATTTGTAAATATTGCAGTTTTGACTGATCTTTATATTTTATTTAAACTAAGAAGTATTTCGATAAATTTAAAAAGAAAGTATTGTTAATAAAATTAATATACATAACAACGATAATTTCTTTACAAAGATAGTTAACTTTTGCAAATATTCTTAAAAAAAAATATTTCACATTCAGAGATTTCAGCTTGCCTGTATACTTGTGAACTTGTCAAATGAAAATGTATAAATATATTTATGAGACTTAGAAATTACATTCCTAGACCAGAAACATTGTAATATAATTGTAAATATAATTGTAAACATTGTATAATAATATGCTCATTGTTATGTTCAATAAAAAAAAAAACACGTCTATTATACTATCTCCATTCTTTTTCTTTTTTTTTACATGAGCTCCATACAGGAGGCCCAGAGGAAAATAATTTCCCTCAGGGCCTGTGTCATCTTTGGGGATGCTGTGTGGAAGTTTTTTCTAAAGAAAAGGAAGGAGAGGAGAGTTCTGGGAAGGAAAAGGGTTTAAGGGGTGGGTAGGAATATGGGGTTCAGTGTTAAGGCAAGATTTTTATGCATAGCACAAAGGGTAACAATTATTATAAGCAATAATTATCAGCCTGAAACACTCATCCACATTAAAATATCTTCCGAGAAAAAATACATAAATAAATAAAAAACAAAGTTTGTTAGCATAAATTTATTTAGTTTTATTTATATTCATTATTGGTCATATTTAACGATGACATTATAATAACAATATTAAAGTATATATTGTGGTCGCTCAACTGGGTGGGGTTCGGGTAGCGAGAGTTGTATTGAGAATAAAATAATTTTGAGTAATACACACCAGATTGGTACTGGGCGTTGACGATAATTCTATCCAACGCCAACATCGTTATCGTTGGCAATTTTCAACTGTTGAAAATAGCTGTTGAAAATAACGTCGACGTTGACGCAACTATAATAGGAGGTCGACACGATACTAACAAAAAATATATCGAAATCGTATTAAGGAATCCCTTTTAACGGGTGGTTCCCCGAATCATTGATGTATTATTAATTATTATTATATCTACGCCCCACGCCCCACACACGTAATAATAATCCTATAATAACGTTGAAAGTTGAAACTGTTGGAAGACGTTGGTTTCGGTGTTGAAAATATTATCCTGTTGAAGATATATTTTGCTTGTCACTGATAAATTCGCTTGTTGCTTGGCGCTACGTATCGGCCGTATTGGACGGGAAAATAAAAAAAAAAGTGCAGTAGGTACGTACATTACCAAAAGACCATGTCTAATTGGGGATAATATCGTTCACGAAGTGTGATCTCTTGACCCTTTTGACTTATCATTCCAACACTGTTGAAAACAATAGGTTCAAAATCGGACCGGCGTTGATAATTATCAATAGGTTATTTTTTGCTTGTCGTTGATAAATTTGATTATTCCCTGGCGCTGCGTATCGGCCGTATTGGATGGGAAAATAAAATAAAACGTGCAGTAGGTACGTACATTACCAAAAGACCTTGTGTAATTGGGTATAATATCGTTCACGAAGTGTGATCTCTTGACCCTTTTGATTTAATCATTCCAACACCGTTGAAAACAATAGGTACAAAACATAACTGTTTGAGACAATTATCAATAGGTTATTTTTTTGCTTGTCGTTGATAAATTTGATTGTTACATGGCGCTGCGTATCGGCCGTATTGGATAAGAAAAAAAAAAAACGTGCAGTAGGTACGTACATAACCAAAAGACCATTTAAAATATCGAGTAATGTTGTTCACGAAGTACAAACTCTTAACCCTTTTTATTTATTAGGCAGTTGAATCGTTGACTGCGTTGAATAATATTCGCATGTAGGTATTATATTTCAACTGTTGGCGCTAATTATTTTCATCAGCGTTGGACGTTGAAATAATATAACTATTGTTTCCAACGGCTAGTTATATTTTAATACAGTACTACACCAGATATGGCATTAAACATAAATTATCCGCATCGGTTTTGAAACGGTTGTCCTCACTGTGAAGTAGATATTTTTGATAATAATTTATATGGATTCAGAAAAAATTACCGAAAAATATGTGCTATAATCACGTATGTATGTAATATAATCACGTATTATGTATCATTTGTGTCTATAATAAATTGTGTCTTTTGTCTCGCCTGTCTAATTAGTTTTTATTTGAGTAAGGTTTGTATTTTTATAATTTTCTAGTTCTGTTTTTTTGTTTTATTTTATCTAATTTTTATTTAAACTGATTCAAAATTAACCGTTGTATAATTTGGTTGATTGATTTTATATATTTTTTTTTATCTATTTGTCTTATTTGTAAAATTAACTGAGTTTTTACAACTGGGTTGTACTCACGTGTGTGCGAACAATCTGTAAAAACCCAGTATAAATTAAAAAAAAATGAATTTTTATTGTTTTGGTTACGAATTATTTATTTTATTCAGCAAAAAGCTGTCAAAAACGGTATATCTACATACACTAAGAAACTAGACATTGTACGAGTGCTATAATCACGTTACAGTTGCAAAATCACTGTTTTCAACAAATATTGAGGTTATGGAAAAAATCCACAGTATTATTGATATTTGCATAAAAATTGATACTTATTTCACACGCATATATATATCTCGACGCTGGAAAGGAAGAGTTATACATGCAGTCCAACTTGGGTTTTTTTTCTGCGTCGATTGGTCCTAGTTTCATTGCGATCCGAACACTTTTATGGCGCTTTAGTCACCACAAAATAGCTACTTATTTAAAATTTCATCGACTTAAACGACAGCAAATATGGTCTTTTAATATGAGTGCGACTTAAGTCATCATAGATTACGTGTGGTGGAAGGTTACATCACTCTTCCTTTCCAGAATTTTATCCAAATTGTTTGTAAGCTTTTTTTACCTTCCATGTTTTAGGATAACTTGTAGAATTAGCTTTTTTTCCTTACCATGAAATGTCTATGGAAGTTACTTAAGCACACGTTCCCTACCGTAATAAAGTACATAATTCACATTAGTATTTCTTCCCTACCCGTTTTAATAATACATTTGTTGTTAAGTCAAATAGGTCATATAGAAAATCACTAACAATGTCGCTTTAGCTGTTTTTCCTTTCCAAAAAAAAAAAGATTTGTCGCTCTAGTTAATTATGCTTGCCATAGTTGATTTGGCGAATAAATCATTTTAAATATATTGATCGTCATTTTGCTAATGTCGCTTAGATCTACCATTTTACCATCGATTTAGTCGGAAGCACCCACCTATAAATATAGTTCCGGATTCCACGGGCGCGTTAGTCGTCCAAGAACAGTGCGGGTTACAAGCAGGTTACGAGTTTGTGCATCGGATATATTTATGCTGTTGTATAAGCTTTTTCACGAGTGTGGTAAGTAGATAAATTAAGTGTAACATTCAGATGGCTAGCAATGGCACGCAACAACAGTCAAGAAGAAGAAGACTTTTCGAGTAAAGGGACGCTTGCTTATCTATGGGCACTTCCGCCTTGCTGGAGAGGGAAGAAGAGCTGAAAATTGTAACCGTTTTGAAATGTACTGAAAATAAACAGTTCAACCAAGTAATACGGACTATTAATTGACTTTTACCCCGCACACTACTTATTTTGTGTTACATATCAGAAGTGGGATCGGATAAATGTGCCGTGAAGTACAGTGAACTGTGAAATTATTGTTTTTGAAGTTTGTTTACCAACACCGCGTGCGTCGCCATTTGTGAGTTTTCCGTAGTTCCTTTTGCATAATGTCAGGAATCGGAAAAGGTGTCCTCCTCAACAAAGGATACAAGGCCAAAAGGAACGTGCTGAAGATGTCCACGCGACAATTGATTAGAGAGACTCTGAATGAGATCATGGAGGAGAGAACAAACTGCGACGGCGTTCGCAAGGGTCCGCCATTACGGATCGTAGCAGAGTTGGTTCCACTGTTTGACCCAGAAGACAAGGACTGTCATGTATCTCTGTGGCTTCATAAGATCGAGCAGCTGGGAATTATCCATGGATGGAGCGATTAGGAAAAATCGTTCACTATGCAAACGCGACTGACCGGCCAAGCGAAAGCGTGGTTTAATCGTTTGGAGCTCTATGATCTGGAGTGGTGTGAGTGGAAAGCAGCACTCGAGCGAGCTTTCCCGCGCCAACATGATTATGCCGACCTGCTTGAGGAATTGGTGAAGAGAAAGAAGTCGCCGCAAGAGACGATGTCTCATTTCTATCACGCCAAGCTCGCGATGATAACTCGGTGCCGTTTAGACACGGAAGCGGCAATGTCCCTACTCATCAAAGGGCTACCGAGCGAACTGCAGGCGAATGCTCGTGCGTTTAAGTGCAGCGAACCGGACGAATTATACACGGGATTTTTGGCAGCCTTGGAGCACTACCAGTCTCCAGTGACATCAACATCGACGTCAACACCGATACCAACGTCGGCGTTAAAATTGGCTGGCACTCCCCGAACCTCCCAGGCAGGAGGCTGGCAACCCAGGTCGCAGGAACCCAGGCAGCAGGAGCCCAGGCAGCAGGAGCCCAGGCAGCAGGAGTCCAGGCAGCAGAAGCCCAGGTGCTTCATATGCTCAAGACGGAACCACTTGGCTAGGGATTGCCGCTTCAGGCAGCAGCCATCAGAGAAATGCTCAAGATGTGGGCGCTTTGGACATCGAGAGGCCACCTGCCGTGCTCACACCTCGAGGGAAAACCAAACTCCTGTAAAGGAGGTAAGGATTGCACCTTCATTTGAGCTGAACAGTACTTATCTCAAGGAAGTCAGGGTAAATGGAATCTCATTGTGTGGATTCATAGACACGGGCAGTCAAGTCAACATAATTAACAACAAAAGTGCTGAAGCGATAAAAGTCCCCTTGGAAGCCACCTCATATATTATTAAGGGATTCACAGGGACAAATGTTCCAGCGATGGGCCAAATAAAGATTGATGTGGTCATTGATAATATTGAATTTGATACGGGAGCTTTGGTCACAGACTGCGACATGAATGATGTAGACTTTTTAATTGGCCAACCTATAATAAATACATATGGCATCGAGATGACAGTGGCAAGTGGTAGAGCCATGTTTACCAAGGAAAATGGATTTGAATCAATTTCAAAAATTAACATCACCGAAGACTCCGAAAGAAAACTCCCGGTGAGAATCAAAACCACCACAATGATACCTATGGGAAAATCTGGCAGAGTAGATGTTATCGCACCCGAAGAAGGGAGATTATTGGTGAAGCCTAGGATGTTTTGCCTCGGTCAACAATCCTATTCATTCCCAGGATCGCTTCTGGATTGCCCCGAAGCTAGAATTGAAGAACGAACTTGGGCTCGGGAGAGCTCAAGTTGACCACTGGATGCTTACTTGCTAGGGCAGAAAGACTAGTTGAAAACGGTGCTTTCCAAGGTGACAGGATACCCGTAGAATACAACTCACTTCCTACGGAAGGCATACACATGGGAGAAGTAGATGAGGTGCATAAGGAAAACCTGTTAGGGCTTTTACATAAATGGTCTCACTGCTTTGCTACTTCCACGAAGGAGCTTGGTAAAACTACATTTGGGGAAATGAAAATAATTACGACCACCGCCCAACCAGTCCATTACAAACCGTATAGACTGTCTTTTAAGGAACGAGAAATTGAACGGAACAAAGTAGACGACCTCCTGGAAAGCGGAATAATTCGAGAATCTGAATCTGAGTACGCAAGTCCCATTATTTTAGTGAAAAAAAAGACAGGAGATGTCAGGTTAGTCGTAGATTACAGAGCCTTGAATTCGATAACGGTGAAGGACAGATACCCAGTAGGAAATATCGAAGATCAAGTAAACAGAATATCTGGAAACATGTTCTTCACCAGCCTAGATATGGCACAAGGGTATCACCAAATACCCATAGCTGAAGATTCAATTTCGAAGACTGCATTTGTAACATCGGATGGACAATATGAATACACTCGAATGGCTTACGGACTTGCAAATGCACCATGCGTTTTCGTCAAAACCATTAATAAAGTTTTAGGAAGTCTACGGCACAAGGAAGTACTGGTATTCATGGACGACATTTTGATCCCTTCTCGCACTGAGGAAGAAGGCTTGGTGCTCCTGGAGACCGTACTGAGGTTGTTCGATGAAGCCGACCTTCGACTCAACCTGGATAAATGCTCCTTCCTGAAGACGGAGATAGATTACCTAGGGCACCGCATTTCCAAAAATGGTATCAAACCAGGAAAATTCAAAATCAATGCGGTAGCTGATTTCCCTACGCCAAAGAATGCCCACGAGATCAGGCAATTTATTGGCCTAGCAAGCTACTTTCGAAAATTTGTCAAAAATTTCGCAACAATTGCCAGACCCTTAACTGAACTTACCAAGAAAAACTCTACCTGGGTATGGGGCCGTGATCAGAGTGAGTCGCTTGCCTCCTTAAAAACTATCCTTACTTCAGACCCAGTTCTGGCACTGTACGACTGCAACGCTCAGACTGAAATACACACAGATGCCAGCAAACTAGGCATAGGAGGAATTTTACTTCAAGTTCAAGAAGATTCGGCGTTGAAACCTGTCGCCTATTTCAGTCGTGTAACATCCAAGGAAGAGTGTTTCTATCACAGTTACGAACTAGAGACACTCGCGGTTGTAGAGACCATAAAAAGATTTAAAATTTACCTAACGGGGATACACTTCAAAATAGTAACCGATTGTGTAGCGGTACGCTCTACGTTAGTTAAGAAGGACCTCATCCCTAGGATTGCAAGATGGTGGCTAGCGATTCAAGATTTCGATATGGAGATAGAATATAGAGCGGGTACTAAAATGCAGCATGTTGATGCCTTGAGTCGAAATCCCGTTCGACCAGTTCAAGTGGCAAAGATAAATGCCGAGGATTGGTTCCTATCACTACAGTTGCAAGATCAATCAACAATTTCCAAAGTTAGGCAGCTAAAAAGCGCACAACCAAATAGGGATGTTAGCAACAATTACTCGCTTAAAGAAGGACGACTTTATAGGAAAACTTTACATGGAGAGAGACTCGTGGTGCCTAAAATAGCAAAATGGAATCTCTTGCACAAATGCCATGATGAGATCGGACACCCCGGACTGAATAAATGTGAGTCCAGGATTAAGGAGAAGTACTGGTTCCCAAAGATTCATAAAGAAATATGTGGAGGGTTGCATTGACTGCGCTTATAAGAAGGGGCAATATGGGCGTATAGAAGGCAAACTCCACCCTATTGAAAAACCCCTGAAACCTGGTCACACCATTCACATAGATCATTTGGGGGCGTTCCCTAAAAGCAGTAAAGGGAATCAATACCTGCTTAAGACCGTTGACTCATTCTCGAAATTTTTGGTTGCAAAACCATCTCGTAGTGTGGGATCGATTGAAAGCATCAAACTTCTCAAGGAGATATTTAGTATTGTTGGGTATCCCGTACGGGTCATTTCGGATAGAGGACTTGCATTCACCAGCAGGTATTTTAAAGAATTTGTCGAGCAAAAACAGATAAAACATGTGCTATGCGCTGTGGCCACACCTAGGGCCAACGGCCAAGTAGAACGTGCTAATCGCACTATTCTGGAAGCCATTAGAACAGGAGCAGCCTGCGAAAATGCTTGGGACTGTGAAGTTCCAGATATCCTGTGGGGAATCAACAATACTGTGAATGTGAGCACTGGCTATTCTCCCTTCCAACTGATGTTCGCTTACAAGGGAAATTTACTACCTGAACTGGAAGCTGATAGCACAAATAGTGCACAACAAGAGATGCAATTATTGGAGTCCAGAAGAATAAAGGCAGCTGAAAACATGAAGAAGGCGGCCTCAAGAATGAAAAGGTCCTTCGACAAGAGGCGAAAGGCAGCGACAAAGTATTCAAAGGGACAACTGGTACTCTGGAAGGACAGCTCAACTAATTTAGGAGGCTTGAGTAGAAAATTAAAATCGCTGTATGGTGGTCCTTACAAAGTGACCAGGGTTCTGGACAACGATAGATATAAGATAAGGAGTATTAAAGGTATGCGAGGATATAAAACTTTCAATGCAGTTGTCGCCGTTGACTCTCTCAGGCCATATCGCAGTGCTCCAGCCATGCCGAGCGAGTCGGAATCCAACGACAGTGAAACAGAGACCCAAGACTTGATTGATCTGCTAGAAAGCTAGTACGTAAGAAGTATGTCACGTTGGTGGCGATTGTATGTCACCTTAACTCAGGTGTCGAGCAATACTATTTTATTATGTCACATTGGTGGCGATTGTATGTCACCTTAACTCAGGTGTCGAGCAATACTATTTTATTATGTCACGTTGGTGGCGATTGTATGTCACCTGAACTCAGGTGTCGAGCAATACTATTTTATTATGTCACGCTGGTGGCGATTGTATGTCACCTTAACTCAGGTGTCGAGCAATACTATTTTATTATGTCATGTTGGTGGCGATTGTATGTCACCTGAACTCAGGTGTCGAGCAATACTATTTTATTATGTCACGCTGGTGGCGATTGTATGTCACCTTAACTCAGGTGTCGAGCAATACTATTTTATTATGTCACGCTGGTGGCGATTGTATGTCACCTTAACTCAGGTGTCGAGCAATACTATTTTATTATGTCACGTTGGTGGCGATTGTATGTCACCTTAAATCAGGTGTCGAGCAATACTATTTTATTATGTCACGTTGGTGGCGATTGTATGTCACCTTAACTCAGGTGTCGAGCAATACTATTTTATTATGTCACGCTGGTGGCGATTGTATGTCACCTTAACTCAGGTGTCGAGCAATACTAATTTATTATGTCACATTGGTGGCGATTGTATGTCACCTTAACTCAGGTGTCGAGCAATACTATTTTATTATGTCACGTTGGTGGCGATTGTATGTCACCTGAACTCAGGCGTCGAGAAATACTATTTTATTATGTCACGTTGGTGGCGATTGTATGTCCCCTTACTTAGGTGTCGAGCAATACTATGTTATTATGTCACATTGGTGGCGATTGTATGTCACCTTAACTATGGTGTTGAGCAATAGCATGTCACAATGGTGGCGATAGTACGTCACATTGGTGGCGATGGTACGTCGCATTGGTGGCGATGGTACGTCACATTGGTGGCGATGGTACGTCACATTGGTGGCGATGGTACGTCACATTGGTGGCGATGGTACGTCACATTGGTGGCGATGGTACGTCACATTGGTGGCGATGGTACGTCACATTGGTGGCGATGGTACGTCACATTGGTGGCGATGATACGTCACATTGGTGGCGATGGTACGTCAAGTTGATGGCGAGTATATATGTTTTATGCTTCTAGACCTTTTATGGCAAGGTGTGAGAGAGTCGTGGGGACACGACAACCAGTCAGGATGGACGAGTGTAACATTCAGATGGCTAGCAATGGCACGCAACAACAGTCAAGAAGAAGAAGACTTTTCGAGTAAAGGGACGCTTGCTTATCTATGGGCACTTCCGCCTTGCTGGAGAGGGAAGAAAAGCTGAAAATTATAACCGTTTTGAAATGTACTGAAAATAAACAGTTCAACCAAGTAATACGGACTATTAATTGACTTTTACCCCGCACACTACTTATTTTGTGTTACATAAGCTTAATAATGTCTAATTAAGTTCTTCCTACGTCACATGTGCTGATATACAATTTATAATATTATGTGTTAGTGTTATTTATAAAATCATACTAAAATATTTAGTAATAATAAACATACATAAAATATTATACTGCATTGTTTTTTGTTATAATAAGTAAAGTTATATACCTACACTAATTATCACATAACTTTAATTCTAATTAGGTTCACTTATTTATATGATTACAGAATATCCAGCCTGAAATACTATACACCGTAATGGGATTCCAAGTAGAGCTGAACGAAACTGTGACATATTTGGAATTACCAAATCTTTCTGAATCAATGCTTTTCCGTGCTGAAATACAGAACAGTTTTGTTCCAGAAATTCAACAAAATGTGGAAGTTACCAGATTATCGGAAATCTCTAATAGTAACGATCCCCCACGAAAAAACACAGACGAATTTGAACCGACTGCAGAATCTACTGCCGTTGAAACATCAATTATTAATGAATGACACAAAGAAGGTTTTGAAGATATCCACTTTTATGGAGAAGAATCATGTCTCTTAAAAACCCAAAGGAATGCTCTTAAGCAAACGCGAGCTCTTCTAAAAAAACTGAACAAAAAATGGCACTCAAAAGCCTCAGAAATAAAATGCAAAAAAATCATTTAGACTTTTTGTCAGATGATGAAGATGCCTTAAATTTTCAGTGGGATTCCACGTCATGGAGTGGTTCATCAAGCTCCGACTCCGTAGTTGGGAATATTGAAGAAGGATCGACTAAAAAGAGACTTTCAGAAAAAAAGAAAACCGATGTAGATGGAAAGGTTGGCGAAAATGCGAAAAAAAGAAAACGCATCAATAAAAAAAGGAAAAGTCCATTTTAATTCAAAGTGGTAAAAAATATGAGGGAAAAGATGGTTCTGAAGTACCAGAAAAAAAAAGAAAAATAATACCTGCAAAGACAAACCCTGTGGTAAAGGTTGTAGTGATTACAGGCGAGAAAAGACAAAGCATATTCAATTTTTTTGGTGCTTGGACTCAACCAAGAGGCGTGATTGGCTCATTGCGAAGGCGCAAAAACAAGAAGTCAAAAGAAAAACAGTCAACGGCTAAGCCGACGTAACCGTACGTACTTTTATTTTATAAACGAAGGGGAAGGGCGACGACAAGTTTGCCCGAAATTCTTACTGAATACTTTAGATATTAGCCAACAATTCTTACACTATACCCTTTCCTATGCTGACTTTGGAGTTTCAAAGTTGGATATGAGAGGCAAGACAATTGCAGCTAATAAAACAAAAGCCGACCTATTACAGTCCGCAAGAGATTACATAAAAACTTACCGGCAGTGCCATCTCATTATTGTAGAAGAGATTCTACAAAAGTATACTTAGGGTAAGAATTAAAAAATGTAAGTAATCTCTACAGGTTGTACAAAGAAGACAAGACATCCAAAGGAAAAGATATTGTTGGGGAAAAAATATTCAAAACATTATTTTCTAAAGAATTTAATATTGGTTTTCACATCCCTAAAAAGGACAAGAAGTGCTTAAAATGCATCATATTTGAGAATAACACCAACACAGATGAGGAATTAAAAAGACACCACTTGAAGGAAAAAGAAGACTGTCTCAACAGATTTAAATATCACCAAAAAATCTACGAAAAGAATAAAAATATACTTTGTACGTCTTTTGATTTACAGTTTTGAATACTCCTCACGACGAGTCTATGCTTCTGTATTATTCGCAGAAATATACCGTATTTAACCTTACTTTTTATGAGAGTGGAACACGAGATGGCTTTTGTTTTACATGGGGAGAAGATGAGGGCAAACGAAGTAGCAACAATACTTACAAACTTGTTTTGTACAGCGATTCTTGCCCGGGACAAAACAAAAATAAAACATTTTGTTATTAGTTTTTGGGGTATTATGCCGTGTTGCGCTCTTTAGCCAACGTTTTGGACAGCGTTGCAGTTGGTGACAGTTTTTGAACTCGCACGAAAGAACCCGAAGCCCTATTCGGTGGAAGCGGTATCCTACTCAGATTTTATTAGCTGGGACAAGATAAGTGATAGGTGATAGGTATTTCAAAAGTATTGCTGGAAAAATTAACAAAATAAGAATTACCACATTTAAAAAGCATGAAAACAAAATTTTCGTAAAATATTCCATGGCCGGCAACGCTCCAGTGGAAGAATTTGAAATTTTACAAAAAAACAAAACATTTAAACTGGAGCTAATTTACGCAGATATGTTACCGATATCCTCAAACAAATATTCAGATTTAATTAAATGGTGCACAAATGACACCATTCCATCTCGTTTTCACAATGAATATTATAAACAATTCAAAATTAATAACTTTAAAGATATGCTTTTGGAATCAGACATTGAAGACCCAGATCATGATAATTAACAGTCGATCAAAGTGTCTTTATTTATTTTGGTGTTCTTTGAAATTAATAGCTGAACCTTTCTAGCTTGTTTTAATTTAAAATTGTAGGCCTGCAGAGTGTAGGCCATTCATTTTTATTTTTTCATATTTAATGGCTTTCACCCTTCAAGGGTTGAATATTATACTATATCGTTATTTGCTCATCGTAGCGTATTGTTTTTTTTTTTTTTTTTAAATAAGGCTTCTTACTCGTAATTTCAAATTTATATTAATTGAAAAGTATAATTTGTAGGCCATTAATCCCTTTTTTCCATTTTTTCTGGCTTTACCCTTCAAGGGTTAAATATTATTTAATATAGGTATCGTTATTTGCTCATCGTAGCGTATTATAACGTGATACTATATTCTTTATTTCAAATTAATATTATTGAAAAGTTAAAATTGTAGAAAGCAACTTTAATGAAATATAATAAAATCCGTGTTTTTTTACTATTTTTTTCTTTTTTTTAACCAATAAAATACCCCAATGACCATTGTTTAAATATGTATTCGTCATGTCCGTAAGTCTTTGTGTCGGTCAAGATATCACTTACGGTGGATCATTAGCCATTATTGCTTGGAATATGTATTACTTTTCTAATGATAAACTTTTATTCCTCACTACATTATTGGTACATTTGTCCGTAAGGTATTTTTCCTCTCGTATTAATGTGTAGTACAAAGAGTTTAGTTATTTATCCTCGTGTGAAAATAACATAAACATGCACATTAGTCATTTTTCCTGCCTAAATTTTTAGGCACTTTTGACTAAAGCGCCATTATCTTCGGAATTATTAATATTATTAAAAATATATGTATTACAATTGATTAGGTTTTATAAATGCATTTATAATTTTCAAGCGGCAACAAAATCAGATAATCGTTTTCAGAGTTATGATTTTTTAAAACTTTCAAACAGCTCTCCTGAACATTTAGCATAATGGCGCTTTAGCCATTTATCCTTTCCAGCGTCGATATATATATATATATTTTAATGCCGGCAACCCGGGCGTTTATTGTAATAATAATATCTTATACAAACAAGTTAGTAGCCCACCCCACTAGACTAAGTCTATTCCGAGGCGGGTACACACATATATATATATATTTGCGGTAAGCATGCTTTGAGCCAAATTATACACACTTTTTTTTGCACCATTTTGTTTAAATCACCCTTAAAAACTACCTCCGCACAGCTATATACGAATATGATGTGCCGTTTTAAATATTTCTTTTTTTTAATTATCATTTATTTATTTTTTTAGTTAAGGATTTCAGCATATTTTTTTTAATTGTGTTTTGAAATTTTTGAAACTTTCTTTGAGGGCTCTTATATTTTCTGGTAATTTATTAAAGAAATTTGTTCCCAAGTATTTGTAGTTTTGTTGACCCAAAGTTTTTTTGACAAGTGGGAATTGGTAACATGTATTTTTGCCTGAGATTTACGGTGTTTTTGAATGGTGTGGTTTTGTTTAGGATATCCTCTTTGTAAACTTGTAGGGTTGAGTGATACAGGAAGAGAGTATTTAATTTTCTGACTTTAAATTCTTTGAATATGCTATTTATTACACAAACGCTTTGTAGATTTTTAATAATATTAATATTGCAGAAAGAACTCTAGCAAATTCGTACAACTAGAATTGTGTCTGGTTTGAACTTTGTGGCAATTCAAACTAAATCTTCTTTTGGTCAAAGAAATTACTTTAATCAGGCTCCACTCATATTTAATAGCCTTTCACAACATTCTAAGTCATCTAATTCCTTGAACACTTTTAAAAAGATTGTTTAAATATTTGTGGTAGCCGAGGATTGCCGATAATTTTACATTTTTTTCTACTTTGTCGTTTCTATTAGTAGATAAATTATTTATTATTAATATACCATTACCATGTTAATTTACACATTCATTTTAATTTTTTATGTACTCTCTTTATAATATATGTGTGTTACTTATAATAAATTATGAAATTATTATCCCCGATACAGGCGAACTCTAGTGGGGTTAACACTCTCCGCATACTGTAAACATTTCTTCTTCACATCCAGGTGAATTTCTATATTCGTATAAGGCATTTCACCTGAGCCTTCTTCCTGCGTCCATGGTTCAGTCTTAATAGAAACACTCTCTGGGTTGGGAAGATCCGTGGCACTGCTGTGATGGCGTCCAGTTATGTGATGGTAATTAGTTTCAGCTGAAAACAAATAATAAAAACGCCTGTAACTAAACCTCTCTATTCCATATTCACTTGAAAATAAAACTACGGATAAACTGTACGGATTTTGTAAAGCATTTTATAAAGTATACAAAAAATCAGTAATTCAACTAAACAAATAAAATTAATAATACTTCTTTCACCTGACTACGAAACGAATGCAGTCCTGTCAGTGAAAATAATGATCTTGCCACTTTTATTTTATTCCAAAATAAATTTTCTTTCCCACTAAAACACAATGACAAGTAAAGGCTTATAAATGCTTTGTTGCACTATATTTAATTCCAGTTTTTTAAGGAAAATATCAACTATATACATCTGTAGTGTTATTTATTTTGAAGTCAAGTTCAATACAATTATTTAATTTGGTCCCCCCCCCCCTTTAAAATCATTTTCGATTTATAAAACCATTGAAATGCATTATTTACCAATTCTGGTAATTGACTTTACGACCAACTATTATCTAACAACAACTTTTTTTAATTTTAAAGTGCATTTTAAGTGTATCCCTTTTTAAAAATATATTTAACACAATATATTGTAACCAGCAGAATAGAGTGTCGAATAGGATCGACATGTAGATATGAGTATGTTGTTACAGCCAAACAAAAACCTGCAGTTTTAATACTATTCGCACTTGTATTATGCGTCTGTATGACAGTTATGTACCAAAAAGAGTAACGAAATAGGTACCTGAATTGTTACCGGAAATGGATTCCGGACGTCCTTTTTTGATCGAAGGATATTCTATATCGATTTCCGTAAATGTCACAGCAACACCCTCAGGGGCGTAAAACTTGGCTTTAACCTTGAAACTGACAGGAGTGAACCAAATTCTTATAGATAAAGCTGAATTTTATTATAGATAGGTCTAACTTTAAACGTCAAATTGCGTCATGCGATTATCAAACGAATTTGAATTTGTGTTGTTGACATCACCATGGGCATATTTCATTTAAAAATCGTTTACAGGAATTCCAGAGGTGGAAAAATGTTTCAAATGTGTCCGCAATTGATCCAGAAATCAGGTAATTACATGAGACATTAACATTCAGCTTAATTTATCTGTAAATCTATTTGAGGTTAAATGACATATTGATAAAATATTCTTTCAATTTTACTTTAATAAGTATAATTGTAATACGTACGCCTCGTACGTCATACATATGTCTGTTAGGTAATTATCGGTTCGGACTGGCCACGCTTATTACGAATAATTTTTAGAAAAAAACTTTAGATTCGCCTTAATTACTATAAAAGGAAACTTTTTGGCTTTGGGGCGGCGGAAAATAATGCATTTTAATTTTCAATTGCATAAAACCAAAATTCACTTCGCGAACCGACGCAGCGAAAATCCGCGGCCGTAGCTGTCACTTGCTGTCACTGTTATGGACTGTAGCTGACTTCGTGGGATACCTACATGAAATACCGCGAATCACAAACCATGTTACACAAACCTAGCGTAGCCGCTAAGCCACTTGAAAACTGGGATGTTTTTCTTGCCTTGACGCGAGTAGGCGTTATAAAGGGGCACTTTCTTTTGTATCACAAACCATGTTACACAAACAAGCCCGCTAGACAAATTTCATAATTACGCGCCTTATCCCACGAAGTCGGCTACAGTCGTATTAGCTCTTGTTAATTTATCAAGGATACCAACATCACAGTGACATGTACGGCCGCGGATTTTCGCTGTGTCAGTCGCGAAGCGAATTTTGGTTTTATGCAATTGAAAATTAAAATGCATTATTTTCCGCCGCCCCAAAGCCAAAAAGTTTCCTTTTATAGTAATTAAGGCGAATCTAAAGTTTTTTTCTAAAAATTATTCGTAATAAGCGTGGCCAGTCCGAACCGATATTTACCGTCTGTTAATGTTATATTATCGTTAACACAAGCTTATGGGTCCGAGTGGTTAATGTTTCACAAATATTGTTTCAGAAAATGTTCCAGACTTTGAATGATTTTGGAGCTTTACGTTAGGAACACCTTATAACATTGTTTGGCAGACCATAACACCGTTAATGGCAGGTAAAATTAATAATGCTACTAATTTATATGTTCATATGAACAGAAGTGAGAATACTTTTCCCTTGTGATAAACAAAGTATGTCATCACAAGGGAAAAATACTGTATATTCTGTTCACAAACTTTGTTTAATGTGATATATTTTTTTCAGAACACATGATGCGGTTTTTACCGTGAGATGGCTGAAATGGGTCCCCGATGGAGGTATAGGTACTCTGTTTAATTTCGGTTGAAAGGAAATTTAGAATATGTAGATTTTTTATTTCATTCTACAAGAACTGTACGGTGACTGCTGGAAAGGAAAAATGGATAAAACGCTATATAGATGTGACATTGAAGATGAACGTATATAAACAAACAATACAGCTATTGTTTAGGTTGATCTTTAATGTCACAGCTGTATGACGCTTTAGCCATGTTTCCTTTCCATTCCTTTGTCGATATTCTTTTTCAAACCATTTTTCAATTCATCGAATTCACCGAACCAGTGTTTTTATGTGCTTTTATCGATTTTCTTTCTGAAAATAAAAAGAATTTAAACATGTACCCCCGAGTTATCATTTTTCAAGCAGAAAAATGTAAATTCGTCGTAGAAAACCAATCATTATTTGAAAATGTTTTCCTTTTATAAGGAGTTCATATTTCAAGTATTTTAGGTTTTTTACAAACGCTTGAATTTTTGATTTCCTCAGGATAACAGGTTTCCATCTGACAAAGCTCCTTGCTGAGGAAATGAGCTCTAAAAATTATGTAAAGCTCATTCCCTCAGGCTTTGTCAGATGGAAGGTTGTTTTCTTGGGGAAACCAAAATATTTTTCTGCTTTCAAGCATTTTTATTTTTAAATAATTTATTTGGCTAATGAATTAATAAAGTAGGTCCAATGCGATTATATTGTCTATGGTGGCAAATGGCCTTGAACTTCCTCTATGTTATTAAGACAATAGTCTTTGGTGGACCATTTTATTTTTGGTTAAGTTGGTGACAGTGATGACAAAATTTCTAGTATGGAGAAGGCCCGAAGATATCGATCTAGGGATTGGTTTATTTATGAACACCCTCTTCAGCACTTGTGCCTGGTTCTAATTTGATGGCGGTGGAATTCATGCTTTTAAGTAAGGAGCTGGTAGTTCTTTTTTACTTAAACTTTATAACGAGGTTAAAGGATTTGGAAGATTAAAAGAAGGACTGATTGCTCTCGTTCAATGTGCACAAATCTACTAAACGAGTAAAGCCAAAATAAATAAGCAGCAAGAAAAGTGACGGCAAGCACATAAGTAAATCAGTTTTTCTATGGAACAAGTGTCAACGCTATTTGACCATATACAAACCTATATTTGACGACTTTTTATTCGATATGCGCTACTCTGTCGTCACACATACCATAGACACGGGGATAGAGGAAACAAAATAAAAGGCTCGACCATAGACAATATAATTATCTTTCAGTACCTACCCAATTTATTAGCCTAAAATATTATTTTAAAAATAAAATTTAATGTCAAAATGTTCCCCAGGGAACAGAGCTGGATCTGACAGATCGCTGCCTTGAGAAAATGAGCTTACTTTTCTTTACTGCTCATTTTCTCCGGACAGAGCTTTGTCAGATTAAAACCCGTTGCCCTACGAAGAAACCAACTGTCGTAAAAATAACCTAAAATTACTTGAAATTTCAATCCCTTCAAAAGGGGAAGAACAATTTCAAATAAGATTTAGCTTTCCTACGATAGTATCGACTTTGACATTTCTCTGGTTTCAACAGAAAAATGAAAAACTCAATTAAACGTTTTAGTATTTTATTAAAAACAGGAAATACAAGAAAAACTAACTAAACATCACGCCGTTTCCCCGCAGGGGTAGGCCGATAGGACGGACCGTCAAACAACTTGGTCTTGGCACACACTCTTTGCCTCATTCACACTCACACATCGACTCATACATACTCTTGATGTGGCCCGATGCAAGTATCGGATTCCCTTGATCGTGTCAGGTTTTCCTCTGGCGTCCCTGACTTCATCTACCACTCACATCTGCGTCATATATTCTACTTACACTCCACGCTTCGTTCATTCGCTCTACATGCCCAAACCATCTGAGGGTCCCTTTCAATCTTACTCATTATGATCAGCTTTGCATTGCATTGCTTGATCATAAATAATAATATTTGGATGATTTGTATAGCGCCATTTTTTTGTAAAAAAATACCTCAAAGGTGCTCTGCACAAACTTATATTTCTGCAATCTAATTCCAACTACAAAGTAGACAATCCATTATAACAACTTATGGATAAAACTTGCATCCACCGGTTCATCGATCATTGATATGAAACTACCTATACGTACAACGATTTGACCGATGAACGCTTTGCTGCATATAAAATGTACATATTATATTATTTATACGCTGTACAGGCAGAAAATATACAATATCATACGTAGTTTTACCACACATCCTCAGGGGTGTCATTTCTACAGCATTCAGTCCACTTTCCTCTGCCAGTTCCATGCCTCACTGCCATACATCAGGGTAGGTACCAGCTTTCCGTTGTGAACTGCTAGTTTCACTTCTTTAGACAGTTTTTTGTTAGCGCCAACAGCATTCAGTCCTCCAATTATAGAATTACCTACATTTACCCTTCTTTCAATATCTCATCAGCCTTCCCGTCTCTCATACACATACTTCCCACGATATACTAACTCATCCACCTGCTCCAAGTTCACAACTATATTGCACAATGTGTTGTCAGCTGTAATGATAGGATTTGGTGTTTCGAGCTGAAAATATTAAAGAAAACATCTCATGAGATACATCAAGCCGACCGACAGATAAAAACAAAACAAGATAAATGCAGAAATGTTTGTACCTTTTTGTTTGCAGGTTATAATGGCTTTAACGAGCATAATCATATCGCGAAATGAGACGTTTTGCGATACTAGTAGCCACAAACATATGCACGAGTTCTCAAAATTGGATAATAAACGTATTCAATTCTATTTCACTTGTTTAGGAAGCAAATTTTGAATTCCCGTCGCATGTAAATAAACCGTTGAGAGCAATCGAGCAACCATTTTGATATATTATTTCACCCAGCTGTCAAAAGCTTAAATTCAAAGTTTTTCCATTGGCATCACTGGATAGACTGTGCAACTCTGTCGTCACAGACTATACATATTATCTATCTTTTGTGTTGGTTGAAAATTTTGATCGGAGTTATACCCCCCTGGGCAAGCACGTCGGGATTTATCCATAGATATTGCATAATGAAGAAAAAATAGTTTTTATGATGAAATCTAAGTGTTGCCATTTTAAATCATCCACCGGCGAACAACTTCTCGCTATGTAAGAACCGTCAAGAGTCAATAGACGATGACTTTAACGATTACCTTCTTCAATTGTCCATTGTCTATGTATGTCATTGTCATGTCATTGTGAAACAATATCCATTGCAGGGGTATAACTCCGTCCCAAATTTTCAACCGAGATAACTGTGTGACGTCATACCGCCCACCAACAGGAAGCTTTGATATTATTATTATTTCTTAAATAAAACTTTTGACAGCTTTCAGTTGGCGGTGAAATCAAGCAAAATGACGATCTCAACTCTCGACGTTGTATGTACGCACGCGACGCAAATCGCTTAAACAAATAAATATCGAGTTGATTACGCAATTTCGGGAATTGGTGCATGTATATGTGGCTTATGCTATAGCGAAATTAATTTCGGGATGAAATACATGATCCTCGTGGAAATAGAATTCATCGTTTCCTAAAGGTAAGCTTCTTTCGTATTGTTATTTTCTAGTTAATAATTACAATCATTTCAGTTTCAAATTTACATTCATTTGCAGTCCTGGTTTTCACGCATTTGTATCATTTATATTATACACTACCAGCTACGATTAGAAAAACTGAATCAATGACCAAATTCAAACAAGATATGTAAATGGAATGGATTATAAGTACTGGACGTCACATTACTCCAAACTTCTGTAAAGTAAATTATATATAGACAGAACTATCACTTTACATACGTCCCTACCCATATAAAACAAATTAGAATAATAGAATCCTTTGTAATCTAGCTTCATAAATAGATTTGACAGGACTTACTACTTTACTTAATCTCTTCGGATATTTATGAGATATTAACTCTCTTAATGGGATTTACCCACACTTTTAATCATCTTTCTGTTTTAATTGTATTCAAATGAATATGTATTTAACCTTAAATATTCTTTTAACTATGCTATTCATTTATGTACCTCTACGTTTTTTTCGTATGTAAGTTTCTGGTGTGTAATACCATATTGCACTTTCTTCTACTTGTTATGCGAATGTTTTGAACAATCTTGATCGGTTTTCCCTTCGAACAGATGCGACATATTCATAAGTTCCTTGCATTAAAGTAACAAAAATTCTGCATCTCGTTTAATACTTAGTTTTCAGAGTATTCCACTGTTTGTTGAACGCTCTCACAGCGGTACCATGGACCTTCCTAACCCGGAGAGTGTCACCGTCAAGATGGAGCCAGGGACTGGGGAAGAAGGCGGAGGTGAAATGCCGGATACAGAAGTTGAGGTAGACCTGCCCCACACGAAGAAGGAATGTTTGGAATATTCTAAGAGATTTTATCAGACGGCTGGTAAGAAAAATTGTATATTTTTGGTATAATAAGGTTACACCATTATACCAAAAATGGCAAATAAATTAATAAATAAATTTTCAAAAAAGGTTTTGTATTATATAACACCCATTTCAAATCATATAAGCATGCAGTAAAATAAATCGATACATTATCTAGGAAACTCGTGTTTCAGAATTTTAATTTTAGTTTAAATAAAATCATTAAAAAATATACACGTACATGTGTTTCTTGACGAAAATTGGTTCTTTTGTGTATTTATTTGCGTACTTACAAAGTAATTTATTTCAGATTTTTTTTACATTCTTATTTATCTTAGACATTATTGAAATATGATAATGCTTACGATAAAAAAATAATTTCAAAAAGCACATAATTTGAATAGTTTTATCATTTCACCTTTCAGTATTTTTGGATGTAGGTATAAATTAAAGCAATTTTGGAATGAAATAAAATCGATATTGAGTTATAATTTTAAAAAGCTGGTACGGCGAATAAATAATCTTTCTAATTGGAACCGCTCTGTACGATCGTAAGAACAACTTTCGACGAAATATGGATTTTCGTCCGCTGGCTGGTTAAACGCTCTTAAATATGAAAAATAATTTTTGACTATTTTTTTTTCCATAAGTTAAAATTTAAGATAAAAATTCTTGTTTAAAAACCTTTTTCGTATTATTTAATACACAATATGTTTTCAAAATAGTGTTAAAATTTAGATTTTTTTTGTGTTTTCAGTTTCAATTTGGTTTTATTAACTTTATAAAGCTGGCACAATTATTTTGTTAAATCATAAACCTCGCGTGAACTAAAATCGGTAAATTACACGTATTTAAATATTCCTCTTATAATATCGATAGTGGACATTCGAAATGCTGTGAGGAAAAAATATCCAAAAATGGGTTAAATATATACTTTTTCTACGTTTTTTTCTCTATTTCAATCTGCGTCTTCGAAATGTTTGATATTTAAATTGTATTATTTAGAAATGTCGATGTTTAGTTCAAATGCCAACACTTTAAAGATAATGTCTTTTTTATAAAATAAGAAATATTTAACACATTAAACATACTTCAAAAGCATTCCGAACATGGGAACTTGCAGGTGAAAATATTTTAAACACTGTATGAGTCTCTTAACGTGCACATTTTGCACTGCTGTTGTGTGTATATGTATATTATATAAGTTTTTGTTTTTTTTTTACTACATAATATTTTAGTTAACAAAAGTAAAACAATATAAGCATCCACTTTTTTGTTTTCAGGTGAAATTAGCACAACGGAGAATACCAATCTAAAGGGAGTCATCAAAAAAACAGAAACAGAGACAAAAGAAAAAGAAAGAAGTGAGATTTCGTATATAGAAATTGATATCGAACTCCCAAATATTAAAACTGAATTCTCGGAGCAAATTCACCAAATGGAGGGTAAAACCATATTTTTTTTTATTTTCTTATAATATATTCCGTACTCTTTTTTAATATATTTCGTGCTCTTTAATAAAAAAATCAAGTTAATGTCAGTAATTTTTTTGAACAAATCTGTCAAATACGCGATGTCTGCTTTCAATTTGATCAGGTTTTCTTTTAAATCTGGATCATTACTTTCCAGAAACTCTAAAACTCATTCAACAGGTGATTAAATCTTTTAAACTTATTATCTTCCGACAACCAGCGTACTTCAGTATGTAGGAGCAATCGTTGTTGTTACCTGCTTAAAGCACAAGTTGAATTTTTTCACTACCAGGTGTTGTCAGTGGATGACACTGTGAATTGCATTTACTCCTGGTATAATTCTTTTGAGATAGCTTATAAACCCACCATATCGCCCGAACGTATCAGGTCCTCCATCTGCTGCCACCAAAATAATTATTTTAAACGATATCGATTTTTCATTTAAAAATTCACTCAGTACATTCAATATTGATTCGCCTTTAGTGTTCGTCTCCAAGTTGGCGAACAGTAGCTCTTCATGGATTTCTTCATCCATAACAAGTCAAACATGTGCCAATAATAATACTTCATTACCAGGTAAAGTTGAATAGAAAAATGAGTAATTTGTAGATAATTATACAAGAAGCTTTGGAGAAGAAAAATTTGGATTTTTATTGCCCCTTTAATTTTTTGAGTAGTGTATTATCTGCTTTCATTGATAGGTAAAGCCAAGTCAACATTTTTGTACTTTAATATCGAAACTGGATAAATTTTCGTAGACCCCACTTACAACTTGTGAATCCCCATTTTTTATCACGCCAACGTATACCCCCATCGAGTCTCCTTGGACCACTGGGGGTCCACCTGGATCACTTTGGAAATCACTGGTATAAGCTGTTTGTTTCTTACTCTTACAATAGTATTGTTTTGTTTTTCCAGGTAGCATTTATGTGGAGAATGCACCCATTAAGGCAGAACTAGAACCCCGAGAAGATGGAGGAGGAAACCTTTATACAGAAATAGACATAGACCTGACACACGTTAAAAAGGAATGCTCTGAAAGTATTACCGAAACCGCTGCAGGTAAAATCTGTTATTAATTGTATGAATTTGTTTTAATAATTTTCTATTTTCATTATAGATACCTACCTTTACCACCATTTCTTTCAGATATGTTAACAGACCTGAAGACACATCATGGAAAAAAACCTCACTCGTGTTCCCAATGCAACTACTCCAGCTCAGTCAAATCAAATTTAACAAAGCACTTACGTACCCACACTGGTGAAAACCCCTTTTCATGTCCCCACTGTAACTACTCCTGCTCAAACAAATCAAGTTTAACAAAGCACTTACGTACCCATACTGGAGTAAAACCTTACTTATGTCCCCGTTGTAACTACTCCTGCTCAAATACGTCAGATTTAACATTGCACTTACGAACCCATACTGGAGAAAAACCTTTTACTTGTTCCTACTGTAGCTATTCGTGTTCTCAAAAGGCAAATTTAAAAAATCACTTACTTTCCCATACTGGAGAAAAACCTCATTCGTGTTCACATTGTAACTACTCCTGCTCAAGAAAATCATCTTTATCGGTGCATTTACGCACCCATACTGGAGAAAAACCTTATTCATGTTCCCATTGTAATTACTCCTGCTCAGAAAAATCACGTTTTACAAGGCACTTACGCATTCATGTTCCTACAGCAGGTATTCATTTTCTCGAAGGGAACATTTAAAAAATCACATTCTCTCATGTATGAGAACAGTCTAACTGTTGTTCCCATTTTAACTACTCCTCTTCAGACAAATCACGTTTAGTAAATTAATTTATCACACATGCTGGAGAAAAACCTCACTCGTATTCCCAATATAACTATTCCTGCTCACGAAATTTAGCTCTGACAAGGATACAGGATAAAAATCTATCCATACAGGATATAAACCTTTTTCATGTTCCTTCTGCAATTATTTATATTTTCTAAAGGAAAATTTAAAAAAATAGCATTTTCACCTCCGACTTGGAATTCACGCTCCGCACCGAAGGAGTATAGTCGTGTAAGTTAGTGACTAATAATACAAGAAATATAGTTCAAATCAATGACATGCCCACATGCCCGCCCACCTGGGCCATCCATCCCATCCAATATGGTAATCGAAATATTATTAAAAACATTAAAAAATTATTAAATAAGAACATTTCAGTAAAGGACGCAATAAATTAATTAACATTAGATTAAAAAACAATATCACTGGAAGAATAAAATTCAAAATGAACTACTTAGTGCACAAAATCGTATTATAGAATTACAAAAAACTAATATTATAAATAATCATCACTACACACATGAACTCGAAGACATTTATAATAACAGAAAGTCATACGCAAATGTATTAAGTGACAGTGTATTGAATATAGGTTCATACAACGCAGAACAGAAATACGCCATCCGTATTATTACCTCAAAAAACTTTGATCGCCAAGGTCATAAAAATAAAAGTAAAAAAAAAATATTAATTTTATGAAAGTCGGAAAAAATTAAGTAAAAATGATCAGAGAACAAAAATGAATATAAAAAAAAGATGCAGAAAAATTAACACATGAAATAAATAAGGTAATTGGGTAAAATATTGGCCGAAGAAATAAAAAAAGGAACTGTTCTTAATGTTGAAAAGGCCTCAATGCCAAGAATTGAAAACGAAATTAAAGACGAAATTGTACACCAAATAAAGGAACAACTCTAGAAGATTAAAACAGCATTAAACTTATCAAGTAATTCAAATATGAAGGAAAAGAAAACGACACCATAATTATTGATACTACTTGTAAATTAAGAAACACACTTATAGATTTAAAAAAAAGGGATAGAGATAATCAAATTCCAAAAAGTGTACGTCGAAGATTGTAACCCGCTTGCACAATGCCACCACCGCCTTAAGTTCGGACACACAGCTCAAAGGTGCCTCGCCAAAACAGGGCCCCGCCATTTGCCCTCATTGCACTAAGAAGCACATACTTTCCAAATGTGAATACAAAGAACAAATTACAATCTGCAACCATTGCTGTGTCCAAAGAAAAGGTTTGATATGAAGTATTCCACCGAACGTAGAGTCGATAGCACTAAATGTCTTTACCAGCTAAAAATGCTTCAAATTGATAGAGTGCGCATCGCAATGAATACACATTGTAATTTTCATTTCCTCAAACTCCAACCAAAAAATTAACGATTTTTTTTATTTAACGCATTACCATAACAAAAGTATACAGTGGAGACATTATATTTTCCACTATATACAATTTACATAATACTTTCAGCAGGCCGCACCAGAAGTGCTCGCGGGCCGCACCAAAAACTGCAGGCTTCCCTCCCCTGGTCTTCGTGTGAATTTTGATAGTCGAAAGTTAATTTTGTGCGGCTGGAATGAAATGGATCCTACCAAAGACAAAGCATTTGTAGCTCTTGCATTAGTTTTGAGTTAAAATAAAAATAAGAAACGAATTTGGTGTCAAGAATGGTACAATTTGAGATACTCACGAGCATTTTACACGATACAGCACCAAATGATTTTTTTATATATTTTTTTTATTTATTTATCTGTATAAAGTATGTATGCATTAGGTTTCGATGCCTGTTTCATTAGGATATACCTGTGTCAAGACAGGTGTAGAGGTACATAGTAACAGGTAAAGATAGTTATCTTATAAATGTAGATCCCTTCCTACATTTATAAGGTAACACTCTTTAAGTGATTTACCCTCACTTTCGATAAGTAATAAATCCTGTCAAATCTATGGCGTTAGATTATACACTTATACAGGATTATATTATTTTAATTTGTTTTATATGGGTAAGGACGTATGTAAAGTGATATTTGTCTATTTGTAATTTATTTAATAGATGTTTACAGTAGTGTGACGTCCAATAATTGTCAGTCTCAAAAATATAAATATGTACCTAAATTCCATTTCTTTATATCTTGTTTGAATTTGGTCATTGATTCATTTTGTCTAATCGTAGCTGGTAGTGTATTGTGTAGTTTGCAAGCTATGTAATTAAAGTGTCTTTGTCCAAAGGTGGTTCTTTGTTTCCTTTCATTGTTTTTGGCTCGGGTATTGTGTAACGTATGTGTTGCTTTGTATTGGGTTTTATTGTTTTTGTGTAAATTAACTATGATGGATCTTGCGTAGAGCTGTTAAACATCCATAAGGTTGAAAGTGTTGAAGATCGTATCAGTGCTAGTAGTAAGAGGAAGTTTAAGATTTTTTTTATTACTTTTTGTTTGTAAAACAAGCGTTTTCTCCGAATAGATGACCGAACTTACGAGGCATTGTTGGAGATGGTTGGACTTCTTATAAAAAAAGCAGATACTCTCATGAGACAAGCTATCCTGTAAATCAAAGATTATCATTGAGGTTTTTGGCCAATGGATTTGCAAGAACTAAAATATACGTGCGCTATTCATCCTTTGCACTATCGAATTAGTAAACAAATGCTTTAATTAATATTATTATATATCATCAATTAATAAAGTAAGAAAAATTATTTAATCCCCATTTCTTATATATTCACAAGACCTAAACAATATAACACATTTAAATCAGTCAATAGCAGTTGCATTTTTATTAAACAATTAAGTAAACAAAAAATGAAATACTAGTACTTCCAAAACTGAATAATAACATAATTAAATTATATTTACATTAATTTAAAATAAAAATCAAATAGATGTCTACAAATCGAACAAAACATAATTATTATCTATTTTATCTAATCGAACAGTATTAAACGCTAACGTCTGTCGTACACACTTAATTACTTTAACGTATGAACGGTTCGATATTTTGAAGTTTGTTAAAAAGCTACTTTTCGAATTCAAGAAGTCGTCATAATAGGGCGCCACTTCCCCCCCACCACAAGCCCCCCCCCCCCCCCCTCCCCTAGGTACAACGGATTTGTAGAATTTGAGTACCTCTCCGGGTATGGAAAGATTGACGGTAAGCAAATATTAGATACAAAAAAAAACGTACTACAATAACAAATTCAATAATTGCTTTAAAGACATTAAAAAAAACGTGGAACGAAATAAACAAAATATTGGAGAGAAAAAAAAATCCAGCTGTGACGCAGTTATATCGAAATATTTCTTGAAGACCACACCTACTGATGTAGCTGCTGAAAATTTTGCTAATTTATTTATTTATTTTATTTGATGCAATATATTTACATTTTATACACAATTCAATGATGTTGGCCTCACTGGGTGGTTTACCCGTGCTGAGCCCTCCATTTCATATACAAAATTATACACAATACATACATATAAATATACATATACATATATATAATATTGGTGAAAAATCAGAAAAAAGTAAATAAAAAACATACGATTAAGATAAATTTAACTTAAAAAGTAGAGATTTAAAATTAACGTAAATTTAAAAATAAATTATATTATATAAGGTTAAAAACGATATTTTTAATAAGTGTTGTGTGTTTGTGTTTTATGTTGGTTTTGTGTGTTACTTGTATGTTTTTTTTTTTTAAGCTATGATATTTTGGTAGTATTGTCTATTTTGGTCTTTAATCCATTTTGTAATTTTGTGTCGGAATTTACTTTTGTTTTCCTCAATTTTATTTTCAAGTGTTAGACTGTTGGATGCTTTTATAGCGTGATATTGGTAGTGTCTTTGTCCAAAGCTTGTATTTACCGTCCGAGTTCTTAAGTTTTCTTTGTATGCTTGTCTAACTGGTCTGTGATATTTTGTGTTTGTTGAAGGTTGTTTTTTTGGTCAAAAATGTAATTTAGTAGCGATTAAACGTATAATTGTCGTATGTCTAGTACGTCACAACGGTTGAATATTTGGTCTGTATCAGTAAGTCTATGTTTTTTAAGTTTTACCTTTAAGATCGTTTTCTGCGCAATTTCCAGGTGTTCGATAGCTGAGTTTGTTGCTCCTCCCCAAGCAATTATTCCATATTCTATTATAGACTGACATAGAGCAAAATATATTGTTTTCATTTGTTGTATTTTGTATATGTTTCTTATGTTTAGGAAAATATGTATCGTTTTGAAGAGTTTATTTGTGACTTGTTGGATGTGATGTGTCCATCTAAGGTTATGGTCAATTATGATTTCTAGATACTTTATTCGTTCTTTTTTTTCTAGAGGAGGGCAAACGCAGATGTTGGTGTTTAAACATTCGTGTATTTTTATGGTGTTTGTGTTATTTTTTGGCTGTCCTGTGCTATTTATACTGTACGTTGTGAATTTTGTTTTCGATATGTTTAGTGTAAGCGTGTTTGAGTCTAGCCATGATTTCACTCGCGTGTTGAATTTAATTTCTTTGATGAGGGAGTTTATTTATTTATTTAAGGAACATAAACAGTCTTAATAACATAATATGCATAAGAAGATAACAAAAAACAGACCAATTATTAATGTTCACAGATAGATTATGCCGATTCATTATATTTACCACTTTTTATTATTTTCAATGAATCTTTAACCTCTGGAACTTTTCCTGACTTGTGGAAAAAAGCGCATGTGGTACCAGTATTCAAATCGGGTGACCAATCTTTAATAAAAAATTATAGACCAATTAGTATAAACTCTTTTAATGAAAGATTACAAGTAGATGCTATTTATACCGATTTCCAAAAAGCTTTTGATAAAGTTAACCACTCCATCTTACTTAAAAAGCTTGATCAAATAGGAATACATGGAGACCTATTTCGCTGGGTGAAATCATATTTATGTAACAGAACGCAACTAGTATTTATTAATGGATACAAATCATCCCCTATAAATGTAACTTCTGGTGTACCTCAGGGGTCAAATCTGGGTTCTCTTCTTTTTCTAATATTCATAAATGACCTTGGTTCAAAATTAAACTGTGATAACGCTTTTTTCGCCGATGATCTTAAAATTTTTCGTAAAATTAAATCTGTTTCTGATCATCAACTGCTTCAAAATGACCTTGACACACTCAATAACTGGTGTACTGTCAATAATGTGCACTTAATTGTTGAAAAATGTTTCACTTTAAACTTCACTCGTAACAGAATTATAAAGGTTTTTTCCTATTTTATAAATAATACTATTCTTAAAAAAGTGTTTTCCATAAGAGATCTAGGAATCACTCTTGATTCTAAATTCATATTTGATGTACACATTAACGACATTAAGTGCAAATCATTTAAAATGATGGGATTTATTCATAGAATATGTAAACCTTTCAAAGATTCTCTATCAATTCTAACCCTTTACAATGCCTTAATTAGAAGTAAACTTGAATATGGAAGCACTATTTGGAATCCACATTACTGCAAGTATGAAAACATTGTAGAATCAGTTAAAAAAAATGCTAAGACTGTTATCTTTTAAATGTCAATTACATGAACATCTTAGATCGTACAACATGCGACTTCAATACTTCAAAATTAATACACTTAAAATCAGAAGGCAATTGACTGATCTAATATATTTACATAAAATAATTCACGGCCATCTTGATACTTCATTGTGTCTTAGCAACATTGATATAAATGTTCCCAATTCGCATTGCTTAAGACGCCATAATATGTTTCACCTGAATACATTTAAAAACAATATCGCCTATTTTAGCCCTCTGACCCAAATGTGTCGACTGTATATTAAGATAGAGTGTGCTGAAGTAGATATTTTTGTCGATAATTTATATGGATTCAAAAAAAATGCTCTCCGATTGCTGAAAAATATGTGATAAATTATTATGTGTATCATGTTTGTCTCTAATTATGTCTCTTATCTTGCCTCTCTTTAATTGTTATTTGAGTAAACTTTGATTTTTTTGTTAAATTCTATACGTAACTGTTTTTTTTGTCTAATTTTTATTTTATCTGTTCCAAAATTATTATTTTATTATTTGGCTAATTGATTGTATATAAATTTTTACTTTATCTTATTTGTATAATTAACTGAGTTTTTTTAACTGGGTTGTTCTCACATGTGTGTGAACAACCTGTAAAAACGCAGTATAAATAAATAAATAGGTATTTAGAAACATAAAAGAAACTGAATGTAAACTAGAATATTTAAGAAAAGAAAAAAAAAAACAGGACAAAGCAGCAATAAAAAAAAATATATAATACAGGTGTAGATTCAACAAGTGATAAACCTAACATAAAAACACAACAATAAAATAAATGCGATTATAACTGTAAAGAAAATAGGATGCAAAACAGGTATTTGGATAGGGACGGGTAAGGGGAGAACGGGGATAAGGGAAAGTTGCCACGCAGGTAATTAAAAAATATTAGGTAAAATTAATTTAATCATCATGAATATGTGTTATGTATTATTCGCACGTGGAATGTTATACAATGAAATTCTGTAGCGAAAGTAACTAGCAGTGAATATGTCAGCAAGTGTTTTGTAAACGTGCAAATTTAACGTTATACATAGTAGTTACATGTCCTTTGCATAAATTCATTTTGGTTGGAATTAGTGTTGCATCTATCAATGTAGAAAAGGGTATTATATCTGCTTTATCGAGTCGGCGCGTGGAAATTTATTTCATTTAGCAACTCCGGGCAGTCAACTTTCGAGTTAATAATTTTGTACAGGAGCATCTGATCAGCGACAAGCCTCCTGTTAAGCATTTTCGTGATTTGAAAATGGTTCTCGATTTCATCGTAAGAATTGTATACATCGAATGATTTAAAATTGAGGAATTTGAGAAATCGCTCCTGAACTCTTTCTAACCTGTTAACATAGCGCGGGTTCCAAACCTGTGAACAGTATTCCAGGTGAGGACGAACATGTGAATTGTAGAGAATCAGATGAGTCTTGGTGTTTTTGAAAAATTTGCATGTTCTTAGTACAAAGCCTAGACTCTTTATTGCTTTGGTGACAATGTTATCAACGTGTTTTTCAAAGGTAAGTTTAGAGTACAAAAGAATCCCGAGGTCACGTATGTAGCGGTCACTTAACCCGCTCTGCGAAATCCATCGCAGCGTCACTGGTTAAGGAACACGCCAGAAATAAATACCTAGATTCAAGCCGCTACCGGACCTACCTACGGCCGATAGTACATCTATCACCTGGTAACAATTAGTGCGGCAACCTACTGGAAAGTTCCCGTCTCCACAATAATATATCAGCACTAGCGACTGGAGTGTTCGCGAACTTTCTCACCTAGGCGCGGCGGTCGAATTTCACACGCCGTTCTCGAAACTACTTGCCCGGCCGGCAGAAGTATAAAAGTCAGCGCGGGCCGCATACAGCTCAGTCTCAGTCTAGTTTTCATTCATCGGTCGAGTAGCAACACAGTCCGATCAGTGCCGCTACGCCATATCGGCCCACGCGGGCTGCCCGTCTCGCAACAAGTGAATAACGTTAGTCCAGTGTGACTCCAGAAACTTTACCAACACCTTCGAGGATTCCTTCTCCAATCACCATCCGCTGTCCGGCCCATTCGCGCCTCGACATTAGATGTCTCCGTCCGCAGCACATAAAGCCCGCCGCGCTTTCTGCTTGGGATGCAACCCTTTCTCTGGCATTTCGAACCCATCGCGTTCCGCTGCCAGAGATCACCCTCATCGCCTCTCAAGGTTCCTTCCTGCGTCACGTGTGTGTCGACTCAAAGGCCACAGCCGCCATACCTCGTCAGCACGACGACGGTTGACCTCCTGGACCAAGGTCACTTCTACACCGCCATGGTGTAGAGCAACACGCCGGCTCCCTGAAGACCTGTGATCTTCACCGCCGTAGTCTCCTGACCTTCTTCACTCATCATCACGCAGCAGCAACACTAACGCCCACTGTCACTCCGCTCCACATCGACCTCCGCTACTTAACGCAACAATAAAGACTGACTCATTGCATCGACTGACGCCATTTATTTCACGCCCCGTCTCTGCCGATCCGGCCCGCTCCCTCACGTATATAATCTTTATTTGTTAACAGAAATCCAGAAATGGAGTAATCATGCAGTTTTTTCACTCGGTTACGTGTGAATGTGACTTTGCAACATTTGCAATATTGATAAAAAGCTTATTTCTGAGACAGTAATCCGTAAGTCGGTCAAGATCTTCTTGTAAACGCACAGAACAGTCTGGAGAGCTTATAGGAAGGTATATCTTCATATCGTCGGCAAATAGTAAAATTTGAGCGTTGTGAAAACATGTCGTAATATCATTTATATATATAGAGAAAAGCAAAGGACCCAAAATGGACCCCTGAGGCACACCGGAAGTGATAATTTTCCAGATGGAGGAAAATCCACCCACTGTCACAGCCTGGGACCTGTTTGTTATGTATGAAGATAACCAACGAAGGAGATCTCCATGAATACCATGTTTGCACGTTTTCTAAGCAGGGCGCTGTGGTTGATCTTATCAAAGGCTTTGCTATAGTCGGTGTAGATTGTATCAACTTGCACACGTTTATCCATAGAGGCAGATAAGAAATTTATAAATGTTATAAGATTTGTAGCAACAGAGCGACCTGCAAAGAATCCATGCTGACATTCATTGATCATAGACTAGGTTCAACATAGGTTCAACGAAGTCAGCAGTGATAATGATGGATTTGTGGTGAGTATCCTCAGGAACCAACGGATAGTTCGCGGGAGCAACGCGTACCGAGAAATTACAGAGAACGAGATCAAGAATTCTTCCTAACGTATTTTGAACACCATTATATTAGTGGATGTTACAGTAATTAATATTGTCGATAAATGTTGCGCTTATTGTAGAGGTATAGTTGCAAGGAATCATGTTTACCTCACCCACAAGAAGAGTCCAGGTAATATCGGAAAGGTTAAAGTCTCCCATGATAAGAAATTTGTCGTCAGGTTGATTCAAAAGCTTAATACCTAGATCATTCGAAAAGGTGGAGATTCGAGCATTGAAGTTGAAGCTTTTGGACAGGTAAATACAACAAAGATGAACGCAAGTAAATCCATTTGCACGTGGGATGCGAAGCGTCACCCAAATGTCTTCATCTGTAGAACACCATGAATTATTACAAATTGCATTGAGTTCCTTTTTGACAGCCAAGAGCACCCCACCACCCATTGTTACACCTTGAATACTTCTGTCGCGTCGAAATACATTGTATCTTGAGTCCAAAAGCTCCCCATCTGAAATAGAATCTTTCAGCCAGGTCTCTGCGAAGAAATGTATCAGTTTTTGTTCTCAGTCCACGTACGTTCTGATAAAAAAACACTTAGAGGCAGGGACTCTTTTTCAGTATAGTGACAATAACAAAAATATGCAGAGAATATGTGAACATAATGTGAGGTGTAATATGTATAGATATGACAAGTACATTATAATAGTTGAGTACAGAAAGAGAGAATATCTTGCAGTTGACAGGAGTTGAGAAAATATAATAAGGTAATGATGTGCGATGATAAATATAATGGTAATGTAATGGCAATTTGAGATGCAGGATAGGACAGCGTGTGGAGGGAGAGGGACGAGTATGCAATAATAATCGGATGAGCAGTAGGTGTTTCCTTATGTTATTTTCTGAAGGTCGTCTTTCCTCCTGACTAAAAGAGCTGGTGAATTTCATTTTTTCTCACCAAGATCTTGCAGTCCTTTACCCAAACACATTTAAAACCTGCTTCCCGTGCTTTGGTTTTAACCTATGAAAGTAGAATTTAATTATTAATTGTTAGGTGGTTGTTGACATAGATTGTAGTTTCAGGTCCCGAATATTTTAGGTCGGTGCTGTTTATCTTTCTGGCCTTTTTGGAAAGAGCGAGAAATTCCTCTTTCCTCCGTCTACTCGCAAATCGGATGATTATTGGCTTAACCTGGGTCGCCTTCGTAGCCACTCGCGTCACGATGTATATATCTTCTGGCTGTAGTGCGAAACCAATCTGCTCGCCTATTTTCTGGGCTATGCAGAGAAGGTTTTCTCCTTTCGTCAAAGACACCTTCTTGATTTCAAGGTTTTTCATACGGGAGAGCGGATCCCGCTCGTCGAGGTCGTACCTGAAGATGTCCATGCTCTTCTTAATAGATGCCTCCTCCGAAACTATCTGGTCGACAGTCTCCAGTCTCTTCTCAACCGCCTCCACCCTCTTTTCCGTATCGAACATGGCTGCTAGTGCGAACTCGAGTATATTGTAACTGGTAATTTAATAATATAATATTAATTATTGAATTTAACACAAGACGAAAAAAAGATATATATGCAATAAAAAAACACCATCTTTGGTTGAGATACAGAGTCGTGTTAGAAAAATATTTTTTGTGATCTTTATGATCTTGAAGTTACTGTGGTTTGAAAGAAAATTGTCTCTTAAGAGTAGTCATTCTCCCCAAAGGCATAATCATTGTGCTCCTTCCTCCTTGAAAAATAAAAAGCATGTTCTGTCTAGCTCTGGTGACGTTACCGCGGACATAAAGTGATATTCGTTCCAGAACATCAGGATTACACATGTGCCAGCTTAGCAGCTTATGTGATACTACCACTATTGCAATTTTTTCTCCTTATATCTAGACTTCTAGACGATCTAGTCCTTTTTATACCTATCTTGAATTTATTAACGGATAACGGAACATAAACTGGTCTACCAAATATAGAATGAAAAAGATTATTAAAATAAAAAAAAACTTTTTACTAAGAGTAGTATTTCTACTAGGCTTTTGCCCGCATCTAGGATTAATTTAGAGTTTATTATAATTAAGTGCACTTGAAGTGAAATATCACAAAACTGCGCTATATAATTTTTTTTTTCAGGTTCTCCATAAAACAGTTATACACCAAATTATTACGGAGAAGATTACAAAATATAAGAGAAAAAAACGGCCAAGGGGGCAGTTTCATTCACTGTGTTGAGACATATGTCAAAAGATAGATACTGAACTCTCTATAGGTAACATTGAAGATGTCAATGCTCAATGCAGAATCGTTAAGCAGTTGAATTGCTTTATTTAATGGGGCATTCTGAAAGGAAGAAGTTCTCGCTTTCGGAGCATAAAAAAGTGTGTGGGATCTCCCACGAGTATACGCGTTGGGGACATATAGGTTAATCTCCTTCAACTTAGGTGGATTCAGCACAGTACCGGAGATCAGCTTAAAAAAATGTTTCCACAAAAATATTTTACGGCGGGCTTCTAAGGTATTAAGATCGAGCAATCCTGTTAAGAATGAACGAAGAAAGTAGTGTTAAAAGAATATATGATGCAAATGTGAATGGTAGAAGAAGTCGGGGACGCCCGAGGAAGACATGGCACGATCAAGTAAATCAGATACTTGAGACGGGCCATGTCAAAAGTCAGAATAATAGAAGAGTATGTATGAGACGATGTATGAATGTGAGTGAGGCAAAGAGTGTGTGCCAAGACCGAGTTGTTTGGCGGTCCGTCCTCTCTGCCTACCCCTGCGGGGAAACGGCGTGATGGTTAGTTAGTTAGTTAATCCTGTTAAGAACAACGATGGATACAGGAATGGGTAGTATGTATATTCCCTCATATACAGGTAACGCATAAACCTTTTTTGTACTTTTTCTATTTCTAGGATATGGTTTTGTTCAGAGGGTGCCCAAATAATGGAGCTGTATTCCAGGATGCTGCGGACAAGTGCTTCATATGTTCTTCATATTGCAATTCCATTCGTAAATAATCTCGCATTACGAAGAACAAATCCGAGCATTTTGTTCGCGCGGGAGATAATGTCTGATATGTGAGATTTGAAAGAGAGATTTGCTTAAAAAATCACGCCAAGGTCTTGAAACTCGTTTTTGCGTGTTAGTATAATTTTATTAATATGGTATGGGAATAAAAATGTATCTTGTGATCTTGTAAATGTGACGACACTGTATTTCTGGATGCTGAATGGTAAATTATTCAGTTCCGACAATTTGACAAGAGAATCAAGATCTTTCTGCAGAAGAATGGAATCTATACGACTTTTAATAGCTCAGAAAAGTTTAATATCGTCAGCGGAGAGGAGATATTTTGAGCGGTTAATGGTCCTGCCTATATCATTAATGTATAAAAGAAAGAATAGGGGTCCTAGATTCGACCCCTGGGGAATCCCGGAGTTAGTTTCGTATTCGTAAGAAAACTGGTGTCCGTAACTGACATACTGACGACGATTGAGTAAATAGCTAGCTACGAAAGCGAGAAAATTCTCAGAGAATCCGAGGTCACTTGATTTTTTTAATAAAATATCAATATCAAATGCTTTTTCGAAGTCTGTATAAATCACATCGACATGTACAAAATGTCATTATTATACAAAATTCAAACGAATTATTTATAAAGGTGGTGAGATTCATTAGGTTTGTTCAGGGTGTTAGAGTGGAACGAAATCCATGCTGATTCGATAAGTGTATGTTTTGTTTGATTATATATTTGTGAGTAAATAATGGTTTCTAAAAGTTTTGCGGGTGCTGATAAGATAGCTACAGGTCTGTAATTATCGATTGCCAACTTTTTGTGTATAGGTGTGACTTTCGTTAATTTCCACATTTCACGAAAGATATTATTACCAAGTGAACGGTTAAAAATGTGCTTTAGAGGTTGAATTAAATAATTTGAGTATCTTTTGAGTATAATTGGTGGTATAAAATCTGGGCCGACGGAGAATTTTGGTTTGGAAAAGCGGCAACAATATCATCATCGTTAATTTCGTTAATTTGTACAGGTAAAGCATTGTTTGTTGAAGAAGCTATAGAGGAAATGTCAAGTTTGGGAACATTGTCGCTGTATACTGACTGAAAATAATTTGCGAAACCTTCTGCGATTTCAGAATATCCATTGTATTGATTTTAATTAAAATTCATGTGATTAAGTTTTTCACAGTCGCGACGTTTATCGTTCGTATAAGACCAAAATCGAGTGGGGTCTGTTATAATACTATTCTCTGCCTCACGTGTAAATTCAGTATAGGCCTGACCAATTAAATACTACGTTATTATTATTATTATTAACACGGTAGTCGAACATATATTGTATAATGTAATAACTATAATAATATAAAATATGTAGAAACAAAATATAAAAGGCTAATAAAAAATAAAACTGTTTGATTGAAAAAAGACATGTAAAAAACAGAAATAAAATATTCAAAAGCTAAAATTAAAATACATGCACTCGAATACCAATAAGGACCTCCATTCTGTTTCTTAATATTTTTAATATAAAAATTACATTTTAACTGAAAAACCAGTATTTTTTTGATTAATTTTTGTAGTTAGTTAAAATAACTTTCAAAGTTTTAAATTAGCACCAAAATATCGCACCAAATCTACTGTGACAAAAGTATAGAGTTTTTCATGGGAATCGAGATGTTTCTTTTATTCTTAAGATTAACCGCTTGTAACGTTGAAGAACATTGGGTAAAATATTAACATCTCTTTTTTTATTATTTAATAAATGTTACAAAAATTACATGGTTTTTGTGTATTCTACAAAGTTTTTTTGTAAAGAATATATATTATTTATGTCTTACACCTTTTTTTGAGCAAAGCTCGTGTTAAAAAGGCGGAGACAACGAATGTAGATAATAATTTTTATTTAATTTTAAATAATATATATATATATATATATATATATATATATATATATATATATATATATATATATATATATACGATTTTTTCTTTGTTTACTGTTAATTATCCATTATTTGAACTATATGTATTAATATACATATAGATCAAATAATGGATAATTAACAGTAAACAAAGAAAAAATCGTATATATCAAATAATATGCATATATAGTTTTATTCTTGACCACACCTGATAAACAATTTACCAGTTTTTAAAAATCCGCCTTGCTACGAAAGAAATGGTATGAGGTCATCATACAAAGCATTCGAAAAACGTCCTTCATTATAGGTCAACCGAATTTTGTTCCGGGGATCATTTTGGTTGAGTACAATAGTTTAATTTAGGTGGCACAATAAAATTTTACTAAAAATTTAGCCCGTATTAAATATTAAGTATGTTTACACTTTGGCAATTCAACTGCACATTTTCTTTTTGTAATGTTCATTAAATGTGGCCTTACTAGCCACAATAATAATTTGTACAACGTAAGTTCTTTCGTCTGTTTATTGTGATATTACAAAGGATTCGATAGTACTGTATTTAATGTCTGACGTAGCGAGTGATTACAAAGGCTACTCGAATGGCGAAAAGGCTACTCGAGAGGCGCAGTACCGCAAGCTAACACAGGAGAAACGAGCAACCATTAAGTGCAGCAGTTGCAAGACCGATACGCGGAGTACGACGAAATCCACGGGAAAGGATAGCGCTGCGGCCAGCTCCAACAAGCCTGGACTCACACAAGGAGAAACGCAGCACGACTTAATTATGGCTGAACTTCGACACACCAAAACAGAATTGCTAGGATTCAAGAACGTCCAGACTCAAGTGACGGCAATTTACACCGAGTTCACAGAATTTAAAGCTTCGCTAACGTTCTTCAACTCTAAAATGGAGGGATTCGAGGCAGAATTAAAAAATCTATGGAAAAATTGAAAACCATAGATTCCGTACAGCAAAAAAATACAGAGCTCGAAGCCAAGCTAACAAGGCTTGAGCAAAAAATTGACGAACAAGATCGTCAACAAAAAAATTTTGATGCGGAAATTAGAGGAGTACCGGAGTTTGAAGATGAAAACCTGCAAAATATTATCTTCAACATAAACAAGGAAATAAAAACCACCACAACGAACAAGGACATAGAAACCAGCTACAGGGTTCCTGGAAGGACAGTTCCACATAGGTAGGGCTGCCATCCGTCCGGGTTTCCCCGGATTTGTCCTAGTTTAGAGGGCGTCCGGGGAGCGTCCGGGCAGGGTTTCATTTGTAGTCCGGGTTTAAAAATTTTAAGTCTTAGGCCGCCCGCGACACACGCACTGTGCCCGCACGCCGCGATCAACCGACGAACCGACTCGCTAAATTCACCGTCCCCACCCCCTTCCCGTCGCAGTTGCCTCGGTGCGCACTTCGACTTCGCTGCCCGCACTCCGCAGTGACACTAGCAGTGAGCAGCAGTGGCCAGTGTTACCGAAGCTATCGATTTTTCTGGAGATCTTCGGATTTTTCACTTCATTTCCCCGATCTACCGGAATGGCATCAAAATCTCCCGATTTTTCGAAGTTCTCAGCGATTTATTGTTTCTCGTCGATTCTTTGTTTATGGTCCGCTCAACAAGCAAATAATTGCCTATGGTTATAAAAAATTCCCCGGATTCCGGTATCGACCAGAAAAATTAGAAAATACCGCAACCTAAGAATATCTCTATTATAAACTATAAACCCATACAAACCGATCATCTATGAATTATGATGAGCTAGAATTTATAATTTATTATGTCGTAACGCCTCTTCGACTCGAAAGGTTTTTCAGTAAATTGTTCTACGAACTTAATAATTTTTTTTAAATTATGACCAGCTCAGATTCTGATGCAGGCGCATGTACGAGTATTAGTATTGATAAAAAAAAAGAAAAATCCCAATATTATAAAAAAGAGTGGGTAATTTTATCAGATTATATTGCGGTTGGCTTGCTTCGAGCAAAAAAAAACTTGTGCATTCTGCAAGAGTTGCAACACGGACATCAATATTACCTCTGGAAGAGATGCACTAAGGAGGCACTCAAACTCTTTTCATGTCCTGACTGCAACTATTCTTCTTCTCGAAAAAAATAACTAAAACGGCTCTTGTTGACTCACAGTGATGAAAAAACTTTTTCATGTCCCGACTGCGACTATGCATGCGCTACAAAACGGTATCTATAAATTCACGTGTTTACCCACAGTAAACTAAATTCTTTAGACTGCAATTATTCATGTTGTACGAAAGAACTTCTTAGAAATCATTTGCCGACTCACAGTGACATAAAACCTTTTACACGTTTCTATTGGGACTCTTCATGTTCTACAAAGAGGCTCCAAAAAACCGCAAGTTTACCCACAGCGCACAAAAAAATTCTTGTCCCGAATTCAGTTATACAAGTTCTCAAAAAGAAGATTTAAAAACCCATGGTATGATTCACAGAAGTGAAAAAAACCTTTTACATGTCCTGACTGCAAGTGTTCTTGTTCTCAAAAGGGCTATCTAAGAAGTCACTTGCTGACGCATATAAAGAAAAACCTTTTTCATGTTCCGACTGCAACTATTCATGTACTGCAAAGAGAAATCTAAAATTCACATTTTTACCCACAGTGGAGAAAAATCTTTTTCATAACTTGACTGCAACTATTCTTCTTCTCACTGACAGCGGACAAAAACATTTTCTTGTACTGAATGCAGTAATACAAGTTCTCAAAAGGAAGATTTAAAAACCCACGGTGTGATTCACAGAAGTGAAAAAACCTTTAACATGTCCTGACTGCAAATATTCGTGTTATCAAAAGGGCTATCTAAGAAGTCACTTGCTGACTTATGTGAAGAAAACTTTTTCATGTACCGACTGTAATTATTCATGCTGTACAAAGGAATTTCATAGAAATCATTTGCTGACTCACAGTGACAAAATTTTTTACATGTTTTTACTGCAACTATTCATGTTCTACAAAGAGGCACCAAAAAAATCACATGTTTACCTACAGCGGACAAAAACCAATTTCTTGACCCGAATGCAGTTATTAAAGTTCCCGATTGGGAGATTTAAAAATCCATAGCGCGATTCATAGTGGAGAAAAACCTTTTTCATATTCTGAGTGTAACTATGTATGAACTACGAAGATATATCTAAAAAAAATCGCAAGTTTTCCCATAGTGAATAAAAACCTTGTTCATGTCCCGGCTGCAAATATATATGTTCTACAATATAACAAATAAAACGTCACATATTTACCCGCAGAGGAGAAAAAATCTTTTTCATGTCCCGATTGCCAGTATTCATGTTATTGCAAGGGACATCTAAAAATCACATGTTAACCCATATTGGACAAAAACCTTTTTCGTGTCCCGACTGCAACGCTTCATGTTCTCAAAAGGGACGTCCAAGAACGCACTGGCCGATTCACAGTGGAGTGAAACCTTTTTCGTGTCCTGACTGCAACTATTCATGTTCTTCAAGAGGAAGTCATGAGAGCCTTTATAGGCCAAGAACAGCTGACGATGTAAATCTCCCGCTTTTGAGGACATTATGGTTACTCACTTTAACAACACTAACCACAGCAATTTGTGTTTATGCGTATTTCGTGTTTAAAACATTAACGAATACTGACAACAAAATTTTAAATAAAAATGACGTACAATACAGTCAATGTATTCCCTGTAAAATATAAACGAAAAGGGTTACCAACTTGGAAGATTCTAATTCCTTCGTTTTTTTAATTAAATTTAAAAAAACCTGTTACCCCCCTCCTGCCCCGGTAACGCACAGTAACGTTTAACAAGACTCCCCCCCCCTCCCCCCCTCCACCCAAATTGCGTTACATAATATTTGAACGGCTACCAAGGTGGAAGTTTCATTAAAAATTGTGCTGATTTACCAGACTAAAATAAGTCTCCGTTGAATGTTACAGAAAATGTCAAAAATTGCCACGGGCAACATCTACATTAATCGTATTGACGGCGCTGCTTAACAAACTGTAATATGATTCTATTTTGTTAGGTACACTTAAAATGATGATAAAAGATGACTTAATTTAATTTTAAGGTCTGAAAATAAATACAAAGGTGATTTTTGACATTTTTTATTACACTGACTATGTTTAAAAAAACCTATTGACATGTCCGGGTTTTGGGTTCTAAAATCCGGGGTTTTCACGCGTCTTGTCCTGGTTGCCAAATTTTTGAGATGGCAACCCTACACATAGATCTAGACCAATAATTATACGGTTAAGACACATACATTTAAGGGATGAATTTTTAAACAATGCTAAACGGTATAACCTTAAGTAAGGAAGATAAGCTCAACACAAGCTCTATAGGTCTCTCTGGTCCCTGTATGCCAGTTTTCATCTCGGAACACTTAACTAACTAACCATCACGCCGTTTCCCCGCAGGGGTAGGCAGAGAGGACGGCTTAACCTCAACACTTAACCTCATGTCATAAACGTCTACTATACCTAGCAAAAAAAATTGCAATTGAAAAAAACTGGCTTTTGTATGGGTAAAATTGGGCCGAGTTTACGTACGCCAAAACTCAGATTCGTGAGCAATTCAGGTTACTTCAGAGAATACCTTAATTTCCTTATGACTTACGAATAAATGGATATGCATACTTATTAACTGCACTTCACACTTACACATGGAGGATTACGATCATTACTATTGTTTATGCACACTATTGTTAATGCGACACTTTTATCTTGGTACTTTGGAAATGGATTTTAAATCTGATATACAAACATTTATCCTTACCTTACATTATATTCAAAATAAGATTATGATTCACTTACCCACTGACATTTCTGTTGAAATCAGTATCATAGGTAACAATCAAAATATGAAAAACACCTTCAATATAATGCATCAAAATGTACAATGCATCCGAAATAAAATCCTAGAACTGGAAAATATTCTGTATGAAAAAAACATTGATGTATTTTGTGTTAGCGAACACTGGCTACAGAAAGATGAAGCGACATCTATTAATTTTAATAGTTATAAATTAGGTTCAATTTTTTGTCGAGAGAGCCATTTTCACGGAGGCGTCTCTATTTACTTAAATGAAAACATTACATTTACTGAACTAGAATATTGTTATGAAGCGATTGTATTTATCGTAAGTTAGGTACTATTTTATTTAATGCATTTTAATTGGTTAGGTTGGCAAAGCTGGGGGAGTTTCGTTCAACGCGTCGGTAGGCGGCGTTTGGGTTTTTCCGTTTCCGCACTCTGGTTTTTACGGCGATATGTGTGGTACGCCGTGAAAACAACGGTCACTTAATTTTTAAGTTTTAATACGATGTGATTGAAATCCAAGTTTTGGGCATCTGCATTCGGGGGAAGGAAACACGTTGTGTTTTTTTAAATATAAATTTCAAAGATTTATTCACGTAAAACGTGAGTTTCGCGAGGGTCCCAGTGACCACGAGTTTAATGGCGATGTTCGAGTGTTACGATTAATGTACCTCTTTATCCGAGACATCGGTTTATATAATAACCCGCCACGCATGTCATGGTACGCAGTGCAACTAATCAAAGATTTATTCACGTAAAACGTGAGTTTCGCGAGGGTCCCAGTGACCACGAGTTCATTGGCGATGTTCGAGTGAAAAGACTATTATACCTCATTATCCGAGTCATCGGTTTAAATAATAACTCGCCGCGCCCGTGATTGTATGCAGGGTAACTATCGAATTCCCACCGGGGGTTTATTTATGGAACAAACCCGAGAATACCGCAGTGTTGAACAATACTCCGCCTCGATTGCTGACGAGCCTTCCCTTTACAATTTGGAGGAGAGTTTGGGTACTCCTCCCTTTCTCTGAGGGTCCAGGTCTATCATCCCTTCCATGCGACCGCTGTGGAGTCACAGGCACAAGCTGAGCCGCAGAGGTTGGGACCTCCCTTGCCACCAGGAGGTGGTGTTGGTTCTCACGACATCGGGGGTACAACGGCAGTAAATTTAATTAGTGTAGCTAGGAATAGCATAAATTACGAAATTGGTCCCGGGGGTGAGTCCATACAATTTGTTTTATTATGTAGATTCCTTGTGCAGCCTTTTCAGGAATGCTATGAAACCAAATGGCCCACACTCTGAGAAATGAGTATCGTGTTCTCCGCTTGTTGACATACCCAGACATTAGACTGGGTTTGGCGTCCAAGATTTCCTGAGATGAAATCAAAGTTAACTTGCAGATTACACCCGTGCCCGACCAAGGCTCATCATTACATTTCCCTTTAATAATATAACACAAACACATAACAATATGTCATTACATTCATAAATGATAACAATATGTTAAACAAATAACAAAAGAATTTGTATTTGAATGTGTTGGCATTGAAATTCCAAGGCTTAAAATGATCATTTGTACAGTTTACTATAATGACTCCGATATTAATATATTTTTTGAACAACTTGAACTTCTTTTAAACAAAATTTGCAAAAACAATAAAAAACAAATAATACTCTGCGGAGACCTTAACATTGACACACACTACAAGAACAAAAACGCTGACTTACTCAAAAACACATTAAAATCATACAACATACGATTGATTATTGATAAACCCACTCTATACAAGGAAATAAAAAAAGTATAATTGATCATGTATGTACAAATATACCAAAAAGCTCTTACACATGGGAAGTCACAGAATTAGCTGTACCAGATCACATGGCACAGTTAATGCACATAAAAACAGAAAATAATATAAAACAAACTTGGTATGCAAAAAAACAATTATTCAATAAAGAAAATACAAAATTTTTTTACAATTACTTATCAGGAATATGTTGGGATCTATTAAAATCGTTTGAATCCATTGATGACAGTTATGAGTACTTCATTAATAAAGTAAATGAGGGTATGAAACTTTTTTTCCCCTTTAAACAACATAGATATCCCCAAAAACGCCAAATAAATTGGATAACACCTGGTATTAAAATATGTATTACACAAAAAAGACATCTATACATAAAACCAAAAAAACACAAATGACCTGTCAATCATAAACCATTACAAACAATACAAAAAAGTTCTCAGTAAAGTAAAACAAGTAGCTAAACGAAATTACATTAGTAAACGTATTCAAAATGCGCAGAATAAAACCAAAACATCATGGAACATAATAAAAGAAAACTCAAATAATTTAAAATATAAAATTAAGCCAAAAACCTGTCTTAAAATAAATTATACCATGGTATCAGAACCAGAAAACATTGCAAATGAATTTAATACTTTCTTTGCACCTTCGCCACCACCACAAAATACATCTCAACGTACACAATCTGCTAACACAGTCACAAACAAACAGTCTCGATCATTCTTTATAACGCCTGTAAGCAAGGAGGAAATTATCAGAATTATCGTAAAACTGAAAGATAAAAGCAGTGTCGGCACTGACAAAGTCCCTATAAAATTTATGAAAGCAAGTGCAGAAGCGTTGAGTTACCCGTTGGAAATATTAATTAACAAATCTTTTGAATCAGGAACCTTCCCAGAACACCTAAAACAATCTATTATTGTGCCTTTATATAAAAAGGGTCCCAAACAGGAAATCTCAAATTATAGACCAATATCCTTATTACAAAATTTTTCAAAAATATTTGTAAGAGCAATGTACAATCGCATTTACAACTTTCTCGAAAACTTTAAGATAATATGTCCACAACAATTTAGATTCCGTAAAGGCCGTTCGACAACACCAGCAGTCTTCAATTTCTTGAACAAAATTCTGGAAAGTATTAATGTTAGCAAAAAAACTGTAGGTATTTTTCTCGACCTCTCAAAAGCATTCGACAATGTTGATCGTAAGCTTCTTCTAATTAAACTTGAACACGTCGGTATAAGAGGTTTAGCATTAAAATGGTTTGAATCGTACCTAATAAATCGTAAACAAAAAGTTCAAATTTCAAACATTGACGAAAAAATGATGCAGTACATGGTAGAATCCAAAAGGAGAACAATCAACAAGGAAGTATTCTTGGGCCCCTCCTGTTCCTTATATACATAAACGAACTTCCAATTATTGCTGGCACAGAATGTTCAATGTTTGGTGATGACACTGCTTTGTTGTTTGAATGTAATGAAGACGTTGACGAATGTAATAAACATATTAACGAGACTTGTCAATCAATAGCAAATTGGCTGTTATCACAAAATCTGTCACTGAACACTAACAAAACTCAAGTTTTACAATTTTGTCCAGTGCAAGCTACACCTATAAACATAAATGTAAACTTCAATAATAATATTATCGAACCTTCCCAAACTTGTTCACTGCTGGGAATACAACTAGATACAATTATAAACTGGAAAGTACATGTATCCAAAATAGTAGCCAAAATCAGTAGTTTTTCTTTTGTTCTAGGTACACTGAGAAATATATTAAACATCGAATCGGTAATGGCCGCATACTATGGTTATGTATATTCAATAATAAAATACGGAATTATCTTTTGGGGAAACTCAGTAAACGCCAAAGATGTTTTTATCATCCAAAAAAGATGTATAAGAAAAATGACAAACTCTGCTAATCGGGATTCATGTAGACCTATATTTAAAAATTTGAAAATTTTTACAGTCACCGACATATATTTATTTATTTATTTTTATTTATTGTTTGTTTATAAATATTACATAATACAATATAATGAACTTAAAATGTCCAACTAGGCAAATGCCCGTTTTAGGACATTCCAATATGATAATGTTTTTACATTAAAATTATAGTAAGTTATAGTGTTGACTATTCTGTTGGTAAAATAATACATATGTATATTCATATTCTAGAATATTTTCAGTTATACCATGACATTTTTTACTATTGTTTAGCTGACATAATAAACTAAAGTGATATTAATAGATAAAACAAGAAAAATGAATTTGAAAATGAAAATGAATGAAGAAATTCTGTTGGTAAAATATATATATATATATATATATATATATATATATATATATATATATTTTACTTATATATATATATATATTTTTATATATAATGGAGTTATGCATGTTAGTGCGATCATCTCCAGAGAAGTTTCCACAAAAAAACGCTACACTTAAACACGCTACAAGGTTTACAGAAAATTTGTTAATACCAAAAGCAAACAAAACAATTTTCCAAAAAGGACCCTTTTACATGGCCATTAGAGTATACAACAACCTTCCACATGATATTTAACAAATACAAGATACACTCAGATTTAAGTCATCACTAAAAACATTACTTCTGAACAGGTCTCATTACACATTAAGTGAATACCTCACATAGGTACAACTGTTTTTATATTTATATAATAAATTGAAACAAATTCACTTTTATTACACCACTTTTATATTTATATTTCATTTGTGTTCATATCTGCATAACATGTTAGGTTAACTGGAAGAAATAGGATATAGGTACCTATAAGTTATACCTTTTGTACTAAATGTAAATTTTGTACAATAAATGATTTTGATTTTTATTTTGAATGGTTCTGCGCGCTGCGACGGGAGAGACCGCTGTCTGGCCCGCGAGTTGTTCGTCAAAGTTCGGCGGAACCCGAACGTTTCCGAATGAATCCAATTCATGGATAATTATGTATACTACACTTTTTAAATTACATGAGAGTTTCAAGAATTTTTCCTTTGTGGTACCTATTACGCTAGAAATTTTATACTTAATTAACAATGATAATTTATTTATTTATTGTTGTTATACGCCCGTAGGGGCTTTTACATAGATTAGAAAATAATATTTAAGATATCGAGGATTACACATACATAGAATTTATACAAAAAACTATAAAAGTTATAAAAATTTTTTATACAAAGATGAGGTTCATTGGCTCACAGCTCAAATGTGTGTATTGTAGACATGTAGACCTTAGATATAGCACTCACGTAGACTGGTTGTGAAGTAAAGGCCTGACCAAACCGGCGCGTTCACTTTGCTTCCGCGGTGGCGTGCACGGTGGCGTGCGCGGTGGCGTGCGCGGTGGCGTGCGCGGTGGCGTGCGCGGTGGCGTGCGCGGTGGCGTGCGCGGTGGCGTGCGCGGTGGCGGTCAGTTGTTGTGTACGAACTTGTAGCGACGTGTTCAAACCGCGGCGGCCGCGGCCAGATCGCGGCGTCCTGTGCAGCGTCTGCACGTGGCGGGGGCGATCGAATCGCTGCACGCAGCTATTATTTACTACAGAAAAATATTTATACAACGTGTCCCTAAATTCAACGATAAGCGGGCACTAGTGGGTGGGCCTGCTCATGACTCCTCGAGAAAAAAATAGAAAATATATATTTCTCAATGATGAACAAAGTATTCAAGTACACTGAATGCATGGTTTGTACTTCTACGATTATTGATTTTCTTATTGAGATAACCGTTTGCGCTCTCATCCAATGGAGGTAGTAAGTTATTATCATAATGCAGCAAAAAAATCGCCATTTTTGAGCCAATATGCCGAAAGCATGTGCCACCACACGCCTTGTTTTACATAATCTGTAATTGTAATTAGATATTTTCGGGTCATATATTGATTGTCTGTATGGAAATGGACGCATCAGACTTGAGTTTAATCCAAAAGCTTTCGTCTCCAAACATAATTATTTAAAGAGTTCCCCTCCGAGCTCTACCGCACGATTGACGACATCAACGTACCACGGACACTAATCGATCGCTAGTTTGGTGTGAACGGTTACTGCACGCTCTTAGGACGCTCCCGCGCACGTCACCGTGGACGCAAAATGAACGCGCCGGTTTGGTCAGGCCTTTAGAGTTGGACTCTTGAGTGGAATTATTCTGTCGTAGTCGAATTAAACTGTGTAGGCATTATCAAACGTTACTTGTAACCGGCCAGTTACAGAATAAACATCCTTGCGACTAGATGTGTGTTTCATTCACCTCCGTACATCACACTTATTATTTTATATAAAATATAAATTTAAAAAAACTACAGGAACACAATAATGATTATGTTAAACTATGTCCGACAAGTATGGTATCGATTAAGTAAGATACTTATACATACTATAAAAAGTGCATTAAATAGAGACTCCGCTACCTAATCATAGAATAGCAGTAGATAATTTAATATTAATGCAATCTGTTTTTTATGTGTAAATGAATAGTGCCAGTTAGAGCAAAATAATGACTTTCATTTAGTATGAGTGCGCATGTGTTTAATTAAGTTTGAGTTATCTAAATATGTATTGTCACGGTAAGTGCATTAGAATGGCTTTTCTTTAGTATGAGTTCGCATGTGTGTAGTTGAAGCGGACTCCTAAAATGTGTAAAATACACCTAAACAAGAATAGTTACAGTAAGAGCATAAGAATGGTTTTTCTTTTGTTTAAGTTCGAATGTGTGTAAGTAAGTATGATTTCTGTGAACATGCATAATTACAGTAAATGCAAGAAAATAGTTTTTCTTTAGTATGAGTGAGCGTGTATATGTGTATAAGTTTGTCTTCTGTGAACATTAATATTTACAGTAAGGGCATGGTTTTTCTTTAGTATGTGTAAGGTTATATCTAGTTAATTGTGATTTATGTGAAAATGTTGTTTTTTCGGCGTGAGTTCGAATGTGTTTAATAAAGCGGGCTTTTATTGAACATAAAAGTTACAGTAAGAACGGTTTTTCTTCATTGTGTGTGCGCGTGTGAATAGTTAAGCTTGACTTCCGTGAACATGAATAATTACAGAATGAGCAAGAAAATGGCTTTTCTTTAGTATGAGTAAGGTTGTGATTAGTTAAGATTGATTTCTGAGAAAATGAAGAGTTACAGTAAGAGCATGAGAATGGTTTTTCTTTAGTGTGTGTGCGGGTGTGCCTAGTTAAGCTTGACTTCTGTGAACATGAATAGTTACAGTTTGAGCAAGAAAATGGTTTTAATTTAGAATGAATAAGGTTATGTCTAGTTAAGTGGTGTTTCTGAGCAAATGAAGAACTACAGTAAGAGCATGAGAATGGTTTTTCTTTGGAATGAGTGAGTATATGAGCAACTAGGCCAATCTTTGAACCAAGTTTTCTGTCACACATTGAACATGGGAAAGGTTTTAAATTTAAAAAATCTTCATCGCGCTTTTGTTGAACAGAAATTATGTTATTTATTGCTGCGAATGATGCACCTGGAAGACAAAACAACGTATTAAAACTCTAGTTTCAGTATGCATATGTTGCTTTTGAATATGTATAATTTAAAAAATGAAATATTTGTTAAAAAAAATGTGTAGTAGCCAGCCTCTGCTACCTAAAATAGCGATCTTTCCAGAAGCGTCGTCCATATTAAAATTTTTGAATGCAGAACCATCGAGAACCTTCCAGCCAACGTTCAAAAGATATTCGCTAGACGCCTAGCGCCGTAATAGAGAACTCCAGTACAATTTTTTTATTTTTTTTAATGAATAAAGACCTTCAAACTTAAATAACTGCATTTTTATTTTTATTTTTATAGTTAGTTTTAATAGTTAAAATAATTGTCAAAGTTATAATTTTTAAAGACTCCCAGAAACGCACCGTATCTATGGTGGTCTTCACCCACCGTTAGTTTTTTACTTTTTAAGTTGTCATTTTGAATCAGTGATGTCATGTCGAGGGAAATTTCCCTAGATCTAGGGGAGAAAAATATTTTTTAGGGATAAGGGAAATCAGGACAAAATCTAGGGAAATTTCGAACCCTGGCAAAAATTTTATTACATATGACAATATTACTGGTAATATTTATATATATATATATATATACGTATATATATTTTTTGGAATTCCTATGAATCTTAATTATTGTTCATGTACTTACATGCAATGTTATTTTTAACACTGACAACTCAAAATGATATTATGGAACGTACCCATACTACGTGACACGTTCGGGGGGGGGGGGGGTCTTCAAAATACCACGCTTGGTACAAATGAGCGGCGGGTTGCTTATGATTTTTATTTTGCAAAGTGTTTTTTTTTTTATTTGGAATTCAGTTTCTAATTCAGTGGTGAGTGTATTCGTACTTTTAAATTATTACTTCACGTAGCAAAAAGTGTTTTATTTGGAAAATCACGGTATTATTAGTATATTTACCAAGTTCCGATATCTTTCCAATTAATTATCATATTAATTAACATATAACAGGATTAGTGTTACACAATCGGGTGGCTACGTAGGTAATTGCGTAAATGTGAAATTCTAGGGAAATTTCACTTCGAAATCTAGGGAAATAATTTTTTTGGGCAGAACATCCCTGTTTGAATGAAGAATCATGGCCAGCGTTGCCAGAAGGTTACTTTTGTAACCTTTTAGGTGATTTTTTACTCTGAAAGGTTTCTTTCAGGTTACACTACTCAAAAGGTTACTTTTAGGTGATTTTTCAGAACCAACGTCAAACGGAATGCTCTTTTGTTTTTTTTTTCGTGTTGGCTAACGGCTTGCTAAATCATGGACTATACACTTATTGCAAAACTTTACTTCTTTCTCTTTCACACTATTGTGAAAGAGGAACACGTTTCGCTCAATATTAGAATTTGGATCAGTATATGGAATCCCCAATACAAAGTAAATATTGAAAGGTTAGAAAGAATTAAAAAAAAGACATTGAAACACCTAGACTTTAAATCTTTTCGAACATCAGAAAACCTAAAAGACTCATTAACATTCCATAATTTATCAACTTTAGAAGATAGAAGAAATATATCCTACCAAAATTTTTTATTCAAAATCATTAACAACAACTGTCTTCTAGAAAACATTAATTTCCACTGTCCAATAAGAAACACAAGATCAAACCAACTATTCCACATCCCACACTCAAAAACAAATTACACACAACATTCATTTCTCTGAAGGACGTGCACAAAATTCAATGATATCTTTTATGACTCTGATATTTTTCATTTGTCCTCAGGCCAATTTATTAAATCAGTAATAGAAAAAATTTAAACAAATTGTTAATTGCGAACTCTTCACCCCTGCTGCATGTTATTATTTTTTTTTTTCATTCTCATTATGTTTGTTTTCCTTCTTTTTATTATAATAATAATATTTGGATTATTTATATATCCTATAATATGCTTTATAATTTGTATGTTTTTTTTTCATTTCTGTTGTATATATATATATTTTTTTTTTCTATCACTTTATGTTTTCTTTAATGTTTTAATCTATGTTTTTATATATATATTATAAATTTTACCGGAAACTTCGCTGGTTAATGCAACCATGTAATATGTTACTTTATAATTAAAATATGTATTACTGTTTGTTACCTCAATAAACTAAAAAAAAAAAAAATGTGTAAATTACAAATTAACCATAGCTTCTCGCTCACTCGACAAATCTGATTGATCGCTCAATCTGACTTTTTGCATTTTGAGTACCCGCTATTTACGCCGGCAAGGTTATGCAGGTAGAAAAAATATCAGATTTTTCATACCGGTATATACAAAACAAAAAACTCGCTCTACTCAAAAATAATCCAAATGGCTTATGTCCCACTTTAATACTGAGCTCCTCATGATGATTGGTTTATTTATATCCTCATGTATTCTATCAACTTTTTACCATTCCACTGGAAAAAATACGAAAGGTTATTTTTCACACAAAAAGGTTACTTTTTTTATATATTTTAGGCGACTTTTTACAAGACACGGCTGGCAACACTGATCATGGCGGTCATGGCAGAATGCTTTGTAATGACTTTCAGGTGTGAGTTGTGTTTTTTATTCAAGATTAACTGCTTTTAATATAGAAAAAAATTGGTAAAATGTCCACATTTCACCGCTACTGTTATTGTATTTAATCAAAGTGCAATATAAAAACAATAAATCATCTCTTTCATTGCAAATACATGTGACATCGTGTTTTGTGTCAGGCGTTACTTTGTAGATACATTGTTTTATGTATAATACATACAGAAACACTGGTATTTATAATACACTGATCATGACGAGTGTGTAACAACTTGTATAAAAAGCCCTATACTAAAAACAATTTGAAAATACATAACAAAATGTCAAAAAAGGACGACTTTAACCTCAAATAGACAAAATTTATTGCAGATTGTCCGCAAATATAGCCCTTTTCGTAAATTGTTGAGGGCCTAAATTATGTTTCAATAAACACAATAACTATTATTTATCTAAATCTCTATAAACAGTATGAAAATAAACCAAACACACGAAATGTTGAATTGCATAGGTACGTGTGCACTTCAAGTCATTTCAAATGTCAACACACTATCACAAGGAGACAGGTTAAGTGTGACGTCACAGTTAACCATTTCAGTAATGCCAACTTAACGCTGTGTTTTGAAAGAGGTTTAAAAATGCACTTTTTAATAATTTTTTAAAAAATCTGCGTTTAATATTATGAAATAAAACTTATATATTCAGAATCAGCGTTTCTTGGTCTATATGAACATATTTTTTTAAAGCCATAATATTTTTCACTGGAGTTCCTTATTACGTGACTCGATAGTAGGTACCTATCACAACGATATTGAGCTGCAGTTCTACTTACCTATCACACGTTCCAGAAAAGGTTCGAATCATTGTGCGCTTGAAATGCACCGATCGGGCACTTTCAAGAAATTCGTGGAATAAAGAATTACTGTCGTATTACCTTACAAAGTGGAAGGGCTTGTCGGGCTATATAAACACGCCCGGCAAAACACACACAGTTCAGTGTTACGGTGTTTTTCATAACGTTCAGCTAGCTCGCCTCAAGCAACCGCAGTTAATCTTTGTTGGAAGTTGTGTTCAAATTACATTTGTACTGTATGGTGCTGCCGCCAGTATGTGGTTTGAGGAATTAGATTCCTAGCAACCGTCGTTTCTTATGTTACTAGTTAATAGAATCCCGTTGGATAAACATTGTATTGTAGTTAAATAAATATATCACTGATTAAATATGTTACACGTGTTTTCCTTCAAATCCAACCTGGAGATTCCAATATGGTAGCAGTTAACATATAGCAGTTCTGTGGTGTGATATGGAAAAATAGAAAGATAAAGAAAATAGAGTAAAGTTGTGAAATTGTGAAACACGTGAATGCGGTGAACCGTTGTAACGAAAAAAATGGCGTACGTGAAACAAGATGATGTGCTTATTCCAATTTTTGATGGACAAGACTATTAAAATTGGAAAACCCGAATTTTGAAGTTCCTACAGTATAAAAAGTGCTATGTTGTGGCCACAAGAGAAAGACAAACAACTGAAAGTGAAACCGAGTGGAATGATAAAGACATACAAGCAACAAATTACATTTACAGTGCCATTTCGAACAAGCAATTAGAGTATGTGAAGCACCTACCGTCCACATTTGAGATAATAAAAAAAATTTGACAGAGAGTACTTAAAAGAATCGACAGCCCTACAAATTGTGAAAAGAAACGAAATAGAAAAAATAAAACTTGTGAATTATTCAGACACCAAGAAATTTTTTGATGACTTCGAAAAATCGGTTAATGAAGTGAAAGCCGCAGGGGCGAAAATTCAGGAAGAAGAAATATTAAATTATTTGATCAAGTCTCTCCCAGAATCATAAAGTTACATTGGGGACTTGATTGATGTTTTACCGACAGAGGATAGAACAGTGGAATTTCTAAAAAGCAAAATCAAGTTAAAATGGGAAAAAAATCAAAGTCAAGTGAAAGACAAGAACAAAGATGGAGATGAATCTGTGAAAGCGAGTGCTTTTAGTACAGATACGAAAAAGTGTTACAACTGCGGCAAAGCTGGTCACATATTGCGGGAACGCAGAAGCAGAGGACAGTCAAATCAAACATATCGAGGAGGTCGGTCAAACAGAGGAGGATACAGTTACCCAGGCAGTAAGAATTATCGAGGGAGCAACAGCTACAGAGGCAACAGTCATTACAGAGGTAATAACAACAACAGAGGCAGAGGCGACTTCAGAGGCAACAGAGGTTTATACCATGGGAGTGTCAACACAGCGTCGAGTAGTGAGCAAAATCAATTTGGGAACTCTGGTAATATTTTTGTGACTCAAGTGAATAAAACTGAAATTAAGAATGAGAGGAACAGAAATGAAAATGAAATTAACTGGATTCTGGATAGTGGATGTATTGACCATATTATTAATGACGATGAATTATTCGATGAATGTATAATTAAAAAAAATCCCATTGATGTAAAATTAGGAGATGGTAGAGTAATGAATCTTAATCTTAATTGTAAATATGTCTGTTAATAAGTCACCAGTTTTAGGTTAGAATCTATATGTCTTAGTCATAAGTCACTAGCTATAAGTCTTAGATGTAAGTCACTAGTTATAATTGTAAATCTTAGTTGTAAGCCAGTAATATAAGTAGCTATAAGTCTTAGATGTAAGTCACTAGTTTTAATTGTAAATCTTAGTTTTAAGCCAGTAATATTAATTCTTTTATATATTATTTGTACAGCGCCCTTGAGGTGATTTTCCACGAAAACGGCGCTATATAAATTAGCCAAGTATTATTATTATTATTAATGAAAGCGACGAAAATTGGTAAAGTAAAAGCATTGTTTGTGGTCAATGGTAGAGAGAGTATGGTAACTGTGTTGAATGTTTTTTTAAGTGCGTGACATGAGATCAAATCTAATGAGCTATGCAAAGGTCACGATGAACAATTCAATTATTTCGTACGATGATGTTTCCGAAGTGTAAAATCAAAATAATGAGTTGATAGCAATTGCCGTAAAAGAGAATAATTTGTATTTCACGACAAGCTTTATCAAGAGAGACGGAAAATTGAGTGAAGTAAATAATACAATGTCTAGTAGTAATGATGGAGGAATGACCTTGAAAGAAAAATGGCATCGTACATTGGGTCACGTAAATTTCAATTATTTAAAAACATTAAGTGAAAAAGAACTTGTAATTGGATTGCCAAAAAAACTAGAGTCTGAGATTTTGAAGTGTGCTATGTGTATTGAATCAAAGATGCATAATTTGACTTTCGATAACAAGAGAAAACAAGCAACTGAAGTACTAGAGATCGTTCATACAGATATTAATGGGCCTCGCCCAACAGTTGGAAATTGTGGGGGAAAATATTTTTTGAGTTTCATTGATGATTACAGTAAATTGGCGAGAGTTTATTGTATCAAATCCAAAGATCAAGTCTATGATTGCTTTGTGAGTTATGTAAATGAAGTCGAGAACATTACAGGGAAAAGAATAAAAACTTTGAGATGTGACAATGGCACCGAGTTTATTAACAGGAAAATTGATCAGTTTGCGAGAAAAAAGGGAATTCGAGTTATGCCTTGTCCGCCATATGTTCGAATTAAATGGGGTAGCTGAGAGATTCAATCGTACAATTATGGACAATGCTAGATGTTTGTTAAAGGAAGCCAAAGTAAATATTCGATATTGGCCCGAAGTGATTAAAGCAGCAACGTATTTGAGAAACAGGACACTTGCAAATACCATTGAAATGAAAACGCCTTATGAAATATTTTTTAAAGTCAAACCAAATGTAAACAATCTACGTTTGTATGGTAGTAGAGTTTACGTCCGAACACCAGAGCAATTGAGAAAATCAAAGTGGGATGATAAAGCGAAATTGGGAATTTTATTGGGGTATTGCGAAGTTGGCTATCGTGTCTTGATAAACAACAAAATAATCGTAGCGCGACACGTTGATATTGTTCATAACGATATTACATACATTGGGTTCGAAAATCAAGAGAATGAGATGATTGCAAATGAGTCTGATGAAAGTGTGGATGATATTGTTGGGAAAGAAAATAAAAATGAATACATTTATGAGTCTGCTGAGTCAAATAGAGAGAATGAGAGTGACAAAAAAGTAAGTGGAGATGTATCAGTGAAACGTTCAATGCGAGAAAGAAAACCGAATAAGAAATATGTGAACGACGATGTTGTGAGTTACTGTGTGTACGTAAATTGTTGCAATGCAGATGTACCGAATACGTTTGAAGAGGCAATTGAACATGAAGAGTCCGGTGAATGGGTAAATGCAATGAATAGAGAAATTAATTGTATTAAGAAGAATGAAACATGGAGTCTAGTAGAAAAACCTTATGATAAGAAAGCTATTGATGTTAAATGGATCTTTAAAAAGAAGTCTGATGATTTGTTTAAAGCTAGATTGGTTTTCACGGGATATCAACAGAATGAGCAAGTTGAAAACACTTATTCACCAGTTGCAAAAATGGAAACTCTTAAGATTATTATTATCGTATAGTTGTCAAAACAAATTGAATGTTGAACAAATGGATGTGGAAACAGCTTTTTTAAACGGAAAAATAATGTCTGAAGTATACATCAAATAACCTCCTGGTTATGATGATGGATCCGGTAAAGTTTATAAATTACGAAAATCACTTTATGGATTGAGAGAGAGTCCGAGGTCATGGTACGAATGTTTTCACAGTTTCATGGTTGAATCAAAGTTTAGTAGAAGCACTCTTGATTATTGTTTGTACGTGAGAAACGAAGGAAATGATCAGATTTATATTTTGATATTTGTTGATGATTTGTTGGTATGTGGCAAAGACTTAAAGAGAGTGCAAAGAGTGAAAGATGATTTATCTAAACGTTTCAGAATGAAGGACATGGGTCCAGTGAGTAATTATATCGGAATCGACATTAAGCATGATCTCGAGTCAAATGTAATGAGTCTAAGTCAAGAAAAGTACATTAATTCTTTAGCCAAAAAGTATAATTTAGAAAATGCTAAACTGTACAATACACCAATGGAAACAAACTTGAGACTAGAGCCAGCTGACGAATTAAATGAACAAGTCAAGTATCGCAATTTGATTGGAGAACTGTTATACAAAGTACTGGAACGAGACCAGATATCGCCTTCAGCGTAAATTATTTAAGTAGGCTCCAGAGTAGTTACAATGAGACTCATTTCCAGTACGCGATGAGAATTCTAAAATATATATACTCAACAAGAAATTTGAATTGCTGTACTCAAGCTCAAGTAAAAATGATGAACTGGATTGTTTAGTAGACTCAGACTGGGCTGTTGATATTAATGACAGAAAGTCTACATCGGGGTATTTAATAAGATTGTTTGGCAATACTGTTTATTGGAAGTCTCGTAAACAAAAATCTGTAACTAAGTCGTCTACTGAAGCAGAGTACGTAGCATTGTCTGACGCTTTGACTGAATTGAAGTTTGTGAAGGGTTTAGTAAGTGAAGTGTTCAAAATTAAATTGAATGATCCAGTCAAGATGTATGAGGATAATTCTGGAGCGGTATCAATTGCTAAAAGCGGAATTTTTTCTAAAAAGTCTAAACACATAGAGGTTCAGTATCACTACGTACATGAGAGTTATGATAATGGAAATATTGATATTGTAAAGATCGATACTGATGAAAATATTGCTGATATATTAACCAAATCCTTGAGCAAGCCAAAGTTTGTTAAGTTAAGAAAACTGTTGAAATTGGAAGAATAACAAAAAATGTTTATGACTATAACAAGTACAAATGTAAAGGGGCGTGTTGGAAGTTGTGTTCAAATTACATTTGTACTGTATGGTGCTGCCGCCAGTATGTGGTTTGAGGAATTAGATTCCTAGCAACCGTCGTTTGTTATGTTACTAGTTAATAGAATCCCGTTGGATAAACATTGTATTGTAGTTAAATAAATATATCACTGATTAAATATGTTACACGTGTTTTCCTTCAAATACAACCTGGAGATTCCAACAATCTTGACCCAGTGTGAAACTACGTTCGTTTTGTTTATCTAAGTGCCAGTAGTTGTGTAAATCTGTTTCGCTATCCAGTCCTGAATTTGTTTGCAAATTGTGATTTTTGGTAGAACTCAATAAAGATTTATAACACGCAACCTTATTATTCTACATTGACAACCTCTAATCACGAGTTCTACAAATGTTTATTTTTAAATATATTTTTAAGGACAATCAAGTTTCAAGTCCAAGGTATTTTATAAATGCGAAAGTGTGTAAGTTTTTTATTCTTTTACATCACAATTTTTTTCACGACAGGAATTTTAGCATAATGAGGACTGGGAAGTGCAATAAGTTACTTTTCTTACCGAAAAGAACATTTCATTCCCGTGGGAAAATTATTTGTTCAGTTATGTCTCCCTAATACCACACCTCATTGTTAATTGGTTAAGCTGTAAGAATATAAAGTACCTGTGAGCTTTACCCTTTGAACTTTGTTTATTTTAAAAAATAAAGGTGTTTTTAATTTGAAATTGAAGTACGACAGGTCATTCTGAATGCTATGGAGAATCAAATAAGATAAAATGGGGACCATAGTATGTATGCTCGTTGACCCAAAAAGGTTTACTCTACAACCAAAGGCAAAGAAAACCTTAATGAAAACCTCCCTCCCCGCAAAACTTGGTTTGTTCCCCTCACCAGTAAGAACATGTAAAGTGCATAAAAGTTAAGACAGACAAATTAATTTTTTACCCGTTCGTATTTTGTAAAACAGAAAGGAAACTGTTAAATATTTTGATCGTAGCACCTGGAAATCTGATAAAATGTTTCGAGACCCAAGGCCAAACCTATAAGTTATTTGTAGTGTATTTTTAATTTTTTAAAGGTATTTTGAATTTACTTTGTTCATTTTCTGACATCAGCCCGTGTGGTAGGATTTTCTAAAAATTTGGACTCAACGCGTCAAATACCCTACGTCAATACTCACAAAAAAGCATATTTAAAATAAATGGTCTTACCCGCCATTTGACAACTTCTGTCAGAGTTCTCCGAGCATTCCTGTTTAATGTCTGGGAGTTCAATGTCAATTTCTGAATTCAAAATTGCAGTTTCTTTTTCTTCTTTAATCTCTGGTTCTGCTTTGATGGTAACGCTCTCCAGAAGAGAATGCTCTGTGGTATATTTTTTATCTGATAACAATTTGTTTACATAAAATGAATACACTACTTGTGAGTACTTAATTGTCAAAAATAAAACTAATATAACATCGAAAATAAAACTTCAGTTTAAGCATAACTACATTGGCATGCTCAAGGTCGCATTCATCTCAACCGTTCATAGAATGTCAAATATATTAGAACAGTTGTTCAACTGTAAGGTTCAAATCAAACAAATTCCTTCCGGACAAAATGGGGCAATACGAAATGAGATGTTGTTGTGTTCGGTGAGGTTAGGTTCAAATTGACATGCACGGTGCGCGATCATGAACATGTCGATACAGCCATGCAAAACGTCTAATTATTACTAAATAATTTTAAATTGTATTTTGCGCCTAATTTACGTATCAAAATAGTACAATAAAATACCTGGAATATTTTCGCAAATAGATTCTGAACATTTTCCCTTGATCAAAGGATAGTCTATATCGATTTTTGCATACGTCACAGCGACGCTCTCCTCCGAACTTGTACCTGGTTCTAACTTGATAGTGGTGGAATCCATGCTATTAAGTAAAAACCGGCTGTTTCAGTTTTTCTGGTTGGGGTGGAAGAAGATGCACAAATTACGAAACTAGTAGAGTCGAAATATCATAGCCAACAAATAAGTGAAAGCAAGCTGGAAACTTTTTCCATAGAAACTACATAATTAAGATATTGTGATGTGATAAGTGTTGCCATTTCAATTCGAAAACTAGCGAATAAACCATATTCATAAACCAGCTGGTTCCCGGCATGCGTTGAAATGATATATTCAAAGAAATGAATTGTTTTTTCCTGCATAGCCTTTCCTGTGCTTCCCCGTTCCCTTTCCGCATCCCCTACCCTCCCAGGTTACCCTTCCAACTTCCGCGCCTAGACTCACCCCTCTCCCGCTCCCCTGTCCCACAAACCCCCCTCCCACGTTCCACATATTCAGTCCCAGTACATTCAGTTTTCAATCAGCTCGCGTGCCACCTATAACAATTTAAAGGTTGGGAAGTACCTGGCTATTCAGATCTGGTCACTAAACACGGCTAAAGCCATTTTCAAGCAACGTTTCAATTCTGAATGGTGGTCTTACACCAGGGCGATACTGATAGTATCTTCCACTCTGGAACATGCCGCAAATATACTATATATTATTTTAAATGAATTTATTTATTTATTTATTTATTTATTATAGATACAAAATTACAAATTACAATTAGGAAGCTTTGCCTGTCCAACTAGGAAAGTTTCCCGTTCCAGGATAGGCAAATTGACATGTTTAGTTCATATTATACCTGAAATGTACATAAATTACATAACAAAAAACAAAACCAAAAAAAAAAATAAAAAACAGAAAAATTCATTTTTTTCTGAAGCTAAGGTGTGTAATAAAGAAAATGTATATAAAATATATAAATATAAGTACACATACATTTTTTGTGACAAAGTAGAAAAGGTAATCTGGTAGCATATATTATAATCGGATTTACCGAATTAACCTGGTAACATATGTATAATACATTCAGATTTACAAGATGGAAGAATTACAAGAACAAGATGGAGGAATTACAAAAGATTTACAACATAAAGAAATGAAATTATGTTAAGCTATGTGTTTAGGAGTTTGAACTTTTAATACATAGTACACTTATAGGAGAAACTATATTAAAATTTACAATAATAGATATAATAATGAACGTAATAATCTATATGATTTTATTTTTTTAGCGATGTAACTACTTACAATGATTTTTGTAACTACAAATTATTTTCACTGATTTAAAACATGTTTTAAGAATAGTATTATATTATTAGTACGACAGTATGAATATACACTCTCTTGAACTACTCCTGCTAAAATATAAAAACATTAAAAACATAAAAACAATAACTATAAATGTAGATGGAAATATAAACTATGAATAATAATAAAATAGTACCAAATTTAGTGCTACTTTGGTGAAATTGGTGCATTACTTCGTACGCCATTCATGTTGTGTTATGTAGGTATTATTTATTTATCATAAATCATTACCATTGTAAGGTACCAAGTTTCACACAGAGTTAGCGACGTGCATTAATTGTGAAATAACACAAATTAATCAAATAAAATTTATTTGCGCATGCCGGGTTCGAACCCGCGACCTCCGGATTGTGAGTCAAGAGTCTTACCCACTGGACTACGGAGGTCGTGCAAGAAGTTATCCAAATTTCGAAAAAAATGTTAATCTGTTGGGGCAAGATTCGGAGAGTACGGTGGATGTCAAATTAATGATTTAAAATCCCTTCATTATTGTGCCGGTTGAGTAATGCAACGCAGCAGTCAACGCGCGTTTGTTGATTTGCTTCACTCAATTCGTGAGGTACCCACCTTTCAAGCCTTTTCACCTTCCCAATGTGCTTCAAGTGGATTAAAACAGTTTTATCACTAACACCGCAGCCTGCAGCTAACTCGGACGTGGTTTGCGATGGATCCGCTTCCACAATAGCCTTCAATTCTTCATTATCAACTTTGGTCTCCGGCCGTCCACGGGGCTTGTTCTGCAGGTCGAAATTTCCAGAACGAAAACGTTGGAACCAAAAACGCACAGCACTGTGTTTTCTTTTGCGGCACCGTCGCCATACACATCATTACTCCTTTACGTGCTACGGTGGAACTTGTACTCGTAAATAACGCGATATTTCAAGTTTTCCATTTTATAAACTAAGTGACGCAAAGAAAAAAACAATTAAGGAAAAAAACAAATGAACTATAATTTTAGAAACACAAATACATGAGTAAATAGCTGTATATTTGAATTTGGAATTCCTAACCAAAGAGAAGATATTTGAGATCAAAGTTGTCAGTACGGCAAAACGCCAATTTCGTATGTGAGGACCTAATATAAGAACAATCAATCAATTTTGGCACCTTACGTAGGCACCTATTTAAAATATCTTTAATTTAAAAATCCATAGACCATTCTTTTAATATTAAAAAAATAGCCGCCTGCTAAATTCAATTTCATCAAACGCGCGAACTGTCAAACGTGCGAAGTTAAAATAGCCGTTAAGTTTTCTGAAGTTACCTATTTAATTTTCTTAATTTTTCTTTCAATACGTCTAAAAGAATATCATTCAATACATCCTACGATAAAAGAAATATGTAACGGTACAACACACAAGCGCTCGCGGCTTAACATAATAATTTGCTCGCGTTTTTATGACTTGTGTGTGTCACCTACATAAGGTAGTTTTTCGTGAATCATTACTTCGACCTGCTTCAAAATTGCCCTTATTGTTATGCTTACAATAAGGAACTCCAGTGAAAAATATTATGGCTTTAAAAAAATATGTTCATATAGACCAAAAAACGCTGATTCTGAATATTGTTTATTGTTTTATTTCATAATATTAAACGCAGAGTTTTTAAAAAATTATCAAAAAGTGCATTTTTAAACCTCTTCTCAAAACACAGCGTTAAGTTGGCATTACTGAAATGGTTAACGGTGACGTCACTGTTAACCTGTCACCTGGTGATAGTGTGTATTGTATTGTATTGACATTTGAAATGACTTGAAGTGCACACGTACCTATGCAATTCAACATTTCGTATTTTTGGTTTATTTTTATACTGTTTATAGAGATTTAGATAAATAATACTTATTGTGTTTATTGAAACATAATTTAGGCCCTCAACAATTTACGAAAAGGGCTATATTTGCGGACAATCTGCAATAAATTTTGTCTATTTGAGGTTAAAGTCGTGTCATATTTTGACATTTGGTTATGTATTTTAAAATTGATTTTAGTATAGGGCTTTTTATACAAGTTGTTACACACTCATCATGATCAGTGTATTATAAATACCAGTGTTTCTGTATGTATTATACATAAAACAATGTACCTACAAAGTAACGCCTGACACGAAACACGATGTCACATGTATTTGCAATGAAAGAGATGATTTATTGTTTTTATATTGCATTTTGATTAAATACAATAACAGTTGCGGTGAAATGTGGACTTTTTACCAATGTTTTTCTATATTAAAAGCAGTTAATCTTGAATAAAAAACACACCTCACACCTAAATGTCATTACAAAGCATTCCGCCATGACCGCCATGATTCTTCTGGATTCTTCATTCAAATAGGGATGTTCTGCCCAAAAAAATTATTTCCCTAGATTTCGAAGTGCGAAGTTTCGATTTAGATACGGTGCGTTTCTGGGAGTCTTTAAAAATTAAAACTTTGACAATTATTTTAACTATTAAAACTAACTATAAAATTAAAAATAAAAATGCAGTTATTTAAGTTTGAAGGTCTTTATTCATAAAAAAAATAAAAAAGAAATTGGACTGGAGTTCTCTATTATTGCTTACAATTATTGTTTATGCTTACAAAAGTGAAGTAGGTAATTGGCCGGGGCACACGTACACTTCCGACCGCGTGCCTCGCCCCCAGGCTAAAGCGGCATGCGACCCTCCCGCCGAAACGCCGTGTCCGCCTGCCGGCCGACCCCTTGCGCTAAAAAGTCACCCCACTTCCGCGGGCAGGCCAAAGCGTCAGTTTTGACCATAGATTATAGAAATATTATAGAAGCTCCATACAACTGTGCCCTCACGACGGTGGATGTCTATGGTATTCGCCAAGCAGCCCGCCGAAACACCGTGTCCGCCTGCAGGCCGAAAAGGGGGCTTACTCTCTAACTCTCTTAACCGCCATTATCTGTGTTTCACATTCGTATTTTGACAGATGTTTGTCAGTTTCGCAAACTTGACACTTTTTATCAGTCGGAAGCCCGAAAGTCACAAACTAAAAATGTATGTGTTTGCTTCTCACAGCGACGCCCGGTTACGTCCCTGTATTGTCATTTTTGGTATTCCCTATCGCCGTAAGTGAAACTCAGTCGTACAAATTTCGTGTTTGTCAAGCTGGATCGGAGGACCTCCGTTTTATGAAACCTTTGACGTTTCGTCTGACGACATATTTCTATAAATTAATATACTTATTCGAATTTCTTGTAAGGTAAGTAATATGATTTATTTGGAATTAAACGATACCTCAAACGGGTTGGTAGATGTGTAACTAACCGCCGTACTTTTAAGCACTTATTCGTAATTATTATCGTAATTACACCTCGTTTTAGCAATTCCTACAACTGACAACTATGTAATTGCACAAAATAGGTTCTTAGTTTGGGTTATTTAAGTGTTTTGTGCGTATTTCGATCGAAGCGAAACTTTCGCAAACATCGAAGGGCAAAGGGATACTTATCTAGTTTATTAAGAAAATTAGAATTTGAATGCTATGTACCAAATGGGTACGGGTCTGTTGCAATCTTTCTTATTCATAATTTATGTGTCATATTTCAGCCACAATGGACGGTTATTTTCGCCTGCAATTTGTTTTACGAATTTTTCGCGAAGACGAGAACAGGGTAGAGGCAACCCGAAGAAGACAGTTGAGGGATCTGTCAAACCCCATGAATATTCCGGAAACATTATTTATTGCTCACTACCGCCTGTCGGAGGACCTCTTCAAAGCGTTGTGTGACGAGTTGAGGCCGTTACTCCCTGTACCTATTAGAACAACCGGAGTGCCCCTGGAGCTTAAAGTGAATATATTATTTATTTTTTCTTTCAATGTAAAACCCCAATCCTGAAAATTAACAGCATATTCCTTAAGTATCTGCTTCATATGAACAAATATTTTTTTATGTTTCAGGTTCTAACAACTTTGTCTTTCCTAGCTACAGGGTCATACCAGAAACTTGTGGGAAACGACTTCCACTGTAGCGTTTCACAACAAACGGTTAGCAGACACATGCATGAAATAGTGTCGGATATAAACCTAATCAAGCGTAGGCACATAAAGTTCCCAGGAACGCAGCAAGAAAGGAATGATGTGAAACAAGGGTAGGTATGTTCTGATTTATTATATTTTGTGGCATATTCAGATGATGGGCTAATATGTAATTATTTTATGTAATATTTCATCTCTGTTGAACTCAAGAACGAGTCGAAGAAGCGACCCGTTCTCATGTGACAAATGTCAACCGTGTTGGGCGCGCTTTTGGCTTGTTTCCTGACTATGCACGGGTACCGAAGGGTTTCAATGTCGCTAGTTCCTCGGAGCATCTTCCAATAAAATAACGGTAGAACAAGGCTAGCATTCCCACCCTGTATATGTATTTATGGTATATTTATACCGTTAATAAATAAATAATTTGGTTCTAACCCTTTTACCTTTGCTGTCTTTTGTACACTTACTTGAATTTCATAATGATGATGAAACACAGTGTGGTTTTCGAAATGCGAAGAACAGTCTAACTTAGATTACAGTAATATTAATTTTATAGCATGTCGTCTCTATCGAAGTTGAAGGGAGGCACAATAATAAAACAAAAATGATGAATGTGGTGTCTTTTTTTATATTTGTACATAGAGAAAAACTTAAGTCTCTATAAAACAGTTAGCAATATATTACAGAGAAGATTAAACATTTAGAACACATACAATAAAGAAGAAATACATAGTAACAATAGCAATTACATGTATATTGCAATGACAGTATTAAAAAAATACAATATTCATTCTATGTAATTGAACAAAACGTTATATTTTTAGTAAGCTTAAGAAAAGCATAGCCATTCAGAGAATATGTGTGTACAAAAAATGAAATAGTTATATATGAACAGCCCACTGAATTTCCACTGTTCTTGGTCCTCATCCAGTGATAGCATGTTTTTGTCTATAAAAAAAGTGATTGCACCCTATTCCTCATTTGAAATAAAAAAAAAAGTTACATTAAATACACATTTAGAAAACATATTGTAAAGGAGAAATGGTATTATAAAATGGACACCAACACTGCCTAGCAGCAAAAATCTCCCATTCGACAAGGTCAGCTCTCAGCTTGTTGTTCTGAAACAATAACAAAAAAAAAAAAATTAAAAAAAACTATATTGAAAGTTTAGTACCTATATCTATTTTAAGCATTCAAATTGTATGTAGGTATTTCAGATTTTATGAGAAATATCATTTTCCCGGAGTTATTGGGTCTATAGACGGAACCCACATAGCCATGATTAGATCGAAGGAACATGAAGAGGCATACTTTAACCGAAAAGGTTTCCATTCGATGAATGCTCTCATGGTAAATAAATATTTCGTTTATTGAAATGTATACAGAATAGCTTATCATACAGTCATATAATATATCATACTATTATTCTATAATTTTACTATAGTAAATTTCTTTTATGTATACATAAATATTTGTTAAAGTTTGCAATTTTTAATTATATTTGTTTTAAAAAATAAATTGTTTAAAAATAATTTTAATATTTCAGGAGACTCAGCATGATGACTCCAATTTTAAATGCGGCACCGGGATCACCAGAGGACCACTATACCAAAATGCAATGCAGAGTCAGAAATTGCATAGAACGCTGCTTTGGTATTTTAAAAGCAAGATGGCGCTGTCTCTTATAACATTGTGATCTACACTATACGCCAATAATGGCAGGGAAGATAGCCAATGCATGTGTTTTTCTTCATAATATGGCCATTGAAGCTCATATGCCAGAACCAGAGGATGTGATCATTGAAGATGATTTTAGAGAAGTGGTTAATGTTATCGATCAACACAACGATAACCTTAGGCAAGGACGGATAACTCAACGAGAGCTTGTTGAGACTCTCAATCGCCAAATTTAAATACCCTCTAACCATCTATCCAAGTTCATTCTTTTTTTAATCCAATTCATTCTTATTTCTTCAATGATCACATCCTCGGTTCTGGCATTTGAGCTTCAATGGCCATATTATGAAGAAAAGCACATGTTTTGGCTATCTTCCCTACCATTACTGGCGTGTAGTGTAGAACACAATGTTTTAGAAGACAGCGCCATCTTGCTTTTAAAATACTGTACATGTTTACTTCCTACACTCACATAAATTATACTATCGAATACTCATACCTACTTGTGTTGTGCCTACTTATGTCTGTCATGCTCTGTTTATTATTTTATGTACTATATACTTGTTATAATGCTCCTGTACAATTTACTTTACATGTAAAAGACATCAAGGCGTAAACAAACTGTGGGGATGGCTTATTTGAAGTCGTCGATATACTTACTCTTACTCCAGGGAAGGATATTGCGTGTATTTATAACAATAAAAGCCTTCTCCACGTTTTATAATTTATTACGTCTTAGTCAGACACATTTACAATTCTATACTTCGCGGGTAGAAATGGAAATGAGATTAATTAATGTTTAAGCGCGTGTTCACGAGCCAGGCCCCGTAACTGGAATGTCGCTTCCTTTCCAGCGGCGGTTGGAGGAACTACATTGGTCACGTGATCAATGTTGCCACGACATGATTTAGCTAAAGGTTTTTAGGGATAATTAATCGGGTACTTAATCGCATTTCCATAGCCTCCCCTCCAGTGCTAACGATAAACATAAACAATAGAAAATCGTTAAGAGAGACTATACCAGTGATGCTAATCCTATTCTGACGGCGGCACCTTCCGTCAAAACAAGAATAGTCTCCAATGTGTTCGGAAAATTGTGCAGGTTACTCGAGCAGAGTAGAATGATTAGTTAGTTTTTGGAAGTAGACTGCTGTTATACTTTCAAGAACACATTGGAAGATATTAATGGTTTAACCAAAAAAAATTTACTGAAAATCTTACTTCTAATACATGAAATCATAAAATTAAGTGTGTAACAATGAAACGTAATGTTGAGATTACTATACTATTGTATCTTATAAACAATTTTATTTGTTGCTGAAATCAGTTAATTCTTAGGTGTGAGTATTTACAAGTCAGTTTTAAATAATGTTTTTAAAACTTGTCAAGCTCTATGAACTCTTTACTTTATTTACAGTGTTAAACGCATCGACGAACTAGGTGTTCGGAGCATTGGTGTACATAATATAGCGTGGTACATGGAATTTGAGAAATGATTCCAGCTGATTGTAGTGGTACATGGAATTTGAGATATGATTCCAGCTGATTGTAGTGGTACATGGAATTTGTTGCCTCAATGAACTATGTTCAGAGTTAGTAAAATTATTTTACCAGTCATGCGTAATTAGAAACGCTGGTTGTAAAATCATTGTACATTGATTGTATACAAAAAAAAATATTTAAAACTATGACTTAAAGTAACCTTAAAATAACATTATACATGTTTGAAAAATCGCAAATGTATGGTTAAAAGTTGTAATTTACTTGATAAACATTTCGATGGTAGGTTGTATATAGCTGAATGCTGTATTTTGTACATGAGTTATATTGAAAAAGAAAACTATAGTAGAAGGTATGTTTTAACCTAAGCTATATCTAGTGTAAGAAATATTTAAATTGATACATAAGTAGACATGGTAGAGTTTTCTTAAGTATTATATTTTTGGAACCTTAGTTAGGCGTTCATCATAAAATTATAAATAATAAAGGTTTATGCGAATCTGTAGCGAAAAATGACGATTTTTAAGTCAAAGAAGCTGCACATTGTCCTCAGTACGTAAAAGTGTGTTTTTTGTTGATGTAAGTCGAATAACCATGTTCCTTTACGTACGTAAGACAAAGTGGCTTTAACTTGTAAGTGTATAATCGTGAAAGAAAAAGTATATTTAAAAATAAATAATTTCAACCACATGATTCGCTGGATGTATAAGAGTGCCGTGTACATCCAGGGAAGCATGGTTAAAAACAAAAATGCATAAATAACAATGTTTACCATGTGGCAAGGGGTCACCTACTATGTACATAGTTTGTAGAGTAGATAGTGTGTACATTGGTACATAATGTATAATATGATGATTTAAATTAATTGTGCGAAAAGTTGATTATAATCGCTATTACGATAATGCTGTAATACATGTAGTAACGCATACATGCGGTTGTATGATGTGAATTTTACATTTTTAATTATAACATTTTTAAGAATTGTAAAAACACAGTGGTGTTTGTAGTACCTTTGAAGTGCACTAATTATGCAGTTGAATGATGAAAAGTTTTCATCTAATTAGAAATGATTTTATGTTATGTTTTTTTTTATTATATCAGGAGATTCGCTTATTTTTTTAAATTGCATGAGTTATGCAGTAAAATGATGAATTGTTACATCGTATTGAAGGTGTTTCACACTTGAGAATACACAATAATGATCTAAGTTTTAGATTATGTTAATTGACAATTTACAATATTACAGGTAGGATTTCCATAAAAAATCTGTGCATTTTAATATTGTGTTGTTCGCAGTATTTTAAAGAAAAGTATACCTTATGAATATGGTTTGCAATACAAAGCTAGGTGAAATTTATAATTTAATTTCAATCATGAGTTATGAATGAGAAAAGTGCCAAATAAAAATATCTTTTTGTGCATTATTACGTCCCCAGTCTCTTTGGGAAATGTACATGCCGACCTGAACGCGTTGTGATCTTGGTTATCGGTGTAACGGGAACTGGTGGGTGTATCGTGACGTTTTCTTCAACCGGAACGAAAGCAGGCTTGAGTCGGTCTATGGAGACGCGTTTGGATTTGCCTTTTATTGATATGACAAATGTTTTGTCATCACGTTGTTCTACCTTGTAAGGACCCTCGTATTGGTTCTGAAGGGGTCTTCTTACGCTATCTGTTCTCAGGAAGACATGAGTGGCGACAGGTAGGTCCTTGTGCACAAAAAATTTCCTTGCGCTGTGATTACTGGCAGGGGTCGATTTGATACTTTCGAACTTTCTCTGTAGGCGTCCTACATACGTATCGGGTTCCTCGCGAGGAGTTTCTGAGAAGAAGTCGCAGGGAAGTCTTAATGTCCTGCCATACGTAAGTTCTGCGGGGGAGCATTTTAGGTCCTCACGCACTGTAGCTCTCAAACCGAGAAGTATTAGAGGTAGGTTCTCAACCCAGTTTTGTTCTCCACATGCAATTAGAGAGCTTTTTAAAGTGCGATGCCATCTTTCTATAATACCGTTCGCTTGAGGGTGGTAAGCAGTGGTTCTTGAGTGTTTGATGCCAAACTTTTCTGCGAGTTTTTTGAAGAGACAACTCTCGAACTGTCGTCCTTGGTCAGTGGTGATGCTGTCAGGTGTTCCGTGACGAGCGATCCAATGCGTAGTCAATGCTGTGGCTACGGTTTCTGCTGACATATTCTTCAGGGGAATTGCTTCGGGCCATCGAGTGAACCTATCGATCATGGTTAGTATATATTGGTAATCATTGCATAGCGGTAGTGGTCCGACTAAGTCGATGTGAATGTTACGGAATCTATCCTCCGGTAATATGTACGTTGCTAGAGGTGCGACCGTATGTTTTGTTACCTTAGCTTTTTGACAAGGTATACATTGTTTGACGAAGCTCTTGATGTCTTTCGCCATGTAGGGCCAAACAAATCTTTGTTTTACCGTATTTGTAGTTCCCAAGATACCAGGGTGGCAAACATTATGTATGCTTGCTATGACTTGTTGTCGCATGCTGGGTGGAACAAGTGGTCTAACATGACCTGTTGAAATATCACACCACAATCGAGTGTCAGTGCCAGGGATCACCATTTGACGTAGAGCAAGGGTGCTGCCATCGTTTGCCTTGAATTGTCCGTCAGGTTGGCATTGCTCTAACCGCATTTGCTCGAAGTCAATTACAGTGGGACAGTTGATCTCATCGATGCGAGATAGGGTGTCCGCGACAACGTTCTCTTTTCCAGAGACATACCTGATGTCGGTTGTAAATTGCGCTATGTAATCAAGTTGTCTCTCTTGCCGGGGAGAGCTAGACGCGCGTTTTTTGTTTAATGCGAAGGTGATTGGCTTGTGGTCTGTGAAAATGCTGAAATGACGGCCTTCGATGTGATTCCTAAAGTATTTCACGGATTCATAAACGGCGGTAAGTTCGCGGTCAAAAGTGCTGTATTTTTGTTGAGCAGGAGTGAACTTTTTGGAGAAGAATCCTAGCGGTTCCCAGGTGTTTCCTTTTGATTGTTGCAATGAAGAGCCTAATGCTTTGTCACTGGCGTCAACCATCATTGCAAGCTTTGCGTTTGGGTCTGGGTGCGCAAGTAGAGCTGCGTTCGCTAGTTGTTGTTTGCAATCTTCAAATGCCTTTGTCTGCTCCTGGTTCCAGTTGAGAATCCCCTTGTCATTCTTTTTGTAACCGGCAATACTGTCGTATAATATTGCTTGGGTGGTGATCGAATTTGGTAGGAACCTGCGGTAGTAGTTCAACATACCTAAAAAGCGACGTAGTTCTTTCGCAGTTTTAGGTTGTGGGAATTCTGTCACTGCTTTGACTTTGTCCTTGATTGGAGTCATGCCTTCTGGAGTTATTGTGTGTCCGAGGAAGTTCACTGTTGCGGCTCCTAATTGACATTTCTGGATATTAATGACAAGTCCGTTATCAGCGAGTCGTTTGAGAAGCAAATCTAGATGTTTTTTATGTTCCTCTTCGTCAGCGGAAGCTATCAGAATGTCATCTAAGTAGACAAAACAGAAATCTAGATCTCTTGTTATTGCGTGCATGAATCGTTGGAAACTCTGAGCTGCATTTGATAGTCGAAATTGCATGGAGGTGAATTCAAACAATCCGAACGGTGTGATGATGGCTGTTTTAGGGATGTCCTCAGGTTCCACGGGTATCTGATGATAAGCGCGCGTTAAGTCGATGGTTGGAAAAATCTTCGCTTTTGCCAGTTTATGGGCGAAGTCTTGAAGTTGCGCTATGGGATATTTATCAGGGACCGTTTTTGAGTTTAAGATTCGGTAGTCACCACACGGACGCCATTCGCCGTTTGGCTTCTTTACCATGTGTAAAGGGCTGGCCCAGTTGCTTTTAGAAGGACGGCAAATCCCTTGTTCCATCATGTACTTAAATTCACGCTTGGCTGCCTCAATGAGTGCCGGTGCTAATCTGCGTGCACGTTCAGATACTGGAGGGCCTTTGGTTTCTATGCAATGAGTCACAGAATGTTTAATTGCATCCGGTGTCTGCATAGTAGGCCTTGTCAACGTAGGGTATTTTTTTAATATGTCTAGATACTTTTGAGAAGAGGAAATTGTGGCGATGCCCGATGCTGGTCCTCTGTAGGTAGCTCCTCTAATTTTTAATCCAGTAGACTGATCTTCAAGTTTTGCTCGTCTCAAGTTGACTGTCAAGTTGTAATTGTGAAGAAAGTCTGCGCCAATGATGGGTTTGGAAACATCGGCTACGATAAAGCGCCATTTCATTGTGCGGCGTAGGCCAAAGTAGAGTTCAACTGTTTTCGTGCCGTATGTTTTTATTGGTTTTCCATTTGCCCCATATAATGTGGTAGGGCAGTTGTCGGAGGTTAAGTAGCCTTTCTCAAAAGTCATGTTCCTAGGGATGACAGAGACGTCCGCGCCGGTATCCACTAGGTATTTATGACTTGTTCGCCGGTCATAGATGAAGAGACGACAAGAGGTATTAGGGATCTCACATGTCTCTACTGGGAGTTCCCGTTGTCGTTTTCCCGACTTCTTCTTTACATAAGAACATGGTTTGGAGCATTTATGTGCGTTTTCTCCAAATCTTGCATGGTAGTAACATTTTCCATCTTGATTCCTATTGGGAGATGGATTGCGTGACCCGGATCTTGAGCGGCCAGGTTCACGACGGGGGCTCTGGTTTCTCCGTCCTCTATAGGTTGATGTGGGCTTGGTTTTGGCTATGCGTAGCTGGGATACTTCACGCGAAAGTGCTGTTATTTGTTGCTACAGTTGTAGTAGTAAGGATTGTTCAGCTGGTTCCTGACGAGATGAACTGGGTATGCTGCGATTTTCCATGGCGCTGCAATCGGTTGATTGATAGACATCTAGAATTTTGTCTGCAGCTGTGGCAAGTTGGTTAATGTCATTATCGGGTAGTGCTGACAGGATTGCTTGCACATGTTGTGGTAGGCGTTGTAACCACAGTGTACGCACAATTGCGTTATCCGCTAAGGTAGGTCCTGCTAGCTCCAGCATATGTCTCAATAGACCGGTTGGCTTCCTATCCTCAAGTTGTATTCCTGTGAGTAGGCGTGTGAGGCGTTTCTCAGCCGAGTCTTGGAGTCGGTCTATAAGGGCTGCTTTCAAATTGGCGTATTTGTCATTGTTCGGTGGATGTGTCACAATGTCGCTCACACATTGTAAGGTTTGTGAATCCAAGGCTGCTATAATGATATTGTACTTCGTGAAATCCTCTTTAATGCGCGAATTCGCAAATTGAGCTTCTGCCTGTATAAACCAAAGTGAAATCTGATCCCTCCACAGATTTGGTAATCTCACGGACACGTGATTTACTGCTGTCGCAGAACTAGATTCACCAGTTGATTCCATGTTGGTTGATTTTGGTTGCGGAGTTATCGATTCTTGAAACAAAGTCTTGAGTTGATGAGTTGATGTGGTCGCTGGAGATTCTTCATCCGAGGTCATTTCAACATTTAAACGGTAATAAGCACGCAAAGAAATTATTTTTACGAGATGTTGACATCTATGTAAAATCTACGGAAGTTACTAGAAAATATCCGAGGTGCAAACCTTTACGCAAATGAGCTTTCAAGTAGAGATCTTCGACATGCGATAATAAATAATGAACCATAATAAGCGATAGCATTTGATGTGAGTATCAAGAAATATTATTTCAAAACATGTGTTCGGAATTGTAACATATTATCTTGTGAAATTTTGTGGTGGGTATGCAAGATATTATTACTAGAAATGTCGTATAAATTGTGACATGTTATTTTGCAGAGTTTGAACGTGTAGTGTGTAATGGAGTGATGTTGAGTCAAAAATTTACGTGGCTGAACGTTGTTGAGCTGATGCTGGTCTGGTTTCCGAGAATGTCTGCGGTTGTGGAGGTTGCGTCGATCTGTTGATCGGGCTGCAGGAATAGAGACTCGGAGTTAGATGCTCCCTTTCGCGTTCTGAGGGTGTCCGCAGCTGATGCAGGCAATGGGGGCTGCGTCCAGCTGTAGACGGGGCTGCAGGAAGGGCGACTCGTCTGTAGGAGCTCCCTTATGTAGCATCACGCGTTGCTGAAGATGTTCGATGCCTAGAATAGAGGGTAACACGCACTTAATCCGAGATAAGAACAGGACATATATTAGTGTTCACAAGTAGGGTCAATTTAAATTGCAGATTTATACGTGTGTTTGCATACGAACATAACCTGTGATGAATCCGAACGTTCAAAAAAAAACATGCTCGTAAATCAAATTCACAAAAGAGTTGGGAGTGTGAAAACATGAGATTGGAGAATATTCAAGCTTTACCACAAAGTCTTGCATCAGTTTGTTTTTTTAAGTTGAATTAGCAAAGTTGGGTAGAACAAAATGGCCATTAACACGTGTGAATCGGTACCCGAAAACACACGAACTTCGTTTATTACGTAATTGTACAAATCTGTGATATTATTCGTTCTGCGTTGAAAACCAAAAAACATAGGGTATAAATTTTTTAAATACTGGGATATATTAGATTGCATAAGTATATAAAAATTGAAACGGTACTCACCAGATTATTCCCAGGAAACCAGCTACGGAACTGCGGCTCGAGAACACGTGCAAAAAGAATTTTAAAAATGGTCTATACGTTGAAAAAAATGGCGTTAAACGTCGAAAGGCACTAGATGTGACCATTTTTAATCGTCGGAGGTCACCAATTGTGTTGTTGCTTAAATGTTGTTGTACATAAGTACAACAACATTTATCTTTAATTTGGCCGTGCCTACTTCGCACGTAAAACATATCACTTATGATAACAATGCGATGCTTATCAAGATTATTCTTTTCTGTGGATGACAACCAATTAATAAATATTTCGCATAGCGGGATCGAACTTGATTCAAATTTGAATAAATTTTTTTTTTTTTTTTTTTTAATTTTAGATGTTATCACTTAAAACCTTTATTTATTTTATATAAATGCCAAAAGGATAACTGTTTGTGAAAATTTAGAAATAAAGTTCGTCAATAAAAGGATTCATTAAAAAAGAATAGGCAATATTGAGGATTCTCAAATTTGTTTGTGATTAAGTATATGATGGAACAAGGGATTTGCCGTCCTTCTAAAAGCAACTGGGCCAGCCCTTTACACATGGTAAAGAAGCCAAACGGCGAATGGCGTCCGTGTGGTGACTACCGAATCTTAAACTCAAAAACGGTCCCTGATAAATATCCCATAGCGCAACTTCAAGACTTCGCCCATAAACTGGCAAAAGCGAAGATTTTTCCAACCATCGACTTAACGCGCGCTTATCATCAGATACCCGTGGAACCTGAGGACATCCCTAAAACAGCCATCATCACACCGTTTGGATTGTTTGAATTCACCTCCATGCAATTTGGACTATCAAATGCAGCTCAGAGTTTCCAACGATTCATGCACGCAATAACAAGAGATCTAGATTTCGTAAGTATCAAATCGACCCCTGCCAGTAATCACAGCGCAAGGAAATTTTTTGTGCACAAGGACCTACCTGTCGCCACTCATGTTTTCCTGAGAACAGATAGCGTAAGAAGACCCCTTCAGAACCAATACGAGGGTCCTTACAAGGTAGAACAACGTGATGACAAAACATTTGTCATATCAATAAAAGGCAAATCCAAACGCGTCTCCATAGACCGACTCAAGCCTGCTTTCATTCCGGTTGAAGAAAACGTCACGATACACCCACCAGTTCCCGTTACACCGATAACCAAGATCACAACGCGTTCAGGTCGGCATGTACATTTCCCAAAGAGACTGGGGACGTAATAATGCACAAAAAGATATTTTTATTTGGCACTTTTCTCATTCATAACTCATGATTGAAATTAAATTATAAATTTCACCTAGCTTTGTATTGCAAACCATATTCATAAAGTATACTTTTCTTTAAATTACTGCGAACAACACAATATTAAAATGCACAGATTTTTTTTTATGGAAATCCTACCTGTAATATTGTAAATTGTCAATTAACATAATCTAAAACTTAGATCATTATTGTGTATTCACAAGTGTGAAACACCTTCAATACGATGTAACAACTCATCATTTTACTGCATAACTCATGCAACTTAAAAAAAAACATAACATAAAATCATTTCTAATTAGATGAAAACTTTTCATCATTCAACTGCATAATTAGTGCACTTCAAAGGTACTACAAACACCACTGTGTTTTTACAATTCTTAAAAATGTTATAATTAAAAATGTAAAATTCACATCATACAACCGCATTTATGCGTTACTACATGTATTACGGCATTATCGTAATAGCGATTATAATCAACTTTTCGCACAATTAATTTAAATCATCATATTATACATTATGTACCAATGTACACACTATCTACTCTACAAACTATGTACATAGTAGGTGACTCTTTACCACATGGTAAACATTGTTATTTATGCATTTTTGTTTTTTAACCATGCTTCCCTGGATGTACACGGCACTCTTATACATCCAGCGAATCATGTGGTTGAAATTATTTATTTTTAAATATACTTTTTCTTTCACGATTATACACTTACAAGTTAAAGCCGCTTTGTCTTACGTACGTAAAGGAACATGGTTATTCGACTTACATCAACAAAAAACACACTTTTACGTACTGAGGACAATGTGCAGCTTCTTTGACTTAAAAATTGTCATTTTTCGCTACAGATTCGCATAAACCTTTATTATTTATAATTTTATGATGAACGCCTAACTAAGGTTCCAAAAATATAATACTTAAGAAAACTCTACCATATCTACTTATGTATCAATTTAAATATTTCTTACACTAGATATAGCTTAGGTTAAAACATACCTTCTACTATAGTTTTCTTTTTCAATATATCTCACCAATTGTGGGGATGGCTTATTTGAAGTCGTCGATATACTTACTCTAACTCCAGGGAAGGATACTGCGTGTATTTATAACAATAAAAGCCTTCTCCACGTTTTATAATTTATTACGTCTTAGTCAGACATATTTACAATTCTATACTTCGCGGGTAGAAATGGAAATGAGATTAATTAATGTTTAAACGGGTGTTCACGAGCCAGGCCCCGTAACTGGAATTGTAACATATTATCTTGTGAAATTTTGTGGTGGGTATGCAAGATATTATTACTAGAAATGTCGTATAAATTGTGACATGTTATTTTGCAGAGTTTGAACGTGTAGTGTGTAATGGAGTGATGTTGAGTCAAAAATTTACGTGGCTGAACGTTGTTGAGCTGATGCTGGTCTGGTTTCCGAGAATGTCTGCGGTTGTGGAGGTTGCGTCGATCTGTTGATCGGGCTGCAGGAATAGAGACTCGGAGTTAGATGCTCCCTTTCGCGTTCTGAGGGTGTCCGCAGCTGATGCAGGCAATGGGGGCTGCGTCCAGCTGTAGACGGGGCTGCAGGAAGGGCGACTCGTCTGTAGGAGCTCCCTTATGTAGCATCACGCGTTGCTGAAGATGTTCGATGCCTAGAATAGAGGGTAACACGCACTTAATCCGAGATAAGAACAGGACATATATTAGTGTTCACAAGTAGGGTCAATTTAAATTGCAGATTTATACGTGTGTTTGCATACGAACATAACCTGTGATGAATCCGAACGTTCAAAAAAACATGCTCGTAAATCAAATTCACAAAAGAGTTGGGAGTGTGAAAACATGAGATTGGAGAATATTCAAGCTTTACCACAAAGTCTTGCATCAGTTTGTTTTTTTAAGTTGCATTAGCAAAGTTGGGTAGAACAAAATGGCTAGACACGTGTGAATCGGTACCCGAAAACACACGAACTTCGTTTATTACGTAATTGTACAAATCTGTGATATTATTCGTTCTGCGTTGAAAACCAAAAAACATAGGGTATAAATTTTTTAAATACTGGGATATATTAGATTGCATAAGTATATAAAAATTGAAACGGTACTCACCAGATTATTCCCAGGAAACCAGCTACGGAACTGCGGCTCGAGAACACGTGCAAAAAGAATTTTAAAAATGGTCTATACGTTGAAAAAAATGGCGTTAAACGTCGAAAGGCACTAGATGTGACCATTTTTAATCGTCGGAGGTCACCAATTGTGGGGATGGCTTATTTGAAGTCGTCGATATACTTACTCTGACTCCAGATCAGAAGGTTGCGTGTTCAGATCACGTCGGGGTCACCAATTGTGGGGATGGCTTATTTGAAGTCGTCGATATACTTACTCTAACTCCAGGGAAGGATATTGCGTGTATTTATAACAATAAAAGCCTTCTCCACGTTTTATAATTTATTACGTCTTAGTCAGACACATTTACAATTCTATACTTCGCGGGTAGAAATGGAAATGAGATTAATTAATGTTTAAGCGCGTGTTCACGAGCCAGGCCCCGTAACTGGAATGTCGCTTCCTTTTCAGCGGCGGTTGGAGGAACTACATTGGTCACGTGATCAATGTTGCCACGACATGATTTAGCTAAAGGTTTTTAGGGATAATTAATCGGGTACTTAATCGCATTTCCATAAAACAAATAAATAATTAAATAATATCTTAAACTTTCCTTTCAAGCTCTGCTATCAGCGCCTCTCTGAATGTTGCCTCTGTGCGGCCATGCTGGCATTGCTGGCCAGCAAGGCCGCACCCAACTCTTCCACTTTCTCCCATTTGTGCTTGTTGTGAAGGGGCTTCTCCCTCTCATTTATGTTTTTCTCCCTCTGGTTTGCATTTTTTCCTCCTCCGCTTTCACAAACCGGAGAGGTTTATTATAAAATGGACACCAACACTGCCTAGCAGCAAAAATCTCCCATTCGACAATGTCAGCTCTCAGCTTGTTGTTCTGAAACAATAACAAACAAAAAAAAATTAAAAAAAACTATATTGAAAGTTTAGTAAGTACCTATATCTATTTTAAGCATTCAAATTGTATGTAGGTATTTCAGATTTTATGAGAAATATCATTTTCCCGGAGTTATTGGGTCTATAGACGGAACCCACATAGCCATGATTAGATCGAAGGAACATGAAGAGGCATACTTTAACCGAAAAGGTTTCCATTCGATGAATGCTCTCATGGTAAATAAATATTTCGTTTATTGAAATGTATACAGAATAGCTTATCATACAGTCATATAATATATCATACTATTATTCTATAATTTTACTATAGTAAATTTCTTTTATGTATACATAAATATTTGTTAAAGTTTGCAATTTTTAATTATATTTGTTTTAAAAAATAAATTGTTTAAAAATAATTTTAATATTTCAGGAGACTCAGCATGATGACTCCAATTTTAAATGCGGCACCGGGATCACCAGAGGACCACTATACCAAAATGCAATGCAGAGTCAGAAATTGCATAGAACGCTGCTTTGGTATTTTAAAAGCAAGATGGCGCTGTCTCTTCTAACATTGTGTTCTACACTATACGCCAATAATGGTAGGGAAGATAGCCAATGCATGTGTTGTTCTTCATAATATGGCCATTGAAGCTCATATGCCAGAACCAGAGGATGTGATCATTGAAGATGATTTTAGAGAAGTGGTTAATGTTATCGATCAACACAACGATAACCTTAGGCAAGGACGGATAACTCAACGAGAGCTTGTTGAGACTCTCAATCGCCAAATTTAAATACCCTCTAACCATCTATCCAAGTTCATTCTTTTTTTAATCCAATTCATTCTTATTTCTTCAATGATCACATCCTCGGTTCTGGCATTTGAGCTTCAATGGCCATATTATGAAGAAAGGCACATGTTTTGGCTATCTTCCCTGCCATTACTGGCGTGTAACACAATGTTTTAGAACATTGAGACAGCGCCATCTTGCTTTTAAAATACTGTACATGTTTACTTCCTACACTCACATAAATTATACTATCGAATACTCAAACCTACTTGTGTTGTGCCTACTTATGTCTGTCATGCTCTGTTTATTATTTTATGTACTATATACTTGTTATAATGCTCCTGTACAATTTACTTTACATGTAAAAGACATCAAGGCGTAAACAAACAAATAAATAATTAAATAATATCTTAAACTTTCCTTTCAAGCTCTGCTATCAGCGCCTCTCTGAATGTTGCCGCTGTGCGGCTATGCTGGCATTGCTGGCCGCACAGAGCGCGGCCGCACCCAACTCTTCCACTTTCTCCCATTTGTGCTTGTTGTGAAGGGGCTTCTCCCTCTCATTTATGTTTTTCTCCCTCTGGTTTGCATTTTTCCTCCTCCGCTTTCACAAACCTCTCCATCAAGGCTCTTTTAGTAACTGAAAGTAAAATATTAATAATAATATCATAACATCACGAGAGATGGGAAGGCTGAGAGGGATATTGAAAGAAGGGTAAATGCAGGTAACGCTACTAATGGAGGATTGAATGCCGTTGGCGCTAATAAAAAAACTGTCAAAAGAAGCGAAGCTAGCAGTCCACAATGGAGTCCGGTACCCACCCTGATGTATGGCAGTGAGGCATGGAACTGGCAGAGGAATGATGAAAGCGGACTGAATGCTGTTGAAACGAGATCCCACCATGTATGATCGTGTGAAAATGTGGAGATCTGCAAAGAATGCAAGGCTGATGGAAGCGTAATGAGTAAGATTAAGAGGGACCCTCAGATGGTTTGGGCATGTAGAGCGAATGAATTAAGAAAGTGGTGTAAGAAGAATATGTGACACAAATGTGAATGGAAGAAGAAGTCAGGGACGCCCGAGGAAGACATGGCACGATCAAGTGAATCAGATACTCGAGACGGGCCATGTCAAGAGTAGAATAATAGGAGAGTATATGAGATGATATATGAATGTGTGCCAAGTTGTTTGGCGGTCTGTCCTCTCTGCCTACGCCTGCGGTGAAACGGTGTGATGGTTAGTTAGTTAGTTTTTTCATAAAATTATTCCCATTCACCCTAAGAAATTTCATTGTTAGTACTTACAAAGATCTTTGTCGGAGGCCTTTCTTTTGACGCCGGACGGTCCAGGCATTGCGGGCAAAACGTCTGTCGGCACCGGCCCAGGCATCGCGGACGAAGCTTCCTCATCCGACCCAGGTAATTGAGGAAGGACCTCAATTGCAACGTCATCCATCAACGTCTCATAAATTAGTGTCCCATCAATCAAGTCTCGCCCAATAATTAAAACTAACTCCACTCGATGCCGCGATGCCTTCTGTTTGGCATTACCTTTTAGGTCCCGCCAAGTCTGAAACAATTGATAAATGGTCAAACTATTATACAGAAACTGATAAATTAAGATTATTTTGAGAAAGGTGTTTGTTTCAGTTTCAATAAAGTATTATTATATTATGTAAATACTTGCTACCATTTTTCGCCTGGTTTCTTGGCTCCAAACTTGATGGCGTTCAGGGTTTGGGCCAACTCGTCCCACTCCGTCTTGCTGGCTATCCTTCCATCCGGCCCCTCACATCTTCTGTCAAGAGTAGAATAATAGGAGAGTATGTATGAGATGATATATGAATGTGTGCCAAGTTGTTTGGCGGTCTGTCCTCTCTGCCTACGCCTGCGGTGAAACGGCGTGATGGTTAGTTAGTTAGTTTTTTCATAAAATTATTCCCATTCACCCTAAGAAATTTCATTGTTAGTACTTACAAAGATCTTTCTCGGAGGCCTTTAGGCCCCGGTACACTATTTTGGGTAAAAAAGTCGCCACACTTCCGCGGGCAGGCGAAATCGTTGAATGGGTGACCTTGTTGAATGGTGACTTTTCAAGCGTTCGGAGCGAACTGTGGTGTGTCGCGGGACATGTCGTGCAGTTCAAAAGTTTTTGCTACAGTTTTGACCATAACTAAGATGATACCTATCACATGCTTGACAGCTGTCACCTATCAAGTTTTGACAGTTTTAGCGGCGGTGGCAAATTATTTATATGAATGAAATTGTAAACCAGTATTTTAATAAAAATGACCATATTATCAGTGAGGCTACAAGCATATTATTATTATTTTGATAATGTTTAAAAGGGTGAAGTTAATTATTTTCATAAGTTAATTAATTATTTTCATATTTAATTATTTTCATTACAATGATGCCACAAAGTGAATTTACAATAAATTGTTGAATAACTTAAGTGTACTTATTTTACAGTGTTGTATAAATTCAATTACAATGTAATTCTCATCCAAGACCGAAATATTTAGCAGTTTATTATGTGTACTGGCATTATTTAGCGTTGTTTTAACAACTGGTAGAGAGAGGTGCATAATTTGTTAGTATGAATATAAATGAAACATTTTGGTTACCTTATAAAACATATTTTTATTTACGTACTACTTACATTAAAAAACAGAAGAAATAAACTATAGCTGTGATTACTTATACATTAAAGATTGTCTCGGTTATGCTAGGATTTGAAAAACAGATCATACGTTGATATTTTTTTTATACTAACTCCACACAGGAGGCCCTGAGGAAAATAATTTCTAAAAGATGCTGTGTGGAAGGTCTTTTTGAGGAGAGGAAGGACTGAACATGGGTCTTGAAGAGACCCAAGTTGTAGGAGGAGGAAGCACGGATGCTCGTTCCACCGCCGAGCTATTGAACTCAAGAACCAGTCAGAAAAATGACCCGTTCTCGTGTGAAATGTCAGGACCGGTCAGTGGCTGAGTTGGCAATCCAACACGCTTCCCACCCGGGCATCGCGTGTTCAATTCTTCGGCTGGCTAAGTCCTCCTTCACGAGACAAACAAAATTTTCGGCTGACTGTGTTGGTAGTAGGAGATTTTCAAACATTGTCAGGTTATTCGTAACTCGGGAATGTTTGACTTTCTTTAAAAAAAAACATATCAACCTTGTACCTACATAAAATATAAACTCTATTTTTTTAAAAAGAAAGACAAACATTCCCGGGTTACAAAAAACCTGACTATTTTGCTTGTGTCGTAATGGAGGACTTAGCTAGGGCTGCCATCCGTCCGGGTTTCCCCGGATTTGTCCTAGTTTAGAGGGCGTCCGGGGAGCGTCCAGGCAGGGTTTCATTTGTAGTCCGGGTTTAAAAATTTTAAGTCTTGGGCCGCCCGCGACACACGCACTGTGCCCGCACGCCGCGATCAACCGACGAACCGACTCGCTAAATTCACCGTCCCCACCCCCTTCCCGTCGCAGTTGCCTCGGTGCGCACTTCGACTTCGCTGCCCGCACTCCGCAGTGACACTAGCAGTGAGCAGCAGTGGCCAGTGGTACCGAAGCTATCGATTTTTCTGGAGATCTTCGGATTTTTCACTTCATTTCCCCGATCTACCGGAATGGCATCAAAATCTCCCGATTTTTCGAAGTTCTCAGCGATTTATTGTTTCTCGTCGATCTTTGTTTATGGTCCGCTCAACAAGCAAATAATTGCCTATGGTTATAAAAAATTCCCCGGATTCCGGTATCGACCAGAAAAATTAGAAAATACCGCAACCTAAGAATATCTCTATTATAAACTATAAACCCATACAAACCGATCATCTATGAATTATGATGAGCTAGAATTTATAATTTATTATGTCGTAACGCCTCTTCGACTCGAAAGGTTTTTCAGTAAATTGTTCTACGAACTTAATAATTTTTTTTTTAAATTATGACCAGCTCAGATTCTGATGCAGGCGCATGTACGAGTATTAGTATTGATAAAAAAAAAGAAAAATCCCAATATTATAAAAAAGAGTGGGTAATTTTATCAGATTATATTATTATTACGGTTGGCTTGCTCCGAGCAAAAAAAAACTTGTGCATTCTGCAAGAGTTGCAACACGGACATCAATATTACCTCTGGAAGAGATGCACTAAGGAGGCACTCAAACTCTTTTCATGTCCTGACTGCAACTATTCTTCTTCTCGAAAAAAATAACTAAAACGGCTCTTGTTGACTCACAGTTATGAAAAAACTTTTTCATGTCCCGACTGCGACTATGCATGCGCTACAAAACGGTATCTATAAATTCACGTGTTTACCCACAGTAAACTAAATTCTTTATCATGTCGGGACTGCAATTATTCATGTTGTACGAAAGAACTTCTTAGAAATCATTTGCCGACTCACAGTGACATAAAACCTTTTACACGTTTCTATTGGGACTCTTCATGTTCTACAAAGAGGCTCCAAAAAACCGCAAGTTTACCCACAGCGCACAAAAAAAATTCTTGTCCCGAATTCAGTTATACAAGTTCTCAAAAAGAAGATTTAAAAACCCACGGTATGATTCACAGAAGTGAAAAAAACCTTTTACATGTCCTGACTACAAGTGTTCTTGTTCTTTTTTTTTATATATGTTTATTTAGTTATTAATTGTACAATAATTTCTCTTACTTAAATCTTACAAAACTGATCAATCAGTTTGATTGTAAAAAATCTCTCATTTTTCCTATTTATTTACTTACAACATATAAAATGTTTGATATTTTGGTGCTTAATACATATCTAGTAATTATTTAATAATATAATACTTAATATTAAAATACTTAACTAATTATTGTAATGCTTATTATAACATAAATTTTATTTTGAACAGTGGTTAAAAGATGTAGGTACCTATTCGTTCACAATATTATTTGTTTTTCATAGATTTAGGTATTTTTATACAATATTTTAGTTTTCATGTTCTATTGAAGTAGAATGATCTAACTTTAGTTTTGATTTTTGAATATGATGTCTCGTTTTTAATATTTTCAGGTAATGCATTAAATATTTCCGGAATTTTATGCCTTTTTGTTCTATCACCGTATGCATTTGTAGATTTATTAATAATAAACATTTCTGCTTCTCTATGCCTAGTGGGGTAGTTATGGTTTACAGGTTTTTTGAATTCTGTATTCCAGAATTCATCTAGAGTTAATTGGTAATCTACCCTACTATGTATAGAGAGCACATTACACAAGGAGAACATTTTTTTATAATCGCCATCACATAATTGAACTTTTTTTTTGCCTGATATCAATTTTAGGAAACGGATTTGTAGTTGTTCTATTTTATTTAAGTACGTTTTGTACGTTAATCCGTAACTATTTATTCCGTATCCTATAATTGATTCTGCTAATGCGTTATATATACAGTATAATATATTTTTATTAACAAAGTTTTTTAGGTGATAAAATTTCCCTAATATGGATCTTAATCTATTACATACATTTTCAATATGAATTGACCAGTTAAAATTGACATATACTGTAAGACCAAGGTATGTATACTGGTACACTTTTTCTATATTTGGGCAATTACACTGCAGGGATTGGTTATTTGTGTGCAAGCAATCATATGAATGACTTTTAATGTGCAATTCCTTATCCTGACAATTTGCATGTGGTGAATGTATAAGCATATATTTGGTTTTTTTTGCGTTGATAATAATGCCATTGTCGTGGGACCATTTAATAATATTATTTAGGTCAGTTTGTAAAATTTCCTGAATTTTTTGTGGATTTTTGTCAGCACATATAATGCAAGTATCGTCTGCAAACATGTAGCATTTACAACGTTTTATTACGTTTGGTAAACTGTTTACTTGCATAATATAACACGTAGGTCCCGATATCGATCCCGTAGCTACCCCAGTGTTTGCCAACATTTCATCACTTAAAATTCCGTCAATTTTAACTTTAATTTTTCTATTAAACAGATAGTTTTTAAAAAAATTATTTAAAGGACCTCTAATACCACATTCCTCCATTGCCCTTAGTAATGTTTCATGGTCCAATGTGTCAAAGGCCTTTTTAAAATCTATAAAAATTATGCCTACATAATATTTTTCATTCAAATGACAGTTTATATGGTCAGTGAATTTAGAAAGTAATTGTGTAGTACTTTTTTCTTTTTGAAATCCGTACTGTATGGGATTTATGATTCTATTTTTTTCTATAAAATTTTGTATTTGATTAAAGATAGCCCTTTCAATAACTTTATCAATACACGAGAGAATCGCTATTGGTCGATAGTTTGTGAAATCTTTGTGGTTTCCTGATTTATATATAGGTCTGATGATGGATGTTTTAAGTTCGTCAGGCATGATACTTTTACTTACACAAAGGTTAATTAGTTTAGTCAGTACTGGGATTATATTATCAGCAATTAACTTCAGGTCTTTAATTCTTATTTGGTCATTGCCTTCTGATTTTTTAACATGTTCTCAAAAGGGCTATCTAAGAAGTCACTTGCTGACGCATATAAAGAAAAACCTTTTTCATGTTCCGACTGCAACTAATCATGTACTACGAAGAGAAATCTAAAATTCACATTTTTACCCACAGTGGAGAAAAATCTTTTTCATAACTTGACTGCAACTATTCTTCTTCTCACTGACAGCGGACAAAAACATTTTCTTGTACTGAATGCAGTAATACAAGTTCGCACTGGCCGATTCACAGTGGAGTGAAACCTTTTTCGTGTCCTGACTGCAACTATTCATGTTCTTCAAGAGGAAGTCATGAGAACCTTTATAGGCCAAGAACAGCTGACGATGTAAATCTCCCGCTTTTGAGGACATTATGGTTACTCACTTTAACAACACTAACCACAGCAATTTGTGTTTATGCGTATTTCGTGTTTAAAACACTAACGAATACTGACAACAAAATTTTAAATAAAAATGACGTACAATACAGTCAATGTATTCCCTGTAAAATATAAACGAAAAGGGTTACCAACTTGGAAGATTCTAATTCCTTCGTTTTTTTAATTAAATTTAAAAAAACCTGTTACCCCCCTCCTGCCCCGGTAACGCACAGTAACGTTTAATAAGACTCCCCCCCCCCCCTCCCCCCAAATTGCGTTACATAATATTTGAACGGCTACCAAGGTGGAAGTTTCATTAAAAATTGTGCTGATTTACCAGACTAAAATAAGTCTCCGTTGAATGTTACAGAAAATGTCAAAAATTGCCACGGGCAACATCTACATTAATCGTATTGACGGCGCTGCTTAACAAACTGTAATATGATTCTATTTTGTTAGGTACACTTAAAATGATGATAAAAGATGACTTAATTTAATTTTAAGGTCTGAAAATAAATACAAAGGTGATTTTTGACATTTTTTATAACACTGACTATGTTTAAAAAAACCTATTGACATGTCCGGGTTTTGGGTTCTAAAATCCGGGGTTTTCTTCTAGACTTAGCCAGCTAAGGAATCGAACAATGGGACTCCTGGACGCGATGCCAACTCAGCCACTGGGTTGGTCATGACATTTGTCACATGAGGAAGGGTCATTTCTATTTCTCGTTCTCGAGTTCAACAGCTCGTCGGTGGACCGATTTGCCAGCCTCTGTATTTCCTCCCTACTTATCTCTTCAAGATTCCAAGCCAACTCAGTCACTGACCGGTCGTGGGAACTATGTTGGTGATGCATACAACTCAACTAGCACACTGCAATGATAACACCTCCCATATAAAAATTATATTCTTTTACTATGACGGGAACAGCACTTTCAAATAAATATACAAGGGCGGATTTAGGGGGGGGGGGGGCACGGGTGCCCCCCGAAACGGTATTTTTTGTGTACTGTGGAGATTCCATCACAGTACAGAAAACTATCTTTATTAAACTTTTAATTTTTCTATTGTTTTAACACTTTCATAAACCTTCCTATACATACTTGAACTTGTTTATTTCTAACAGTAATAAGGAACTCCAGTGAAAAATATTATGGCTTTAAAAAAATATGTTCTTATAGACCAAGAAACGCTGATTCTGAATATATAAGTTTTATTTCATAATATTAAATGCAGAGTTTTTAATAAATTATTAAAAAGTGCATTTTTAAACCTCTTCCCAAAACACAGCGTTAAGTTGGCATTACTGAAATGGTTAACTGTGACGTCACAGTTAACCTGTCACCTGTGTATTGTATTGTATTGACGTTTGAAATGACTTGAAGTGCACACGTACCTATGCAATTCAACATTTCGTGTTTTTGGTTTATTTCCATACTGTTTATAGAGATTTAGATAAATAATAGTTATTGTGTTTATTGAAACATAATTTAGGCCCTCAACAATTTATGAAAAGGGCTATATTTGCGGACAATCTGCAATAAATTTTGTCTATTTGAGGTTAAAGTCATGTCATGTTTTGACATTTAGTTATGTATTTTCAAATTGTTTTTAGTGTAGGGCTTTTTATACAAGTTGTTACTCACTCGTCATGATCAGTGTATTATAAATACCAGTGTTTCTGTATGTATTATACATAAAACAATGCATCTACAAAGTAACGCCTGACACAAAACACGACGTCACATGTATTTGCAATGAAAAAGATGATTTATTGTTTTTATATTGCACTTTGATTAAATACAATAACAGTAGCGGTGAAATGTGGACATTTTACCAATGTTTTTCTATATTAAAAGCAGTTAATCTTGAATAAAAAACACACCTCACACCTAAAAATCATTACAAAGCATTCCGCCATGATTATTCTGGGTTCTTCACAGTGTTGCCAACAGTTAGAAGTGAAATTTCCCTAGAATTTCACATTTACGCAATTACCTACGTAGCCACCTGATTGTGTAACACTAATCCTGTTATATGTTAATTAATATGGAAATTAATTGGAAAGATATCGGAACTTGGTAAATATACTAATAATACCGTGATTTTCCAAATAAAACACTTTTTGCTACGTGAAGTAATAATTTAAAAGTACGAATACACTCACCAGTGAATTAGAAACTGAATTCCAAATTAAAAAAAAAAAACACTTTGTAAAATAAAAATCATAAGCAACCCGCCGCTCATTTGTACCAAGCGTGGTATTTTGAAGACCCCCCCCCCCCCGAACGTGTCACGTAGTATGGGTACGTTCCCTAATATCATTTTGAGTTGTCAGTGTTAAAAATAACATGGCATGTAAGTACATGAAAAATAATTAAGATTCATAGGAATTCCAAAAAATATATATACGTATAAATATAAATAATACCAGTAATACTGTCATATGTAATAAAATTTTGGTAAATATCGGTTCGGACTGGCCACGCTTATTACGAATAATTTTTAGAAAAAAACTTTAGATTCGCCTTAATTACTATAAAAGGAAACTTTTTGGCTTTTGGGGCGGCGGAAAATAATGCATTTTAATTTTCAATTTCATAAAACCAAAATTCGCTTCGCGACTGACACAGCGAAAATCCGCGGCCGTACATGTCACTGTGATGTTGGTATCCTTGATAAATTAACAAGAGCTAATACGACTGTAGCCGACTTCGTGGGATAAGGCGCGTAATTATGAAATTTGTCTAGCGGGCTTGTTTGTGTAACATGGTTTGTGATACAAAAGAAAGTGCCCCTTTATAACGCCTACTCGCGTCAAGGCAAGAAAAACATCCCAGTTTTCAAGTGGCTTAGCGGCTACGCTAGGTTTGTGTAACATGGTTTGTGATTCGCGGTATTTCATGTAGGTATCCCACGAAGTCAGCTACAGTCCATAACAGTGACAGCAAGTGACAGCTACGGCCGCGGATTTTCGCTGCGTCGGTTCGCGAAGTGAATTTTGGTTTTATGCAATTGAAAATTAAAATGCATTATTTTCCGCCGCCCCAAAGCCAAAAAGTTTCCTTTTGTAGTAATTAAGGCGAATCTAAAGTTTTTTTCTAAAAATTATTCGTAATAAGCGTGGCCAGTCCGAACCGATAATTACCAAAATTTTTGCCAGAGTTCGAAATTTCCCTAGATTTTGTCCTGATTTCCCTTATCCCTAAAAAATATTTTTCTCCCCTAGATCTAGGGAAATTTCCCTCGACATGACATCACTGATTCAAAATGACAACTTAAAAAGTAAAAAACTAACGGTGGGGACGGTGGGTGAAGACCACCATAGATACGGTGCGTTTCTGGGAGTCTTTAAGAATTAAAACTTTGACAATTATTTTAACTATTAAAACTAACTATAAAAATAAAAATAAAAATGCAGTTATTTAAGTTTGAAGGTCTTTATTCATTAAAAAAAATAAAAAAATTGGACTGGAGTTCTCTATTGTTGATTTTTTTGCCTGTCCGCCCATTGTGCCCCCCCCCAGAAAAAAATCCCGGATCCGCCCTTGTAAATATATGTGTAATTTAAAACCCCTAAAATTATGAAAAATTGACTACTTAATGGCCTGTATGTCGTAATATAAAATACATATCGATCATTCAGTTCATTGGTCAGACAACTCCAAAAATCGATATTTAAGTTGAGTATGCAGTTATTTGCAAAAGTGTACCCTCTATCTGGTACAATACTCAGTTTACTCATAAACACCACCAACATCTATTATAATGCACAAAAACTTGTAGTGAATTAAACAAAGTGTTGATGTTTTCTGGGTCGATAGCAGGATATTTCAAAATTTTCTTACTAATGTACCGGACCCGGACCATTATGCCTCCCGGGGTTATTTTGTATTATTTTTAGTATCTAAAACACAGACAAGTGTAAATAATATTTGATTTATAGTGAACATTCAAATGTTCCTTTCCTCATTTTATCTCAAAACTTAGTATTTGGAGATATCTTATTAATTAACTGGACGATCAGTATCTGTTCTAGATATTTTTTACACATTTGGAAAAAAAATAATATTCAGTTTGTACGAGTATTTTGGGCTCAAATACAAATTTAAAATTTGTTTGAAAAAGGCTGCGCAGCCATTCCTCTTAAGGTTAAACGTCGCGTACGTTTTAATCTACGCATTCACAGATGGCGCCAATCAAATTATTTTAGGTTTTTAATACTTCTTGCACGTTTTTCTTTAAAATATTGAGGTGAATTAATTGTTTGCGACCGTACATATTTAATATGAATAAATAGTTTTGTCCATAATAATAATAATACGAATCTAATACATACTAGGGCGTTCCCCCCAAGCGACGAAATAAATGACAAGAATTTATTTTCGCACAAGAATGTACAACACCAAATAAGAATTGCGACGTGGAATCTGGGATCCCTTACAGGACGTAGTCAAGAGCTGGCAGAAACCCTTAAAAGAAAAAACATAAATATATGCTGTATACAAGAGACAAGATGGAAGGGATCTAAATCCAGAGACCTAGGTTTAGGGTACCAGTTGGTCTACTATGGCAAAGACAATAAACAGAACGGAGTGGGTATAGTCCTAGACAAGCATTTTAAAAGCCGAATAGTCGACATTGAGAGGAAATCTGATCGCCTCATTACAATGAAGCTTGCAATAGACAACCAACCCATATTAAATATCATCTGTGCCTATGCGCCGCAAGCAGGATGCACAGAATCTGAAAATGAGACCTTCTGGGAAGGACTGGACGAATCAATAACAAGTATACCTACTGAAGAGTCAAAGCTTCTTCTTGGAGACCTCAATGGACATGTAGGCCAAATCAGCAAAATATATTAAGATTTTCATGGGGGCTTTGGCTTCGGAAATTTAAATAAAGAAGGGGAAAAAATATTAGAATTTGTATCAAGACATAATTTCATACTCATAAATACGTTATTCCAAAAGAGAGAAACACATTTAATAACATATAAAAGTGGTGGAAAGTGTTCACAGATAGATTTCATACTAGCTGACAGGAAAATGAAAGGCGGTTTTAAGGACTGTAAAGTGATACCGGGCGAGTCACTAGCCTCGCAACATCGACTCTTAGTGGCTGTATTTAGACTGCCCAAGCCTATCAGGACACTAGTGGATAAAACACCTAAAATAAAGTGGAAAGAACTGTCAGGCCCAAAAGGAGAATCTCTCAAAAACAGACTGCATGATTACCTAGTGAACGATCGGAATGCCAACTATGAAAATGCAAACTCAATGTGGGCTAAATTTGAAATGCATTGCAAAAATGAAGCGAGGTCCATACTGGGCGTTTCGAAAGGAGGCATAAATACAGGAAAAGATCCTACATGGTGGAACGAAGAGGTAAAGGAAGCTCTCAAAAACAAGAAAAATCTCTTTAAGGTCTGGCAATGCTCTGAGACAGACAATGATCGAGATAAATAAATGAAAGCTAAAAAAACTGCTAAAACATGTGTAGCGCAGTCAAGAGCCAAATCACGATAGGAATTCTACAACAACCTTGAGAATGCCGAAACTGATGCTGAAATATTCAGAATAGCCAAAACTAAAAACAAATCAACCCTAGACATCAAAACCAATAAGTATATCAAAAGTAAAAGTCAGACGCTGCTTACTTCAAACGAAGATATCAATCATAGGTGGTTCGAATACTATAAAGAACTTCTAAATGAAGAATATCCAAGTAACAGCTTCAAACCCTTACCTCCAGTCGAGGGCCCGATCCAGGAGATTAGCAGAGATGAAGTCAAGCAAGCCATCAAAAGGATGAAGAATTGTAAAGCCGTAGGACCCAATGAGATACCGGCAGATCTATGGAAGTCATTAGGAATGGTAGCGATAGAATGGCTCACAAACCTATTTAATAAAATAGGCAGAAGTAAAATTCCTGTGGCGGCAAAGCTTCCTTGTACCATTCTATAAAAATAAAGGTGACGTTACACAGTGTGGTAATTACAGGGGCATAAAGTTAATCTCACACACTCTTAAAATCTGGGAACTGTTACGTATCGACTGGCTCGAACCGCCTGATTACGAACTTATAACAAATTTGAAATTAAATAACACAATGTTCAAGACTCAACAACAATGGTTCAATTTAAATACTTACCAAAACCAAATTATAATACAAACCTCGGCTAGCTCTTCCCAGGGATATTGTGTTCTCAATTCGATCGGATTTGATTCAACACGATCGTCGCTTCATTTATTGCAGGTAAGGGTTATAATATAATAAATAAAAAGATTCCTTGTTGCTTTAAATTATGAAGAATTTATTGGTGATTTTACGCTACTAGGAAAAAGCGTGTACCTCTTTGTGAACGGATTAGTTAATGATTTTAGAACCCAATCAAAGGAATGAATTAATAACATAATTAAATAAGGCTTACGTACATTATCTCGCACGGTTTACATCTGGGCAGGGCCGCTCCTCGTCAAAAAGACGTCACTGAATTTATTTCAATTTCTAAGCACGTGTTTTTAAAAAACTGTTATGATATAAAGGATCTATGCCAACCACGCAGGTGGCGTGACCGATTCTTAGCGAAGCTGGGACGAGAAGAGCCTGCCAAAAACCCCAAGCCTTCCGGCTTCGTCCCTTTGGCCCCTCCCACCGAAATCTGGGCCAATCAATGGGCACCTCGGTGTGGCAAACCTTACAAAAAATACTATTGAATTTAGTACCTAGCGCAAATTATTGTACAGGGGTTGAAAGTAAAGATTCAAGAAACTACTTCATAACACATCCCCGAAAACACCAGCAAAAAACCGCCGTTGTAACGAAGGTTTTTTGACTTTAACCCTTCAAAGAATTCCCACAATAAACTTTACAAAAAAAACATCATTCACAAAGAGATTCTGCATTAAAAAACCTAGGCAAAAAGTTGTACAGTTTACAGACACATGATAAGTTATTAAGTTTAGACAAAATATCAAAAAACAGCAAAATCAACACGTCCAAGCGGCTGACAGGAACACCGTTAAACTCAGCTTTCGAGGCAGTGATGTCCATCAGGGCGTCTACAGCAACAGTAATGATTCTCAGCAGCAGGGAACGACTCAATGAGTAACGTCAACATGAAAGCAAAAAAAATGACATAATTAGAAAAGTACGAACACCAAGAGTAAACAAAACTATCGGAATGGTAATGTATAAGCAACAAGAGATCAAAGCGTAAGGTAACTCCACATTAGATGTCGTGATGTATGTATTGACATATCGTAGAACAAAAAGCACATTTAACCCCCTTTTAAAGAACAGGTAATGGCTCAGTTAAGTCAGTATCCACTTTTTAACAGTACGGATTACTGGTTAACGACATATTAAAACAAAATAGATGATAAAACAGACAACAAAAATCAGAGTCCTTTAAAGACCCAAACAGCGTCCTGCATCAATTCAATTCAGGATCACTCATACAACATCCTATAATTCAGGACCATTCAACCAACGTCCTATAATTCAGGACCATTCAAACACCGTCCTATAATTCAGGACCATTCAAACACCGTCCTATAATTCAGGACCATTCAAACATTTCAAGAAAACACCTTAATAATACCTCAGGTTTTATCACATTCACTGTAATATAATTGTCGTCGATATATCGCGTTTTAAGGCAATATTTGAATTTATTAGTCAGCGCATTATATTATTTTTTTTAATGATGACAACAATAATTTAAAGTTATTATTTTAGTCAGCGCATTAGAGTATTTTTTTAATGATGACAAAAATAATAATAATGAAATAATAATTCAGAAGTCAGGGACTTTTCCACTTCATTTACGCGGGCTGTGCCGCGGGGCGCCAGCTAGTTTTTTCCCGGAACGAGCAAACCATCAAATCGCAATTATTAATCACCAACGACATTCATTCTCGAGCTTGAAAGAGAGGTGAAAATAATAGCAAGCAGAGGCTAGTTATATATGAAATACAATACGAATGTCGAATGATGTACATGAATAGTTATAAAATACAAGTGTAGTGTGTATGTAAGGTGTGTACACACTGTCTTCGAATGGGCCCCTTCGAAAACAGTGTCAAGGTTAGTGTATGTGTGCGTGGCGAATGTTAGTGGTTATCACATTCGGTTAATTACTCCGAAGCGATTGTAATGTACGTGTATGCACTATCCCAAAAGCGTCCTTTCGAAAACAGCACGATGAGTGTAGGTATGTGTGGAAGGGTGTGGTGTCAATTTCATATCTTATTTTCACAATACGTTGATTTCTCCGGTTCCTACAAAACCATTTGAGTGATAAATCAGTCAAAATACGATTCACGTCCGTCGCTTAGCGCGAAACTCTACTCAAACAAATAAATTTCAAAATTATTTGAAGAAATAATTTTCCACTTGGCTAAGATGGATTCCATCTTGATTTTCTTTGAATAACTATTTTCTAATTGGTATGGGCCAACATTATAGTTGCATTCCGTCTTGATCTTCTTCTATCAACTTATTAAATATCTGTAAATAAGTTCGTTTCTTATCTTTATTATTTCAAATAATAACTTTAATTTCAATTAACATCTATTGATTTCTATGCAATCAATCTACACCGTTAGTTGAATAAATCTAGACACTTGTTCTATCCTGAGCAAAATCTCGAAAATCAAAAGTAATAATCGAACCCACTATCACTTTTCCGTAAAATAATTAATTAATAGTAATACCTATACATTAATATTAACAGATACCGATTATATCCATCTATTTAAAAAATAGCTATCGTACTTCCGTTACATAGACTTCGTTGTCGTATCAATTTGTTGTTGCGGGCATGGGTACCGCTGCCCCGGAACTATCTATTGTATAACCAGCGCCTCAGTTATAGGTAATCCTCTTAAGGGATTCGCTACACTTGGGTGTTTCGTTCGCTACGAGTGCCTGAGTCCATATGGGGTAAAATCGGACTGACTACCTGCCGTCGAACCGTAATTTGGAGAAAGGAATTCCTATGTCTGTCACTCCTGAACACTGACCACTAAATTTATATCCGCCCCTCATCCCTCTTTCCTTCCTCTCCTTCCTTTCCTTAAAGGGCCCTCCACACAGTATCCCCTAAAATATCATAGGCACAAACATATTTATCTAATCATTAATAGGTTTCTACTCTTCGAGAGAGAGATCGGCATGGTTACGGAGATATATAATTTCGCAAGGAATCGAACCCGCGACTGAATTTTGAAGTAAGGTAATTACGTCGGAGTGCGTTGCATTATTATCATTCCAGATTCGAACTGGTAGGTATTTATATCCCATAAGGAAGGCGGTATCATTGAACACTAAAAATTATATCTCACTGGTAAATCACGAGAATTGAACTCGATTAAATTTTTTTTGCGTTCGTTTTTTTTTTTTAACTGTTAAAAATCTATGTTTAAATAGGTAAATACTATTTTACCACTCTAAATCATCAGCTCGTTTCAACGAAAAATAACGCTAAAATATATGTCTCAAATATGGTCTCAACACACTCTGAGACTGGTCAATTTCTGTTTCAAACTAATGGCCGTTATTCTAAAAATAATCGCATCTACTAGGTAGGTACTTTCAGATATTTGAAATAAATTCTTTGCCTATGAAAAAAGGTTTATTTGTGAAGACAAAAGATCTCATCCGGTGCTCGGTCGTAAAAATGGACCCGTCGACCAGCGTCGACCCTAGGAGGAGTACCTGCTTCCGACCGTTTACCGCGGTTGATGGGTTTTTGTAGAATTTTAAACTCGAACATGGTAAGTAAATTACGTCGATTTCAAATTATTCAAATATATTTAAAACCTATGTCAAGCAAACTAAACTTGAGGTCACACAATTTAAATTGGCGTGCTATGCGAGCGGCACTTACTAAAGGAAAATTTGTTAACCCATTTGCTTGTTTAGGAATAAATACATCCCAAAACACGTAATCGCGTTATACTTTCATAAGACCAAAAACGTCCCGAGCGACCTTACATTTTAAAAGCTATATAGCTTCAATATCTATCTTCTTCTCATGCAAACATATGTATTTTTCTTTTAACCAGAAAGAGAACGAAATAATGCTTCTTATTGTCTTTGAGATATGAAAGTTATCTTGCATAGATATTTTACAATCTCAATCCAAAATGACGGTTTCAGAATTTACGCGCAAAATCCAGGCTTCCGATTTGTGAGGTGCAAATATATTGAACCAAGCAGACGGGTTAAAGAACTAACTAACAAATAACCACAACGCCGTTTTTTAGCAGAAGATCACAATATGCACCAAATATGGCTAAATCCATTTCAAGCAAGGCTTAAATTCCGAATTGTGGTTTTACTCGAATTTCACTATCTCCCTTTTTGAGCGGGTATACCGTACCTTCAATGCATTTACCTACGCTAGCAGATTTTAATCTGAGGTATCTAATTCTGAGATTTCCGGTAACCATTTTGTTTCAAGAATCGCGTAAAACAAAACGAATCTTTTCAAAATACGGCATGACTAAATATTTACCGGTCAAAAACACGTGGTGATTTGAGATGCTTCCAAAATGGTGGCTGTTAACGACAAAAAACTTGGTTTAACGGTCAAAAACACGTGGCGATTTGAGATGCTTCCAAAATGGTGGTTGTTAACGACAAAAAAACTTGATTTAAACAGTCGAAAACACGTGATGGTTTTTTAATCCGGAAATGCGGCCGACAAGATGGCAGATCCTTAAAACACGCGTGAACTTTTTAAATACTTCTCGAACACGTGTTGAAAAAACACGTGGATCAAAATGGCGGCGTTTGAAAACACGCTTGAACTTTTTTAAAACTATTCACAATCACTTATTTAGCTATACATTTAAAGGGGAAAAATTATTATTATTTACATATTTATACATACATCACGAAAAACAGCATGGAGTTTATGAAAAAAAATCAAGGAAAGCGACATATCATAATGAACCAAATCTAGCTCCACGTTGAAAGGCGACAGTGTTGCGTATCGACTGGCTCGAACCGCCTGATTACGAACTTATAACAAATTTGAAATTAAATAACACAATGTTCAAGACTCAACAACAATGGTTCAATTTAAATACTTACCAAAACCAAATTATAATACAAACCTCGGCTAGCTCTTCCCAGGGATATTGTGTTCTCAATTCGATCGGATTTGATTCAACACGATCGTCGCTTCATTTATTGCAGGTAAGGGTTATAATATAATAAATAAAAAGATTCCTTGTTGCTTTAAATTATGAAGAATTTATTGGTGATTTTACGCTACTAGGAAAAAGCGTGTACCTCTTTGTGAACGGATTAGTTAATGATTTTAGAACCCAATCAAAGGAATGAATTAATAACATAATTAAATAAGGCTTACGTACATTATCTCGCACGGTTTACATCTGGGCAGGGCCGCTCCTCGTCAAAAAGACGTCACTGAATTTATTTCAATTTCTAAGCACGTGTTTTTAAAAAACTGTTATGATATAAAGGATCTATGCCAACCACGCAGGTGGCGTGACCGATTCTTAGCGAAGCTGGGACGAGAAGAGCCTGCCAAAAACCCCAAGCCTTCCGGCTTCGTCCCTTTGGCCCCTCCCACCGAAATCTGGGCCAATCAATGGGCACCTCGGTGTGGCAAACCTTACAAAAAATACTATTGAATTTAGTACCTAGCGCAAATTATTGTACAGGGGTTGAAAGTAAAGATTCAAGAAACTACTTCATAACAGAACGCATACTGAATAAACGAATATATGATCTTGCCAAAATCACACCAAATCAATTCGGTTTCACCCCATCAAAATCTACGACAGACGCATTACAGGCGGTGAGAATAGTAATGGAAAAACACCGTCTCAATAGGGAAAACTTACACTTCATCTTTATCGACTTAGAAAAAGCTTTCGACCGAGTGCCAAGAAGACTTGTGTGGCAAGCTATGAGAGCTCAGGAACTACCAGAACATTATGTGAACCTCATAGAAGACATGTATAACAATACCCGCACAAGGGTCAGAAGCCCGGCCGGTCTGAGCCAAGAATTCGAGGTTGAGGTGGGAGTTCACCAAGGTTCGGCGCTGAGCCCATTACTGTTCAACTTAGTAATGGATTACATCACCAAAAATATTCAAAAGAAACTACCCTGGAACCTTCTGTATGCAGACGATATCGTACTGATTGCCAAAACTGCGGAAGATCTGCAAAATACCTTGACAGAATGGATAACAGCACTTGAAACATCAGGACTTCGTGTCAGCAGGTCAAAAACGGAGCACTTGGAATGTAATTTCAGCAATACAGCGAGCAACACCACCGTTTACTATCCAGACAGAATGCCGGTGCCAAAAGTAGAATCCTTCTAATACCTTGGCTCAGTAATAACAAAAGATGCAAATGTAGAGGCCGATGTATCTCACAGAGTAAATGTTGCGTGGCAGAAGTGGCGATCACTCACTGGAGTACTGTGCGATTCAAGCATGCCCATTCGCACAAAAGGCAAAATATACAAAACTGCAGTGAGACCAGCAATGCTGTATGGGGCTGAGTGTTGGACAGTGAAGGAAAATCACGTCCAAAAACTGCACGTTGCAGAAATGAAAATGCTTAGATGGTCAGGTGGGGTTACGAAACTGGACAAAACACGAAACGAACATATAAGAGGTAGTTTCAAGGTAGCCCCCCTTCCTGAAAAACTAACAGAAAGTCGCTTACGGTGGTATGGTCATGTAATGAGAAGAGACAAAGAACACGTGTGCCATAAAGCGCTAGCTATACCTGAAATAAAAAGAGGAAGAGGACGCCCCCCTCTGACATGGTGGACCAGCATGGCAAAAATAGCTCAAAATTTCCCCAATCCAACAACCCAAGACCGGTCGTCTTGGCGCAGATTGATTAGGAGAGCCGACCCCACTTAAAGTGGGAAGTGGCAAAGAAAAAGAAATAGTTTTGTCCATAAACAAACCCAAATCTTTCATGAAAGGCTGAAAAATACAATATTGGATTGAATCACCGATACAAAATTGAATTTTTCAGCCTTTCTTGAAAGATTTGGGTTTGTTTATGGACAAAACTATTTATTTATATTCATATTAAATGTGTTAGGGCGCAAACAATTAATTTACCTTAATATTTTTAATCGTAATGTGCAAAAAGTATTAATAACCTAAAATAATTTAATTGGCGCCATTTGTGAATGCATATAAATAAATTGTAGAAGACCTTGTGTGTATTTATTTACTGTAGTTGTATCAATTCAATCACAATATAATTCTCACCAAATAAATTTCCTTAAACTTAAAGAAATATTTAACAGCTTAGTAACTGGCACTATTTAGCGTTGTTTTAACAACTGTGGTAGAGAGAGGTGCGTAATTTATTAGGTGAAGATAAATGAAATATTTTTTTATAAAACATATTTTTATTTACATACCACATTAAAAAGTAGCAGAGATAATATAGCTATCATTACTTGTAAAATTAAAGGCTGTCTTAGTCATTTTATTTTTATTAAAGCTTTTATTCCAGCAGGAGTGGGAGAATAGTGCAATCCCAGTCTGCCATATTACATAAACATATATATTTAATATAATAAATTAAAAATCTAAAAGAAATAAAATGTGCTTACATATTAGGTCGGTTCCTAATTGATTAATGCTATGATTTGAAATTTTTTTGCTGGAGGTGAAACAAAGGTGCACCTTTCACATTGAACCTTTGTTTGCTTTGGAACACTTTGCACCTGTGGGAAATGTTCCAGCCAATGTACCTGATACCTTCCACGGGGCGCGGGTGGGACTGGCATACCCTTCCTGGAGCACTGGAACCCGCCTCCGCAGAGGGGTCCACCTCTACGACGTGCACATGTATCTAGCAATTAACCAGATTAAAATACAATTCTCAGGTAGAACCGAACAGATCATATACGATTTTTTTTTTACATTAACTCTACACGGGAGGCCCCGAGGAAAATAATATCTAAAAGATGCTGTGTGGAGGGTCTTTTTGAGGAGAAGAAGGAGCATGAGCGTAGCCAGGTTTTGATTTAGGGTGGGGAAAAAATAAAAATCTAGAGTAGGTAACAACTTATTCATGCTTAAGGCTTTATGAATGCAGATAATAAGAACTGAAAAAAGGAAAAACCATCCTATGAAGTGCTGTAAATTTGAAAATGCGACTCAGTGGACAATCCCGGAGCTCATGCATCGGCAGGCCAGGCATGGGGCAAATGCTCCACCTTGCCCTACCGTGCCTACGCCCATGGGAAGGAGTGAACATAGGTCTTGTAGGAGGGAGGAAACACAGAGGCCGGCAAATCATTCCACCGCTTAGCTGTCGAACTCAAGACCAAGTCGTAGAAATGGCCCGTTCTCATGTGACAAATGGATTCTAGATCACTAGTAGGATATTTCAAAATGTCATACTAATAGACAGTCTTCCAGTGTTATTTTACATCATTTTAAGTATTTAAAACAGAGACAAGTGTAATTAATATTTGATTTATGGTGGACATTTGAATATATATTCTCAAAACTTAGGATTTGGAGATGTCTGACTAAATCAACTGGACGATCAATATCTGGACTAGATATTTCATACACATTTGAATAAAAAAATATTACACAATGTCAGTGGAGACTTTAAAAATACGGTTTGGAGGGATACCCTTTATCAACTTTCTAACTACCTTCATCACCTTGCACCGCAGTGGGAGGGATGGATTCATACGACCGTCACTCCTGGACACACTTACCCCCAGATTCCTACCCACCCCTAATACCCTTTTCCTTCCCAGAACTTCCGCTCCTAAAAAGACACTCCTCACAGCATCCCCAAAGATGAAATAGGCCCTGCGGGGAATTATTTTCCCCAGGGCCTCCTATGTGGAGCTAATGTAAAAAAAAACAATGTTTTCACTCATACCGTCATACCGGACAGTCTTCTCACCCACATTACTGTTTTTGCCCATGTACATCTCAAAATCATAGACGAGCCCACCTACCTGGCTACTGGCCACTGGCCACACTGTGACTGGCTACCGCTCGGGAGAAGGCTTTGATGCCCCACTCGTGTGGCTTATTTTTTTTATGTATTGCTTCAAATTACTTCTACCTTTGAACAGTATCATGAGCTCGTCTACAGAATTGAACTCCTCAGGTTCCACCTTGACCTTATTTTCATGCGGGGCATTTGACAACGGCCTTATTTTAAATAGTTTGTCGTAACCCTGGCATCCTCTCAGAATCAACGTGTTATTGTTGTTTAAATGAAAACACAACCGCAACTTAGTGAAACGATTTCTAGGCATGACATCTGCGATAAGAGATAGCCTTTTATCGTTTACCCAGTAAAGGTGGAATGCCGGATACTTGAGGATACCCATCATGATGTGCATTCCTAGAAATCAGTTCATTTCGTTGACTGAGGTGTTTACGCTAATGCTATTTTTTGTACAGAATACAAATTTGTCTACTCAACAATATTTTTTATAGTGTTTTCATCTATGAAACATAAAAAATATTGTAGACAGACATATTCAGTGGTGGGTTTGAAAAGGTCACATCACAGTGAGAGTCAACATGCTCGTAATCTTTCTTGATCCACCGTAGATCAGCTCTCAGTCCATGGGAAGTTGAGGCTTTACCGGGCTGTCCTAGGGGTACAGTGTACAGTGCAGGACTCTGACTCCCCCCCCTGTGGATGCTGTCTCTCTTCCAAACTCTATAAATGAAAAAATATTACTTCATAGTTGCATTTAAAACCCAGACATGTTCATCGTTTTATAATAACATCAAACGCAATAATCGCTAGCAATAAAACATATGTAATGATAAAAGTACTTGATGGATTTATACCAATGGATCCATTCCAAGAGGTTTGGCTTGGCTCAATGCATCCCTCTGCAGGATTCTGGAAAACTTCTAAATATTCCACTGGCCAGCCCTCTTCGTCTTCTCCTCCGTCTGACTCCTAGCCTCCTTCCAGTATCATGGTGATCTAATCATGTAATAAATTTCTGATGTAATATAAAAATAAGTTAGATGTAATATATAAATAAGAAGTATTTAAAATAAATAAGGTAAATATCGGTTCGGACTGGCCATGCTTATTACGAATAATTTTTAGAAAAAAACTTTAGATTCGCCTTAATTACTATAAAAGGAAACTTTTTGGCTTTGGGGCGGCGGAAAATAATGCATTTTAATTTTCAATTGCATAAAACCAAAATTCGCTTCGCGACTGACACAGCGAAAATCCGCGGCCGTACATGTCACTGTGATGTTGGTATCCTTGATAAATTAACAAGAGCTAATACGACTGTAGCCGACTTCATGGGATAAGGCGCGTAATTACGAAATTTGTCTAGCGGGCTTGTTTGTGTAACATGGTTTGTGATACAAAAGAAAGTGCCCCTTTATAACGCCTACTCGCGTCAACGCAAGAAAAACATCCCAGTTTTCAAGTGGCTTAGCGGCTACGCTAGGTTTGTGTAACATGGTTTGTGATTCGCGGTATTTCATGTAGGTATCCCACGAAGTCAGCTACAGTCCATAACAGTGACAGCTACGGCCGCGGATTTTCGCTGCGTCGGTTCGCGAAGAGAATTTTGGTTTTACGCAATTGAAAATTAAAATGCATTATTTTCCGCCGCCCCAAAGCCAAAAAGTTTCCTTTTATAGTAATTAAGGCGAATCTAAAGTTTTTTTCTAAAAATTATTCGTAATAAGCGTGGCCAGTCCGAACCGATAATTACCATAAATAAATATAGGTATATTGAAATAATCAAAATAATATCAAGTAAAACAAACACCAACGACCAATGTGCCAGCTCGGGAACATGAATGTTTTTTCCAAAAACAAAATTAAAAACCAATGTTTTTGAATGGAAATCATATTTATCTATTAGATTAGACATGTAAAATAAAGTAATTATTATTTTCAACTTTATTTTTTACCTATGGTGAAATCGGTGAAATCCATGTGACATCCGAGATATGTCAGCTGTCAAGCGTTTCGAATTTGAAGACAGTAATATTTTGTGTTGCCAGTACGCGATTGTTATCTTTCTCAAGCTATACGCAAAATACGGGGCTATTTGTTTCATACATAAAAATGGATTGAAAAACTATTATACAGTGTAAAACATTTGATGTAAATTACTAAAATTCACAATTTTGGAAACTAAATTTAAACTACTAAGTGTTTTTTTGAAATGAAAACTTCGTCAGCACGGCAAGCTTCACAAGCCTACTTACAATTAATGCAAAAAAAACCAGTTTATATTCCTTTCTCAATATGTGAATTCAAAACTTACCCCAACATTAATATAATTATACACAAAAAAATGTAATAAAAAAGTCCGTAATAATTCATGTACCATATTTATTAAACCATACAACTAAAATAAAGTACCTCGGTGTAATAGAGAACTCTAGTTTATTTTTTTAAATGAATAATGACCGTCTGACTTAAATAACTTCATATATTTTTTTAGAGTTTGTTTTAATAGTTAAAATAATTTTCAAAGTTTTAATTTTTCAAGATCCCCTGAAAAACACCACACTTATAGTGAATCGTGTGACGTTATCACTCCTGAAAAGTTTTTCAACAGGTGTTCATTTTGTATGACAGTTATACGGAAGAAAGTATGGTACTATTCGATAAGTTAGAACATTATTTAGGTGGAATTATTTATTTATTATATTACTAGCTTTTTCCTGCGGCTTCGCGCGCATGGTGTAAGGGGGGTTCCCACTTCGCCTCTTCCACCTCCCCCCCTCTCACCACCCTCCCTCCCCCCCCCCGCCTTCCCCCCCCCACCAACCACTAATTCATTATGGAATCATTGGATGGAGAAGTGCATAGGAGAAAATTGTAAGTCCTGTAAAAGTGGTACAAAAATTATTTCTTTAAGTAATTTTGAAAAGACAACCTACATTCCCTTCAGCATATTTTTTTTCAAAGTGTAAGACCTCAATAAAAAAGATTCAATATTACAAATAATATTCAAAGAAAATTTAATAGATTTTTTTAACTTATCTCATCGTTAACCTACATTCCCTTCAGCATATTTTTTTTCAAAGTGTAAGACCTCCATAAAAAAGATTCAATATTACAAATAATATTCAAAGAAAATTTAATAGATTTTTTTAACTTATCTCATCATTAAGGCATAAATTTAACATCCAAATTCCTCTATTTTCAACACAACAAATGCACAATAATTATATTTACAAAGACATAAAAGGTCAAATTATTCTTTTAAAAAAATAACAACCATAACATCACCAATCAAAATGTTATAACTTCATTTCGTGCCATATTAAAATAACGTAACAATATCCTAGTACGATTATAATTCCATGTGCCGAGTACTCTTTCAATAAAATCATGCGAGTACTCTTTCAATAAAATCTTATAAATTCTACTACAATTTTATATATAGCTGCTCGCAGAAATTGAGAGTGGTATGCCTGTAATAGAATTTGCATCTTCATCACGCATACGTATGGAATGCAACTCAAATGCAAAGCTTCACTAGGTACACGATGTATCGGCAACTTATTGTTATGTTGATAACACAAAACTGGTTTAAATTAAATCATATATGCGGTGTATCAAAACTACACTCAGAACAAAAAGATGATTTTTCTTTGATTCTAGCGGCACTTACATTCTGAACTGGTTTTAATTAAATCTGTATGCAGTGAATTGCAACTACACTCAGAACATGAAAAGGGTTTTTATTTGATTCTACCGGCACTTACATTCAGAACACGAAACTGGTTTTAATTAAATCTGTAGGTGGTGAATCAAAACTACACTCAGAACATCGGGGCGTAGGAAAATTTCGCCGCCCACTTATTTGGGTTCTTCTAGCAGGGGGGGAGGGGTTGTATTCGGAAATCCCATTTTTGTATTACGACCTGATTATATTCGAGCCGGATTTTTTAAAAATCACATTTGACGAGTATTCTTTCAACGAAAATCATGTTTATAAATTCTACTCCAAAGTTGATTTATTGATACTGCGTTAGAGTCCCCAAATAATAGTTACACACGCAACATACAATTTTTCAGAATTTTACAGCATTATGTAACTCAAATGTAAAACTTCACTGGATGCACGATGAATCTGCAACCCGTTATTTAATTTATCGTTACATTCTGAACCCAAAACCAGTTTGAATGCGGTGAATTAAATCTACACTCAGAACATGAAAATGGTTTTACTTTAATTCTTGCAGCACATACATAGTCTGCAAATAGAATATTATAACTGAACTTCAAATTAGAGGATGTTTTCCTTTAAAATGTGTCAACATACAGATGAATCCACAACTGGAAATTTACGTTCTCAACACTAAATGGGTTTGAATTAAGTCTGTATGCGGCGAATTAAAAGTACACTCAGAACATGATAATGGTTTTTCTCTGATTCTGGCAGCAGGTACAGGATACAGAGTCTGCAACTAGAATTTTATAGCTGAATTTCGAATAAGATAATATTTTGCTTTGAATCGTGTCAGCAGATGAATCCTCAAATGGAATTTTACATTCTGGAAACTGGTTTAACCCTTCGAATAATAAGAAAAAATATCTATAAACTTTTGCCTGTCAATGTTTGTGTACGAAATTTCCGGTTCTTCCCATGTATTTTAAATGTTCCTTTTTATTGTTTTTTTATCCTTTTGCAAAATTGAAAACAAAATTGTTCTTAAATCTAGATTTAGTAATTTTTCCTGATGTGCTTATTAGAACATTATTGTTTTTAAATATTAAAATTTTGATATTGAAAATGTGGATTGGCTCAAAAATACACGCCTGCGAATATTCGAATTAAAGTACCTAATATAATAAACTTAAAATTTTAAATACAGATTCCTTTTTTTTTTAAATGTAATAAAACTGTATCTTAACTATTTATCGCAATCACAAATTTATTTTAATTAGATATGTGGGAAATAATTTCACAAATTTATTTTAAAATTAAATATGTGGGACAATTTGTGTCTCCTGTGATTAGACGGGTTAAATTAAATCTATATTTGGCGAATTAAAACTACACTCAGAATATGAAAATGGTTTCTCTTTGATATTGGCAGCACATACATAGTCTGCAACTAGAATTTTATAACTGCACTTCGAATAAAATAACGGTCTCTTTCGAAATGTATCAGCAGATAAATACAGAAATGAAAATAATTCGTTAATAAATTCTGAACACAATTCTGGTTTTAATTAAGAATGAATCTGTTTGCGAGTTATCAGCTTTAATTAATATTACTCTCATAATATTCGTACGGTTTTCCTGTGAATTCCGAAATTTGCAGCTTAAAAAAATATAATTATTGATATTTTTAATAAATAATAATAACAATTGTTGGATTCGTAAACGAAAGTATTGTAACAGTAATTCTCAGTATGGACCTTCTGATTATTCTATTTAATGGTAGAGTGAGAGATTCTCTTCAGGATTGTGGGAATAAACGAATACAGGTTCCAACTTGTGAGGTTTCATTGGTTTAAGCAATAAAAGAGTTCATTTCCAAAACAACTAAATCCCAGTATATTTTTATAAAGAACATAACAATGTTGCCCTTTTGAGGGGCCGGGTATCACATCCCCAAAAACATAACAGATTCTGACAATTTAACAGGAACATAATTAAACAGAAAGAAATGTCGTACCTGCGGACTATGGATCTTTATCTAAATACTTCTACAATGACGCGAATTCTTAATTTACTTAAAGATAGCGCGTTGATGAACCGCGGGCCATATTCTCACGCAATCTCCAGGATGGGAACCAGGAAAGACTCCCCAGGAAGGCCAGAGTTTGAGGACTCCCCGCCAGGGAGTAGGGTCCAAGATCAGCACCAGTGCTCTGGTTGAGCCCCTCGGATAACCACGATTTCCGTCAGCACGCCTCATCAGGAAATGAACGCCAAGTAACCATCCGTCACAAATATGAGCAGCAGTGACCGTACCAGGTCATAAGAACTCTACCTCGCGACGCTCTTCAATATGCCGGTCGCGATTATATAGGTAATTTACAACATCGTTATGCCGCGGACAAATATCGGTCACAATGGCGGCGACCAAACCCATTAGAAAACAGCGTTCCGATCACATCAGAAAGGAGCGTTCGCAAAAAGTGCATCGATGTGCATCGCGATTAAAATCGTTTTAAACAAACAATTTGGTAACAAAGGGATTATCCCATTTTTTAAATCCAGAACTATCACTAAAGTGAGTAGTCGAATTTGCACCGGCTTCCTGTACGATGCGAATCCAAAAAAGTACCGCCGGAAGTTTAACAATAATGTTGCCAATCGAAAAAATCCAAAATACGGCGATTCAACAATTAAAGTAAGCGGCCAGGTGAAGGTTTACTAAGTCAGGCTAATAATTATTATGAAGTAATAATTATTATCGTGACAGTATCGTAGAACATTTTTAAATGATGATTTGAAATGGTTTAAATTTTTCCAAGATAATATTATTATTTATTGTGAAAATTTGCCGCCCCCCCCCCCCCCGCCACGCTACGCCACTGATTTCACTATTAGTCCAGTCAATGAATGGTCCAAAAGGAGGTGTACAGTGCGTGAGCAGGAACCTAAGCGATTCCCTCAGAAACTTATTCAGGGTGCTTAGGGTGTGAACATACTAAAAAAGTCCTGACATCTAGGTGGTGAGCTAGAGGGGGGAGGGCGGGGGTCCCAATTTTCGGGTTTCCGCTTATATCCCGAAAACTGGGCGTCGCAGAGGAAAATTTTCGCATAATAAGTAAAAGCTCATAAAATTATCTACAACTTTTATTCCATGCGTAATTTTCGAAATCCTAGCTGTTTTTGAGTTACACGCTCCACAAAAAAAAATCATTTTACTTCACATTTTTCATCAAAAATTCCTTCATATCGTCTAAAATATCATCAAAGAAAGAAATTTATTTAAAAGAAGTCTAGAGAATTTAATTTCCTTTTAGAATATATATATATATATATATATATCTTCAACCAGTAAATATTTACAGCAATTTTAAGTTTTTCAGTAAAATGTCATCATTTAAAAAACAAGCTGTTTTCATATTATTACTGACACACTACTTTTGTTTGTAACAGAATTTGGGACTTATAATAATAATAATATATTGTTTTATTCGCAAATAATACACTATGAGATGAGACTACACATATAAAACTTTTATTTTTTCTTTTATCAAACTTAATATACAGAAATCTATTTTCAATTAAATATTAAGATTAAAATATAAATAACAATAATAATTACAAAAAATTACGGTACCTAGAGTAGGTACCTTATTAAAGTTACTTACAAGGTTATATTCAAATCATTTTATTAATTTTTTCATATTATTATTAAATAAAAAGACGTTGTGAACCCGTAGTCCCGTACTAAAGTTCAAAATTTCAAGAACTACATTCCTGAATTCGGGATTTCACTCACGTGACCCATGCAAACAATAAACAAATCATATCCACTCAAAAGTAGATCATTTGGCGACCGCTAAAATACAATGTCTTGTTCGATATGGTTTTTTGAGAAAACCGTGGAGGTATAAACGACCCAAAAAACCACGCATCTGGTAACACTGAATGGCAGATAAATTAATTATTGAATAAAATCAGTCAGCAAATAGCCATTAATAAACAAAAAAAAGTCAAAGACATCTCGCGCGGCACCCGCTCCAACCCTTACGTGTGAACGCTCAACGGGCCAAACGTTGATACGAACTGGCGAGTGACTGGAGCGTTTCGCCTGCGAGTCGATCGCGTTTACACGTACGTTTCCGCCAACGATTCGGAGCGAAGTGTGCTGAGACTCGCAGGCCAAACTCTGCGTGTAAACCCCGCTAATGTTAAATTTTGTTTAAAGTTTATTGTCTACTTTATCTTTGCTCGTTGTCTGTGGAAAAAATCTGACATTTCTTGCAATTCCTCGACTACACCTCGTTATACATGTCCACATACAATGATTGTTTTAACTAACTACACATTCGTGCGTACTTCTTTGCTTATTTTGGGTCTATCGCAATATCCTTTCTTACAAAATATTATAAAAATTACTTTTCCAGGGACTTGTCTCCAACTAGTTATAAAGCTGACGAAATTGCAATTAAAACCATCGTGTTGCTTGCGTAAGCGAGTACACTTTCGTTTTACTAGTTTACACATTTCAAATGTTTGTTCACCAATACAGCTAAAATAATTCCAAACAACGTTTATATTCGGATTTGCGGTATTCCACCAGGGTGTGATTTCATGTGAAATATCTCTTATATTTGCGTACTATTGGATATGAGCTCGCGACCTTTGGATTGGAATTCGTAAATACTAATATTTGGCTAATTAAGTGATTATAAGATTTAGCTAATTTCAGTGCATTTTTCATGAAAAATAACCTAAAGGGCTCTGGATTAGTAGTGGTTTTTTTGGTACTGCGCGTTTTCATCCCGCGCCAAAATATCCCCGTCAAAATATCTACTAAAATCTAACCTTAACTTATCTAACCTTATTTTACATTTTTTTATTTTTGAAAAATTTATTGTCTTACCAGGATGTCTGTATTATTTTTGTCCCATTTTACTATTTTTGATCAATTATTTATTGTCTTGACAGAATGTCTGTATTACTTTCTTTAGATAGCTACTTGCTGTGGTGTCACTTTTTCTAGGTTATGTTGAACTTCACACATTTTGTCAATTTGTAAACCTGGACTTTCCTCAATCTCGTTACAAAGTTCAGCTTTTCACTTACAAAATCCTTGATTGCTTTTTATTTTAATGTTCCAGGGTAAATCGTGTTGTGTTGAACGGTTGTTACTAACACTGGTGCCCTTTTTGTAGGCCCAAGATGAATGAAAACTTTTAAGCCCTTGCGTTTATTTTCTCTTTCTGAACACTGATTAGTTCTGAAACAGCTTAATAACTGAAAACCATTTTCCCAAGTCCTTGCATTGTTATTTTCTCCCGTTGTTACTCTTCTTCCTTGAAAGTCCCTACTTACTTACTACAAGAAGAAGAGGATGTTGACTACCTACCTGGCACACATACACAATTTTGCATAAAAATCGAAAATTACCCACATTTATTCAGTTGAAAAATCGTCGTGAAATCGTTCACATCTCGTTATTAAAATCTCGCTTGAAAGTTCGTAAAATACTAATTAATATACAAAAAGTGACGGTAAATTGTGACCAGCTTTGGTCATCATCGTGGAAGAGCAGTCGCCACCAAGGTTGGACCATCACAGCATATGAATCCAGCAAAAGTAGGGACTTTCTCCTTCCCGATTGCCATTTCCTGTGATTTGACTTTAAAAAAGCCGTAAATTGTCTTTTATCATACAAAAAAAGATTTACAGTCCACACACTATCTCGTGTCACTACATTGTTCGTTGATAAACACATTCATTTGACTTTATTTTTTTTAGATTGCCGTTTGAAAAAAAAACGAGTGTGCTTTAGACCACACGACTAAAGTAAAACTTCACAAACTTATATCTCCCTCTCAACTTCCGTTCGCTTCAAACTTGTTCTGTTCAACGAGCTGTCAAAGTTGTAAAAATTTTCACTTCAGAGCAGGAAACGAAAGGAATCGTAACGGTGAATCGCCTGAATCGCCGTAAACTCCCTCTGTCTTTGTAGACTAGATGAAATCATTTCACAGAGTTAATAGCAGCGGTAGCGTGTTGTCTTAATTATAGTCAGCTTCTAGATTGTCTTTTTCAGGACTTCGGCTGAATATTCAAACCTATTTAAAATTGAATTGAATATTAAAACCTATTTAAAAGAATATTGATTGAAAGGGTAAGAACGGAAACAAAGGATAAAATATGGGATGTGCAAGGTGCCTTTATGAGTGGAAGGGGATGCATGGACCAGATTTTCTCCTTGCGTATGCTCACTGAGAAGTTTTTGGCGAAAAACCAGAAACTTTTCTGCGCCTTTGTAGATCTTCAAAAAGCGTACGACCGAGTCGACAGGAAAAAGCTATGGAAGGTGTTGTCCAAGTATGGAGTGAACACAAATCTCATACAGGCAATTGCGTCTCTGTACGAGGGAAGCGTTGCATGTGTTAGGGTGAACGGTGATTTTACCGGGTGGTTTGACATCACAAAAGGTGTTAAGCAAGGCTGCGTAATGTTACCATGGTTATTCGATCTATACATGGATAATTGTATGCAAGAATTGAAAGATGTGGGATTGGGCGCAAAATTGATTAGTCTGAAAGTATGTTGCCTGTTGTATGCTGATGACGCGGTGCTGATTTCTAACACTATGGAAGATCTACAGTCTCTAGTATCTAGGATGAACGAAGTATGTATGAATAATGAGTTAATGATGAATGTAAGTAAGTCTAAAGTCATGGTGTTTGAAAGAGAGAGTACGAAAACAGTGTGCGATATAGTAGTGAATGATGAATACTTGGAGCAGGTGGATGAGTTTGTTTATCTGGGTAGTATGTTTACGAGCGATGGGAAGGCTGATAGAGATATTGAAAGGAGGGTAAATGCCGGTAACTCCATTAATGGAGGACTGAATGCCGTTGGAGCTAATAAAAAACTTTCAATAAAAGCGAAACTAGCAGTCCACAATGGAGTCCTGGTACCTACCCTGATGTATGGCAGTGAGGCATGGAACTGGCAGAGGAAGGATGAAAGTAAACTGAATGCTGTTGAAATGAGATCCCTGAGACGTATGTGTGGTAAAACCATGTATGATCGTGTTAGAAATGTGGATATCCGCAAAGAATGTAAGGCTGATGTAAGTATAATGAGCAAAATTAAGAAAGGGACCCTCAGATGGTTTGGGCACGTAGAGCGAATGAACGAAGAAAGTAGTGTTAAAAGAATATATGATGCAAATGTGAATGGTAGAAGGAGTCGGGGACGCCCGAGGAAGACATGGCACGATCAAGTAAATCAGATACTTGAGACGGGCCATGTCAAAAGTCAGAATAATAGAAGAGTATGTATGAGACGATGTATGAATGTGAGTGAGGCAAAGAGTGTGTGCCAAGACCGAGTTGTTTGGCGGTCCGCCCTCTCTGCCTACCCCTGCGGGGAAACGGCGTGATGGTTAGTTAGTTAGTTAGTTTAAAATTCGATAAGTGAGGTTATACAAGCGCAAATACGATTGATTGGTACTGCAAGTTTTTCTGTATCGACGTGCGCAGGATCGCATTACGCGTGACCGAATTATGTATCCTGTAATTCAATAAGTTGATTTTATATACCTTTTGCAGTCACATTTTTTTTTACGTTAACTCCACGCAGGAGGCCCTGAGGAAAATAATTTCCCTTAGGGCCTATGTCATCTGGGATGCTGTGTGGAGGGTCTTTTTGAGGAGAGGAAGGAATGAACATTGGTCTTGAAGAGACTCATGTTGTAGGAAGGAGGAAACACAGAGGCCGGCAAATCATTCCACAGCCGAGCTGTTGAACACAAGAACGAGTCGAAGAAACGACCCGTTCTCATGTGGCAAATGTCAACCATGTACAAATGTTGGGCACGCGTTTGGCGTGTTTCCCGACTATGCACCGGTGCCGAAGGGATCAATGATGCTAGTTCCTCGGAGCATCTTCCATTGTAATACCGGTAGAACAAGGATAGCATTCCCACCCGACGCCTGTGCTCTAAAGATTGCAATCCGTCTGTTAAGATGGGAGAATCTATCAAACGGACCGCCCGTTTCTGCACAGAGTCGAGGGTATTTTTCAGGTATTTTGGAGCTCCAGACCAGAGGTGGCTGCCAAATTCAACCGTGGGGCGCACTTGTGATTTGTACAGGGTTAGCAGTTGTGTACTATTAAAGTATCTGCGGGCCCTGTACAGTACGCCCAGTTTCTGTGAGGCTAACTTTACTCTGGCTTCGATGGAGCCCCCATACCTGAGCTGGTCACTTAGGGTTACACCAAGCATTTCAATGAAGGGCCTGTTCGGAAGATTGCTTCCGTTGAAAGAGACTAGATTTTAATTTCGATCCCTTTTAGACGTAATCAGAGAAGATTGGGTCTTTGAAACATTAAATTCAACGAGATTATTTTTACCCCAAGAGAAAACACTCTCGAGGTAACCGTCCATTCTTTGCTTCAAAGCCCTACGAACTGTTGGAGTTTGTGAGCCCTTTGGGGGCTTGTCAAACAAAAAGCTATCATGAACTGTACTGTCATCCGCGTAACAGTGAATTGGTGCACATGACAAAAGGTCGTTGATGTGCAACAAAAACAAAGTCGGAGACAGAACCGATCCCTGCGGGACGCCAGCATTTATCGAGTGTGAGGAAGAGGTGAAACCATCGACTACCGTCTGAATCGACCTCCCCTCAAGAAGTCGGCAATCCACGTACACAAGGATGCGGCCATGATCTAATTTGTATCTAAATTTTATCTGGTTTCAGATACTTAAACAGAACTAACAATTCCTTACGAAGAAGCATGGATATCACCTGTATCAGGTTAGAACTGGAGACAAGTGTGAAAAAAAGTGCTGATGAGTCCTTTACGGAATTCAACGTAGATCACGCATTCATCAAGACAGAATGTTCGGAATCCGTTTTAGGTATTTTTGTCATTATTTATGTAGTAAGTTATTGTTATTCATTCGTAACACAATAGAACATAAAACTGCACGTTTTTAATTGGCTATCGACTATTGACGATTAAATTATACATGCCCTAATCAGCCCAAACTAAGCGTTCTCCAACAACGGATATAATTTTTGATTTTTACGGCCAAAAGTATTATGGTTATTTGTTTTTGGGGTGTTATGCCGTGTTGCGCTACCTCCTTCTTTAGCCAACGTTTCGGACAGCGTTACAGTGTCCATCATCAAGGCACATCTGCCCTGATGATGGACGCTGTAAAGCTGTCCGAAACGTTGGCTTAAGAAGGAGGTAGCGCAACAGGGCATAACACCCAAAAACAAATAACCATAGTTCTCCAACAACGTTCGTCTTTGTTTGTATTGTACCTACAATAGTCGTTTATCTTTAAAATTTTACAGATATTCTTGAATTTTATCTTTGGTTCATTCAAATTTAGGTTTAGTTCTTGTAATATGTGAATATCTTCTCAATTTCAAATATATTTTACTCAATTTTTCCGTGCCCACGAACATTGACTATAAATATCATATTTATCTTAAGTTAGTTTCTATTTTATTGAATACTATAAAGAAACAATCAGAGTGTACAATTCACACGCGGTAAAAGTGAAACCTCCAGAAAACTAAAGTTGACCAGAATGGGAAGGCTACGAAACACCGCATAAAAAGGGGACCGATTATGCTATCATATTCTCGCGTAGACTAATTCCTGTAGTTTGTTATTAGGTAAAATGTATTCATCGGGGCATTCTAATTTAGAGGGAGTCACCATTAAAGCAGAGCCAGCAACAATGAAAGAGGAAAGGGAAATTCCGTATACAGAAATTGATATCGACCTCACGGATATTAAGAAGGAATGCTTGGAACACGATGAAAGAATTCACCAAACTGCGGGTATAACCAAAATTCTCTGATATAATTTTATTGAACTCGTACTATGAAGGGTACAGGCAAATATAGTCTAACAGGTAGTCTGGTCGAACCCACCTAATACTGTTATTAATGCTGTTAAGTGTACAGACAAAACCTAAAACAAAAACCTCCTAGACCACATGATGTGCAGGAACAGGAGTTTTTTTTTTAACTTCCATGTTCTTGGAGTACTTTTAGATTATTTTGGTTGTAACTTAAATTCTTTTCATGTATGAGTGAGCAAGGGTACCCTGATTGATGGGGTGAGGTTTGTCCAGGTCTTACACCTACCGTATGGCGGGCCGGATCAGGAGAGAGGTTGAGGAAGACCTATTGACCTCTCCAGCCGAATTCTCTCGATTCATCGCTTTGCACCGCAGAGGCAGAAATGGATTCATAGATTCACATGTCCGCTACTCCTGGACACCTTGACCCCTAATTTCTACCCACCCCTCATACCCTTTTCTTTCCCAAAACTTTCTCTCCTTCTTTTCCCCTGTTAACCTTCATACAGCATCCTCAAAGATGATACAGGCCCCAAGTGAAATTGTTTTCCTCGGGGCCTCATAAATAAGTATATTTATATAACAAATAGAATATTATTTTATAGAAATAAATAAACTCACAATTCATTCAAAACTCACAATTGCATATTATGAGAGTGATACTAATTAAAGCTGGGGAATCGCAAGCAGAATCACTCTTAATTTTAAACCCGTTTTGTGTTCAGAATAAATTCCAGTTGCGGAATTATCTGCGGACACATTTCACAGGAAAACATTCTCTTATTTTAAGCGCAGTTATAAAATTCTAGTTGCGACTATGTATGTACGACCAGATTAAAGACAAAACCATTTTCATGTTGCGAGTGCAGTTTTAAATCGCCACTTACAGTTTTAATTTAAACCTGTTTTGTGTTCAGAATGTAAAATTCCAGATGTGTATTCATCTGCTGGCATTCATTTCGAAGGAATACATTCTCTTATTCGAAGTGCTAGTTTTCAAAATATGTTTTACAATTTCTATTGACTTTTCAAAGGGGTTTTGAAATTGCATAATCCTGAGTTGTCTTTATCTAATCCTGAATTGAAATTTTATTTGATTTGATTTTTTGCGCCATTGTGAAACGTACCCATTTAATATCCATTTCATATTTCTATGTATAACAAACTATTCACCGGAATATCATATGTTTTGCGTTATAAAGTACAGGCGAAAATCGAAATATATCTCCCTGAATCTCACACTCGGGGACGTAGCCAAATAGTCGATCGAGTCGCACTGTTGGAAGAGCAATCCGCCAGCAAAAAACAATTGACGTAAAAATTAAAGTATTATTCGATACTTACATTGATTTTACATTAATATTTTAAATTAACACTTTATGCTCACTTTACCAAGTGTGCTGAAAGAACATCTGTAATTATTGTATTTTTTTCGTACGAAATAATTTTTTTTTAAATAACGGAAAAAGTCTTTGTTTTAAACCACTTTTAAAACTTATTTTATTTATATACGTCGACGGGTTTCGGTTCATCTCAGGACAATAATTTTTTATATGTTAAAATGAAAACCAATAACTTTGTAAACTGACACTGTTAAATCGAAATTGTCATCACGTTTCGAGACCAAAGGTTTCTCAGGATAAGATGAAAATTAATAAAAATAACTAGAGTTATTTTTTTAATGTAATTTTGCTTCGTTATCTGTTTTCATTTATTTAAAATTAAAGCTACAAATCGGGTTTCGCAAAGGTTGAAGAAGTTTACATATTTATTCTCCTGATGAAGGTTGATCGACCGAATCCGATCGACGTGTATAAAAAAAAGCGGTTTTAAACTAAGAACTTTTTTCATTTAAATACTTTCAAGCCACAAGTGCTTGCTTTCTTTAATAATTTTAAATAAATAAATTATGATATTGCTTTTTCTTCCAGGTGCGGAATTGAGAGTAAATAACACAAATACCGTTATTGGAAAATGCAGCAAAAACAAATCCCTCACTTCGCAAATTTTCTCTTGTCCTAAATGTGACAGAAAACTATCTTCTAAACGAAGCCTGGTGGCTCATTTTCGGATACACACTGAGGAAAAACCTTTTTCATGTTCATACTGTAGCTATTCATGCACATTGAAGTCAAACTTAACTAGACACAAGCTCACTCATACTGGAGGAAAAGTATTCTCGTGCTCTTACTGTAGTTATTCGTGTTCAAAGAAATCGAACTTGGTTACACACATTCGCACTCATACTAAAGAAAAACCATTCTCATGCTCTTACTGTAAATATTCATGTTCAGAGAAATCAAACTTAACACAGCACTTTCGCACTCACACTAAAGAAAAACCTTTCTCATGCTCTTACTGCAGCTATTCAACTTCGCGGAAGTCATACTTACGGATGCATATTCGTATTCATACTAAAGAAAAACCATTCTCATGCTCTTACTGCAGCTATTCAACTTCGCGGAAGTCATACTTACGGATACATTATATTCGTATTCATACTAACGAAAAAGCATTCTCCTGCTCTTACTGTGGTTTTTCAAGTTCAACCAAAGGTTATTTAATTACACACATTCGCACTCATACTAAAGAAAAACCATTCTCATGCTCCTACTGTAGTTATTCATGTTCAATAAAATTTTCCTTAAATGGACACATTCGAACTCATACTAAAGAAAAACCATACTCATGCGCTTACTGCAACTATTCAAGTTCGTGGAAGTCGTATTTACGGGTACATATACGTAGTCACACTAAAGAAAAGCCATTCTCATGCTCTTACTGTAGTTATTCATGTTCATTGAAATGTTACTTAATTACTCACATTCGCACTCATACTAAAGAAAAGCCATTCTTATGCTCGTACTGTAACCATTCGTTTACAGCGCAATCAAACTTGAGAAATCATATTCGGATTCATACTAATAAAATAACATTCTCATGTGCTTACTGTAGCTATTCCTGTAAACTGAAGTCAAGTTTAATTAACCACATTCGTACTCATACTAAAGAAAAACCGTTCTCATGCTTTAACTGCAACCATTCATGTTCTACTTATTCTAACTTAATTAGACACAAGCTTACGCATACTAAAGAAAAACCATTTTCATGCTCTTATTGTAACTATTCAAGCGCACAGAAACATAACTTAATTAGACACAAGCTTACTCATACTAAATGAAAACCAATTTCATGCTCTTATTGTAGTTATTCGTGGTCAACAAAATCTTCTTTAACACATTCGCACTCCTGAAAAAAAAAGTTATCATGTCCTTGCTCTAACTACTCATGTTCAAATAATAAAAAAACTTAACTAGATTAAAGCTTACGTAAAAGTCAAATTTAACTTTTCTGTTTGTTATCCAAATAAAGATATTATTATTTTTTTTATTATTAAAAAGACACTTGCTTACAAAAATATTTTTATGCTCTTATAATCACTATTCATGTTGAGAGAAAGCATGCTTATCTTTGGAGGATGCCCATTAGGGTGGTCACAAGGTAAAAGGTGAAAAAATATTTTCGTCTTAATTCCCAGGAGACCCCCCTAATATTTGCTATTTGTCTAGATAATAAGATTTGGAAAGTTTTAGCTCAATTGGATAATGTTAACCCGTGCCTCATCGAGATTGAATTTGAAAAAACTACTTTTTTGCAAAAACATCGCTGTTTTTTCCTCATAAAATGAAAACCATATATTTTAGAAATTTGATTCTTATTTTATTTTATAGGAAATGTTGCTATCTTCAAGTTTTATTCTAATCACTTTTTTGTTAAAACGTTTATATTTGAAGATATCTATTATTTTCCAAGACCGGACATGATCCGAATCCTTAAAGTCGCCGTTAAGTCGTCTATCCCTTATAAGGTCGGATTTTTTATAAAAGAGCTATTGCCAAGGACCCTTTCTTCAGAGAATTCCTACCTGGAGTGTCATAAACCACACCCTTCCTTTTGTGTTCCGTGTCTGGGGTTCCTGGGGTTTTCCCACTCTTTCGAAAGTGTGAGGGAGAGGTCAGAGGGCTTTAGTTAACGTTTGCTTTTCAAACAGTGAACATACTGAATATTATCGAACAACGTTCTTCTAGTGAGTTTTGTCTTGTGAGGTTTGTGGGACTATGTCTTCTACGGCATCAACGAGCCATGCTCGTGCAGGTTCGAATTCAAGGCAGAAATAAATGGTGTATTTAATTGGCCACATGTCTCATCAAATCACTGGCATTAAATTACCATCTAATTGTCAAGTTTTACGCAGTTTATTTTATAATAGAATAGAGCAAGTGAAATTGAACACCAGAGAAGCTGCAAGACTTACAATACAGGAAGTTGTAATTTTTTGGGAGAAAGCTAAGATACCAACCAGACACTTTAAAGATTGTGTTGTAAAGCTTGAAAAACTGTACGAAGAGTGGAGAAAACTACAAAAAAATGCTAACAGATCTAAAAGCACAGCTCAAAATAAAAAAAGTAGAAGCTTTCAAGTCAGCCCTTGATGACCTTTTTGATATTGCTTATCAGGATGCATTAAAATACTGTTGAAGAAGACGAGCAGTTTTTGTTACTCCAGTTTTTGATTTTTAAAAAGTTTCAGACTAGATGGTCGAAACTAGACAAGACAAAATACAAAACTGCTATTGAAGATAAAAATATTAGACATAAAATAGGGAATTCAGATGAAATATCATTTTTTCTTACATAACAATTAAAAACCAACAGCCAAGAGATGATTACAAAGAATTAATTCAACTTTCGTTAATTGTGTTTGGAGTACTCCCCCAAAAGACACTTTTTCAAAGTACCTGGTGCCATTCATCACGCTAGATGGATGACAAAGGCCATTTATGTTATCAAAATGTATCTTTTCAGGGATCAATCTACATTAACAAATATAGAAAAAAAGCTATCACTGACATTTCTTTATTTTTAATAAACATTTATGTAAAAGCGTGGTTTAACACCCCCAAACCCACTTTGGCCCCCAACAAAGATTTACAATTTTTAAAATCACGCAGTCGGGCGACGGCTAGCGGGTTTCTGCGCCACGGGCGGCGGGCTTCTGCCGGAATGGCGGGGAGGGGTGCGGTATGTCGTTTCTTGCACGGGGGACGACAGGCGGTGGGCTTCTTGCGGGACTGTGACGTCATAATACTTGAATGCGTATCGTAACACTTCCCCCCGTACTCGGAAAAAAAGCGACGTGGCAATGGAGCAATAGGGCAAGAATCCTCTAAGCTACCAACGGGAATTTGATAGAGATTTGTTGACCAGAGATAAAAACTGACTAAAACATAAAAAACTAGCTTATGCCATAGGCTAGGTAACAATGTTTGTAAGGGTAGGGAGGAGAGATACATAAAATATAAGGACCAAACAGTTAAAACATAAAGGGGTGAAACAACATACAGGGTTATGCAATCGAAAGAACAATAAAACAAGGTTATGCAATTGAGAAAACAATAGACCAGGTTATGCAATTGAGAAAACAATAGACAAGGTTACGCAATTGAAAAAAAAATAGACAAGGTTATGCAATTGAAAAAAGGAAAAAAAACGTGTGTGACTCTAAGGTTTCATTGGTCTGGAAGCTAAGTTTGCGGTGCGTAGATTTGTTTATGATTTCGACGAGATGCGAAGAGTTTCGAAGAATTACGAAGAGACGTGATTTCACAGACTCTAAAAGGGATTACATTATCACTGTAATCTGACCCATTTGAGGTAACACTCAGGAGTACACTAGGGCCTTGGATAAAACACTTTATTTCATCGTAGACGTCGAAGGTTACGAAGTGGAGACTGTGGTTGCAGTGCGGAGGCTATGGTTACAGAGGTCGTTGAAGAGAAGGATCCAGGATCTGCAGACATGCCAGTACGAATCCTAATGTGCCATTATGGTGGGCATGGATCGTATATAGTGGTTATCAAAGCATAATGTAGCTCGGAATAACTTGTAAAGGTACGCATTCAGCGAATGCTGGAGAGTCAAGGTAATAATGGTTTACACATGACATGGTATGTGTCACTGCATGACAGAGTAAGAGACGGCAAAACTAGCTGGGTAGCGAGAGCAGGAACAAGACCCAGGGGCTAGCGTGCCCAAAAGGTAATCCAGAGTGTCGTTATGTATAGTGGGACAACTCAGCTCGCAGCGGCACAACAAGACAACATACATATGAGCGGTATGGTCCGTGCTTTCAGGAACAAATATGTAGAAAATAGCAGCAAGGGGACCTCCGTAGCCACAGCGAGGGCTGCCAGGAAGTGAAGCTCAGCTTGGCTGCCGGTGAATACATCCTTCTGGGCTTCTTTTTAAATCCGGGAGAAATTATTATTAAAGCAAAATTCTTGAAGTTTACCTGCCTAGAGACCAATGAAGAAAAGGTTTGGAGAGAAACAAAATGTGTCCAGAAAATAAAACAAATGAAGTTTAACCACAGACCCAGAGAGAACGAAGGAGAGAGAGAGAGATTCCTAACTAGTATAAAGTTACATTCCTGAACATTATCCTTTGTTAGGATAACCTGGCGTTTGCCGAGTGACAAAATACCTTGGTTGAAAAACAACCGGCCTTCCATGGCCTATGTTAACATAGTGGTAACATTTTCGTAGAATTTCAAAGAACGAGACAAAAATTCATGAACGAGTCACGGCAAAGCAGAGAAACTGATTCATGAATAAAGGTTGTCAAAGAGACAGACGGTACGCCAAGTGCATGCCATACGTGTCCAATATTCATGAATGTGTTTCATTGAAACCAGGATGAAGATGGTGAGACATACGTAGAGAGTGAGGAAGAAAGCCTGTTGGTAACCGGTCAGTTACCGATTCGAACTCCGAGTGAGGGCGAAATATGGTCAACAACAGATTTTCCACTTCATAACATATATTTGAGAACATGAGGGTAGGGAGGAAGGAAAGGTACGGAAAGGAGTTGAGTGACGAAACTTGCTAGGAACTGGACTAATTTCCAATTCAAACTCTATGTGTGGATGAAACATAGTCCACCAGCATGTTTCCTGACTCTTTACATTAACCAAGGCGGATAATATTAAAAAGAATGAGATGAGAATGAATACAAATTATACCAAAAGCTAATCTTTCGCGTGTATTTGGCAAAAGATTAGGGGTCGTTTAAAAATTTCTACTTGATTGTGAGAAAAGATAGACCTTCGCTCCAATTTCACAAACCTGGGATTTTTCTTATTCGTTTCCCAGACGACGAGTTTCGTGGTTTTGTGCCCATCGATTAACTCCTGCGGCACTATGCCCCATAGTTGACAGTGACGCTGAAAACTAGTCCTTTAGAGATAGTAGATATTCCAGGGCTCTTTTCCTTTTGGAAAGAAGGAGAAAAACAGGAAGTCCACGGGCATTGGCGTTGAATAAAAAAGGGTTGTGGACTACATTGCGTAGTACGCACACAAAGGTTTGATATTATTTCATTCGCACGATTCATGGTGAGTATTGTAACGTCTTCACGTATAGTGTACAGAGTATACAAGTATGCATAAGATACAAATCAATTATAGACCGAAGTCAAAGAGTGTTATACAATGCATCTTAAAGAAGATAGCAAGGCCGATATTATGTCGTTCACACGAATCACTGTAAGTATTATTATTACGTCTTCACGTCTCGCGTACAAGGTTGCACACAATTATACACAAAAGCGGTTCTCATGACAAATAAATGACACACGACCAAAAGGGGTGGTACTCATGACAAATTAATGACACACGACCAACTCAATGGCATTTAGTTAAGAGTATAAAGTAATTATAACGAACTTCTCGTATCATGGCGGGTATTTTAAGGATCTCTCCTATCGTGTAACAGGGTTACGTTTAAGTACAACATAATAAGTGTTAATAATATTTGTTTTAATATTGTATATAAAGATTCGTTAGAATTACTAACCCCGTAGCCCGGAAGGCGTACGATAGAACAGCAGAGAAAATAGACAATTTAATGTTACTTCCTATGTCACAAGGTATAAAGTGATGGCAGAGTATATTCTGCTTACACCAAGCAATATAAGAGGACAGACCTACGGTGGTTTTACATACTGTCTATAGTAACAAGTTTCGGTGAAGAAAACTAGAGGTAATACTTGCAAAACGATGATCGAGCAAGACAATGCCGATTTACGTTAAAAATTACAATTATTTGAGTTCGAGAATCAGGATGACCGTGATGTTTCATTAACCTGTCCCGTGGGGTTGAAACGTGTAATACAAAACATACGTGACGTAACATTAGAGAAGAAACAAATTAATGATTTCGTTAAAACAACCAGAGACCGGATGATTCGGTTTTACATACTTTGGTTGAAACGAGCCAAAGGATTTGTACATGAAATTATAAAGACCGACTTTAGGTTTTATAAATACAATTTCCAAAATGGACGTGTCAATATCCAATTTTTGGTGAAAACATGAGCACGGGTGAAAAGGACGCCATCAATTTAAAAAAAAAATTAAGAAAAAATTGAAAAACTCATATGTACAAGAAAAAAGGCAACTATAAAAGTAACCATTATTCCGATTTTCATACTTGAGACCACTATTGGGTTTTACGTACTCAAGGTAAGCTGAATATCAAGGGAAAGAAAAAAAGGCGTGACTTTACCATGGTAGGTAAAATATGGTGAGTGTAAAAAAGGTAGTTCTGAGTCGGAATTTATCCTTTGGAATTTACAAAATCTGACTTCTAGAACGGTATGCCGATGAGTAATTGTTAATTGTTTTTTTTTTTAGAAAAAAATTTTAAAGGAAAATTTACATAGAGGCAGCCAATGCAAGGGCAAATAAATAAAAAAAAATACAAGTTACATGACATGACGAGACCAAGCAAGACAGGCATGAACATTGTATAGTGTAAGGGTTGAGAGGCGACGATTGGGTTCATGACTTCCCAAACATCGTGACTCGAAGGGTGTCTCTGTTCTAAAGTGATCAGCCTCAGAACAGGTGAGAAAATAAATGAAAAAAGTAAAAACGAAGGCAGATTGCCGAGAGAGAAAGAAAGTTGGTACAAACGCAACATTTGGATGTACCTAATATGAATATACATTAATTTACAAAAATGATCAAGAGTCCGCCCGAAGGCTAACCCGAGACCTGCCTCACGCTCGAGGAACCGCGCCACATCTCCTCATCTCGGGGTGTAACTCTGGTAGAGTGTACACGTTGCGAGGGAATAAGTACCACAGAAAGGATCCTGTGAAGTGCAAACTTTTTTGTAAACGTCGCCACCTTTTCGTTTACATTCCAATTCTTGCATTTTAATTTTTGTATGCGGTGCCAAGGGATTAATTCTGGAGAAATTAGTTCTATAAAATTTCTTTGTGGCACGTCAAAAAGTTCATTTTTGATTGTGTCCCAGTCCCAAGTCCCAGATTCCCCTAGAAAACGTATAATTGAATTGTTGTAGGCACTTTATTCACTTTGCACCGAAAAACGAGGTAAAACACTTCAAGGCAGCACTTCCAGAGGAAAAAATACACTTTTCAAAGAAAAAAATATTTGAATGTAGATTTTTTACTGAGTTAATTGTTTATAAATTTGTATTATTAATTTATGAACTTAATCACGAACTTTATTGTTGAGTTTTGAAACACTTTTCCCTTTTTAGGAAGGATTCATTTGAATAAATTAGAATTTGTTGAATTATTATCACAACTGTCAAACGAAAACACTTTTCCACTGAAAAAAACGGTACCTCTATAAACAAGGGATGAAAAATGTTATTATTGACAAATAGATATCATCATTAATGGTGTTAAAGGGAACGTTCCAAACGGGCGTTTGAGTATATTGTGCTGGAAGAAAAAGGAACAACACAATATTATTTCACCTGTTTCGGTGATAACAAAAACTCGTTTCAATTGGCCTTATCGGAACGATGTGGCTGACATAACAGCTGCGGTCGGTGCATCGTTATTTGCCGGCGGAACGAATCATTATGGTTTTCGCGCCAAACAACGGCTTTCGCGCCAAACAAATGGCTTTCCATCATGTTCTAGGATAACAAGATGGCCAAATTTTACAGAGGTTAACTCAGTGCCTAATTAATGTGCTACAAAGGTGTAAGCTTGGGGAAGTCAATAGGGCATTGAAATATTTAAGTGATCCCTCGTTTGAGTGGATTAACGCGGAGGTTTGGCTGTGGGTTTGGCAGAGAGAGAAAAAAAATGTTCGGCCAGTGTGGGTACCAAAACGCTGAGGAGAAAGGCTCCACGTTGTAGCCAGTGCAGTGGTCCCAAGGGGGGGGAGGCCACCTACCTTTTGCTCTCGGCTAGCTCAATGTCGTCGGCCGGCAGGAAAACCTCTCCTCGTCAGGGTCGTAGGTAACTAGGGGGTAAATGGTACATAGGTAATTGCCAAAGCCCGCCCACGTGATCCCATCAAATGAAAGAGGTAGCTGGGTGAAACATATCTGTTTTGTCTGGTACACACAATTACAACATCTAGCAAAACATAATTATTAGTCACAAATCAACAACAATGCCTAGCTAGGTATTTCCTAACGAAAGGGTCTCTCAAATCTCTCCGGGTACGTGGTCGTTTCAACCGAGTATTGCTAGGGGACACATTGATTAAGAGGGAAATCAAGGTTCAGCTCACAGCTGGTGGACTGGTGCAGGAAGCCGGGACAGCAGTCCGGGGTCAGTGCAGGTAGCGGTAATCTCCAAGTGGAGCGGGCCATGTTTGCGACCTCGTATTTTACTATTGAGATCGGGTTCTAATCGGATCGCTATTGAAATCGGCGATCTCGCGGGAATTTAGTGAGCGCACGGCGACGAGCGCAGCTTGTCGGGCGACGGCTAGCGGGTTTCTGCGCCACGGGCGGCGGGCTTCTGCCGAAATGGCGGGGAGGGGTGCGGTATGTCGTTTCTTGCAAGGGAGGACGACGGGCGGCGGGCTTCTGCCAGAATGGCGGGGAGGGGTGCGGTATGTCGATTCTTGCAAGAGGGTACGACGGGTGGCGGGGTTCTTGCGGGACTGTGACGTCATAATACTTGAATGCGTATCGTAACAATATACACAGAAGTCAATCTTTACCGGCCACATTTGTACTCATACTAAGAAAAACAATTTTCACCCTCTTTCCGTAGTTATTCGTGTCATCAAATTATCTTTATTACACACATTGGAATTCATACAAGGAAAACGTTTTTGTTTTCCTTCCACAATTGTTCTTGTTTAGGGAAATCAAACTCAAAAAGACACATTTGAACTTACCCTAAAGAAAAACCTTACTTTACTATAAATTCAACTCTAAGTGCAGTCACCCATATTCTTAATGTAGATTTTTAAAAGCACCTTTAAGTATCCACGTTGTAATCACTTGACTTATTGAATTGATGTAAACCAAATACTACAACAGCATAAAGAAAATTCAATTAACTAGTCCCTAAAATTTTCAACCATCTCCCTGACAACCTAAATACCGAACATTACATCTGCAATTTCAATTCAACCATAATACCCATATATTTTACACTCCATCCCTCCAATTTATCATTATATTTTCCCACAATCCCTATCTAATTTTTCTAATTTAGATACTATGTAAAATATTTTCAACTTAATCCGAATTGTATAGTATATTATATAATCGAAATACTATTAATGTCAAAAATATTATGTATAATTCCAATATGTTAATTTCACCTGCCATAATACAGGAACATCCCTTGCATGGCGGGTGAAAAAATACTAAAAAATGTAAGTACTTATTTACCTTCCTTCCGTGAAATAAAAAAAATCTCAATTAAAAACCTTTTTTTTGAATTAGGCAATTAACCCTTATAAGAGTGCTTTGTGCCGAAAAAGTTAAGGTTTTTTTTTGAAAGATAACCAGGGACCTAAACCAATATTGTCTCAAACTTTGATTCGTTTAGAGAATTGAGGATGTTTTTAATTTAACAAATAAGGCAGTCTTCTGGACATCGAACGATATTTGAAGATATTTTTGAGGAGTGCACAGTAAGGCTCGACGAATATCGAGAAACTGGATTTGAATTAAAGCTTGTTCAATAGCGAAACATTCTGCCGTAAATATAGAAATTTCATTAGGCAGTTTATAAGACAGATTTAAATTTAATTCCGGGATATATGTATACCGACGCGCCACAGTCTTTGAGTTCGGATTTGGATCCATCTGTATAAATAAGAGAAAACCCAGGAAACTTTTAATGTTTTTAAAATGTTCCTCAACATTTTGAAACGTATTACATGAGGTTAAAATGTTAGCCCGAAAGTCATAAGTTATAACTTTGGTGATAAAATTGATAGTGTCAAATGGGATACTGAAAATGGGTAGGATTGGATCTTCTTGTACATTTTGGAGGGAAGAAGACAGAGATCTTTATGATAGAAAACTTCTTACTAGGAGTGGGAATCGATTTTTATCTGTCAATCTTTTATTGTCATTTATTATTATTATACAGATGTTTCAGACTTTGTCGTTAAGGATGACCAGCTTAAGATTTGAAAATATATTTATTTATTTAAACGCCCATAGGGCTTTTACATAGAATGCAGTACATTTTTTTAATTACAGTGAAAAGAATGGGTTTACAAAATACAATACACAATACAAGTAACATAATATTTGTTAAAAACAAAATATTGGTTACATAAAATATAAGGGTTAAAAAAAAAAAAAAAAATTTAGGTTACATAAAATATAAGCGTTAACAAAATACAGGTAACATAAAATATAAGAAACAAAATATAGTCCATAAAATATAGTAGTTGACATAAAGTAGGTAATTTTTAAAATTGTTGTTCTCATTAGTTTACGGGATAGGTAGAAATAAATAGTTGGCACATATGGCGTTTGAAGTTTGCTAAGTTCAAATTATTGTCAAATACATCCAGATTGTTTAAGTATTTGTTACCAAAACTATGCAAACGTTGTATTGGAGAATGTAAATCATAGTTCGAATGAGATGTACGTATATAAAATGTCAATGTTTGTCTAGTTGTTCGTGTAGGTACATGTAGATTTATTAATTGCAGGAGTTCACAACTGTCGAATTTAGAGTTTAATAATTTGAATAAAAAAGTTAGGTCGTTTATTTTTCGTCGGCTTTCTAATGTTGGAATATTTAAAGTATTCATTAACGACGGATAATTTATGTGCTCTAAAGGGATGTTAAGTTTAAAATTTACAAAACGTAGAAATTTTCTTTGAATTCTTTCAAAAGTATGAATATGAATTTTATAGAAGGGCGACCAGACTATGGAGTTATATTCTATTAGGCTTCTAACAAGGGATGTATACAGTAGTTTAATGATTTGTAACGATTCAAAGTTTTTAATTGTTCTTAACACAAATCCTAAAGTTTTCATACCCTTATTTGCAGTTTGTTGAATGTGAACCGTGAAGTCTAGTTTCTCATCCATTATTATGCCAAGATCCCGCATTTCCGATACTCTTTCTAAATTTATTTTATTTATTGAATAGTCGTAAAACAGTGATGTTTTTTTTCTGGAAAAGGTCAAAGTTTTGCATTTTTCTACATTTAAATATAGTTTGTTATGTGAGCACCAAATTTTTAGCATGTCTATATTTGATTGAAGAATTTCACAGTGATCAGTGATTTATCAGCAAGGAATTGTCTACTCAAAAATTATGTTGGATCTACACATTCTACCTGGAGGGAATTAATTGGAGAAGATTTCATCCCTCCAATAATCAATCTAAGAGCTTTGGATTGAATTTATCCGAATATTTAGGAAGTGGGTCGAATAGAAATGTACCATAATCCAAGTGGCTACGAACTAGGGAATTATACATTAATTTAAGAGAAGTAGGATGAGATCCCCACCATACTCTGGAAACAGCTCGCATCATATTAAGGCCCTTTTCACACTTCGCAGATATATTCTGAATTTGAGGGAGCCAGGAAAGCTTTTGGTCCAAAAGCAGACCAAGAAATTTTATTTGCTTAAGGTTAAACGTCATTACAATATTGGATCGAGACACCGATACAAAATTGAATTTTTCAGCCTCTCCTGAAAGATTTGGGTTTTTTTATGGACAAAACTATTTATTTTTATTCGTATTAAGTGTGTACAGGCGCAAACAATTAATTAACCTCAATATTTTAAAGCAAAACGTGCAAAAAGTATTAAAAACCTAAAATAATTTAATTGGCGCCATCTGTGAATGCGTAGATTATAACGTACGTGACGTTTAACCTTAACGATTTGGAGAGAGACATTATCAAAGGAGACCGAAAAGGGGTACAATTTTCTTTTGCGAGTGAAAACCACTAAGTATCTTAGTTTTAGCAGTAGCTAAATTCATTCCATTTAACAACTACCACAATTTAATGTTATGCAAAACCCAATTTAATTTTTTTTTTTTAATGTTCTTTATTCAGTAAAGTTTATATATTACAGTAAATGGATAATTTTTTGGCCATCACACTAGGCACATGCCCGTGTTGTAGTGGCCAATTTTATGTTAAGTATAATAATATAAATTAAAAATAAGTTGAATGTAAAACAAAATAATATAAAAATAAAATAAAATAATTTATACATCTAAAACAAGTATGATGTATAAAGGAATTTAAAATAATGCAAAATATCTACATTAGTTTAAGATATATGAATATGAAAAATAAGTATGGAAAAACAGAAAAATTAAAAATAATATGAAAAGTATATGAAAGAAAATACGTATTATTGAATTAAAAATAATACAAGGAGCGTGTATCAAAAAAAAAAAGAAATACAACTACATTTGTGTAATTAAAATACTATTAATGTAATAAGAATACATTACATTAAGTACAAGTGGGTTTGTAAAAAATACAAGTACAATATAAAATCAAAGAGAGTACTATTTGGTAAGAGAGTAGGGATAAGTTATATCTTGATGAGCAATTTGCATGTGCGTGTTATGGTAACATGGGTATATAGATATATATCAGAAGTTTTTGCGTAAATCCACGTTTGAGCTAAGGCTAAAAATATGTACTCAAATATGGAATTTTTTTTTTTTTTTTTTTTATTATTATTTATTGGAACATTTATTATAATTACAATTTTACAACTAAATATTTTTTTTTTACAGGTTTTTTTTTTTTACTATTTTCATAATATTTTTTGTAATAAATACTTGAGTATAAGAAACATGTCAGTGGTATTAAACATTTTTTAATGATGAATATGAAAGAGAAATATATTGTTCTGTAATATACAAGTTATTTAAATTGTTTACTTGTGGTATAGGTTCATATGTTCCTTAAAGAAATTTCGCCCCTTTTCAGATATCCATTTATGCACACCGGTTGCAAAGTGAGTAAGTGTTTTTGATGTTTTGATGTCGTTATTTAACGTGTTGAATATTTTAGGTGCGATGTATGAGTATTGCCTTTGTGAAAAAGTGGTTTTTGTTACAGGAATTATGCATTTTCCATGCTTTGAGTAGCGTGTATGTATGTCCGTTTGCGTAGAGTTTATCAATCCATTTTTCCAGATATGGACAAGAGCTATCTTGATATACAGTTGGCGAATGTCAAGGACTGTGAGTTTCTTGAAAAGTGGCTCTGATGGATGAGAGGGGGAACATTTGAAGATGACCCTTAGCAAAAGTTTTTGTACGGTCACTAGAGGGTAGAGGATGGATGCCGCACAACCTCCCCATCCTATAATGCCATACGTTGCTATCGATTGAAATAGAGCAAAATATACAGTTCTTAGAGTGTTTATATCAAGGATTGATCGTAGAGAATAAAAAATATGGCATAACTTACGGAGTCTCTTAGTTATGGAGTTAATATGGGCCTCCCAGCGTAATTGGTTATATATAATGACACCTAGGTATTTTATTTCATTTGATGGTTTAAGATTTGGGCATGAGCAGCTATTATTGGGTGTTTGTGGAGATGTGTCTAGATTTTGTGAGCAAGTGTGAATGATTAATTTAGGAAGGTTTTCTGGGAGTGTGAATTTACGGATTGAAAAGTGTATGTATTGTGTTTTTTGTACATATTGTCACATAAATATTATGTGACTAGTGCAGTTCTTGCCTATTTGGTTATTTTGTCTATGGTGTTTTTTTTTGAGACTGGTAATTTTTTGGGAAAGAGAGATTCTTGTTTTGTTCGTGAATTGGTCACTGACTTTAAAAGTGTTTCAATTTCATTATATCATGTGGATTTAAGTCGATCTTAACTTAAAAAGGCGCGGGGTGTTTTTTACGTAACACGAGAAGTTGGTGTACGGTATTATTTTTAGTGGATATGTAAATCCCACTTTTTCCGTTGTTGGCAGTTGGCCATTTTGTGGAAATGTTTTCTGGAAATGAACTTGTAAAGGGATTGGTCCTTGTGGTGGCAGATTAATATGCCTTTATGACCCCGCGTCGTGAAGTCACGGATTGTTGACAGTTCTACCGAAATACGCAAGTCTTGGTGATCAGTTGGGACCACGTGCTTTTTTTCATGGAGCTTGTTAAGATAGCCCTAAGCTAAATACACTCCTTGGAGGCGTAGCAGCCTTCTTCCTAAAAAGAAGGATGACCTAGGATCTCGGGAATGCGCGACGTCCCCGGTTAAGGAGGCTGGAAGTGCCTTCTCGTCTTCTCTCTACGAAGCAAGTTCGCGGTCGTCATCCGTCGTAAAATTCGTTTAGTTAGATTAGCGTGTTCAGGAGTCCATCTGGTATGTTATTGCTTTGTATTATTAAATTTGCACTCTCATGTTTGTTTTTTTTTATTGCATACAATATAGTTTTATAAGATTCATCTTCTTTTTATTTTCTGATTTCTCACCTACTTGACAGAAAAATACCTTTCCCATAATCCTGAGCTCTGGTCTCTGCTCTGCCGTATAAAATTACACTCCTATTATTTTGTACCAGAACATGATCCCGTTACAATTTAGGGTGAGGAGGTTGGAGTCTAGCTATTTTTTTAATTTTGTTAAGACCATAATTTGCCTTCTCTATTGATGTCTTCCATGTTTTGCTAGTGAATATGATAACCGTGTCATCGGCGAAAGATATTATATTGCCATCAATGTCCAGTTTCAATAGGGAGTTCATATATATGAGGAATAGGAGCAGACCTAGAACACTTCCTTGGGGCACACCGTAGGAGATAGATAGACATTTACTTCTATATGCTCGATTTGAGTGAAGAACAGTTGTTTGCGATCTTTGTGTAAGGTAGCTTTTAAACCACTTTAGGGCAGTACCTTCTATCCCAATCTGTTGCAGCAGCGACCGCGGAAGTGGGGGGCAGAGGGGGCCAAATGCCCCCTAAAATCAAATGGGAGGGGGGGCCGCGCCCCCTCCAATTATCTGTATCCTTCACAGTCCTTTTTTCATAAATGAAAAAGTGTTTGTTGTACTCAAGAGATCTTCGAGGACTTTTTTATATTGAGACCGAATAAGACGCAATAGTGTGGCGGTGACGACATGTGTTGTGTTGTGATCTCTGTCTCGCTCGCTCCTCGTCATCGGCTAGCTCCGCGCCGCGCGCCGCTACCACCGCGCCAGTCAGTCGCGCCGCGCGCCGCCCGTCGTTTCGTTCAGACGACCGAGACGGACGGTTCAGTGCATTGCGTTTGCGTTCAGAAATACGAACCTACTATTTTGTACCGTGATTTTCTTTTTTGTTTTGACGGAATTTAAAGTACATGTACATTAAATCGTTTTTGTGTTGTGTTACACGCCGGGTATTGAGGCAAGATGAAGAAACTTACAAGTTTCTTTGAACGCACGAGAAAAAGAAAAGACTTCGAGCAGGCTGAAGGTAAATCAAATATTTTCATTGTTAGGTATTACTTTGCGTTCACTTTGTAATATCAAAACAGTTAACCTTTCCCATACCATGCTAAAAATACCCTCGACAAACCGTCTTGTAACACAGCGTTACTCTATGGGATTTGGAAATTTTTTCGGGTTTTTTGTAAAAATATTGTTGTGAATATTTTTTATTTGGCTTATATTAATTTATTGTAAGAAAAAAATATTGATTTTGTGCCCTAAAACTGAAATATTAAAAAATAATCATTCATAATAAATAATCAAATATTATTTGAAACGCCCAACAAGGCGGGCCGGCTGTGACAGCGACCGCCTAGGGTCACGTTAGCCCTCAGAATAGCACCATTATTTCAGAAAGCCACATGTGGAATGCGCTAGGTACTAGTAAGGGCTGACACCGACCTACTATCATTTTTTAAATACATTTACAAAAATACTTTATCATAAAGAGCTTTTTATGTTTGCTGATCTAAGTTAATACCAGATTGAATGGTTTTAACGCTAGTTGCAAAGAGAAATAGATTACAAGAAAAATACAATATTTAAAGAACACTCGAATTGTAATTTTTTTACAGTTTTACGCAAAAGCAAACCACGAAAAAAAAACTATAATTGTTTTGAAGTGAAAAACTTCTTTAGCACCGTTGTGATTTGAAACTGGATGAAACGAAAAAGCGACACTAAAAAAAAACAGTTAGCAAACCACGAAAAAAATTATGTTATAATTACTTTGAAGTGAAAACTTCTTTACCACCGTTGTGATTTGAAACTGGATGAAACAAAAAAGCGAAACTAAAAGAAACAATAAGCAAACCACGAAAAAAATAATTTTATAATTATTTTGAAGTGATAAACTTCTTTAGCACCGTTGTGATTTGAAACTGGATGAAACGAAAAAGCGACAAAAAAAAAAACAATAAGCAAACCAAGAAAAAATAATGTTATAATTACTTTGAAGTAATCACTTCTTTAGCACCGTTGTGATTTGAAACTGGATGAAACGAAAAAGCGACACTACAAAGAGACAAACACATGCATCTATAGCATTTATAGAGAATGGGTTAGAATATTCGGTCTCCTCTTTATGTGGTGCTTTGTAGCCTTCCGACTCTTTTTTCTGAAGGTTTCGCTTCTACCGGTGTGAACTGCATGCTAGTATTTTTTATAATACTCGTATGTTTTAACATTTTTGAGAAAATTTGGAGAAAACCTTTAGATTAAAATTTACTTTTGTGAGTGGAAATAGTTTACATAGCAAATTAAAAACATTTATTTCACAGGAACATAACGACAAAAACCAATTAGGTAAATTCTTATTTAAACATTAATCCGACGTGTTTAACATAACAAAATATAAGTAAAAATGTAGATGTAAGAGATTTTTACAAAAAAGCAAAACAAAGACTTTGTTTTGCTTTTCAAAACCATGAAACTATTCTATTTGTCCCTGGCTGAATCTAATGTGAGATATGGTATAACGTCTTGGGGGCACTCATGTAAAACAAATATCCAACATGTACAGTCAATTCAAAACGCTATGGTCAAATTACTCGTCAGCAAAGCAGTTTATGACCAGCGGCAAAATATCACAATTATGTATAAATCCATAAATGAGTAACCTATTAGAGCTCTTTTTTGGTATAAAATCGGTATGCAACATATCTTAGATAGCCCATACAAAACAATGGTGGATCACATGTATAATACTAGGCTTACACAAAATGAAGGGATGATAGTACCTACCTAGATTTTCTAATAAACATGGCCAGCGAACTCTTGAACACATTGTACCACTTATTTTTAATATGCTGCCATATGATTTGAAAAAATGTTGCTCGACACCTAAATTTGCACTATTGTTTAGAACATGGCTATTGGAATCAGATTTTATGTATTGACTTGACTCCTCGTGCATTTTTAATTATTAATATGTTTTTATTATGTTTTTTATTAAATTGCAATATTTTTTTCTTTTATTGTAAAACCTTGTATATTGTATCATGTTGTTGTCCACACTATTTTCCTGCCGACAAGCTACTTGCAGTAGCTTTGCAGGTGCAATGTAAACAAGAAAAAAAAACTATTTTTCTGTTAATAAAAAAAAAAAAAAAAATATATGTATTTACCTACCTATTATGTAATGCATTCGTCTATAGTAAATCTACATTAAATTGTAAAATGGCGACCACGCGCCATCTAGTACTATACGAAACTATAAGAACTTTAGCTGTGGATACTGTAGTGCCGACGTAGAGTTTTTTTACATTAGCTTCACACATGAGGCCCTGAGGAAAATAATTCGCTTCAGGGCCTATGTCATCTTTGGGGAGAGGTCTTCCTGGTGAAGAGGTGAAAAGGTCTCCCTCAACCAGTCTCTCCCGACCCGGCCAGCCACGCAGAGCCAGTTGGTAGGCAGACGTACCCGTCGTCAAGATCCGGAACCAAACCTAACCCATGAACCTGGGCACCCCTGCTAAGTCATCAAACGTAACAAACTACTTGAGGTCACTTATGACAGAAGTGTTTTTTTTTTACAGTGGGTACCGCACAAGAATCTCAACTGCTCCCGTCTGGAGCCAGTGAGATTATGGCATCCCCAATTGGGGTATGTTGTGAGGCTGAGGGTAGTGAGGAGGGGAAGGAGATGGGGAAAAGGAAGGTTGGGAAGTACCTGGCTATTCAGATCTGGTCACCAAACACGGCTAAAGCCATTTTCAAGCAACGTTTCAATTCTGAATGGTGGTCTTACACCAGGGCGATACTGATAGTATCTTCCACTCTGGAACATGCCGCAAATATACTACATATAATTTTAAATGAATTAATTGTGAAATAACACAAATTAATCAAATAAAATTTATTTGCGCATGCCGGGTTCGAACCCGCGGCCTCCGGATTGTGAGTCAAGAGTCTTACCCACTGGACTACGGAGGTCGTCGTTGTTGTCTAATAAACGGTTTCCGGGGCGGCGGCGTGCCGTTATTATGAAAAATATGCATTTTAGAAGATTATCGAAATAGCAAGTTAAACAAAGACAGTAAGCGTTCTAAAATAGTAAAAAAAAAAATAATTCTATAAAAAAAATATTCTCAAAATCCTAACATTCATTGCAAGGATAGATTTAATTCATTGAAACCTAACCATTTATATTTATTGCTACTTCCTTCCATGTAATAATCATTTGTAAAGACGTCACTTTGCTACTGTTTCAATGGAAAGAAAGTCCCTTTTTAAAATAATTATTTTATGGGGGTAGTTTTGGTAATAAAATAGGTAGGTAAGATTCTAAATATTGCACCCGACCCTCACAAAAGAGTTTTATGGTGGTGCAGTAATGTTTACAATCGTATTTTGTATGAAGTATTGTCTTCGATTCCGAAACTACATCATGCAGCAGAGAGGATATACCACCAAAACCCTCTATCTCGACAAATACTTCCTTGCTTCATTCGCATTCTTAAACCGTCTAATACTCGTCCAGATAAATCTGAATAAATAAATGCTTGGTTGCGTTACGGTGCACTCTATCGGAGGACTACCGCGAGGTATATATATATATATATATAGGTAAGAGTTACATTCAAACGTGCTCTTTTTAAAATGATTTATCTGTATATTTCTATTATTCTGTCTCTTGGCGTGGTCCGACTGAAAGTATTCGATTCACTTGACCATGCCATGACTTCCTTAGCTATTATTCACTTCGCGTCATATCTTCCTTTTTGAATGCCCTAACTAAATCACTTGTCGTGACTTTATCACTAAACGGCGCTATAAGAAGGTGGAAATTATTATAATTTTTATCGGCCTTATATCCCTTCCAGATCTCCACAAATTAACATGGCTCTACCTATAATCTAACTATATGGTTTTACAATACACAAATATCAGGAATCTCATTTATAGAGCATTTTAACAATTATCCTTCCTTTGCCAGTTCAATGCCTTACTTTTCAATTTGCCGCCGCCCCGGGAAGCATTTATTGGATAACCAACACTTCTGCCAAAGGTCATTCCAAGTAGTTAGCTACGTTTCGTGACTTAGTAGGGGTGCCCGGGTTCGTGGGTAGAGATTTTACCAGGTTTTGGCGGCGGATGCATCTGCCTACCAACTGCATGGCAAGCCGGATCGGGAGAGAATGGTTGAGGGAGTCCCTTTGACTTCTCCAGCTGTACTCTCTCGGAACATCGCCTTACACCGTAGTGGAAGAGATGGATTCATACGTCCGTCACTCCTGGACACAATGACACTCAGATTCCTACCCCCCCCCCCTCTTATATCCTCTTCCTTCTCAGAACTTCCTAACCTTCCTTTCCTAAAAGACCCTTCACACATCATCCCCAAGGATGACATAGGCCCTGAGGGGAATTATTTTCCTCAGGGCCTCCTGTGTGGAGCTATTGTAAAAAAAGCACTGCATTGTCATTGTCTTAATCAAGTCTTCCACGAAGAGATTATTTGATAAAAATAAAATGAAATTAATTAAACATATATTACTTCTGAACTAATGTGGCATGACCCTGCAAATAACCCAAAACCCATAAAACTAAACAAAAAACATCCCCCGTCATCTGATTGTCTACAATCGTAACATTTTGTCGTTAATTTTAAGGAAATACGCAGAAAGGGATTAAAAAATGACTCTGGTTTGAGGATCAGGTGGTCGGTTGGCCGAACCTTCCGAAGTGGTTCCTTATTTTTTTTGTGGCTCTTTTTCTAATGAAAACGAAATGTCAAGCAACCCAAGTTTTTTTGCAGCAAGATAATTAATATTGTCATCTCTGTTTTCAGACATTTCAAATTAATGCTTTAGAAAGCGACGACAAACGTATTATGATGTCAACTTTGAGAAGTAAAATAATCTCTACAGATAGGCAAAAGGTTTTGACGTTTTATTTTACATCTCTTTTTGTCATACATAACTAAAAGGAGATCGTTATATTGGACGTAGGTTAATGAGGTTGGAATGAATTAATGTTTTGTCTTCTCTGTTATTCCCATAGAAATTTAAAATTTGTTGTCTCATCTGACATAGAAATGTGTCGACTTTTAGGAAAACATTTTTTATTATTTTATACAGAATCGTCACGATTTTTTAAATATTTTTTACGGATGCAAAAATATATTTTTTAGGAATACCTAAAATGTTGATTTAATGATTGAAGCCTTTCAGGAGTTATTGATGTTTTAAAGAGCGTTGTAAACTATAATCGCATCGTGGATCCGGGAGTGTTAAACAAATAAGAATCTGGAGATTCAGTGCGTTAATTCGCTTTTTGTTTCCGACAAGGTGGTGACTCGGCAGTGGATACTCTGTCGCCAAAACAGGCCAAGAGTTCCAGAAAGGAAGGTAGCTTGGACAACGTCCCAGACATAGAACAGACGGTACAAACGCGAACGCCTGATGATACCTGTGCACGTAAGTCTATTTTCACTGTTTAATAGCGAAAACTACGGTCAGGCCTCTGTCACTCGACCATATATTTGATTTGATTTTGTTTGTAGAGCTCGCAGACGTCGCAGGGTCCGCGGAACCTGAGCCAGTGGAACAGTTCGTTCCGTCGCAAAACTTTAAGTTCCCTAAGAATGACAGCGGCCGCTCTTGCGTTCTGGACTGGTTCTCTAAGTTCAGTGGCTGCACTACGATCAAACCAAGGACAGCGTTCGGTGCTTCACTTGCATCCAAGCCCGTCGCCTCGGAAGACCCGGCACCTCGCGAGGTAATGAGGAAGCATTTACCAGCGAGGGAGTTCGAAACTGGCGGAAGACTTTGGAGACTGCAAAAACATGATTCTAGTCATTTTCATCGTGAATCCGCCCATTATGTTTGTCAAGTATTGAAAAGGGAGTCAGTGGCAGTTCACCTTAGTACGCAACTGAAACAAGAACAGCAGTCTGCACGTGTCGCTATGCGCACTATCATCAGCTCTATTCGCTATCTTACACGTTCTGGTCAGGCACTGCAAGGGTCGACTGCTGATAAGGGAAACTTAATGGATCTTTTACATGAAAGAGCTCTTGATTGCCCTGACTTAGCGAACTGGATCAAACGTCGGGACAAGTGGGTAAGTCACGATATTCAAGATGAAATAATTCAATTAATGACTCATCAAGTGCAACGTAAACTTATTCGTGATATAAACAGCAGTCCTTTTTTTGGTCTTATGGCTGATGGCACCACTGATAGAACTTGTGATGAGCAGTTCTCTACCTGTTTTCGATACGTAGAATTAGACACTTTGTAACCAAAGGAATTCTCATGGGCTTCTATAATTCCGATGATGGGACTTCTAAAACACTTCACAAAACAGTTTGTGATGTCATGCTACGCTCTTCACTGCCGATTGAAAATCTTAGGGGGCACTGTTTTGACGGCGCAGCAGCTATGTCTGGCCGCCTTAACGGATTACAAAAGCTTTTGACAGATGATCAACCGAAGTCGATATTTGTGCACTGCTCCAACCACTCTCTCGACTTAGTCATTCAGGAAGTTGCTAGAAAATGTGAACTTATATCTAATTCCATTGCTCTTGTAAAAGACGTTTCAAATGCAATCCTGGAGTCATCCAAACGGAAGAATATATTCTCTAACATTGTCCTGGAGCCATGCACTGAAGATGATAATTCTCCCCTAAAACCGAATCGGCTAATCGCATTATGCCCTACAAGATGGTGCGTCCGAACAAAATCAATGAGGCGCTTTGTACAAAACTATGTTCGAGTTCAGGAGACCCCTGTGGTAATGCTAGACGACGACAAGTCATGTAATATTACCGATGAGCGCAGGGCGACACTTCGCGGCTATCAAGGGAAAATGGGCGAATTTACCACCCTCCTTTCACTAAATATTGCCCTTGCCATTTGTGAGCCGGCGGAGCAGCTGGCTAAGGCCCTGCAGAGTGTTGATTATGCTACCGGGGCGCAACAATCTGCGCGTTCATTGTGGAATGCGTACAACTCGATGGGTGAACACGATTTCAATCGCATATGGACAGATACGGAAAAGGCTAATACCGATCAAAATATGGAACTCACTATGCCTACTATGCCCCGTGTTCGAGCCCCTCCAAAACGCCTCAGTGGCAGAGCTCCAGCTGTGCAGTTGTCGCCTAGGGAAAGTATCCGCCAAAAATTTATATCAGTGTTAGACTGGTCTAAAAACGAGTTGGAAAGAAGGTTTGAACATCCTGGAATGAATCGCCTCGCCCAGCTCGAATCTGTTCTACTTAACCATTCAAAGGAACTATCAGCAAGCGACATCCAGGCCGAATTAGGCGTTCACGCAACTGATTTTGATATTGACTCACTCGCACTGCAAATGAAGATAGCTAAGAAAGCAATACCTCACGTGAAGACTGTCCGAGAGTACGCAGGAGAACTGGCTAATCTACCTAAAGTTTCAAGAGCAATGATTATTGAAGTAGAAAAGTTAGTAGTCTTGCTCCTCACCGTGCCAGCTACGTCTACGTCGTGTGAAAGATCTCTTGAGTGCCCTCCGACGCATCGGAACATTCCTCCGACTACCAATGAAGCAGAGAAGACTTACTTATTTAGCAATACTGCACGTGCATAAGGCGGAAACATTTAGTTTAGATATGAAATTCTTAGGGAATTTGCTTCAAAGATAGCTGAGAGACGCAACGTTTTTGGCATCGTTCAATGAATGCAATAAAGCAATATTTAAATAAAAAAAGTTTTTTATTCATTGAACCTGTTATTTGTTTGACCTAGTCATCTCCGTTTTGTCTTATTTATAACTAGTTGATTGACTGGAGGGAGACTGAAGGAAGAGGGTGACTAAACAAGTTTGCCCCCCCCCCCCCCGTCATAGAGTACTTCCGCGGTCCCTGTGTTGCAGTTTTTTTAGGAGAATGTGATGTGAAATAGTATCAAAGACTTTAGATAAGTCTAGAAAGACAGCAAGAGGTTTATTACCCTTATCAAGGTTATCGGATATCAGTTTGGTGAAGGTTGCAATTGCATCATCAGTACTACGGTTTTTGCGAAAGCCATACTGGTTATTTGAAAGGATTTTATTTTCGTAAAGGAACTTAACCAGTTTTAGTTTTACTACTTTTTCAATGATTTTGGAGATTGTACTCAGTAGAGATATTGGCCTGTAACTATTTAGGGAAGATCTGTCACCTGATTTGTATATAGGGATGATTGAGGCATGTTTAAGAGAGTTTGGGAATATACCGGATTGGAGGCTAAGGTTTATAATATGCTCTAGAGGCTTGGCTATAAGTATTTTTAAATGTTTTGTAAGTTTAGTAGAGATTTCATCTATTCCTGTTGAGTGAGTATTTTTTAAGGTTGATATGATTTCTATAATTTCTAATTCTGTAGTGGGGGTGAAAAGGAAAGGACTATATCTCAGGTGAGTCAGGGATATTTAGTTTGCAAGTTCATGTTCCGAAACACTATTTCTTGTCAAAATATGATTGGAAAGGTTAGAGCCAATTGTGGTGAAATATTCATTGAGACGATCTGCGATTTTTTCAGATTCATTCATTTTTTCAAATGACCATCAACCATCAATGTTAATCGTTCCTTTGTAGCATGGGATAAATTTTTGTGCGATAAATATATAAGAAAATCGTCCGCGAAATAGAATCGCTTGATAACTGAAGGGATAGAAATGTGTAAATCACTGAAATTAATACTAAACAATAATGGTCTGATAACGACCCCTGAGGTAATCCTTTCCATAGTTTGCGTTTCAACGTTTTTGAGGGCGAGTGAATCATAATGGATCTGTCTGTTAGCAAATTGATGATAAATTGAACTAATTTCATGGGGATTTTTATTTTTATTAATTTTTCTTTCAAAATACTAATTAATATATCATCATAAGCTGACGAAAGATCAAGAAATGTGGCCAATGTGCAAGGATTAAGAGATTGAAAAATACGGATGTCTGTAGTAAACACACTTAAATTATCCATGGTAGATTTCTTTTTTCCGGAAGCCATACTGATTTGGAGAGATAATACTGTGATTTTCAACCAACCATTCTAACCTGTTCTTTATCAAATGCTCCACCACTTTCATTAAATACGACAAAAGAGCAATAGGACGATTTCAGATTGATTTTTTCCTGGTTTTAAAACAGGGAGGATTTTTTTAACTTTCCAGATATCCAGAATAAAACCTGTTTCAAACATGTTATTAATTAAGGATAAGAAATATTCCAATGACATATCAGAAAAAGCTTCAATGAAGCATTATAATATTCCATCAGGACCTGGAGAAGAGTCTGAAAGGGAATTAGTTACTCGTTTGAATTCACTAACTGAGAAAGGAGAATCTAACCAGTTAGAATGTGATGGGAACGAAATAAAAGAAGGCATTTAATCAAATCTGGCAACTGTTGGAGGGGCTATCTTATCAGCAAAACCTGTAATAATTTCTTCTGGAATATGTTTGATACGCCAAGGAGCGTATGAGGAACCAATTTTTTTAAAATTAGTCCACACAGAAGTCTGTGACGATTCAGGAGACAAACTTTCACAGAATTTTCGCCATCCAGACCGCTTTTTTGTTTCAAAATACGTTTAATTTCTGCCTGGGCGCGTTTCACTGATTTTGAATAGACATACATTTCCGGAAAATAGAAATTGCTTATTTTCTTAACTGAACGGAACTAGTGCATTCTTCATCCCACCATGGAGTCTAATATTTTATTTTAATGTATACATTACTCTTTGGAATTACAAATTAGTAATTATATTACGGATTTTTCTGTTGCTCTTATTACCATAGTAGGGAATAATTTACACTGTACAATAAAAAAAACACATAAATTTGTTTAAGACCACTTTTATTTTAAAACACTCTACCGGTTTCAGAAGCACCCTTCCTTCGTCAGGAGAATATTTTAACTAAACTATGATACAGAATGTTAGGTGTTTGAGTGGGAGGTGAGCAAAGGGGTGGGGGTAATTGCGGGATTTCCGGAAAGAACAGATTAATTGGAAAAATATTTAGAATGGAACTGAAAGATAAATTAATTTGGTTTTTCAAAATACTAACATTATTATTTAGGGATTTTCTGATTTCTAGTGCTTCTAAATTATCTAATTTTTTGCTTTTATTGTTACGGTGAAGAATTTTAACCCCTGCGTCCTTATTAAAAGTGTGATCTGTAGAAATTAGGTGATTAGCAAACTCTGAAACATTATTATTATTTAAGCATTCTTCTCATAAACATTCTGCTTATCATTCAATGGTGCACCGGCGAGTAAAAATCCCTCTATCGTCTGTTAATTTCGCGATTGAACTTTCAAAAATTAAACAAATTGCCCTAAATAATGGTTATTCCACAAATTTAATTGATAAAATCCTAAATAAGAAACTTAAACTCATTTCAACTAATACATTTTTATTTGGTACACCTGAAAATAATAATAAAATAATAAATCCCGTTCAATGGCGCAGAAATTTAAATATATGTATACAACTTTTCCTCACTTAGTACAAAAAACTTACCTGTCCACATTAAACCGCATTCTATACTGATAACAATTTAGGTAAATTACTAAAAAACACTAAAGATAGAGATCATAAATTAAGCCACTCAGGCATTTACCAACTATGTTGCAATGATTGTCCTTCGTTCTACATAGATAAAACAACTAGAAATATAAACATTAGAATTACCGAACATTTAAGATGATTAAATAATAATAATTTTTCAGAGTTTGCTAATCACCTAATTTCTACAGATCACACTTTAATAAGGACACAGGAGTTAAAATTCTTCACGGTAACAATAAAAGCAAAAAATTAGATAATTTAGAAGCACTAGAAATCAGAAAATCCCTAAATAATAATGCTAGTAATTTGAATAACAAAATTAATTTATCTTTCAGTCCCATTCTAAATATTTTTCCAATTAACCGCTCTGTTTTTTTCAGAAATCCCGCAATTACCCCCACCCCTTTGCTCACCTCCCACTCAAACACCTAACATTTTGTATCATAGTTTAGTTATAATATTCTCCTGACGAAGGAAGGGTGCTTCTGAAACCGGTAGAGTGTTTTAAAAATAAAAGTGGTCTTAAACAAATTAATGTGTTTTTTTATTGTAAATTATGGCGAGCCACAAAGTTAGTGCTTTTTACAAATATGTAATTTACACTGAATTCTGATGTTCTCAAAAGAAGATTTTTTCGAGTGAACATGGGCGTCTAATTCAGAAGAGAAAGTTCTCCAATTAGCGTCTTTCGTTTTAAATTTAAAATTATTGCTTACATTACAGAAATGCGAAGTGTTTAGATGGTGGAAGAGAATTATAATTGAAAAATGGTCACTAGAAAGGGGGTCTTTAAAACCCTAGATCACTTACCTTATTTTACAACGCTTATTACTAACCTTCGTCGTTTCGGCTACGCCGTATAAAAGGGAGGCTTCTAAGGGTTTATGTTTTCAAATATTTATAATTGTTTTACTTATTTATTACAATAATCATTTGTTAACATTTTCGTTATTTGTTTTTGGGGTGTTATGCCGTGTTGCGCTACCTCCTTCTTTAGCCAACGTTTCGGACATCGTTGCAGTGTCCATCATCAGGGCAGATCCGGCAGATCCGGTAGATGTGTAATTTTTAGTCGTGAAGTGTGTGCTTATTTACTTCGAAGCGATACCGTGCCGCCAGCACCACTAACTTTCACCAGTACAAAATAATCGTGACAAGCAGTGGCGTCATCGCCGCGGAACGGAATAGAAAGTTCATTAAAACGTGGTATTTATGCTAGCCAGGGGCAAGTCCGTTTGCGAGACGCCGACGGAAGTGGCTCCATCTCTTAATGAAATCTAAAATTAGAAATCACAATGGTGAGAATTTAAGAAAAAATAAAATAAAATAAATAAAAATTACAATGGTTAATTTTCACCAGTACAAAATAATCGTGACAAGTAGTGGCGTCATCGCCGCGGAACGGAATAGAAAGCTCATTTGAACTTTCATGAACTTTCTATTCCGTTCCGCGGCGATGACGCCACTGCTTGTCACGATTATTTTGTACTGGTGAAAGTTAGTGGTGCTGGCGGCACGGTATCGCTTTGAAGTAAATAAGCACACACTTCACGACTAAAAATTACACATCTACCGGATCTGCCCTGATGATGGACACTGCAACGATGTCCGAAACGTTGGCTAAAGAAGGAGGTAGCGCAACACGGCATAACACCCCAAAAACAAATAACGAAAATGCTTTTGGCCGTGAAAATCTTAAAACTTATCCATTTGTTAACATGTTTGTAAGTTTTTATTTGCTAAAATCACATTTAAATTACTTTTTTAGTCTTTTAATTGAGATAAGAGTTTTTTTCTCATTTGAATATTTTGGTTTTTTTAAATGCTTAAGTCTTATTAACTAAAAAAAACAAAGACTTAAAATTAAGTAATAAAATTAACAAAAGAAAGAAAAAATTTAGAAAAAAACTATTAATTAATACATTTGTGACAAATGTCAAGTTTGAGTTCACCACACACAGGGCCCCTACACAAAAAAAAACACCCGTGTGCCGCGCGAGCTGCGGGTCGAATGAGATTAGCAGGAATCTGGAATGCGTACGACGACGCACTCAAAATTTATACTACCTTTTTCGAGTCCGCGTCGTCGTTTTGACGAAGATTAGTGAGACACCTGAGAAATTATTAATTGAATAGATATATAATTTCCTAAAACGGTGGAGCGCCAATTGCAACATAATGGTTCTTTGGCACCATTTTTTTTATTCAGAGCATGAGAAACTCCCTCAGGATGGTGGGAAGGGAGAATGCAGTTTTCCCTCCGGTAAGGATAGTTAGGCTAGGGGAATAAAAGAGTTTATCCAGTAACAATTACAACTATATTTAAACCTTCAATACAACGGTGCCCTTCAAGGGACCGGGACTCATTTCCCAAAGAAAACATAACCTGTTCTGAAATTTAAGAGGCAATTAACTAAAATAAAGAAATAGCGTACCTGCGGACCATGGTTCTAAACAAATTACTTCTAAATTCACGCGAACACTTTATTCGGCTTCACATAGCGTGCTGAGGAAGCACGGGCTGTAGTCTCGCTCCATCTCCAGTTCGGGCACCGAGAAAAGACCCCAAGGAAAGCCTCCAAGTAACCAGACGATTCGCCAGGGAGCAAGATCCAAGCTCCCGATCAGGACCAGTGCTCCGGTTTGAGCACACCAAGGAGCACTAGGTAGAAGCCCATTTCGATCTGCATGCTTCATCCGAAGATGAGCGCCAGGAATCCATCCATCGGCGGATATCGCGACAAATATGGTACCGCCACGACCGTAGCTATTTACCGGGCCTTATTATTTAGGCCAAGCCATCGACTGCGCTCGCCCCGATTCCTCAGATATTTCACACTCAATTTTGAACACGGCGGTGTGTTAGCCTTAAAACACGGCGATCTCTCGTCGCTTCGGGACAATTCAAAAAGAATGCGATCCACACACTCAGCTATATACGAATCACGGTTAGAATTAGTGTCATAATTCTGGTAAAAGGTATTGACCCGTAACTGTGACATTAACACATAATGAACACAAACTTATAAAATTAGGCGACGATTCGAATTCATGTTGGGCTCCCGAACGGCGAAAATCCAAAAAAAGTGACGCCGGAAGTTTAACAATACCGTTGCCAATCGAAAAAATCCAAAATACGGCGATTCAACAATTAAAGTAAGCGGCCAGAAGAAGGTTTATTAAGTCAGGAAAATAATTATTATTAAGTAATAATTTAATCAATCAATAACGGGAAGAAGTATCACTTGCTCCATTTGATATTGAAAGGCAAGATAGAGGGTCGCCGAGGGCCTGGTAGGAGACAAATGTCTCGGCTGCGTAATATACGAGATTGGACCAGCATTAGAAGTGTGGAGGAGCTATACCGGGCAGCGCAAGACAGAGAGACATTCTCAAGAGTGATCGCCAACGTCGGGGGGACCTGATGCGGCACACAAAGAAGAAGAAGTAATAATTATTATCGTGACAATCTAGGGTTAAAAATGTTCCAAGAACATTTAGGTATCACGAAAGATGAACAAAGCGACAAATCAAACAGGAGGGAGGGGGGGGGGGGGAGGGGTTAATCGAGTTGGGGATCCATCATTTAAAACACACAGATTATGGGTATCAATAAAATTTAATAGATTACGACCAGACTGGTTTGTTAATTCGCTACCCCAAGAGGGAGAATGAGCATTAAAGTCACCCAGTAGCATATACGGGGGACGAATCAGAGATATAAATGAAGACCATTTGTTTTTAACACATATAGAAGAGGAAGGTATATTTTTTTAATAAAATTGTAATGTCAGATACAATAGCTGCTACTATCTGAAAGTTGTCGGAGAGAGTATGAAAAATGATTTGTTTAAAAGGGATGGAATCATGGATAATAAGAGCCGTGCCACCTTTACCAGCCAGTCTATCATGTCTAAGACAATGATATCCAGGAATCTTAAATTGATACGCGGGTTTTAAACATGTTTCGGAAATGGCGGCAACTAAAATGTCATGTTCATCCCATTGATATATATATATACTAGATGACTAACGACCGCGCCAAAGCATTGCCACTGTACATATGTCCAAAATCATATGCCTCGCTAACGTCAGTTCAGTGCGCCCGACCGACTTGTGCCGGACGATACGCGATCAAAACTATCACCAAAATGGTTAAATGCGTCGCGAAAAAATGCGATTCAACATTATAAAGCAAGTGGAATTACTTTCCACACCTAAGTTTATTGTTTACATATTCACATTTAATTAAAAAAAGCAGAAAATGAAATAAAATGTCAAATACTCTAATATAGGTTCAGTGTTGCCACTAAAAAAGTCGTTTTGGTTTTCCCACATTAATGGGAGAATACATAATTTATGGAATAAGTTACTATGGAGGTAACCATATTAAAATACTTAATAAAAATTATGTTTTAATCTTCATACATCATACTTAATTAAAACTTATTTTAGTTTATTAATGAATAATCTAGTAAGTAATTATATTTTTTTACGTATTTTATATTAATAATTTTACAGGGTACCATAAGATGCAGCACGCCATGAGAAGTGGGTGGAAATAATTCGATTGCTGAGAAAATAACTTTGTAAACACTTTTGAAACAATTTCGGTTTGTGTATTATATACTATTGGTTCAATAAAAAAATATTGGAACAAATAATGACTTCATTATTTCATTAGTTGTGCATTCTTTTAGTCGTATAATAAAAACTACATATTTAAAATAATTTAAATAAGTTTATTTTATTACTAACTTAATTTAAATAAGTTTATTTTATTACTAAACTAATGTAAAAAAAAATATTTAATTGTTTATTTTTGGGTAAAATTTCACATTGTAGGCAACACCAAGCCGCTATTGCAGGTTTGCATTTCTGGCTTTGTCTAATCCTAGCGGTGGTAATGTTCTCGTGACTTGTGCAAGTGAGACAAATATATGTTTACTTTCAAATGTTTAGTGATTCCAAAGCTACGTCGTTGAGTTGTAGAGTGGTTACGCTTTTTTCGATGAGCGGTAATGAAGTTTGCTTCTCTATTTATATACCTCAATGGTTCATCCAGTAATTGTACTAGTTCACATTTATTTTGTTAGCGAACAGACTTCTACTATTCCACTGGAGAATTCTGTTCTGTTTCATTTTCGGAGACATTGGGAAGACAAGAGAGTAAAGATTTAACATATTCGGCAGCGTTGGACGGTACATTATTATTATTTGAAAGAAGAGAAATAATAGGGTCATTAAAATCTTAATAAAAGAAAAATTTTCATTCATTACTTTGGGAAAAACGGTGGAAGAAGGCTCATTTTTTAAATCACTCCCGTTGGGGGCCTGAGATTTATTATTAGCATTAAGGTTAAACAAAAGTTCATTATGTTGCTTTTTGTCAATAAAACGAATAAATTTCGGTTTTGGTTTAATGGTTTGAAAATCGTTCAGAATTCCAAAATTCTTCAGAGAAACGGCCTAGATGAAGGCGATACCCAGAACAGAAGACATTACAACCTGAGAACGAGAAGAGTCGACCCCAATAGCCTACCTAGGCAATGAGTTGGGACAGCGCAAGGAAGAAGAAGATGAAGGTTTGAAAATCGTTTCTTTGTGAGATTATGATGTAGGCGGTTTATAGGGAGTGAATTGAAAGGGAGATGAGGAGGATGTTGTCTCTGCAAAAGATTTTTTCGCGGGTGAGAATAATTTTGATGCCTGGAAGTAAGAAATATTGTCTGAAGCCATAGTTTGTTTAATATTATTCTGTCTAGTCAATTCTGTACAGGCCAAACTAACCGCAGTGTGATTGCCTTTACAATCAATGCATGTTCTCCGCAATGCAGACAACGGGCAGCGGAAAGGCATACGGGTTTAGAATGACCAAACCGGCAACAATTGAAATACTTAATGGATGGAAATTTATAAACTTCAACCGGAAGAGAATTATAGTACATAAACACCCGTGGTGGCAAAGTTTGGCCCTCGAACGTTATGACTACTGACTGTGACGGTTTCCAAATTGTGGATCCACTAGATGTATCCTTAAAATTCAGAAGACGAACTTTTAATATTTTTGGTGTAACTGGTGAATCATTTAAAGCATCCAAAATTTCTATTTCTGAGAGGTCACAAGGAATCCCCTTAACCTTCCCCATACTAAGCATCCAAAAATTCCGTGTGCACCGAACCGGGGGATCGCAAGCCCCCGCTCGTATTTGTACAAATCGCAAAATATTATGTGTTCTAAGTGACGTCATGTCAACCATCTGGCTTGATGCGGAATGTGACCGGAGCTGTAATAGCCACTGAAGCCCTAGCTAGCCAGCGCTTTCTAAACAGTAGGATATATTTTTAAATAAAAATAATTTGTAAACATTGCAGTTTTGACTGTTCTTTATATTTTATTTAAACTTACAAGTATTTCGATAAATTTAAAAAGAAAGTATTGTTAATAAAATTAATATACATAACAATGATAATTTCTTTTCATAGATAGGTAACTTTTGCAAATATTCTTTAAAAAAATTATTTCACATTCAGAGATTTCAGCTTGCCTGTATACTTGTGAACTTGTCAAATGAAAATGTATAAATATATTTAGGAGACTTAGAAATTACATTCCTAGACTAGAAACATTGTAATATAATTGTAAATAAAATTGTAAACATTGTATAATAATATGCTCATTTTTATGTTCATTAAAAAAAACGCAAAAGTCTATTATACTATCTCCATTCTTTTTTTTTTTACATGAGCTCCACACAGGAGGTCCAGAGGAAAATAATTTCCCTCAGGGACTATGTCATATTTGGGGATGCTGTGTGGAAGTTTTTTTTAAAGGAAAGGAAGGAGAGGAGAGTTCTGGGAAGGAAAAGGATTTAAGGGGTGGGTAGGAATATGGGGTTCAGTGTGTCCAGCTCATCCACCTCCAAGACCTAGACAAACCTCACCCCATGGACCCGGGCACCCCTGCTAAATCACCAAACGTAGCGAACACTTGGGGAGACCTGTGGCAGAGGTGTTGGTTATCCAATAAAGGTTCCCGGGGCGGCGGTACCCATTCGCGCCTCCCAAATTCTGAAGGAAGCCGAAACCGACACACAACTATTTGGAGCGGTAAAGTGCTCCCATGAAAAAACGACCAATAAAAAAGTAGATTAAAATGAATTAAAATTAAAACCAAATAATAATGATGTAAATATGTGAAGCGTAATTTTCAATTACAGCTAATTATTTTTACCCCAAGAGAAAACACTCTCGAGGTAACCGTCCATTCTTTGCTTCAAAGCCCTACGAGCTGTTGGAGCTTGTGAGCCCTTTGGGGGCTTGTCAAACAAAAAGCTATCATGAACTGTACTGTCATCCGCATAACAGTGAATTGGTGCACATGACAAAAGGTCGTTGATGTGCAACAAAAACAAAGTCGGAGACAGAACCGATCCCTGCGGGACGCCAGCATTTATCGAGTGTGAGGAAGAGGTGAAACCATCGACTACCGTCTGAATCGACCTCTCCCTCAAGAAGTCGGCAATCCACGTACACAAGGATGCGGGAAGTCCGTAAGAATGCAGTTTGTTGACAAGCCCTCGGTGCCAAACCCGGTCAAAGGCCTTGGAGATGTCCAGTGCAACCGTTTGGGTCTCACCGAAACGTTCCAGGCATCGCCCCCAAACATGCGTCACATACGCGAGAAGATCACCGCACGAGCGGTTCCGCCGGAATCCATATTGACGGTCGTTAATAATTTTGTTCTTCTCGAGGTATGTGAGCAGTTTTTCGTTGATCACACGTTCCATCACCTTAGACAGAACTAAAAAAAATCCTCCACACAGCATCCCAAAAGATGACATAGGCCCTGACGGAAATTATTTTCCCCACGGCCTCCTGTGTGGAGCTCCTGGGTGTGGGAGATGCTGGGTGGAGGTTTTTTTAAGGCAAAGAAGGAGAGGAGAGTTCTGGGAAGGAAAAGGTTTTAGGGGTGGGTAGGAATCTGGGGTTCAGTGAGTCCTGATCATCCGCCTCCAAGACCTAGATAAACCTCACCCCATGAACCCGGGCACCCCTACTATATCACCAAACGTAGCGACCCACTTGGGGTGACCTGCGGTAGTGGTGTTGGTTATCCAATAAAAGTTCCCGGGGAGGCGCGGCGGTACCCATTCCCGCCTCCCAATTTATAATTTAGTGGTCTGATACAGACATCAAATCGATAGGTACATTTGTCACATTTTTTTAGAAACAATAACTAAGGTTTATTACAGTAAAAAAAAAAAATTGATTTCATAGTGCGCAGGTAGGTACTTAATAGACTTTTAGTATTTTTTTCCAAAACGGCGCTACAAAAATGAATTTTTCTGAATTTTTTAGAAATAAAATTTTTGTTTTATTCGAGTAAAAAAAAAACAGAAAAAATATTCTTTCATAGCGTACTCTACTCCCCCCCCCCCTTCCTCCATCCTGCAAACCCCACTCCCGAGTTCCCCTCCCCCTTCCCAGGTTACCCCTCTCCCCCTTCCCTGGTTTTCCTCCCCCCCCTCCCGCGCTTCCTTAATTCATTGCCGGTACATTTAGGTTTCAAACAGCTCGCGTGCCACCTATTGAAATATTTTTATGCAAATTTCGTTATGCCAGAGCTCGCCAGTAGTTTTATACAAACCTTGTCCTAAAAATAACAAAAAATAAATTAAAAAACCTCAATTTTTCAAGTTAATTTTAAGGTTCTGTGAAAGTTCTGTTCAAATTCTATTCAAGTTCCGTAATTATTTCAGTTTTAACATAATAAGTATAAGTAAATAATAATAAATAAATAATTATCCCGTTCAACTTCAAGCAATTTCGTTATACATTTACAAAAAAATACATAAGCAAAATCATCAGATGATTCCGAGTAAGTTATGTGCAGGTAGGTACCTACATAGATTAAAAAGTGACCATCTTGAGTGATTTATTTAATTTCATATCATTAAATATTTAAATGAAAGAATACTGTTCCTAAGCCGGTAGGTACCTACCTGGTAAACCCCGAGAAAAATTACTGTAGTGAACGTATGTCTTGCAGTATGAAAGAGACATGCGTGTATGAGTGAGACAGCATGCGGAACGTATAAAAGGCGTGAATGTTGTCTACTCGTCCTCTCTTAGCATTTAGGCTTCCTACGACGCACCTCTGTACGACCTCGGAATAAACAGTAATAGTCTACCCACTTCTTATTATTACCATCCCACTGAGATCACCTTCAAGAGGAATCTGGATCCACCACAAGGAGTCCAGAGTAATGTATATAACCGGCCACGGTTATCACATTTGGCGCAGCCGATAAAGGAACTAAATTTAGGCAGCAGCAATCACATTTGGCGCGGTCGGAAAAAGTACCACGGGCAGCCAAATTGTTACATTTGGCGCGGTCTGAAAAAGGAACCACGGGCAGCCAAATCATCACATTTGGCGCGGTCGGAAAAGGAACCACGAGCAGCCAAATTATCTCATTTGGGCAGCCGAAAAGGAACATCAAGGAAGGAAGCAAGAGCAGCAGAAGAAGCATCCTGGAAACATCAAGGCCCTGGAGGAGTATTCGCGTAAGGCGTGGATACAGCAGTTCCGGATCTTCAGGAGAAGAGCTAGGACCTGGTGCAGACCTCACGGAAGGCGCATAGAAGGAAGACTTGGGTTCAGGAGCGAGAGACGGGTCGCGGAAGGGCGAGATCGGGCAGCATCCAGTCATCAGAGTCGTGAGTTGAGTGCTGTTTGTAATTTTTTCTGTTTTTTTAATTGATTGCATCTGTGTGGAAATGGAGGGAGGGGAACTGCCCAGGTTTTGTCATTTGAGGGACAAGCTGGAGACATTCGTCCTTCAGTACGAACAGTTCATCCTCGTCAATGATGACAAATTAAATTCGGTAGAGAAAAAGAGAGCGGTTTTAATATCTCATTTACACACAGAGACAATAGATTTATTGATTGATTTGTGTTTTCCTAAAAAAATTACAGATTTTACGGTCGAAAATTTATTGTTATTACTAGAGAATCATGTAGGTATCAAAAGAAATGTGTTCAAGGAGCGCGAAATTTTTTTTGCTACGAAACAAAAATTACAGAATCTGTTAATGATTTTATAGCACGGTTAAGAAATCTCGTTAGATTTTGCAAATTCGAAGACAGACAAGAATATAATTTAAAAAATGTTTTTGTCACCGGTCTTCGAGTGGGGCGTATTAAGGAGAAATTATATGTAGAGGCTGAAAACTTTTCATTAAAAAAGGTTATAGAATGTGCTATTGCCAAGGATTCGTTCGAGGTAATTAATAAGCAATTTCAAGACCTACGGACAAGAATGTTACATCGTTCAGAGCGAAATCAGCAGACCGAACGAAATGTAAACATTGCGGTAGTTATCACGAATCAGTAAATTGTAAATTGAAAGACGTGTTTTGTTATAAATGCAGAGGAAAAGGGCATATTAGTAAAATATGTCGCGGTTTAAATAATAAAAATATTTCTTCAGTGTTTGTTAATACGCAGGAACATAAAAAAATGTTTCGGATAAACTCAGTATATTGTGAACCAATATTGTGCAAAATATTAGTGAATAATGTGGAACTAAACGGGTTATTGGACACAGGAGCGGCAGTTTCGATTTTAACAGACAAAGATTATGTTAAACATTTCAAACAGTTGGATTTAAAATCAAAGGATTTAACCTTAACGGGTTACGCTAACTGTAAGTTGAATTTATTGGGTTGTATCTTATTAACAGTTGATTTTAACGGTTGTAGGGAAATGTTAGAATTTTGTGTAGTAAAACATGGAACAACTACTGTTCTGGGGCGTGATTTCATTAAAAAATTTAATATTGAATTTACGGGGTTACAATCTACTTTATCCCAGGAGGGAAGTGAAAATTATTCTCACAATATGGTTGAAAATAATAGTAGTGTAGTAGATAAATTAATTCAAAAATTCCCGGAGGTTTTTTCGGAGAAACTGGGTAGATTCAATAAAAATAAAGTGCATTTGAAATTAAAAGAGAATGCGGAACCGAAATTCTGCAATCCGAGAAATATACCGTTTGCTTTAAAAGCAAAGGTTGAATCGGAATTGGGCCGTTTGCAATCGGAAGGTATTTTAGTTCCGGTAAATTATAGTAAGTTTGCATCACCAATCGTTCCCATAGTAAAAAGTAATGGGGAAATAAGGATTTGCGGTGATTATAAGGCAACAATAAATCCACAGCTAGTGGTAGATAAATATCCCATGCCACGGATAGGAAAGTCAAGAATTCACAACTATATCAACTCATTTAGGATTGTTTAAATTCACGAGATTAGTGTTTGGGATTAATAGCGCGCCGGCTATTTTTTGTAAAACGATAGCTTCGTGCTTGCAAGGTTTGAAAAAAACAGCTGTATTTTTAGATGATATTGTGGTAACAGGAGATTCGGAAGAAGAACATAATGAGAATTTAACAGCAGTGTTAAATAGATTAAAAGATTGTGGATTTAGCGTAAATATTCACAAGTGTATTTTTAAGGCGTCATCAGTAACTTTTCTAGGGTTTGAAATTTCAAAAGAAGGAATTAAACCATTGAAAGACAAAACTATCGCTATTAGTAAAGTATCGCAATCTAAAGACATTACTGAATTACGAAGTTTTTTGGGGTTAGTGAACTTTTACAGGTCATTTGTACCTAATATGTCTGTACTATTAGATCCGTTACATAATTTATTGAGGAAAAATACACATTTTGATTTTAATCAAAATTGCTTGGAAGCTTTTAATAAAATTAAGTCAATTTTATGTGATGATAGAGTGCTAGCTCATTATGATCCGGATGTAACATTGAAGATTGTGACAGATGCCTCAACAAAGGGGTTGGGGGCGACACTTTTACATTGTTACGATAATAATTTACAGAGACCGATTTCTTTTGTTGCTCGAAAATTAACTGAAGCAGAAAAGAAATATTCAATTTTGGATTTAGAAGCAACAGCTATTGTGTTTGCGTTGAAAAAATTTTTTGAGTATATTTATGGAAGGGAATTCATTTTAGAAATAGATAATGAACCGTTATGTAGAATTTTTGGTGATAAGAAAGGTATCCCAGTATTAGCGTGTAACAGACTTCAACGTTATGGTGTAATTCTTTCGTCGTTCAATTTTATAATTATAGTACAGTACGTGAAATCGGCATTGAACTGTTCGGATTATTTGTCTCGCGTTCCTGTCGAGGAGCCAGTTCACGTAGAGAATGACTTTGATACTCAAATTCTAAGCTTATTCAAAAATAACAGAGATTTACCTATAGATGTCGAGGAAATTAAATCGGAATCAAGTACAGATAAAATTTTATTGGAAATTTAACATTATCTCAGAACTGGGTGGCCAAATAAAATTAACAAGGATGATTCAAAATGGTGTTACTGGATTAAACGGAATGAATTATCCATAATTGATGGTTGTTTTTTCTGGAATCATAGGCTAATAATTCCAGTAATTTTAAGAGAAAAAAAATTAAACTTATTGCATAGATCTCATCTGGGTGTAGCAAAGATGAAAGGTTTAGCCAGAGGTATATTTTGGTGGCCAGGGATAGATGGAAATATTGAACTTTTAGCGAGAGGATGCGAAATTCGTTCAGAGGTTCAACCTTCTCAACCAAAGAGTGAATTGACTCCGTGGCCTATAACGGAAGAAATATGGAGTAGGGTGCATATTGATTATGCGGGCCCAGTTGCAAATAAATATTTTCTTGTGATTATTGACTCAACCTCAAAATGGTTAGACTGTGTAGAGGTAAATTCTCCAAATTCGTATAATACTATTAAAATATTAAAGGGTTTATTTACTTATTTCGGGAGTGTACAGACAATAGTGTCAGATAATGGAGCCGCTTTCATGTCAGCGGACTTCAAAGAGTTTTGTGAGATGAATAACATCAAACATTTAACTACTCCGGTAAATCATCCACAATCAAACGGTTTAGCAGAAAACGCGGTTCGAACGTGTAAAAATTAAAAAAAAAAAATGATGATAAGAAATAAGTTTCAGTCAGGTTATGAGGAAAAATTAGGAAATTTTTTAATTGATTACAGAAATGCACCACACTGTACAACTGGCTTAGAACCTGCAGTTGTAATGTTTGGAAGGAAACTAAGGTCTAACTTAAACAGTTTTGTACCGAGAGGGGGGAGAGATAAGGATAATATAATTAAGAAAGAAACTAAAATTAAAATGTCTAAATGTCAGGAAAATCAGAAATATTATTATAAGAGATATAAAAAAGATTCGAGGGGTTTTTCGATTAATCAAAAAGTAATGGTTAGAGATTTCAGAGACCAAAACAATAATAAATGGGTACCAGGGAAAGTACATAAACAATTAGGAAAAAAACTTTATATAATTGAAGTAAAATTAAATGGTAAACTTATGTATTGGAAAAGGCATTTTGATCAGTTGTCTAAATTGTGTGTATCATGGGAAAAGAAACCCAGCAATCCTTATATCGCGTCTGAGACGAAGAGACTGTCGTATGACGATTACGATGTCTCCAGCTTTGTGCCGGATGACAGACTAATGGGTGTTTCTCTTTCTCCTTCCAGCTCCAGTGATCCAGTGGCTTCCACGTCGGGAAATTGGAAGGACCGACTTCGACCACGGACACACAGATGAGTCAATGAAGACAGGACTCAGCTCTCGACTCAACATGAGATAAATGAATTACTTACATTGTAAATATTGGAATATTGTATGTATTGTAAATAATTATCCGCATCATGTTGTGTAACTGTCTTCAGATTTAAGTTTGGAGGGATGTAGTGAACGTATGTCTTGCAGTATGAAAGAGACATGCGTGTATGAGTGAGACAGCATGCGGAACGTATAAAAGGCGTGAATGTTGTCTACTCGTCCTCTCTTAGCATTTAGGCTTCCTACGACGCACCTCTGTACGACCTCGGAATAAACAGTAATAGTCTACCCACTTCTTATTATTACCATCCCACTGAGATCACCTTCAAGAGGAATCTGGATCCACCACAAGGAGTCCAGAGTAATGTATATAACCGGCCACGGTTATCACAATTACATTGTTGTAGGTACCTACCTACGCGTTTTCTCAATAACAATTATGCAACATTACGTATTTTGTTACTTTTCTATCGATGGAACGGTAGGTACCTGCCCCGTTATAAATTGAGTTTTTTTCATATGGCCAGTAATTTAATACTCTCGGATAATTTTAGAACGCATTTTCGACATGAATTTTTCAGGAAATGTGTGATATTTGTCAGCTTCTACTGACTGACATATTTTATAAGAGATGCGTATATAATTTTGGTATCAAAAGTTGCGTATTCCTCTACTCTTTTATATTTTTTAAAAATATCAAAGCTGGGATCGCTTTTTGGGCTGTAATGCAGTTTTCCCAACCGAAACCGCTGAGAGGTCCGTTTCGGTAGCATAAAACTGACATTTGAAATCTTTATATACCTATCTCAGCATTCGCAAACATGCAAAAAGAGATGGGTTAATCCTGACCTGACTCGATATTCCTAGCATTTTAATTTGCATTGAAACTATTGGAAAAAGACATATCTTGTTTTTTAATGCGAACCTGTCGGCGAGAAGTGTAACCGAGCCGAATTGAGTGATTTTATTAGAGTTCTAGTTTTCACCGCCAGTTTTTTTCTTTAAATTTTGTAGGCCAAAAAACGCTTCATTTTTGTCGCAAAGTCAAAGTACTGAAACGTGCTCTGAATTTTTTATCTGAAAGGGCGTAAGCGACTTTTTTTTTAAGCGACAGTGCGCCGTGAGGTCTTGCGGATCGCGGGGGAGAAGGGTCGATTATCGCATCATCAAAACGCGATTTTTTTTACGATTTTTTTTACGATTTTTTGTATGAGATCGCTGTCCATGCCCCCTGTCCGGCCAAATCGATCTCTGCGGTCGGTGAAACTGGATAGGCAGAGTGGTCGATTTTCGCCTGTCTCTAAAAGGCTACGTTTCCATAGTGAGTTTTCGAAAAACAAATGCCAACTGTGTATTAATATATATATATATATATATTTTAATTCTTTTTAAAGACATACACGGTAAGTTATGATTAAAGGTATAAGGTATATTAAATAAAATGATTATACATGGACTACATGGTCAAAGTACCTATTACGTAAGTCCGTAGAATATCATTAGGTGATTTCGCCTGGGATTTGAATGGTTCTTAAACTTAACTAATGAATGAATGCGAAAAGTAATGGAAAGGAAGATATGTATGGAGATAAAGGGACATTTTAAGAGCAAGAATTACATGCTCACGAATCATTATAAAAGTTAAATGAAAAGACATGCGTAAGATGTTTTAAAATAAATTCTATCAGGCCAAGAAATTTAGTAAGTTAGTTTTGTACTTTTGCAGGAATCGTGAAAAGGTCTAATGGTGGGTTTCTTCATTTACCGAGAATGCTAATTGTAAAAGTAAACGGTCAAATGCATAGAAATTATTAAATTTCGATCGTTTACTTTTACAATTAGCATTCCATTTAGCATTCTCGGTAAACAAAGAAACCCACCCTAAAGGTGGGTTTCTATGCAGAATGCTAAATGCAATGCTAATTGTAAAAGTAAACGGTAAAATGCGTAGAAATTTTGTTTAAATTTTAAATTTCGATCGTTTGTTTTTAAAATGAGCATTGCATTTAGCATTCTCGGTAAATAAAAAAACCCACCCATAGCGTAGTAATTTTTCACAGTGCGTATAAGTGTGTAAAATATTTATTTTTTCATGTACTTAAGTACTTTTGGAAAAATTTACAGTTATTAATACAGCGCATTTCAGAAGGAATAAAATCCTAGGTTATTATGGTTTGAAAAATATAACTGTTCTGCCTTTGTGTTGTTTTAAAATCAGGTACAAAAAATGTATTTCCATTTGTCATTATTTTGTAGAATTCAGGATATTCTGTGTTATTTTTTCTTTACACATATTTGTAAAAAAAACTTGTTTAAATATATATCATAGGTGTTAGGTACCTACTGGAAACAGTCGAAAGAGTGATTCTGTTGAAAAGCAGTTTTTTTTTTAAGTATTACTTTTACGACGATTCTTTGCGAAACTTTTACTGAGTTTAGATTGCTTTTGTAAGATCCTCCCCAACCTATAATTTCATAGGTAAGCAAAGGGTCAAGGGCGTAATACACATTTTTGTTTATTTTCCCATCTAAAATGTTGTAACCTAATAAATTAATGTACATGTGTATAAATTCTATTTATTCCTTTCTAGCTACGTAATGTTGTCATTCCGCTTCCAGTTTTGATCAATGATGATACCGAGATATTTAATTTCAGAAGAAGAGTTACAATCGTACAATACAAAAAGGATAATGTTGATTAATGTTTACATTGTCACATTTTTCATCGTGGATTATAATATTAACTTTCTGATATGGTGTTAAGGAGAATAAGACCTAATGTAAGGCTGTTATATTTAATGTTTCAAAGACCCAATCTTGTCTGATTACGTCTAAAATGGATCGAAATGAAAATTTAGTCTCTTTCAACGGAAGCAATCTTTCAAACAGGCCCTCCATTGATATGCTTGGTATAACCCTAAGTGACCAGCTCAGGTATGGGGGGGGGCTCCATCGAAGCCAGAGTAAAGTTAGCCTCTCAGAAACTGGGCGTACTGTACAGGGCCCGCAGATACTTTAATAGTACACAACTGCTAACCCTGTACAAATCACAATTAATCCCCACGGTTGAATTTGGCAGCCAACTCTGGTCTGGAGCTCCAAAATACCTAAAAAATACCCTCGACTCTGTGCAGAAACGGGCTGTCCGTTTGATAGATTCTCCCATCTTAACAGACGGATTGCAATCTTCAGAGCACGGGCGTCGGGTGGGAATGCTATCCTTGTTCTACCGGTATTACAATGTGTGATATATGTGTGTGAGTGTGACGGCATGAGAGCGAGACAGCGAGTATGGAGAAGTATAAAAGGGATGTACTGGCTGTTGTGCGTCCTCTCCAGATAAACCTCTTCAACAATAAACATTATAACATTATCGTATGTTATTTACTACCCGCACTACAAGATATCAGTTGGCGCAGCCGTAGTTCGAACTTTACGTCGGTAGTTCGTAATTTCGTAAATCGGAAGATTGTATTCGGGAATATTGCGGATCGCAGAGAGTCTGGCGCTATTAAGCGTGAAGATCGCAAGAATAAGGAAGAAAGAAACTGGAGCAGCCACACGCAATTATTCGCGTGTGTGGGATCGACAAGTTTGCAAAATTATTGTCGTTGGGTACAACGTGTAACGGGGTACCAGGTACCAGGATCAAGGATCAGGTCTAGGATCATCATCGAGTGGATTAGCCGGAAACCGGGACTTGGTTTCTGTCGCTACAGTCTGGGAAGGAAGACCTCGGAGGAGAGGGATTGGATCCGCAGCTGTCGGGAGACGGAACCAGACGGGGACGAGCTGATTCACAGCTCTGAGTGGCGTGCACGTGGAACGTGGAGCTCGGAGTGTAGCCTTCTAGAAGTGGTGAGATAAGTAGTCCTGATTATTTGTTTCAGCTCTTCGCCCAATGGAGGGTGTTTGTAAGAATTTGGGGACGTTCTGTTACAGAACGGGAGACTGGTCATTGTTCAAGGAACGACTGGATCAGGCCCTCATTTTATATGATGACAAAGTTGTGTCACAAGAGCGCAAAAGAGCATTTTTGCTGAGTTGCCTCACCGAAGAAACTTTCTCTTTGTTATGTGATTTATGTTTCCCTAAAAAGGTTTCTGTTTGTTTTTTTGATGATTTATGTAAATTATTTGATTCACATTGCATGTTTCCAATCCATTGCAAACCAATTCAAAATATTTTCGAGTCGCGTGAGTTGTTTTATAAGTGAAAACAGCTAGCTAACGAATCTATTAAAGATTACGCTGCTAGGTTGAGAAGACTTAGTTTGACGTGCAATTTTGAATTGAGGTTGGAACCTTGTTTGAAGGACATATTCATTATTGGAATTTTCAATGAAAAATTGAAACATAAGTTCGTTGAGGGGATCAATACTTCTTTTTCGGAATGCATACAGTTAGCAGCTTCATGGGAACATGTTGTTAATCTTAAGAAAGTTGATACGAATTTAAATGTTGTGCATAAGGATAGTAATTTTGTCCGTAAATCCAGGTCGGATAGTCCGATCAGATTTAAAAGTGCAGTGCGTAGTAAGATGCCAGTAAATGTTGCATTAAAAAAATGTTTTTTGTGCGAAAAAACGAATCATTTGCAAAAGGATTGCTGGAAGAATATTTTTTGTAATCGATGCAATAAACCGGGTCATCCTAGTAATTTATGTAAAAGCAGTAAAATTAATGTAAGTAATAAAAATAAACGATTGAATTCGGTTTTTATGTTACATGACGGCGCGGGGCCGGAACCAATATTCGTAGATCTGATGATTGGTAGCACTTTTGCGGGCGATTGTTGACACCGGTGCAGAGATTAATGCAATTCCTTACGAAGTGTATTTAAAAGATTTTGTTTCCTATGAATTGGAAAGATGCGATATTCAATTGTCAGGATATGACGGGAAACGGTTAAATATTGTAGGTAAAGTTAATTTAAGTGTGTTATTTTTAAATAAAAGTGTGGATACGCAGTTCGTATTAATTAAAAACGGTAATTCTACGATTGTTGGTAGAAAATTTTTACAAGTTTTCGGTATCGGATTGAGTGGAATAAATTCGGTAAATACCAGTGAGATTAGTTGTGATAATCAATTAAATTTTCGTGAGAGTTTAAAGAAAAAATATGCTCATGTGTTTTCAGAAAAATCGGGTAGGCTTATAGGTTATGAAGCTAACATCGAAGTTATTTCGGAGTTCAGGCCAAAGTTTTTAAATCCAAGACTGTTACCTTTTAGTTTACGTGGTAAGGTAGAGGAGGAATTAAATAAGATGTTACGTGAATATATAATTGTAAAGGTAGAAATAAGTGATATGGCTAATCCGATTGTTGTTGTAAAAAAGAAAGACGGTTCAATTAGAATTTGTACCGATTTTAAAACCACATTAAACCCTATGTTAGCGAAATACTCATTGCCTCGTATAGAAGATTTAATTTCATCTTTAAATGGTGCAAAATTTTTTGCTAAAATAGATTTGCGTAATGCCTTTGGGCAGATTTCGTTGAACGAGAAGTCGAGGAAATTATGTGTGATAAGTACGCATATAGGATTATTCGCGTATAAAGTCTTGCCTTTCGGTTTGACCACAATCCCAGCAATTTTTATGCAAGTCATTTCGGCGGTAGTCGGCAGACTTCGTAACGTTCGTGTGTTTCTAGATGATATTTTGTTGTTTGGAAATTCTAAAGAGGAATTATTTTCTATTTGTGAATCAGTACTTAGCAAGTTAAGTGATTGTGGTTTAACTATTAATGAAAATAAGTGTTCTTTTCTAGAAACAGATAGAATATTTAGGGTTTAGAGTTTCGCAGAAAGGAGTTATGCCCTTAGAAAATAAAATTTGTGCGATTACTCAAATGGCAGTACCGAGAAATATTTCGGAACTAAGGAGTTTACTCGGGGTTATTTCATACTATAGATCGTTTATTCATAATATTTCATGTATTTTGTCTCCATTGTATAACTTGTTAAAAAGGGGAGTGAAATATGTGTGGTCTGAGGAATGTAATATTGCGTTCGAGTGAGTTAAGAAACTGCTGACGTCAGATAATATTTTAGTGCATTTTGATCCAAATTTACCGATTAAACTTATTTAAGACGCATCGGACAGATCTTTGGCAGCGGTAATTTGTCACGTATATGATAATGGTTTAGAGAGACCTATCGCATTTGCTAGCCGTTTATTGTCAGAAACAGAATTAAAGTACTCTATTTTAGATAAGGAAGCGTGTGCTATAATCTTTGGGTTGAAGAAATTCTTTCAGTACTTATAAGGCAATAAATTTGTTTTGGCTTGCGACAATAAATCATTAGTACACATTTTGAACACGGATAAGCAAATCCCCGTGTTGGCCGCTAACCGTTTGCAGCGGTACGCTCTAATATTACAAACTTTTCAGTATAGTATAGAGCATATTAAATCAGGTGATAACAAAGCGGATTTCTTATCACGGATGCCGATTAATAATAATAATAATTTAGATGTTTGTAGCGACGATATTGATGGTAGCGATTATTTTTTAAATTATATTGATAGTTTAAACGTGAATACAATCGAATCAGAGTTTTTGAATATTATCGAGTTAGAAACAACATTAAATGCGGAAACAATGAAACAGTTTTCGATTAATGATGTAAATATAGTGAGCATTATCGAGTTCGTAGCTAATGTTTGGCCGGATAAAAAGTTTTTAAAGGATGATTTATTGAAATTCTGGTATTTTAGGAATAAATTATCGACTTATAATTCATGTTTATTTTATAGTAATAAATTTGTAGTTCCAAGGTAATTAAGGGAAATTATATTGAATTTTTTACATCAATCGCATTTAGGCATTGTAAAATCGAAAAGTCTTGCTCGAAATTATTTTTTTTGGCTCGGAATGAACAATGATATAGAAGCAACTGTTAAACAGTGTGCTCGATGCATGGAATGTTTACCTACTCCGTGTAAAGTTGAGTTGGCACCTTGGCCAATCAATGGTTTACTCTGGAGTAGATTGCATATTGACTACATGGGACCTTTGGGAGGTCATAATTTTTTAATAATTGTTGATGCAACTACAAAATGGATAGACTGTCATATTGTAAATAAAGTAGATTCGTTTTGTACAATAAAAGTTTTGAAAAGATTATTTTCTATGTTCGGAATCCCGGAACAAATTGTAAGTGACAATGGTACAGCTTTCACATCGACAGTTTTTAAGGAATTTTGTCATAATTACAATATAGAATCATTGACTTCAGCTGTACAGCATCCTGCTTCTAACGGTTTAGCTGAAAATGGGGTTAAAACAGTGAAGAATTTTTTGAAAAAAAAAATCGTAAATAATAAATTTCCTACTGATTTTGAAGATAAACTTTTAACGTTTTTAGTTTTAGTTTAGAAATACGCCTTCAATGTCTACGGGCATTGAGCCTAGTAAATTAATGTTGGGTAGGAAGATTAGATCAATTTTTAATACGATTATTCCAATAGTGGATAATGTTGAGAGTCAAGGTTTTAAAGGGATTGACAACACGGTTAAAAACAAAATGTTATTGAGCCAGCATAAACAGAAAAAGTATTATAGAGGAAGAAAATTTAAAAAGTACTTTGATGTGGGTTCTAAAGTTTTAACCAGGGATTTAAGAAGTAATAATAATAAATGGATTTTAGGAAATTTTTTTAAAAGATTGGGGAATTGGATTTATTTAGTTAAAATCATGTCTACGGGACAAATTTGGAAACGCCACCATGATCAGATTTCAGAGAGGAAGGTTAGGTGGGGGGAGTGTGACAGGTCTGATGATTTGCTGGACCTGGGTCCACTCTCGGATGTGGACATGACCAAGTTTCCTAATTCCTCTGATTTTTGCAGGTCACCTACACCATGGGAGGGGAGGTTACGCCCTCGAGGTCAACGCCCATGCTACACGGATGGAAGATCAAGAATATAATTACATATACTGGAGTTGAAATATTTAAAAACTTGCTTCGTATAACTTTGTGAATAAAAATATATGTAATTAGGATTAAAGTGTGGGGGTGTGATATATGTGTGTGAGTGTGACGGCATGAGAGCGAGACAGCGAGTATGGAGAAGTATAAAAGGGATGTACTGGCTGTTGTGCGCCCTCTCCAGATAAACCGCTTCAACAATAAACATTATAACATTATCGTATGTTATTTACTACCCGCACTACAAGATATCACACAATGGAAGATGCTCCGAGGAACTAGCATCACCGGTGCCGAAGGGATCACTTCGGCACCGGTGCATAGTCGGGAAACACGCGTGCCCAAACGCGTGCCCAACGATTGTACATGGTTGAGATTTGTCACATGAGAGCGGGTCGTTTCTTCGACATGTTCTTATGTTCAACAGTTCCACTGTGGAATGATTTGCCGGCCTCTGTGTTTCCTCCTTCCTACAACGTGGGTCTCTTGAAGACCAATGTTCATTCCTTTCTCTCCTCAGAGGGACCCTCCACACAGCATCCCAGATGACATAGGCCCTGAGGGTAATTATTTTCCTCAAGGCGTCCTGTGTAGCGTTAGTGTAAAAAAAGGCAAAGTTTTTATTAACTATTTATCTCGCTTTTATGTAACATATTATGGTTGCTACGTTATGGCTATTACAATCTATATTATGTACTTATATTTTATGTAACATATTATGGTTGCTTTGTTATGGCTATTACAATCTATATTATGTACTTATATTTTATGTAACATATTATGGTTGCTATGTTATGGCTATTACAATCTATATTATGTACTTATATTTTTTTAAATAAATATGTATCTTGCTTTTATGTGTCGTATGGTTATTGTATTATTGCTATTACAATATATATTATGTACTTATAATTATAACATTTTTTTATTAACTACCTATATAGGGTAAAGCGAGGTTATTTGATAATATTTTCGATTAATCGTCATGTGCTTTGAAAAATAAGGATATTAAAAATTTACAAAATTAATTATTGTTTAGGTACATTATTTCAGTATATGTTTTTAAAAAAAAAATGAAATAATAATTAATATTACACAAGAACACTTATAAATGCAAATCACCAAAAGATTTATTTATTTATTTGTAAGGAATATACAGCTTTTACATAATAAACAGTGATAATAGACAAGGGCGGATCCAGGATTTTTTTCTGGGGGGGACACAAGGAGCGGATGAGCGAAAAAATCAACTATTACTGTTAGAATTTGTTTCTGGGGGGGGGGGGGGGGGGACAATAGGGGCGGACGGGCAAAAAAATCAACAATTACAGTTAGGATTTTTTTCTAAGGGGGGGGGGGGCACAAGTGGCGGACGGGCAAAAAAATCAATAATTACTGTTAGAAATAAACTTGAAGTATCATACTTCATGTTTATTTCTACGTATTATAGGAAGGTTTATGAAAGTGTCAAAACAATCGAAAAATTAAATGTTTAATAAAGACAGTTTTAGCTTCTAACTATGTACTGTCATGGAATCTCCACAGTACACAAAAATACCGTCTGGGGGGGGCACGTGCCCCCGTGCCAGAGGCACATTCGTGAAAAGGGACACAACGTAAAAACTGACCAAAATATCTCTTCACCTTCTTAAGCTTACTGATCAGATCTGGAATCCTTAAGCCAAGATTCAGTTTTACCAGTTTGCATCTGCAATAATCTTGACAGGTATTGAGAAAATTTGTACGTCGGTGCACTAATAGCACTGACGATCGGTCTCATCGGGATATCCTTTTTATGAATTTTTGGAAGACCGTACAGGGCAGGATTTCTGGAGGCTTTTATAAAAACCTTGGAGATTCAAGAATGGAATTTACGTTCCCACAGAGTACCATGCCGCCAGCACGTCCGCTGCTATTGGCTAGCGGACTAATGTGCATTTGGTGCACCTTCCAAATGATGTCTACAACACTATTTTGTCCTTTAATTAAATAATCAATTGAAAACAAAGACGAAATTGATAATAAATACATGCAGCAGCCTCATTGGACTGGAAAACATATCTGAATAGCCACGTAATGCTTCCACCAGGGACTCCAGACAGCAATAATCAACGTCAAGGAAATGGCAAATATTTACATCACCCCCACCATGCGGCCAGCCGAGCCACTATTGGTCAATGCTGAACTAAGGAAATATCTGAATCGTAAATATTTACGACAGCGAATTCATCTTCCGAAAAACTTGGAGTTCAATTTCGAGAAATCGGGAATAATTTGGATCAAGAAATAAATATCATCACCTAAAAATGAGTATATTGCTACAATAACAACCCAAAAACTGACGTCATCAGTGATGACATCAGTGATGGTTGCACTTTTATAAAAATATTTACTATTTAAAATTGTACCTTATATCACATATGTAAACTTGTACCTTTTCTTGTAAACACAAAAACAATGATGTGGGGCTTTGGTTTCCGGAGTTGTTACTGTCTTGGCATGAACTATCATACATAATTTTAACACAGCTGACTTCCAATCGTAGCGACCAGGGAAATAACCTAAAACAAGCACCTTAGAAAAATTTGTGTGTAGGCGTGATATATGTGTGTAGGCGTGATATATGAGAGATCTTGCAGATCTTAATAATATGCGCGTGGTCGAGATGAACATTTATTTGTACAATATAAAGTCTAAAGGCTATGTGCTAGCTATCGGAGCTGTCTGTGAGTAAGGGGAGCGAGCAGGAACATCCATCACCTTTTATACACTATTTCTGCCGTCTCGCTCTTACATATTTGAAAAGGCAGGCGTGCCACCAAAACCATTCTCACAGTTTGATTTAATTGTTGAAGATAATATTCAACTGCAACACGAGAAATATGAAAAAGAAAAAGATTTGGTCGCATCTAGGAATTGAACCCAGAACCTCAGCCGTACCTGGACTTTGTTCTACCACTGACTGACTATCCGACTCTTTCCTATTTTCTGCTCCTTATTTTTCGTTTGTGAGTTATTGAAATTATCTTCAATGATTATTTTCCAGTTTTTCTCTTTGAGTTATTCCACTTTAAAAATGGTCAATATTTGTTTACATGGCTTGGTAGTACAGTTAAGATGGGGTGAATAATACGGATCGTGAACATGTCGATATAGCCCCGCTAAAACTTATCATATAATAGATATAATATTATAAGTTGTTCTTTTTTTCTACGAGTGTATTCAAAAGGTTAACAATACAGGCGTCTCGTTTTGTGTATCAAGTTGTACAAGTGCAATCAGTGCAAATAAAAATACTAATCTACAGGGAGTTATCATCAAAACAGAGAAGACAGAAAAATATGGAAGTGCTATTTCTTTTGCTGAAATTGACATCGAACTCCCAGACAATAAAAAGGAATGCTTGGAGCACTCTGAAAGAATTTCCCAAACGGAATGTAAACTCATTTTATAAAAACATTATTTTTTTTCAATTTTTCTCCATTTCCCGTACAGTTCAAATCAAGATAATTCTAAACCCATCCCTGGCCGCTTGAAAAGATTAAAGGGATCAAATTAATAATTCTTACGTTATAATCTTTGTAATATGCACACATTGCACACTTCACATATGTTTACTATCTGCACCAAAGCAAATCGCTCTTATTAAAGATCACCATTAAGAATTTAAACGTTGCTTGGAACGGCTATAGCCGTGTTTGGTGACCAGATCTGAAATGCCAGTTATTTCCTCACTTCCTCTCTTCATTCCCCTCCTACCTACTTCTCCATCCTACCTCCAGCCTCTCAACACACCTCAACATAAAACAAGTTTTTATTTTCCCTTCTAGGTACATCATCCTCAGTCACAAACATCCTTCTTTTTCTAAAACGCGTCGAGAAAATATTTAATCACACAAAATATTTCCTTTGTTCTCAGTGTGGTAGACAACTTTCTTCGAAGTCTCCCCTGGTTGCTCATTTATACACTCATACTAAAGAAAAACCATTTCCATGCTCATACTGTAGCTATTCATCTGCACAAAAGTCGCATTTAACCAGACATATTCGCCCTCGTACTCTAGAAAAACCTTCCTCATGCTCTTACTGCAGCTATTCATGTGCAGAAAGAGGACGTTTCATTTTTCACATTCGTACCTATACTAACGAAAAACCGTTCTCACGCTCTTACTGTAACTATTCTTGTTCACGTAAGTCTTACTTAATTGGACACATTTGTACTCACACTAAAGAAAAACCATTCTCATGCGCATTCTGTAACTATTCACGTTCTCTGAAACCGTTCTTAATTTCACACATTCGCACTCATCCTAAAGAAAAACAAAAACTAATCTTGTTCAGATAAATCTTCCTTAAATAGACACTTTCGTACTCATACTAAAGAAAAACACTCATAAAGAAAAAGACATTCTCATGCTCTAACTGAGACGATGTGCGAATAAGGAAGAATTAAGGTCTGTCGGCCAAGACACAGTTGCGTAGCGATCTATCTTCTCTGCCCACTCCTGAGGAGAAACGGGTGCAATTTGGGAGGCGGGATTGGGTACCGCCGCCCCGGGAACCTTTATTGGATAACCAACACCTCTGCCATAGGTCACCCCAAGTGGTTCGCTACGTTTGGTGATTTAGCAGGGGTGCCCGGGTTCATGGGGCGAGGTTTGTCTAGGTATTGGAGGCGGATGACCAGGACAGACTGAACCCCAGATTCCTACCCACCCCTTAAACCCTTTTCCTTCTCAGAACTCTCCTCTCCTTCTTTTCCCCCAAAACCCCTCCACACAGCATCCCCAAAGATGACATAGGCCCTGAGGGAAATTATTTTCCCCAGGTATATACAAATAAATTTTTCATACATAATTTATTTAAGAGAATAGTTCATTGGTAGTTATCCACCGCATACCCGCCCCGGTATAAGTACTGATGGTTACTCCTTCAGGGCTCTCTCAAGGAAGCAATTTTTTTTAATAGAACGGCTCTAGATTCAATCAATCAAAACAAGATCCCCACTGCGGGTTAGGAGCAGTATGCAAGTGCTTTCTATATACAGGTGTTAGTAAAACCTTACATTTTTACTTATAAGGGAAGGGGTAGAAATAATAAAAAAAAAACTAAGAGTAGGCGGTTTGCCGACCCTGCCTCGTTTTTGTACATTAAGAACAAATGCATAAATAATAAATTTAAGCAATATATAAGCGGGTGAGTGAGAGATCCTGGGTCGGAGGCGGCGTGACACTTAAGCACCCGGCAGTCCTTTTGAGAGCGTGTCGGTGATCAGGAAGGCCGGGGTTGGGGTTTGCTTTCCGCACCCCTAAGCCGACTTCCCGATGGTTTCTCGGCGAACAGTGATTGGGAAGTGGGGGGTTGGAAGACCCTAAGGAGATAAGCATCGGGTGGTCGGAGGCGGGTCGGAAAGTCCCCTTACTCGCACGGGCGTGCTTCAGACCCACACCTTTCCTAAGGGATGGCACGGGTGATCTATGAGACGGCATTCCGGGTCCACGTCGCCAGTGCTTGTATGCAGGGACGGGGTCAGACCCTCCCTGATGGGGATGATGGACAAAACAGAACGTAGTTCAGTTTCTGTAACTATGACGCTATGGTACAGTGGAGGTTATCCACCTCTTACCCACCCTGTTATAAGTAACAGGTGGTTACTCCTTCCAGGCTCTCGCAAGATTGTAATTTTTTTGTTAAACGAAGCTACATTTATTTATTTTTAACGAATCTAGACCTCCAGTGTCCTTGCATACGTTGGAAGTAAGTAGTATGCAAGTGCTTCAGGAAAAAATAAAATGCATAAAAGTTAGTAAGACAAAAATAAATTAAACAGGGCAAAAGAAAAACTCATTCATGAGGCTCCATGAGGCGGCATTGCATCTGTAAAAACCTGCAAGCACCAAATAGAGAATATAAGTAATACAATAAATCTTAAATCAATTGGCAAGTACCAACAAAAATTGGAATGGCTTTCGGTCTGACCATAAACTACACATAGCTTACGTGTCCCTTAGCCAACCACTCAGTGAAGCCTCAAAGAATGTTAACTGAATATTTGTGGTAAAATACCCGAAGACTAAAAGAAAATTCATCGGTGGGTAGTAGTGGCAGGACAAAGGACAGTCAAAGTTGTCTGATCAAGCCTCAATACTGCACATGTCATTGGGGGAGGCGCATATAGATTTGAGAAGGAACTGCAAAATTAATAATGTAACTAAAGCTGAAGCAGGGAGGAGGTCCAGCACACCCCCATATGGGGATAGGGAAATAAAAAAATAAAAAAATTTGGAGTCTATTTCAACCAGTAAGACATTGAAATAGTTAAAGACAAACAAAACAAAACCAGGAACATGGCATGAATTAACAGGTAGGATATAGTAATTATTAACAAAACAAATCGCAAGGAAATTATATACATTTTTGAAAATACAGTAAACAAAAAAACATAACGCAAATGTAAAATATAGCACATAACTCATAATATTAGGTCCTTACATATGAAATTGGCGTTTTGTATGGGATTAACATAAAGTCGATTTTTTTTTCATATAATATATTTATTTAATCAAAGTATGGAACATCGCTATCTATGCACTTTCGCCATCTCATAGGTAGTTCATCGATCCCTTTACAAAAAAAACCATTCAGACGGGAATCAATAAAATCTTTGAAGGCGGTTTGGACTGCCCCTTCGTAGTTGAATTTTTTGCCCTGCAAGAAGTTATCCAAATTTCGAAAGAAATTGTTATCTGTTGGGGCAAGGTCCGGAAAGTACGGTAGATGTCTAAGACATTCCAATTGAAGCTCCTCTAATTTGGTAGCCGTCTGTTGTTCAGTGTGTGGTCTAGCGTTGTCATGAAGCAGCAGTGGCCTAGAGCGATAAACAAACCTCGGTTGTTTAGCAGCTAGCTTTTCCAACATGATTTGAAGTTGCTGACAATAGACATCTGCCGTAATCGTCTGGCCAGATTTAAGAAAGCTGTAGTGAACGACACCAGCCCTAGTCCACCAAACGCTCACAAGTAACTTTTTTGGAGTCAATTTTCGCTTGAGGCATGGTTTGGCTGGTTCGGCAGGGTTCAGCCATTGCGATCCTTCATTATTGTGCCGGTTGAGTAATGCAACGCAACAGTCAACGCGCCTTTGTTGATTTGCTTCACTCAATTCGTGAGGTACCCACCTTCAAGCTTTTTCACCTTCCCAATTTGCTTCAAGTGGATTAAAACAGTTTTATCACTAACACTGCAGCTAACTCGGACGTAGTTTGCGATGGATCCGCTTCCACAATAGCCTTCAATTCTTCATTGTCAACTTCGGTCTCCGGCCGTCCACAGGGCTTGTTCTGCAGGTCGAAATTTCCAGAACGAAAACGTTGGAACCAAAAACGCACTGTGTTTTCTTTTGCGGCATCGTCGCCATACAAATCATTAATCCTTCGAGCCGTTTCTGCAGCACTGGTGCCATGGTGGAACTCGTACTCGTAAATAACGCGATATTTCAAGTTTTCCATTTTGTAAACTAAGTGACGCAAAGAAAAAAACAATTAAGGAAAAAACAAATTAATTTTAATTTTCGAAACACAAATACATGAGTAAATAGCTGTATAAATGTGAATTTTGAATTCTTAACCAAAAAGAAGATAAGTATTTGAGATCAAAGTTGCCAGTATGGCAAAACGCCAATTTCATATGTAAGGACCTAATATTTGTATCCTATAACTAAACACTAGTTGTTATCATACATAATATGTACTTTGTTTAATGTACATTATGATCATTGTAATTACCCTCCTGTGTACCACTGTGTATCATGTATCACTGGATTGTAAAAGCCATTTTATTGCGTTGAAATAAATAAATAAATATTTATAATAAAATAAATTTTAATAAAATAAAATAAATAACATATTACAGGAACACAAAACACATAAATCATAACAAATAAATCCAAGCTGTAAATGTGAAGGAATCAAGAAGAGTATCTGAGAATTCAGAAGCAAAATACACCCTGGTACATAAGTTATTTTACAGCTACTCATCTCTCTACCCAGACTTTCGTGAATTTCCTCAGGCACTCAAAGTTCACCTTATTCGAGATGAGATCTGTATTCCAAGCAGGTCTCGTAATAACTTGTAAACCGTCAATCATTTCGTCTTGAGCGTCCGTCAAAATCCCACAGTATCAGAAAATGTGCGTGGTTATTTGGTCGGTAACCAGTGGCGGATTATCCCTAAGACAAAGTAGGCAAGTGCCTAGGGGCGCGAGGTTACGAAGCGGCGCCCCATTATGGAATGGCCCGTAACAAGTCCGTCTCATAAATCGAAAAGAGATGCATTATATTTTTCAAATATACCTTTAGTGGTTTTAATAAGAAAAAATATCGAGAAAGTTTTATCCGTTATAAAAAATTTCGGGCTAAGATATTTAATTAAATCAAAATGTAGAAAATTTCGTGGTAAAAAATTGAAGCATTTGACCTTCTTTATTTATTTATTTATTTATTTAATACAAACGGCATAAGTATGCCATAAACATTAATTACATCATTACATGTCACAAATTCATATTCAAAATATTAGTAATGGTAAAACAGTGTATGTATAACAGTTAATTGTGACGATACATTGGGAAGTGACACCAGAGATACATTTACATGCAAAAATCTATAATAGAAATAAAATTAATAGTGACTAAAAAAATATGATAGCATAGCCGTCTTGTACCTCTGTTCCGTGCAGTTAAATAGATCTATCACATCTGCATATCTATTAGTAACTTCATGCAACCTAGGTAAAAGTGAGTGTTTCGTATACTCAGTCCGATTATTGTTACATTTAAAAAGGATTTTAGAACGAGTGGTTCTCGTGGGAATATGAAATTCAATGAGCTAAGTTAGATCAGGACTGTCTATTTTACCATTTACAATTTTGAACATTAATATTAAGTCTGATATAATTCTTCGATCTGACAGTCTTAGTAAATTTAATTCTTTCATCAAGTAATTATAATTTATGTTTTCAATGGGAATACCGAGGTTAAAATTAATATGTCTTAAGAATTTGTGTTGAATTTTTTCGATTGAATCTGAATGTGTTTTAAAATGGGGGGACCAGATCGAGGAGTTATATTCGACTTGACTACGTACTAAGGATGTATACAAAATTTTTAAAGTTGAAATATTCTTGAAACCTCTGGAATTTATAAGAACGAAGCCAAGCATTTTGATACCTTTATTATAGATTGAATTTATATCTTTATAGCATTCATAAATCGTCTCATGGTTGCGTTGCGGTGCACAGTATCGAAGGACTTCTACGGGGTAAGAGTCCGCTCCTTAAAATGATTGGTTAGTACAATTCTGTTATTCCGTTGCTTGGCGTGGTCAAACTGAAGTATTTGGTTTATTTGATCATGCCATGAATTTCTTGTCTTCTTTCATAAATCACTTCAGGTCATATCATTTCTTTTTGATGCCCTTACTAAATAAACGTACATTTTAATCTTATCCACCAAGTGCACTTGACGTGATTTTATCACTAAATGGCGCTACAAAAAAATTTCTTTTGGTTCGGCTTCGCCCGGTTATTGTTGGTGACGATTTTATAAATCCGAAAGGAACTGGTTCCAAAAACAGCTCGCTCTTCGGATCTACTGTCCAATGATAGCTAGTCCCCGGGACAAAGTAACCTGGACAGGCAATAACGTCATATGTAATATATAGCCGCTTGATACTATTGTTCACGATTAACTATTACCTTCAATCTTTTCATATTAATTTTTGTTTTTCTTTACATTTTAATTTATATTGGTATTATATTAGCATTAAAGTAACTGTATTTTAACATAAAGTAAGTTCGAAAATTGCTCAATTCTGCGTGATATTTTTCCTTAAAGGAAAAGTTCCTTCTTTACTTTCAGTTTTTATTTTTCATTTTTCTTGTTTATCTATTAACATTTCTTTAGTTTATTATGTCAACTAAACAATAGTAAAAAAAATGTCGTGGTATAACTGAAAGTATACTAGTTTTATGAATATGTATATATATATGTGTGTATTATTTTACCAACAGAATTTCTTCATTCATTTTCATTTTCAAATTCATTTTTCTTGTTTTATCTATTAATATTACTTTAGTTTATTATGTCAGCTAAACAATAGTAAAAAATGTCATGGTATAACTGAAAATATTCTAGAATATGAATATACATATGTATTATTTTATCAACAGAATAGTCAACACTATAACTTACTATAATTTAGATGTAAAAACATTATCATATTGGAATGTCCTAAAACGGGCAATTGCCTAGTTGGACATTTTAAGTTCATTATATTGTATTATGTAATATTTATAAACAAACAATAAATAAATAAATAAATATCCGATACTTTTTTTCCATACGCTTATTTTTTACATTAGTTCCACTCAGGGGACCTGAGGACAGTAATTTTCCTCAGGTGTCCCTGTGTTTTCATGTTCCATATGCAGTTATACAAGATCTCAAAGGGAGATTTAAAACTCTGCAGTATGATTTACAGTGGAGAAAAACATCTTTCATGTCCCGACTGCAACTATTCGTAATCTCAATATGGATATCTAATAGTCGCTTGTTGACTCATAGTGGAGAAAAACCTATTTAATGTTTCGAAAAAACTAAAACTAAAGCTCGCAGACTTACGGTGGTGAAAAACCTTTTTTCATGTCCCGACTGCGATTATTCATTAGGTAGGAGTGAATTATTTTTTTTCACTGGACTGTAATGTAAGAGTCAAAATTTGGTGCCTTTTGGGTTTAATTTAAGCCATGTAAAATATTATTCAATTTTTTTTAGGGTAACTGCCTCCGCAACGGCATTGAATTTATGAAAATAGTCGGTTTTACACTCTAATTGGAAGTCGTGTTTATGTACGATATTTTTGAATAAACATACTAATTTTTATCAAGAAAGTTTACTTGGTATAATATAGATTCGACACAAAATAAAAAGAAGCTCGAATTTGTGTTTTATAATTTAAATAAAGGGGAGAGAGGAAGCGCGGGAGGTGATACTTAGCTTGCTTGCACTTGTCGCGTCGCGCGTCGACAGTGCTCTAATTGTTCGTTGCTCGGATTATTCGCAAACTATGCAAAGAATTTGGAGTGTATTCAATTGTTCTCTATTTGGTGATGTTTGTGAGATGAAAGAGAACGTTCTACCTACTTACGAAGATGTAGTCAAATACTATGAGTGGACGAGACATCAACTGAAATTGCAATTAGAAACTGCAAAAGAGCCAATTTTTGGTGAGATAGCAGATATAGTAATGTCGAAATTGAAAATATATGGCACACTGCATCTATTCCTACATTGACGCGAACAAGGATCGTTCAAATGTTGAAATCATATCATTTAAAGTGCAAAAATCTACTCAAGTCTATCAAGAGGCTCTCCCTGGACAAGTTAAATAGTTTTCAGAAAAGCAGTAAGATACTTTTTGATATTTCAGTATGCAAGTGCAAAGCATTCGCTCAATGTATATATCCTAAGGATAAAAAGGTTCCCAAACAAGAGCAAACTTTTTTGACCGATCAAAGAACGTCTCGGGTAATGGTAATCAGCGGAATCGACGTAACTGCTACAAAGAAGTTGCAAAAGACTCTAAAAAGGAACCTATCTTACTGATTCAAGAGCCGGGATCCATTTACATGAGATACGTGGTACCTGATGTTGGTATAGCAAAAGGAATAGATACCGTTATAACAGGGTTTCTATTACATAAAGAAGTTTCCTAAGATAGAAATATGGCAATTGATTGTAATGGTACGAATGTTAATACTGGAAAGTATGCTGGAATTATAAGACTCCTTGAGAAAAGGCTACAAAAACCACATTTTTTTGCTCCACATGAACGAACTGCCTTTGAGACATCTGTTTCTTCATCTCGATGGGTGTACTTCGGGACCTAAATCTTATATTGGTCCATTGGGAAAATCACTGGAAACCTGTAAAAAGCTGCCTGTTAAAAATTTTTAACGCATCGAAGGTCAAATGCTACCAGAAAAGGCCAAAGATCTGAGTCCAGACCAACAGTACTTGTATAAAATTGTCTCGGCGGTAGTTTCAGATGAATTTCCAAAAGACCTAGGCAATAAATTTCCATAAAAACTATCACATGCCCGTTGGATCACCGAAGACTACGTTTGTATGTATCTACTGAAGAACCATCTGAAAATTTGAAAACTCTGGCTACTTTTGTGGTCAAAGTTTACGCACCGTTTTGGTTCTCAATTAAAAATAAACCACCATGCCAAGATGGCATGTGTAATCTGTTGAATATTATAAAAGCCTCCAGATACCTGCCAGAAACAGAAAAAGAAAGAAAAAAAAGTATAGATCCTGTTATCCAAAGAAACGGCTACTTTGCGCAACCTGAAGGGATTCTTCCTGCGATGATAACAGATGATAAAAAACATGTTAGAGAGCTGGCAGCCCGCCGCATACTAAAGGCACGCAGTACTACTCAACCTCCAACACCTAGACTGTTTCAAGTGCCATTGACAGATTTTAATGCTTCTACACAAATTGATTTAATAAATTGGCAGGAAAACATAACCAAACCACCGATTTTGAAAAACTTTTTGGACTAGGAAGTTCAGAATGTCGTGGAATCTGGTGGTGAATACGAACTATTGTTTATAAGGCTTCCTTGCCATACCCAAGCTGTTGAAAGAGCTTTAAAGAATATAAGGGAGGCTTCCATTTCTCAGTGGATAAGAAAGTCGCGATTAGGTGCAATAAATGCCAAGCTGGAATCACGAAATCAAATGCCTAAATTTGAAACTAAAAAGGATTTTAAACCTAAATAATAAATAATGTGTAATTTTTCGAGATTGTTTCATTTTTTTTTGTTTATATAGCGATGCCTTAATAAATATCTTAATTATATATTGTTAATCATTTAACACCTACTTACCACTAAATTAATCACAATGTATCGCCTTATAAACTTTAAACTTTTTACCCTAATTTTCAATTTTTGAAGTCACTGCGGAGACTGAAGATCTTAATCAAATGAAATGAAAAAATCCCACATATTTTTACTTTAACATAAGGCACAAATCCCCCCCTGTTAGAACTCTGAATCTTAAAAAAAAAAAATTTTCGTACATCCGTGCTCCACCCTATTATTCACGCGCTACAAAAGGATATCAAAATACTAACATGTTATTGGACAAAAACCTTTTTCAAGTCCCGACTGCAATTATTCATATTGTACAAAGGAACTTCTTAGAAATCATTTGCTGACTCACAGTGACATAAAATCTTTTACATGTTTCTACTGCGACTATTCATGTTCTACAAAGAGGCAAAAAAATCACATGTTTACCCACAGCGGACTAAAACTCTTTTCTTGTCCCAAATGCAGTTATTCATGTTCTCGAAAGGCAGATTCAAAATTCACAGAGGAGGAAAACCTTTTCCATGTTCTGACGGTGACGTCAAATATTGTTCGATGGTTTTACAACACACACTTTTAAAAAAAATTAATTCCACTCACGAGGCCCGGAGGAAAGTAATTGTCTTGAGGTTTCCCTGTGGAGTAACACTTTAGTCAACTATGAGTCACAAGCTGACTCGTAGTGGATTTAAACCTTTTTCCTGTCCTGGACTTATGTTCTACAAAATAACAACTTAAACATCACATATTTACCCACAGAGGAAAAAATCTTTTTCATGTCCCGATTGCCACTATTCCTACTATCGCAAGGGACATCTAAAAATCACATGTTTCCCCATAGTGGACAAAACCTTTTTCGTATCCCGATTGCAAATATTCATGTTCTCAAAAGGTAAGTCTAAAAACACACTCGCTGATACACAGTAGGGAGAAATCTTTTTCTTGTCCTAACTGACGACCTCCGTAGTCCAGTGGGTAAGACTCTTGACTCACAATCCGGAGGTGGCGGGTTTGAACCCGGCCTGCGCAAATAAATTTTATTTGATTAATTTGTGTTATTTCACAATTAATTCATTTAAAATAATATATAGTATTGTGGAGGACGAACAAAGGACACTGATCTGCATCGTCTGGCCACCCGATTGGTCCCTCAGGCACCAATTGGATGCAGACCTTTCCTCAAGCAACTGGCCTCGCTTGCATCAAAAACTAACGATTCATTCTGCTTTAACTCTCGGTCAGGAGTCGCTGGTCTTTAATATTTGTTCGCCCTTCACATTAAGTACTTTATTTTAGTCTTTATCAGTCTCCCGATAAGGATCAGGAGTCAGATCCTCGGCGACTTACGGCAGGCTTCTGCAGTAATGTTAATGAGGGAGTCGGAGGTAAGTCTCCAATTCAAATAAACAAAAAGCGCCCACGCTCTGAGGAAGTTCAACCTTTCGAAGATTTCCTGAATAAGTTTTGGGAAAACCTCGCAAAAATTACAGGTGCCGTCACGGAGGGTAGGAACAAAATGAATAAGGAGGAGAAACAAGATGTCGCTCAAGCGATCGACATAATCAAGAGAGACCTAGTTATCCTGGTTGTGAAGAATGCGTCGCTGAAGGCAAGGGCTAACGCTCTCGAGGAAGTCATTACCTCTCAAGCTGGCTTAGTTGAAAAAATCGACCATTTAATCAAACATAAACCCACTGCTGCCTCCCCCCCAGGCGAAAAACAAACAAACGCGAGCAAAAGAAAGTACGCGAGTGCGGCTGGCGCGACACCTAGCGCCTCGATCTTTGTCGATGGACAGGAGCGCGGCTTACCTCCTCAACAGCCGACAGTATTGTTCTACCCCACGGTACCGGAAGGTAAAACGTCGGAGGACACTAAAAAAGTGATCACCTCCATCCTAGATCCAAAGTCAGACGGATTCCAAGCGGTCCGCACTAGAAGTATTAAGGGAGGAGGCTTTCTCCTACAAACATCCAGTGCCGGGGGGTTGAAAAATATACATAAGGCTGCCGAGAAACTCTCTGCTAGTGGTATAAAAATGATCAGTCCACAGGGCCGCCTACCCAAAATTGTACTTTACGACGTCCCGAGGGGTGACGTCTCAAAAGATGCCGCCCTATTTGAGGAGATCTTCGTAAATAATATCACAGGGAACTGCACCCTCACTAAGGACGACCACCTCAGAACTATGCGGAGGGTATCACTTTTTGGTAAGAGGGATGCCCCTACCATGAATATGATTATTACGTGTCATCCTGACTGCAGGAAGGTTCTAATAGACAGTGGTCATTGCTACCTTGGGTGGAACGCCTGCCGTGTTCGGGATTACTTGGGTGCAACGAGATGCTATAAATGCCACTTGTATGGCCACGTGAGCAAATCTTGCACCCAGGAGACGACAACATGCCGCCACTGCGCCGCAACCGGCCATGACTATGAGGATTGCCCCAAAAAAGCACTGGCCGCTGTCTGCGCTACCTGCTCAAGGTTTAAAAAACCGGCGAACCACTCTACGGGAGATCGTGCTTGCCCTGCCCACAGAGCGGCTATAGAGGTCCAAGTACGTATGACGGACTATGGCGGGCGCTAATTCCCTCACCATTGGTCAGGCAAACCTGCAAAGATCTCGGGTGGCCACCCTGGAGACCCAGCGGGTGATGTCTGACCTTGGCATAGACATCATGCTTATTCAGGAGCAGTACGTGTGGCAAGGCAAAACTCCTGGAATTAATAGTCCGGGTGCGGTGCTCGAGGTGGGTTCCTCTCCGGGTGCGGGTGTCCTGGTCAATACTTCCTTGATCAGACCCCTCCTCTTGGGAGGGCTCTCAAACCTCAAACGAGTACCAAACCTGTGTATCCATTAAATTAGCTAACACGAAAATCATCGTAATCTCCGTTTACTTTAAATGCGGTAATCCTGTTGAACCACATATTTTGAGCTTAACGCGAGCGCTTCACAAATTAAGAGGTCGAAACGTAATTATCGGTGGAGACTTCAACGCGCGATCGCCTCTCTGGTTCGACTATAACGGAATTTGGACATAAAGATCCTTTGCTGTCGAAGACCTTATTGCGGCGCAAGGTCTGTTCATCCTCAATGAACCGGGCTTGCTTTCTACTTTTTCAGGAGCCGGAGGCGAAAGCAACATTGATCTCACTCTATGTTCTAGATCTGTTGCGACTAAAATATCTCAGTGGAAAGTTCACGAGTGTGCGTTAGTTTCTGATCATAGACTTATAACCTTTTCTGTGGGTATTCCAAAGACAGAAGCTCCACGGTCTACGTGGAATTTCAGAACCACAAGGGCGGATTGGGATAAATTCGGGGAGGCGCTACGTCAATCATTAAGGGGCTTTCACGACGTAGCAGCTAGGGAACCGGACAATTTGGGGAATTTTTTCAACGCGGCGGTGGTATCGGCCGCAGAAGCCTCTTTGGGAAGAACTAACCCTAAAAAGGCTATTAGGACGCCGTGGTGGACACAAGAGCTGACTTTGCTGAAGGGTACATTTTAAAAGCGCTTACAGGAATCTCAGTGTGGTCATGCAGAGTTTATGCTCGCCCGAAGAGGCTATTGTCCTCCAAGCCCGCTTTAGGGCCGCACGAGGTGCCTATCGCTCGGGTGTCCTTTCGGCAAAACGAGCTGCCTGGCATAATTGGGTTAATGAAGTGGGTAACGCCAACCCGTGGGAAATCCACAGCGTCGTTGGAAAAACGGGAAAAGGATCTGAAAGTTACTTGTCGAGCGTGGTGCTCGGGAACGTTGAGAGTGTCGATGTTACCTCCACTCTTGAGACACTTCTGGGCAAGTTAGTTCCGTTAGACTCAGTAATAGGGGAAAGTGTTCACCATAAACAGATTAGAAATCTGTCACGGCTACCACCTAGTGAGCCCGCCCAGGGGAACGGCGTGCCACCGTTAAGTCGAATCGAAGTGGAGATAATAATTAAGGGTTTGGGTCCAAAAAAGGCACCGGGATTTGATAGATTGAATGGAATAATTGCGAAGAATGTCTGGATCCACGCCAAAGAGGAGTTCTACCAGGTGTTGGAGACGTGCTTGCGTAGGGGAAAATTATACCGGATTATACCAAAGGGCAACGGTAAGCCGACGACGGACATAGGAGCTTATAGGCCTATAACATTATTGCCAATTCTAGGTAAAATATTGGAAAACATCATCAAGCACCGTCTACACCTCACCCTAACGCAGCCTAGCGATCTTCAATTCGGCTTTGTCCCCGGCAAATCCAAGGAGCACGCCATTAAATATGCGCTTGAATGGGTGAGGGTATGCCAAAAGAGGTACGTCATAGGCATCTTCTTGGATATCTCGGGTGCCTTTGATCACGCGTGGTGGCCGATGATACTTACCAAGCTGAAAAGCAGGAATTGCCCGCGTAAACTGTTTGAGATATTATTTGTTATCGTGCCCTATGATAAGTACAGTTATCATAGGGCACGGGGACGTTTTAATCACTCGAACAGTCGACATGGGGTGTCCGCAGGGGTCGGTCCTCGGACCCGACCTGTGGAAAATCTTGTTCGACGACTCCTCCAGGTTGCCCTTGCCTGAAGGTTGTATATCGGTCGACTACGTAGATGACAAATTGTTTTTGGTCTCTGGGAACAGTAGAAGGGATGTGGAATCTAAGGCTGAAGAAGGTTTACAAGTGATCCTTGAATGGGGACAGAGAAATAGACTGAACTTCGTTCCCCACAACACCATGGGCCTCCTTATGAAGGGCATGCTCAGCCGAGGCAGGAACCCCTTCATCAGAATGGGAGGCACACCCATCCGATTTGCAGAAAACACAAGGTATTTAGGCGTAATTTTGGACAGATCTTCCTCGTTCCTAGCCCACGTCAAGAACGCCTCTGACAGGGCCCAGGCCCTGTTTCAGAAACTGAGAAGACTCTCAACTGCCGAGTGGGGATTGCGTTCTCCGGCGATTCGCCTGCTGTACAGAGGGGTATATGTGCCGCAAGTCTCATATGCTGCCTCTGTGTGGGAGCATCGCTTGGATAACGTCTTGATAAACTCGGCTCTTAAACGGGGTCAGCGGACTCCTCTGTTGGCGCTCTTGGGCGCTTATAGGACTGTGGCCTCAGATGCATTACCGGTTCTGACCGGCGTTCTGCCGATTGACCTTGAAATTAGGGAAATATTGACCAAAAAGGAACTTATTAGAGGCAGGGCTGCTGTCCACCTGGGAGTCGAGCTGACACCGGGAGGAGTAGTGGCCCTCCCTGGCTTGCTCAAAGCGATGCGTGAGAGGACGCTGAGTGTATGGCAAGAGCGATGGGATAGTTCGACGAAGGGCAGATGGACTTTCTCCTTCTTTCCTTCAGTTAAATTCAGAATGGAAGGGGCATACATTAAACTAGATCACTACATGACGCAGATGCTTTCTGGGCATGGGGAGTTCAGGGGTCGGCTTCGTAGCTTGACCCTCTCTCCTCACCCAAACTGCGCATGTGGTGATACTAACCAAGACGCCAAGCACATTCTGTGGCACTGCGAGTTGATGAAGGAAGCGCGAGAGGAAATGTTGGATGGTTTGCGCGGAATAACAAGACCAGCGTGGAATGCTGACCTTGTGTCGAACAAAGAGCTGAAAAATGCTTGAAAAAGTTTAAAAGTTTGTCAAGTCCTGGGTAGAAAGATGGCCTGTACTTAGAGTCGCCGACCTAGACTAAATTCATCTTTGTTTCAGGCGCTACACGTATTGCTCCCGTCTTCTTCGGTCCTCCTCTATTACTCTTTATTTAGTGAATATGCTTTGAACTATCTATAATATAACTTATGTGACCTATAAATTACTGATTACGTTTGACTATTTTTTTTTCTTCTCTGGTCTCTACTAACAATGATTTATGTTTTTACCTCGATAGGTCATCTTGGTGAGCGATGGTAGTGATGACAATATCGCTTGATACATTATCACTCTGTACTGATTCTGTAATTATGTTTTACATGTATAAATGCTCTTATTATTTTCTATTTTTCTTGATTAGTTTTGGTTTCCATTCTTTGGTGGCGCAACTGAACTGTGCATGTTATGTATCGTCATTCCCCATAGAAAGGGGGTGGGATAGACCCTGTCCATGCACATTGCCAGGCGAACACACACCAGAGCGGTCTTCCCGCGATCCGCCCGCGCCTCCCCCATCGACATGCGTTGGCCTGAGGCGTAACCGTGCGGTCTCGATGTCCTTCCGTCCCCCCTCCGGTAACCCGACGCTCATCTTTCCTCAAGGTCTTCAAAAACTTCCCCTTCTCTCCCAAGTACATTTCTTCGAGGCAAAATCGGGGAACCGGCTAAAGGACGCGGACTTCGAGCATCGTCTGCGGTTCGGCCGATAGCTATACGCATTCTCATTGGGACTGCCCGGTGGTCTATGGAATACTTTCTCTGGATTTTTTAAAATATATTTTATTTTATTTCCGCTACTATAGTAATTACTTACATTATAACATAATCATATAACTGTTTTTTCCTCAGTACTTATTTTATTTACAGAAGGTTTCTTCGACTGGTCATAGCCGTTATTTTTATTTTTCTTTTTCTTTTACTAACACTATTATCTCTTTTTGATGTTACCTATTTCAGAAGAATTATTCCACGGGCTGCTACTTCTATTTATCTTTTGTATCATGTTAATGTAAGTACTTGCATACTGCTTACTAACCCCGTATGCATGAACATTGGAGGGTCTAGAGTCGTGCAAATAAATGTAGCTTCGTTCAAAAAAAGTAGAGTCTTGACGTGTGCGGTGAAGGAGGAAACCATATGTTTTCTTATAACGCCCTTGGGAAAGTGGTGGGTCCCCTCCAATTACTTTATTATTTCATATATTTAAATTGGAGATTTTTGTGTCTGTAAATAGTGTTAATAAACTTGTAAGTACTGAATCGTCTTACTTATTCGCTTTGCCATCTACACACTTACACAACAAACACATTAACCCCCAAAGTGGTGACCCCTGTGAATAAACGAAATACGCGAAATAATATCTAATTTGCAATCGTAATCAACACGAATTTAACTATAAAGTGAATCAACAACCAAGCCTCTTGACCGAAGATTTGAGGCAGAATCCTTGGCGAATTAAATCTGTGAGTATCTTTATCATTTCTATTATCACTACTACAATAATTTATATTATATTGACATATTTTAAACATTCATATCGTAAATTACGATTTATTCTTACTTGCCAATATTTATTGTTAAATTTTTTTGTTGCAATCAATTATCGCCCGGTCATCAATACTTTAAATTAATATTACTACAACCAGTAACAAAGTACTACTCACACTGTTTTCAAATAATAAATTTATGTCGACTCACAATAAAAAACATTTTTTGCAACGGATTGAGCTTGCGTAAATTTACATTTCAGGCAATCCATCATCGAGGAATCTTCAGCCAAATACCTATCGAGCGCCTGAAGCCTGCGTCCGGAAACAAGCAGCCGCACAGAGCTGACCCATCATCTCGGGCCTCCATCATTCCAGCGCTAGGCAATCAGCCTCGGCGCACGGCGAATTTACTTTAAAAAAGTATCCTTTTTAAACTTCTATAAGGTACTGTATCGCGACCCACAATATAGTGTCCTTTTGAAGATTGTATTTCAGGTTATTAAATTAATATTTTACTGTCGCAAAAAAAATATTTTCCACTGGTATTCAGTATCTCAATCCACGGAAACATGTCTACCGACGAAGCAATCAAATTCTTCAAGCAAACCTCAAGATGCTCCTGAATTCCATCGTATTGGCGTCAAACTACCAGCCCTCTGGAAACAACATATCCTTCTCTGGTTTATTCAGGCTGAAGCTCAGTTCACCAACGCCCGAATAACCAGCGATTCTACCAAGTATTTCACCATCATAGCATCGTTGGAGGCCGAAGCACTAAAAACAGTCAGCGACCTGGTCACATCTCCGCCTGTTTAAGACAAATATTAACGCTAAAAAACACGCTCATCTCCAGGCATCAGGAATCGGAAGATAAACGACTCACGCGTCTTCTGACAGAATTACTGTTGGGAGACAGGAAACCCTCCGAACTACTCCGCCACATCAAATAATTGGCAGGTCCGGGTCTCGCCGACAACGCAATCACTCGTGCAATCTGGATGCAACGACTTCCGCAAAATGTTCAAGCTATCCTTTCTATATTACCGGAAGAACAACTCTCTATCATGGCAGAAAAAGCCGACAAAATCTTCTAAGTTTTCAACAAACCCGAAACATGCAGTGTCGACAACTCACATCAAGGATTTCTCACCACTTCCAGCGAGAAACTCCTCATCACGCTTCAAAAACAAATCGCAGATTTAACCAGCGAAATCGAGCATTTGAAGTCACAACATGGTCGAGGCTCACAACACCAGCCTCGCCGACAAACATTCTCTCGCCAGAAATCAGGCGACAATAATTATTCGCCAACTCGTGCGAACTACTCAACAAGACGGAACTCGTCTCAACAAAGTGGAACTAGAAACCAATATTGTTTTTAACACAATCAATTTGGAAAAAAAAGCCTACAAATGTATAGCGCCGTGCACATTCATTTCGAAAAATCATCGCCCTAATTGCGATATTTCAAAAATCTTCAACAACTTTGGCACAACAATCATAATCCACGGCGCGCGGTGTGAAGCATGTCGCCGTTTTCACTCACAGAAGTATCACGCTACGACAACTAGTCTAGCTAACTCTGCTCCTGTTCAACCAGAACAAGCAGAGGGCCTTGCCTCTGTGCAACCAGAACAAGCAGCCAAACCGGTTTCGCGGCAGCAACTAGCCCCCGCAAACCAACTCCACCATTGCTAACCGCACCTCGCGGCAATGCTGGATCCAGCATAATTTTTCGGTTCTGCACGTAACAACGTATCGTCACTTGGAGACTCCAAAAAAAACAAACCTTGCACCTACGGCTTGACTACTTCCAGAGCAAACAACATTACACAGCTCCTGCAAAAACATGTCCAAAACCATTGCCCGTAACACTCGACAGCAATCAGTCGCATCGCCATGTTACTCAAGAAAAAATATTTTTATCAAAAAAAAAAAAAAACAACAATAATAATACAATTAATTTTTTGTGCACTTCCATATAAAAAAAAAAAACAAACAAAAACATTTTTTCTAATAGCAATTATCCCTGTTATAACTTAACTGAATTTAAATTAACATCATGCATTTATTTTCAAGTAGTCAAATTTACTGCATTCCTAACACTATTATTATTTGTTCAAAATGAGTTTATCGCTTAATAATAAATACTATTAGCAAGTAATTAGCGAGCGCAGTCTACTTATACAGAAATATTATTTACTTAAAATCAACAATAGGCAGCGAACACTATTATTATTAGCATTACGAGCTCTTTCAATGTAAACGTGTACTAGGACCAATCCTATTTCTTTTATACATCAACACACTATGTACCATGTATATTGGAGGTAAGATATTATCATTTGCTGATGATACAGTCTTAATATTCGAAGATGAAACATGGCAAGCAGTTATAAACAAAACTAATAATGGCCTAATAAAAGTGAGGCATTGGCTTGACACAAATCTCCTTACACTCAATATTGACAAAACACAATATATGACGTTTTCCATACGCAAACATAATTTTCCCAACAACTGCCCTAAACCAATAATTCACTCGTGTTCACTAAACATGCACCCACACCCACCCGGAACCCCACCTATTACAAATTGCACGTGTCCTACCCTTAAATCATCTAAGGAAGTTAAATATCTGGGCATAATCATAGATGACCAATTACGTTGGGAAGCACATATAAGTGGCACAGTAAAAAGACTCCGTAAGCTCTGCCATATATTCTGCTCTCTTAGATCCATCTTAGACCTAAAAACCCTTAGAAGCGTATATTTTTCCCTTTTTCAATCCATTGCAACATACGGTATTTTGGGATGGGGTGGTTGCACAGAATCCATCATTAATCCAATAATTACAGTTCAAAAACTAATACTGAGAATCATATTTAAATGCCAACCTACCCACCCCTCTAATGTGCTATTTACTAAATTTAAGGTCTTAGATATTCGCCAACTATTCACTAAGACAAGCCTATCCTACATACGTAAAAATAACCTACTGGTGGCTCCACATCATCAAGCCAAAACCCGCTTTTCATCAAATCTGGGATGCGTGGTCCCAAAAACTAGAACCACATTCGCTCACCGACAATTTTGGTTCATTGCCCCCAAAATATACAATGCATTGAGCACCGATATAAAATCAAATATTACCATACCTCTTTTTACTATTCGTGTTCAAAATTGGATATTCGAAAGGGGACGAGATTTTTTTAAAGAATATATGACTTCCTAACCATTTTAAAAGAAAAGAAAATAATTAAATTAACTAAATAAAATATCATACTTCTCATCTTTTTCCAACCTGACTTCACTGAAATCTAATCTAACCTAAATATATACTCTTCTAGACGATTAATTACCTACATTGACAAACCTCCAGTAAAAATTTTAGCTCTCAAAAAAAAAAAAATTATAGATTAACATATTTAAATCTTACTTCTTAGTATTTTATATAGTTATATTTTAGTATTTTATATAGTTATAAGTTTATATTTCAGTATTTTATTTTTTACATATATTTTATATAGTATTTTATTTTTAACTTCTTTAAAAAATTTTCTTTTTATAATAATTTATATATATATATATATATATATATATATGTTATGATTAAGGTTTTCACGGGTGTAAGATGTAGAACAATTTTCTCGGTTTACCCGCGTAACGTAGTCCTTAAAAGGACTTTTTAACTCCTGACGTTTCGGACAGATCACACTGTCCATCTTCAGAGGCCTTATGTCTTGAGTTTTTGTCTCAAACTGATAGCTTTCGCATGTCTGTTCGGTCCAAACCGAACAGACATGCGAAAGCTATCAGTTTGAGACAAAAACTCAAGACATAAGGCCTCTGAAGATGGACAGTGTGATCTGTCCGAAACGTCAGGAGTTAAAAAGTCCTTTTAAGGACTACGTTACGCGGGTAAACCGAGAAAATTGTTCTACATATATATATATATGTATATATGTGTGTTTGTATGTATTTATATGTATTTGTGTATGTATGTGCATATGTATTTGTATGTGCATACGTATACATATATCTTGTTATATTTTACCTTAAATATTTTTATCTTTTTTCTTTCTCTTGTTTCTAATATCTTATAATTTCTATTTCAAACCTATATTTTGTTCTAGTTCATACACTGTATAACTTATATCGTGTATGATTACCTTAACACAGGCATTAGCCTAGTATGGTAATCAAGAAAAAAAACATAAAAGTGTATTTTCAAAAATTGTATGAAATAAAAAAAAAAAAAAAAAAAAAAAAAAAAAACATTAGGTACCTATGTACTCCAGTCCTTTTATGCGCTGCGCTTGGCCGAAGTACCTACCTTCTTACCTATCTTGAGTCATTTATTTTATAACGGTTACTCATTGCAATCAACTTGAGCTGTTATTAATTTCAATTAGAGTTAGAAACTTTTTTAAATATTATCTTCTTTTATCAATTAATATTTAACCAAATAAGTCTGATAAAATAATTTTTCAAAATTTTCAAATCTTTAAACAAAATTATTATAATAAATTAAAACTCAACTCAATTCAAACTTTGTTATATCTCAGCCAATATAAGAGACTAATACATTGCCATAATAGGTACATTTCTTGAATTTTCTAACAATTCACTTTCCATGCCCACAGGTCCCGACGTTGACCAACCCCCGGAGCCTTCTCACTAGGGGTTGTAATGGTGTAGGGGTCTTCGGGAAGGGGGCTGATGTGGAGGACGAACAAAGGACACTGAACTGCATCGTCTGGCCACCCGTTTGGTCTTTCAGGCACCAATTGGATGCAGACCTTTCCTCAAGCAACTGGCCTCGCTTGCATCAAAAACTAACGATTCATTCTGCTTGAACTCTCGGTCAGGAGCCGCTGGTCTTTAATATTTGTTCGCCCTTCACATTACTTTATTATTGCATATATTTAAATTGGAGATTTATGTGTCTGTAAATAGTGTTAATAAACTTGTAAGTATTGAATCGTCTTACTTATTCGCTTTGCCATCTACACACTTACACAATAACCCCCAAAACAGTATATCACATGACAAACTTATAAGTAAATTAAGAAACATTGGATTAAATGGTTCAGCACTAGAATGGATAAAAAGCTACCTTTTCAAACGTCCCCAAGTTGTAAAAATTAATGGTGTGCTTAGTTCACCAAAAATGAGTCATTTCGGCATACCTCAAGGTACAGTCCTGGGACCGTTACTGTTTATTATCTATGTTAATGACATATTCATACAAAAACTAAACGGAAAAATTGTTGGAATATTTGATGCTGGCAACACTGATAGTTCCGGAACAATCTTCTTTTGTTATTTTTCTTCTGTTTATAATTGAGTCAACTTGTGTATTGTTTACCTAACAATAAAATACGCCTGTACCTTATAATTGAGTCTATTTAATTACAAACTAACAAAAATAATATCTTATGCTGACGATACTGTCATAATAATTAAAGGTACCGATTGGAATACTGTTAATAACCTAGCGAATATTGATATTAACATATTGAAAAATTGGTTCGATAAAAATCTCCTCTCTCTAAACACTGACAAAACAAAATTTATCCCATTCTCTATCAATAAATTCAAATTAGAACCAAATTTAAACATCATAATACACCAAAGTAAATGTAATAAAACTAACTGCAATCAAGATTGTGCTATACTTAGTCCTACTCCCAAAATCAAATATCTTGGTGTATATACAGATCAACATTTTAAATGGAAAACACATATTTGTGAACTCGTCAAAAGGATTAGGAAATGTATTTATATATTTATTAGACTTAGAAATATTCTTAGCTTAGAAAACCTAAAAATAGTGTACTATGCAACTGTTCAATCTATATTGCAATATGGTATTATTGGCTGGGGAGGAACATATGACAATATTTTAAATCCCCTCAAAATAGTGCAAAGGTTGATAATTGAGGTAATCTTGAGAAAACCGTCTAAATTTCCTACTGAAATTCTTTTTTCAATATTCAATGTGCCTACAATAGACAAAATCTATAAAAAATATTCAAAACTTCAAATTTACAAAGAAATACAGTTAAATACTCGTAACTTCCAATTCAATATATCAGCAAAATACTAGAAAACTATTAAAATTGCTAAATTTAATACTAAGCACATTCAAAATTCCTATCTTTATCTGGGCATAATCTATTATAACAACCTCCCATTAAAATTAAAAACCATCGAAAATATGCAGGAATTTAAGCCCAAATTAAAAAATTACCTTAAACTGCTATAAAAGTCCCAAACATGTTTACTTTGTATCTTAGTCTGCTATTTTTTTAATCATTCATTCCTTCTTTTTCTTTCATTTCTTAGTTTCTATATCTCTGAGTCTACTATTGTATAAACTTAAACTTACATGATTCTTTCATTTATAATGATATTTTTTAATTTATATTATGATTTTTTTAAACTCTTCAGGATTTTTATTATTAAATTTATAGATGATTTTTTAACCTACTAATTATACACAATAGCCGTTATTACTAAATTATACGATCTTTTAGTTTACTAATTGAGCCAGAACTCCCTCACCAAACACAAGAGCATTGTCTCTTTATGGTGAGGAAAGGCAATTTTTTATTTTTTTGTTAACCTTATGTAACTATGTAACTGATGTAACTTTATATGTTTTTTTAATAAGCATTGCCAATAAATAATAAAAAATAAATAAATAAATTTAAAAAAAAAATTAAAAAATTCCACTATCCAACGATCCCCTCGACCTCTTCGCACTTACTCCAGGTCACTTTTTTATTGGTGATAACTTGTCAGCTGTAGCTGAACCTGATCTACAACAGATTCCCATAAACAGGCTTAATAATTTCCAAAAACTAAGCCAGCTAAGAAAAAGCTTCTGGTCAGGATGGAGAATTGAATATCTGGGAGAGCTGCAGCAAAGGACTAAATGGACGGATGGGAACCGGCGACAACTAAAGGCTGGGGACTTAGTTATCATCAAAGACAACGCACCACCAAATTTATGGAGGATGGGACGTGTCATCGCCACTCACCCTGGACAAGATAAGATAACCCGTATAGTCACCTTGAAGACGCAGCAAGGGTCTATGAAAAGGCCCATTACCAAATTGTGTCTTCTACTGATGGACGATGCTATCACATCGTAGAAGAACTGGATCAAAATAAACTACTAACATCTAAGAAGAGCAGTATCAAAAAGAAGTCATCTTTACTAAGGCCAAGGATCAAAAAGAAGTCATCTTTCTTGAGGACAAGAACTGCAGAGGCTATCGATCGAGGATCAAGAAGATGAACATTTTATAATTTAGTGTTATTTTTTTTTATGCATCTTCTAATGATTTACTTCAATTTATTATTTTATTGTTTCTAAACTAACTACAACAATCAATGGATTACGATATATGTATTAACTAGTTTCAGATCTCTTTTTATTTTTAAGAAATAATTTAATCTTTCTAATTTAAAAAAAATATCCTCACAAATAATAATAATCAATTTTAACTTTTATAAGGTTCTAAAAAGAACTTTCATTTAATTTCAGCCCTTTTTGTCGGGGAACTATGGTAAAAATTGATGTTTATTAAGTAGGTACTTGTTCTATGGGACTTCTAGGCAAGTACCTACCTAGTTTTATTATTTTCTTTCTGTTCCATTATTCGACCACCACAACGAGACCCCGAGCAAACGATCAAACGTTACTCGTTATGCGCCTCGCAGCGACCAAAAATTACTCGTCGTCGCGACCAACTTTGTCGAATCCTTCAATTTTACGTATTCTTGAACGTCGAACGATCGAAGAGATGATTATATTGGCAGCCCTGTGAATATTGTCTATGTTCTTGATGTTTTTGAGATTTCTATGGTGTGAATGTCAAACGTCAAACAGTTGATATTAGTCGGGTTTAGCATATTTATGAATTGATATGCTGATAATATTTGAAATGGCTGCAGGATACAAATGATTGGTTTATTTATGCATTACAAACAGCCAAAAGCAATTTCTAATAATCGAATTAGTAAGTTCGGAAAGTTTTTGTCGTCACTCGCCTTCGGCGAATCTCGACGGAATTCAAACACTGGAGATAGGTTAGTATTTATTCATGTCCATTAATTTGTGTGTAAAGTACATTTAAAATGTCTACTTGTTATCCTAAAGCTTCGTTCGGATGAAGCTCCGCCTTTGACGAATTTCTATTCAACAAAACGAACAAGATGCTCACTCAGAATGAAGTCAACTACATCTCTTTGAAGTCATTAAAAACTATGAAACAAATCATTTTGAAATAGCCCTTAACCTATATTTTTGTATCATCACTTATGACTTCATCGCTCACATGGTGTTCATTCTAAGTCTTAATTTGTATGTTACAGGTTTGCAGGATACAAATGATTGGTTTATTTATGAATTACAAACTGTCAAAAGCAACTGCTAATAATCGAATTAGTAAGTTCGGATATGGATTTAATGAGATGAAAGTTTTTGTCTTCACTCACCTTCGGCGAATCTCGACGGAATTCAAACACTGGAGAAAGGTCAGTATTTATTCATGTCCATTAATTTGTGTAAAGTACATTTAAAATGTCTACTTGTTATTCTAACGCTTCGTTCAGATGAAGCTCCGCCTATGACGAATTTCTATTCAACAAAACGAACAAGATGCTCACTCAGAATGAAGTCAACTACATCTCTTTGAAGTCATTAAAAACTATGAAACAAATCATTTTGAAATAGCCCTTAACCTATATTTTTGTATCATCACTTATGACTTCATCGCTCACATGGTGTTCATTCTAAGTCTTAATTTGTATGTTACAGGTTTGCAGGATACAAATGATTGGTTTATTTATGAATTACAAACTGTCAAAAGCAACTGCTAATAATCGAATTAGTAAGTTCGGATATGGATTTAATGAGAGGAAAGTTTTTGTCTTCACTCACCTTCGGCGAATCTCGACGGAATTCAAACACTGGAGAAAGGTCAGTATTTATTCATGTCCATTAATTTGTGTAAAGTACATTTAAAATGTCTACTTGTTATCCTAACGCTTCGTTCAGATGAAGCTCCGCCTATGACGAATTTCTATTCAACAAAACGAACAAGATGCTCACTCAGAATGAAGTCAACTACATCTCTTTAAGAAGTCATTAAAAGCTATGAAACAAATTATTTTGAAATAGCCCTTAACCTATTTTTTATATTTTTGTATCATCACTTATGACTTCATCGCTCACATGATGTTCGTTTTAAGTCTTAATTTGTATGTTAAATATCACAATATTGAAAAGAATTATAATGGGGCTACGTTACTTCAAAGCCAATCGTTTCAAAATTCAAGTAAAATTGTGTGATCTTGACGTTGTCCTTCTTTTTGAATACTCTACGATATAAGAAAGTCTCTTTTCACTAATATTTAGTGTAAATAATTAATATGATTCAAAAATATTTTCAGGCATGGCAAGATTTACGGTCAAAGGCCGAAATAAAGAATGCCTCCTTGAGGCGGCTTGCGGCCGAGACTAGAGGCGGACCACCGCCACCGGCACGCGGTGCCAGCAGCAGATGTGATGGGCTGATACTACAAGCAGTCAACCCAGTGTGATTACAGTGTGGGCTGTACGGAGATCAACTTGGACTTTTCCTTTCTCGGAAGACCCCAGTCTGTTGCTGGCTGCAGCAGCTGACAGTCTGCCAAGGAGCCCTGGAGGTGCTCTTGAAGGCCACACCTCCCCTTGTGGAACCCCCTACCATTGATCCTCCACCCGTACAGACTCCGAGGTGTACTGAATCTCTTCAATACCCTCATTTTAAATTTAATTAAAACCAAAATCATACTTTATTGTCAGTACATGTATTCTTCTTCAGCTTATAATACAAAATATGTTGAAATAATTTCAATTGTAATTACGGTTGTTAGTTTTATCGTGGATAAATATAATATTTTTCTTTAAATTTAACATTGAAGATAATATTTAATAGGCAATATCAGACTTGTTTCTTATTCTTTAGCTTATAATACAAAATATGTTGAAATAATTTCAATTGTAATTACAGTAGTTAGTTTTAGTTTTATCGTGGATAAATATAATATTTTTCTTTAAATTTAACATTGAAGATAATATTTAATAGGCAATATCAGACTTGTTTCTTATTCTTTAGCTTATAATACAAAATATGTTGAAATAATTTCAATTGTAATTACAGTTGTTAGTTTTAGTTTTATCGTGGATAAATATAATATTTTTCTTTAAATTTAACATTGAAGATAATATTTAATAGGCAATATCAGACTTGTTTCTTATTCTTTAGCTTATAATACAAAATATGTTGAAATAATTACAATTGTAATTAAACAACTGAAACTGTAATGTTTTCTGTGTTATACGATAAAAATTGGGATACTATCTAGAAGCAGATACGTTTTTAGATTTTCACGGCCAAAAGTATTTTCATTATTAGTTTTTGGGGTGTTTCGCTTTGCGCTACCTCCTTTAGCCAACGTTTCGGACAGCGTTGCATTATCAGGGCAGATATGTCTAATCTGCCGGCTCTGCCCTGATGATGGACACTGCAACGCTGTCCGAAACGTTGGCTAAAGGAGGTAGCGCAAAGCGTAACACCCCAAAAACTAATAATGAAAATACTTTTGGCCGTGAAAATCTAAAAACGTATCTGCTTCTAGATAGTATCCCAATTTTTATCGTATAACACAGAATCCATTACAGTTTCAGTTGTTTAATTACAATTGTAATTATTTCAACATATTTTGTATTATAAGCTAAAGAATAAGAAACAAGTCTGATATTGCCTATTAAATATTATCTTCAATGTTAAATTTAAAGAAAAATATTATATTTATCCACGATAAAACTGAAACTAACAACTGTAATTACAATTGAAATTATTTCAACATATTTTGTATTATAAGCTAAAGAATAAGAAACAAGTCTGATATTGCCTATTAAATATTATAACTAAAACTAATAACTAAAATATTTAGAAGATTTTTAGTTTTATCGTGGATAAATATAATGTTTTAATTTAAATTTAACAATGAAGATATTTAATAGACAATATCAGACTTGTTTATCATTCTTTAGCTTATAACACAAAATATGTTGAAATAATAATTGTAATTGAACAACTGAAACTGTAATGTTTTCTGCGCCATGTGATAAAAATTGTGATGCTATTTATTAGTAGCATTTTAATTTTATCGTGGATAAATATAATGTTTTCATTATCATCGTATCAGCGTAATGAATGAGAGTGTTTTATTTCTATCATGGACAAATATAATGTTTTACTACTTAACACCAGAGTTGTTTTTTAATTTACTAGAAAATATCATACTTGATTATTTCATCAGTGTACTAATTCTTTATTTTTAGCTTGTTTTACAAAATATATTGACATTGTACATTGAAAACTGTCTTGTTTCTATATTACTTGATAATAATTATAATATACTTAATATTAAATACATTTTTTATGATCACACCATTGTTTTCTTACATTTTACATCACTATATTATCACAAAATATATAAAACCTTGTTGAAATTCACTTTTCAAATTACACAAATATACTGCACAATAGGCGAGACCCACCCACAAGAGTCTGGCGTCTACCGTTGGTGATGGGGCTTATTATTTTGTACAGCAACAACTTAGATGGTATTTTGTTGGCCTTAAATAAATCAGTTGGCTTGCAACCAAAATAAGGTGATGCTTTCAAAATTACTTATAATAATAAAAAAACTGGGCGTACTGTACAGAGCCCGCAGATACTTTAATAGTACACAACTGCTAACCCTGCACAAATCACAAGTGCGCCCCACGGTTGAATTTGGCAGCCACCTCTGGTCTGGAGCTCCAAAATACCCTCGACTCTGTGCAAAAACGGGCGGTCCGCTTAATAGGTTCTCCCATCTTAACAGATGGATTGCAACCTTTAGAGTACAGGCGTCGGGTGGGAATGCTATCCTTGTTCTACCGGTATTACAATGGAAGATGCTCCGAGGATGATGATCCCTTCGGCACCGGTGCATAGTCGGGAAACATGCCAAACGCGTGCCCAACATAATGTACACGGTTGACACTTGTCACATGAGAACGGGTCGCCTCTTCGACTCGTTCTTGTGTTTAACAGCTCGGCTGTGGAACGATTTGCCCGCCTCTGTGTTTCATCCTTCCTACAACATGGGTCTCTTCAAGACCAATGTTCATTCCTTCCTCTCCTCAAAAAACCCTCCACACAGCATCCCAGATGACATAGGCCCTGAGGGAAATTATTTTCCTCAGGGCCTCCTGTGTGGAGTTAATGTAAAAAAAAAATCATGGGTATTGGAAGTATTTGTTGTAACGATTTGTATTTGAAGTGTTTGTTATAACGCAGCTTCATGTAGCCTCACCCCTCACCTCACCACTCATTATTTGTGTGTGGCTAATATCATTTAATAATATGATCTAGACACTTTACAAATGATGTACAGTGAACAGAACAACAAAAGGATAAAAAGACTAGGTACTTAGCATAAACACAGAAATAATTTTGAACTATCCTATTTAGAACAGCTCTACCAGCCACTAAATCTTCTACCAGCCACTAAATCTGGGTTTCTAAACAGCCTCGGGCTCAAGTGGAGCCATTCCTCCAGCAATCAGCCCTAAATCTAGATTATGATCGGTCAGGTATTCTGGAAGATCAAATTTATCTTTTACACACATTTTGTGAAGCACATAATCAAAGGAAGCACCAAACATGCATTGATAAATAATCGAATTGATCTGACGAAACATTCTTGTCAGTCTCGAAACAGTTGTTTCTTGACAGTCGACATGGTTAATCAAGCCAACATCGCCGGTAAATCAGCCATTCTAAAATTGCAAAATGACTTTACAAAAATAGACGATGTCTCTGCGGGTGCGAAAGTTCGCGCGGGAAAACAAAAATGCCAGATTTTGACAGCTAATTGCGTAGATACGCTTAACAACCTACCACTCGCTGCTCGTTTCGACTGGTATACCCCACTCGTTGTTGTGTGGAATGACTTTTGACGTTTTGCGTCTAAGAATGTTCCTTCGACCAAGCTCAAGAATAACCAAGTCGACCAACGGACGTACTTTCGACGGCGATTACGAGCGACGACGCTTGGAGAATAGAGACCCAGGCATGTGCCTAGCATGGTGGTCGAAAAATCCCCAACTTTTGTAAAAAAAGATTTTTTCAATGAATAAAGAAACTTAAAAAAAAAAAAAAATTATTCGAATTAGTTCTATAGAAAAAAAAACAAAAGAAGGTAGCTTCTATGTATTACGTAAAAAATGTGTTCAAACAAGCAGAACACAATATAAATCCTATAAAAAATCAGGATTTTGTAAATAAAAGAATAATAAATTACGACCAGATAAACAAACACAAAATAAGAGTTTGATTTACAAAAGTGAGTACCACAGAAAACCTCCACCTGAAATCAAACAAGAGCGTAAAAAGCGCCAATGGCTGAACAAAGCGAAGGTTACAGAAAAAGAATAAGTTATCTCCACAAGATAACATGAGCTGCGATTGAAATTATTTTCCTCTCGGCCTCCTGTGTGGATCCAATGAAAAAATATCTTAAGTCGATAATTTCATTCTTAAATATTTTTGGTTCTATTTGAATCCTCTCACATTTTGATAAATATTAGAATTCAATTTTTTGGATAGTTTTTTGTACATGTTGCTTCATTCCAGAGATCAGATGGCTGTTATCTTTGTAAAGCAAGCCTGTCAGGTTTAATTTTTTTTCCATTTTAAAGTTTTTTTGCTGGTAATTATAATCGCTTTAGCCGAGAATTGTTCTTTTAGTTATATTTTTATGGGCCTACAGTCGTTCACAATTTTCCTGGCACCCTCCTCCTGGTCCGTGTATATTTAATATTAAGATACCACATTGTTATCACCAGTGAAGCTGGTTACCATCAATTCTGAATAACTTAAATGAAAGTTTAAGTCAAACACTAATTGAAATATAATGTTATAAATTGAAATACGTTTCACAGTAAGATAAAAGCTTATTTAAACTACGGAAGCGATGTAGAGTAGTAACTAAAACAACAAAATAACTAAAACGCAATAATTTTTCACCCGAAAGCCGAGGGTGATCTCTGGTTATTGTTTGCTTGTCGCGCATATACTTTTAAAATCACATTCTACTTCCGGGCACCTATAACCGCCTTTGATGAGATTTGCGCATGTGCATTTTTAAATTTCCTTTTCGAGAAAATGAATAGCTGCAGTCGGAACATGAAAAAGGTTTTTCTCCGCTGTGGGTAAATATATGACTTTTTAGATATGCCTTTGTAACACATGAATAGTTGCAGTCGGAACAAGAAAAGGGTTTAACTCCACTGTGAATCAGCAAGTGACTTCTTAGATTTCCCTTTTGAGAACACGAATAGTTGCAGTCGGGACATGAAAAAGGTTTTTCTCCGCTGTGAGTCAGCAAGTGACTTCTCAGAGTTCCCTTTTGAGAACACGAATAGTTGCATTTGGGACATGAAAAAGGTTTTTCTCCACTATGAGTCAGCATGTGACTTCTCAGATGTCCCTTTTGAGAACACGAATAGTTGCAGTCGGGACATGAAAAAGGCTTTTCTCCAGTGTGAGTCAGCAAGTGACTTCTCAAATTTCCCTTTTTAGAACACGAATAGTTGCATTCGGGGCATGAAAAAGGTTTTTCTTCCCTGTGGGAAAACATGTGAAGTTTTATTTGTTGCTTTGTAGAACATGAATAATTGCAATCGGCACATGAAAAAGGTTTTTTTCCGCTGTGGGTAAACATATGAAATTTTAGTTGCAATTTTAAAGAAGATGAATAGCTGCAGTCGGGACAAGAAAAAGGTTTTACTCCACTGTGGGAATACAAGTGATTTTTTAGTTGTCTCTTTGAAGAACATGAATAGTTGCAGTCGGGACAAGAAAGGGGTTTTTTTGCACTGTGAGTCAGCAAGTGATATTTTAGATGTCCCTTTTGAGAAAATGAAGAGTTGCAGTCGGAACATGAAAAAGGTTTTTCTCCACTGTGAATCAAACTGTGGATTTTTAAATCTCTCTTTTGAAAACTTGCAAAACTACAATTGGAACATGAAAAACGTTTTACTCCACCGTGGGTCAGCATGTGTCTCTTCAATGGTCCACTGTGAGAAAATGCATAGTTACACTCAGAACATGAAAAAGGTTTTTCTCCACTGTGAATCAGCATGTGTCTCCTCAAAGTTCCCCTTTGAGAAAATGAACAGTCGCAGTCAGAACAGGAAAAAGCTTTTTCTCCACTGTGAATTACGCTGTGGATTTTTAAATCTCCCTTTCGAGAACTTGAATAACTGCATTTGGGACATGAAAATGGTTTTTCTCCAGAATGCGTGCGGAGGTGTAGCTCTAAACTTGACTTGCGAGAGCAGGAATAGTTACAACGGAGACAAGACAATCGATTTACCCCAGGATGCGTCTTCAGGTTCACCGATAAGTCTGAAAAAGATTAGGCATAAAGCTTAATAAGTTTAAGTATAGTAAATCTTATAAAAATTAAAAAAAAATATTAAAGCATGTTTTGTGAACTTTAATAAATAAAAATAGTTTGTACCTGTGGTCTGCGAAATTGTTTCAGAGCGTTCTAAGCATTCCTTTTTAACATCCGGCAGATCGATATCAATCTCCATATTAGAAAATCCCCCTCCAACATCTTCTCGGGGTCCTGGTTCAACCTTGATGGTAATAATCTCCACATTACTGCTACCTGGAGAAACAAAAAACATACAGGTACTAACTTTGATATGCAAAGCTTGACAACCTGAAATAAATTCGAAATTACGGCATTCGTTCTCCGGTAGGAGACATAAAGATGTTTTCATTAAAAAACTTTAAATCAAAATATTTACGATTGAAGAAACCATTGATAAGCTTTGAAACATTGGAAATTTGGAGAAGAAACTTTGAGGTTAATTTTAGAAATAAAAAGGATCCGAGATGTCCGCTTTAGGAACAGGTGCCACAAAAACGAAAACCATTTACCCTTTAGGCCTACAGAACAGATTTTTGTTATTTATTGTTAAGGAAGTAATATTTTCTGGTATCGAATATACATATTTTGTAATGTATAGCCGTACATGTGGTTTATATCATGCAAAATTTGAGGTCTTAACTTGAGAAACCTTTAGTGATTATTATATGTTAAACGTTTACTTTGTTTGACAGTTTAATTTAAAAGGAAATAACTAATGAATGACAAGAGCGACATATTCCAAAATGGGCAAGAAATCTGAACAATTGAAATCACCATTTAACAAAATACTACTTTTGTAATGCAACTTACTCGTCGTCGAAGTACTCGCCGCATTCTCCAAGTACTCCTTCACATCCGTGTGGTAGATATCTATATCCGAATACGGCATTTCACCTCCATCCTCTTCCTGGGACCCTGGTTCCACCTTGATGGAAACGCTCTCTGTATGGGGAAGATCCATGCTCTTGTGTGATAGCTTCCGGATTAATATAATGACGGTTATTGGTTCCAGCTAAAAATAAATTAGACTTGCAATAGAACATTATTACATCAATTGTATTTTCCAAGTGACTAAAGAAATTAACTACCGACCAACACCAGTAATAATAAAATCATTCCTGGAAGAAATTTGGATCCGTCACTAAAAATATGAAAATAAAAAATAAAATCGTAAATATTTATTCGAGACGTTATCAGGTTACTAACCAGTTACTTAATGAAAAAGGCAGTTGCCTATAATGTAAAGAAAAAAAAAATATTGTCGAAGATAATATTGTTAATTCTAAAATATGAAATATGAGATTGACTAATATGACGGTTTGATAGAAGGTGGCGAAATTGGTAGAGGCGTTCTTCCCAGTAAGGCCAGAGGTTCTGGGTTCGAGTCCCAGTTGCGACCGTTATCTTTATATTTTGTGAATTGGATTAAAAATTGATAATAGAAATTAATAAACTTATAAGCAGGATAATGTTTAAACAGCCCGTGTTAGGGCAGTAATATTTAATACATATGAACATATCTACACTTGTATTAAAATACAATTCTATAGTTTGATTGCAGTACTTCGACATTTTGGGTGAGTGCACTGTAAAGACCCTTTTGATCCAAATTTAATCAATAACTATAAGAATGCATTATTTTCCATTTGCGGAATTTGAAATAAATACTTCTTATTATAATCTGACAGATATTTGTGTCAGGCGTTACTTTGTAGGTACATTGTTTTATGTATAATACATACAGAAACACTGGTATTTATAATACACTGATCATGACGAGTGTGTAACAACTTGTATAAAAAGCCCTATACTAAAAACAATTTGAAAATACATAAGCAAATGTCAAAATATGACCCGACTTTAACCTCAAATAGACAAAATTTATTGCAGAATGTCCGCAAATATAGCCCTTTTCGTAAATTGTTGAGGGCCTAAATTATGTTTCAATAAACACAATAACTATTATTTATCTAAATCTCTATAAACAGTATGAAAATAAACCAAAAACACGAAATGTTGAATTGCATAGGTACGTGTGCACTTCAAGTCATTTCAAATGTCAATACAATACACACTATCACCAGGTGACAGGTTAAGAGTGACGTCACAGTTAACCATTTCAGTAATGCCAACTTAACGCTGTGTTTTGAGAAGAGGTTTAAAAATGCACTTTTTAATATTTTTTTAAAAACTCTGCGTTTAATATTATGAAATAAAACTTATATATTCAGAATCAGCGTTTCTTGGTCTATATGAACATATTTTTTTAAAGCCATAATATTTTTCACTGGAGTTCCTTATTATGAAGAAATTTCTTGTCCTCTTACATTTTGTGTGTTACGAATTCTCATCTTTTGAGAGAGCTGCAGGAATATTGTGATTAGTATAATATTGAGAAGTGGGTGAATTCCAAAAATTCAAAAATGTCAAATGTCAATGCGCCTTTTGTTTTGCTTTTGCTCAAATATATAATGCTGCCCCCCTTTCTTACACACTAAATTTTGATAGTTGAAAATGAGACAAATGGTGAACGTATTTCTTCACCCCTCCAAAGGAAAAATACAATAATCATAATAAATCTCCGTCGTACGTATAAAGAAATTGAAACGCAATTCCCGTAAGTAAGCGGAAAAGTAAGAAATTACAAAAAATCCGTACACAACGCCGTCTCTGATACTGACAAAAACAAAACACGGACAGTTGCGCATCGATAATTGCTTCATTATGTAATATTTAACTTAATTAAAAACTGAATTTATTTCAGCTTATATGTTAACATATTATTGATTCTGAGGCGGTACAAAGTTCTCCGGGTCAGCTAGTTAACAATAAAGTAACCAAAGAAAATGACTAATTTAGTGAGACATTCAGCTTTGTTGTCCTTCTAAAATTTTCTGCTACTGACTGTCTTATCTTTTTGTGTGGAGCTCATCCTTTCTTTTAAAGGTTATGTAATTCTTTTTAATGTAAGAGCCTCAATTATTTCTACTCGTTAAATTGCTTTTATTCCACTACTAACTCTTTAATATTATTTACGGAGTGCTAAATACGGCGTTATGTCATCCTTTTAAAATCTCTTGCAGTATCTTAAAGAAGTGTTGGACGCCCTTGCCGACGAATTAGCTACTTTTAAATTCTGACTACAAATGCCGCCTGCCTACAAACCATAATGCGAAGACAGGCGAAAAAAAACATGCTTAATTCTGAGTATAACCTATTAGTTTATACTAATGACGTGCTTATAAGGTTTTGGTTTTTTATCCCTGTCAAATTCAAACATCCGCTTAATTTCCAATATTCTCTTGCTCTTAAAATTAGAATTTCAATAATCGTGAGAAGAATATTTATTTATTGTAACTTACGTCATATTCATAGACATGTGAATATTGTTAGACCTGCCCTAAGTGATAAAAGCGTGTTATTTCCCCCTCCCCATACCGGTTCCATTGGAACCGGCTGGGATTGAGTATGGCTTTGCGTGAATCTAAAAAATATGATGTCATCATTCTTCTGCGAGCCAGCGTCGAGCGCTCATCGGTGCATTTTACGAAATAACACCACAAAAAACATGGTTTATGTTTTGAAATTTTTTCATTACGCGGCGAGCAATTCGCGCTCCCGTGTAAAAATGTCTATTCATTCAATTTTTTTTTCAATTCAGTGCCGGCAACCCGGGCGTTTATTTGTTGTTTTCTTTCTCTTTTAGTAGTGTGTATTTATCGTCGGTATTTATAACATGGCGATCCTAAATCTGTTTCCAGATTTTCGATGGAGTTTCGCTAATATTTTCTTCATTTGCTTAATTTACTTTATATTTTATCTAACGACGACATTTTGTGCCCCAATTTCGGAAATTTTTACCAAATCTATTACAGTAAACGAGTTAACATAAATCTACTCACGTGCAAGGCGAAGGGCAAAGTTTCAATGACAATGCGTTTCAATGACGAGGAACATAATATCGGAAGTTAAGTTGAATTGATGTCCCCGTTAAAAGCTCCTTCAACATCTTACTGACATCGCACAAATTCAAAACACGCAAATAGCAAGTAATTAATGCAATACATAAAATGGAGCTGTGAGCGTCGCACAATTCAATCTACAGCCGTCAGATGGATTTTACCATAGAAAATGAATAACTGTAGATAGTTCACCAAAATGGGTATCAACACAACCAATTTTCGTTCTAAATAAACAGTCAGCAGAAAATAAGCGCCTGCATTAGGAAATCATTAAAGCTTTTTGTTTTACTACTAAATGCTAGAATTTTTATTGCTTTTACATTTGGGTTTTTTTCAATATTTAATACTTGTAGGTTTTTACAAATGTAGGATAATTAATTCAATATTGCATCGTGGTACACACTGAACCAAAGTAATGTAGAACATAGTGAACTGGTTCACAATGTGCCCGGCTTTCCGAAATAAGCCAGAAATTCATAATAAGATCAACTCCCTTGTTTACTTTGATCAACAGAATAGGTAGTGAGCATAAAAAAGTAAGGAAAATTGGCAAGCATACGGAGGAGGAGATGAAAAAAGGTTTGGAGACGAAGAGAGAAGGAAAGGTCTTCATAATCTGCAGAGAAGCTACTTGAATCCCTTAATTAACTTTTCGGCGATACTAGTTTAATGGCATAGCATCAGACTTATGTAGTTATAACAGTTTAGCAACAGTCATATTACAAATTCGCTCTTACCTTTGCTATAAACATTCGTTTAATCTTCTATCCATATCTAAATATATAAAAAAAGGTGCTACCTACATACATACAGTTTTTTCAGTTACGAGAGTTTTCTAGTTGTGCAATGATCTTTAAAAAGCTCAGAAGAGCGATTTCGTAATTATTGTGATACGAGAACGATTTCGTCAGATTTGTGCATAGATTTCTGCAATTTTGTATAATTTTCTATGGTTGTCAAAATGTCAATTGCCTTTTCAATACTAACTTCGCCGGTTTTAAGTAGTTTAAAACACGAAATACTGTAAAAATGCATGATTATTTATCCACTAATGTATGTTTAAAGTTGTATACCGAGGATTTGACGTTTGCAAAATTTCGTTTCAATTCAAATTCGCATGAATTAGGTAGTTTGTCAAAATTAACCTAAAAACCTATTTTTTTGTAAGTAAATAGTTGTTTCTTGTACTAATTTTTGAAATGAAGTGTAATTTCCATAATCTTTGCCTTAAAGTGCGGCGGTTAGCGGCTTTTTCGTCCCCAAATATTCAATTGTTCTACAAATGTAGATTTGCCATCGAGATATGTATTAAAGTTAATTTAACGAAACAATTTTTTAAATTAAGCTCATATTTCTTCAACAGATGTCTAGTAGGAGCCGTGCGACGAGCGGGCAGCTGGAGATGATGATTAGTCGGCTGGAAGAGAGACCGGCAATGACTTCGGGGCGGCAGCAGGGAAACGATGGCCGCATCGATAACGAATTGGCGTGGTCTTCCCTGGCGGTCGACCTGAATGCCATGGAGCTGGGGTGCACGAAAAGTGGCGACAAGTGGCAATAGGTATGCACTCATTATATTATTACCACTATTATGTTTCTATTATTGCAACGAGGTAAGTACTTCAATTGAACAAAAATTTAAGATTTATAACAAACAACAAAAAAAGTACATCTTACAATATTTTAAAAGTAACATTAGTACAAAAGTTAATAACAAAAAACAATATACATATAAAACAGTAGTTACTTAGAGAGTAGAGATTTGTAATTATAAATTTAGGTTTCTCGTAACCTGCCTCACTAGGCTAGCCTGTGTTGAGGCAGTTATTTTACATCAATTTATAATGCTGTGAACATACCTACACTTATATTAGAATGTAATCACACAATAGATTGGTTGCATTAATAATAACAATAACATTGGTACAATAATAACAGCATTGGTTCATTACTAATTTCGAATTTGGGTGAGTGCACCGGTAAATGCTCTATCATTATTTTTTATCCAAATTTTTATGTTTTTTTTGAAAAATTTTTGTGAATCACATTTTTTTATACTAATTGGAAGAATGTTGTAAAGTCTTGTTGCAAGGTATCTAAAGCTTCGTTGACCAAAAGTAGTATGAGTTATGGGAATTTGTAGTAAATCTTTGTTATTGTTTCGAGTAAAGCGAGAATTTAGTATTTTTTCATAGTATTTATGTATGTTTATGTATAAATGAGTGAGGATTGTTTTTGCATATATCTGACGAACGTCAAAAACATTCATAATATTAAAGACAAAGTTCGAGTCCGTAATTAAGGGTAATCTAAGAATTATTTTTATAATCGTTTTTTGTGCCTTTATGATTGGATCTAGTGCTGATGCAGTACCGCCTCCCCATGCTATGATACCGTACTCAATAACAGATTGACAGACTGCAAAATAAATCATTTTCAAGTGTTGCAAGTCGAGAAAGTTTCGTATCTTTCTGAAAAAGTGCATGGTTTTTCTTATTTTGTTTGCAATTATTTGAGTGTGAAAATTCCATTTGAGATATGGATCAATTGTGAGGCCGAGATACTTTATCTGTGTAGTGCGCTCAATGTAGGGACACTGGCAATATTCATCGCAATTCATACATGTGTGTATTCTTATATTCATGAGGTTGACCTGTTATATTTATGCTTGATGTGACATATTTAGTTTTCTCGGTGTTCAATGTGAGTTTATTTGTATCTAACCACTTTTTTACAATGTTTATTTCCGTTTCTGCTTTATTGTAGACAGCTAGCCAAGTGTCAGCTTCAAACAATAAAACAGTGTCATCGGCAAAACTAACTATTTTTCCCTGTATGTTAATGTTACATAAGTCGTTGATATATAAAAGGAACAAAGACGGTCCTAATATGCTACCTTGTGGTATACCATAGTTAGTTGAGCGCTGATTGCTAAGTGTGTTCATTATTTTCACTTGTTGCTTGCGTTCATCAAGGTAGCTCTTAAAAAAGTTAAGTTCGTTGCCTGTAATACCGATTGCTTGAAGTTTGTTTATTAATTTACTGTGTGATATTGTATCAAAGGCTTTAGACCGGTCTAAAAAAATTGAAATACATTTTTTGCTTTTGTCAAGGTTTTTTACAATAAAGTCAGTTACGGCGGCCATAGCATCTGAGGTACTCTTGCTTTCTTGAAACCCGTATTGATTTGCTGAAAGTAGTTTCTGGGCTGTCTAGAAATTTTACTAACTGAGCATTTATAATTTTTTCAAATACTTTGGATAGACTGGTCAGTAGAGTTATTGGTCTGTAATTGTTTATGTCTGTCTTGTTACCTGTTTTATGTATGGGAATAACAATACCTTGTTTCAGGTTTGAGGGGAAGTGTCCTTGACTGATACTAAGGTTAATTAGGTGTTCTAGGGGCAATGTAATTTCCGTAGACAGCGTTTTCAAAATCTTGGTTGTTATTCCATCAACCCCGGCAGAAGAAGTGTTTTTAAGGGAATTGATTATTTTTAGAATCTCTTCCCCTGAAACAGTTTGGAAATTGAATCTTCTATTGGGAAATTGAAGTTCTGTTTCAGCAGGTAGAGCATTTCTACAATTTGGTAGACGAGAAGCAAGATTTGAACCAATATTTATGAAGAAGTTATTGATGTAATCCGCAACGAGCTTGGGGTTTTTTGAGGTGTCAATAATTTTTCCGTCAATACAAAGTTTACTAATGTCCTGTTTGTCTTTGGTGTTTTGTGTATTTGTGGCTTCTCTTAGAATTTGCCATATTTTTTTGGGATCGTTGTTACTTTCTTGGATTTTGTCTCTGTAGTAGATTTCTTTCGCCTTCCTAATGACTTCGCCGCATGTATTTCTATATCTTTTGTAGATGTTTATTGATGTTATGTCATAAGGATTTTCTTTCACTTTTTTGTTTAATGCGTTTCTTCTACGAATGCAGTTGATAATTGAGTAGTTTATCCATGATTTCAAGGGTTTAATTTTGTTAGGATTTTTTTTTGTTAAAATTGTTGTATTATTAATTAATTCATTTTTCAAAAAGTCAACAAAATAATTCCATGCATCCTCTGAGTTTTTTATTTGTAAAAGCTCTTGCCAAGATTTATTTTTAATTATATTTTTTAAATTCTCAAAATTAATATTATTGTATACGATTGACTGATCTCTTCTGTTTTTTGTGGTGTCGGATTGCAATGTGAAAATTGTTGTGTAATGGTCTGTAATTGTTGATTTGTAAACAATGCTTTTGTATTGTTTATTAGTTTTAACCATTACGTGATCAATGCACGATGTTGATTCATTAGCTATTCTTGTTGGTGTATTGATAGTACTAATTAATCCATGAAACTCTAATATGTTCAGGTAGTCGTGACATTGATGGTGAGGGTTGTTTGGAAGTATGTTGATATTTAAATCTCCCATAATTATCAAGTTTTTAGTGTAGGAAAGACTAGAGAGTATGCTATTTAGACTGTTAAGAAATGGTGTTATATTACGAATAGATGGAGAGCGGTATATTGCTAGAATACACGTATCATTATTATACATTATTTGCATACAGCTTACGTCAATAATGTTTATTTCAGTTACATTAGAGTTTAGGTCATTTTTTGTGTATATCACAACTCCATCGTTCTGACTATCGTGTTTTGATGAGTTGTAGGAAGAGTAGTGATTTATGAATTTAGGAGTGTAAATATTTGTCAACCAACATTCTGTGAGAATAATAACATCAAAGTCTATATTTAGGTGGTTAAGCTGTATCTGGAGTTCATTAAAGTTTTTATTAATAGACCTGATATTTTGGTGCATAATAATAGTATTTTTTGAATCAGTTGTTAGGTATTTACATATTTTCGCATCTGATGTTACAAACAAATTATCTTGATCACCTAGTTCTTTGTATGTGTTATTAATGTTAATAGCCATATTATAATTTATATTACAAAAAAAATTGTTTAATTCCCTTAAATGAGAGCTCCACTAGTCCGAGGCCATTACTGGGGATTTCAACCTTTGATTGAAAGAGGTACAGGTGAATTATTGTTGCAGTTTGAAAATAAATGCAAGCAATATGTCCCACTGAACTGAGGGGAATCGACCCAGTGAATGACCTGTAAAAGTGAGGCTCTCAATAAAAAAAAAACTAATCAATTTTTTTAAGATCATCAGAGTGTTTGATATAAATTACTCTATCACTTTCATTTTTTTTAACCATCACTTTACATTCCTTGTACCAGACATATTTATATCCCATTTCTTTTGCCTTAGTCTTCGACCTCCACAGAAGATCTTTGAAGTAGGCGCCAAGGGTTTCACTAATAAAAATCTTCTGGTGTCCGTTTCCTTGGGTTGTGGTAGGGTTGAGTAGCTTCCTGTTCAGTAGAATCTGCCGTCTTTTTTGGGGGTTAGTGAATCTGACGTGGAATTTTGGGGGGACTCCTGGTCGTCGGTCCGGAATTTTCTTGATTTCGAGGATGTCATCGCCCACACCTGCAGCAGCGGCCACCCGTTTAATTATTTCTGCAGGCTGCTCAACCTCTTTTTCTGGAATCCCTGCAAATTCAAGGGTATCTTCACGCGGTTTTTGTTCCACTTCTGCTAATCTAACTTGAAGGCTCTTTATTATGCCATCTTTTGCCGTTATTTCCTTTCTCATGGTTTCTACTTCCGAGACCAGTTTAATTATAGTCTCCATCTTTAGGTGTATATCATCATATTGATGACTGATGAAGTCTCTTGTGCTCCGGTTCTCTTTATTTTCATCATCATTTTTTTTAGGATTGCGGATTTAAAAGTTTCTAATTTTTTTTCCATCTTCATCTCAATTTTCTCCAACAGGACATCAATATTTATTCCCTGGGGATCAGATGTAGCACTGGTCCCGGTTGTTTGTCCTTTACTTCTCAGATTTTTATCTGTAGTTGACATTTTGAACACTGAATTTAGTTTGTAAGGTCGAACACTGCCTATATTCCCTTTTACTTGACACTTGGAATTCACTTGTGATATCCTGTTTTTGTTTTCTTTTGTAAAACTGTCAATCAATTATTCGCAAGTGGGAAGGAAGCACTGTCTAAGTATAAATTAAGATTCTTATCAGTTTGATAAATGCGCTGAAACATTAGTTCACTAAAAACAGAAAAAATAATTATTTATTTCGGGAGTAGAGCAAAACACAGCTGTCAATCGAATGTAGGTATATTATCGTATAACTTGAATTGATTGGATTACAGATTGAAATAAAAAAAATTGTATTTACATTTTTTATTGATATAATTTGAATCTTATTATATTTTCTGTAGTACAAAAATGTCTCTTTATTTCAGACATGGAGGGATCAGAGAAATGGCGTCAAAAAAAAAAGCATCTGGCTTGCGATCGGAGATGATGAAGAGCGGAGGTGGCCCCAGCCAGGCACAGCCCTTGACTCCGTTGGGGGAAAGGGTCCTGGCCATCATTGCGGCCGAGGCATTATATGGACGTACTGCCACGGAGTCCGTACCTGTAAGTTAACTAATTATTACTGTCATATGGAAGTATTTCACCATCCTCTTGATAGCTTACCCGTAGGCCATAGGAATATATATATATATATATATATATATATATATATATATATATATATATATTTTGGAATTCCAATTTAAGATTTATTTCCTTATAAAGTCGGAGCTTACTATTCTATACCTACTCGAACTTGAGAACGGTGACTACAAATCGGATAAGTTAGCCAAGTTTCCTACCTATAGCGAAGTATTTATTCATTATTTATTAGTATACATTATCTTTCTGATAAGCTATCAAGAGGATGATGAAATTCCCCCTAACCACTGGAGCGACCGCGCGTTTTGTAACTTTTGCCTTTTGCCTCGGATTGCTCGTTATATTTTCGAGTCCATTTTGAATTTTTTCCGCCGACATTGAAAAAATCATATCTCCGAATTTTAATATGGAGACATGCAAACTGATTATAAGTCTATATAGCTAATGAATTAACCTATCTTTTGTTGACTAGCACATATTCGTAGGAGTTATAAAAAAAATATTATAAAATCGTAAACTTTAAAAATGTGCGAATCCTGCGTGTTAGTTCCTTTGAAATTGCCCTAAATGTTACTTTTTCAAGTCAACATTGGATATTTTCGATTGCTACCCGTTTTCTATGGCCTACTTGATAACCACAGAAGCAAACATATTTTTAAACTGTCAATTTTTATGCGCAATCAGCTGATGAAATATTTTGCTCGAAATATTTTTATAGATTTTCGAGATTGCGGAGTGTCAAAATGAAACCCACTTTTTAGTATATTTAAATACATTTAACACAAATTAACTGTATGGAATTAGAAGGATACGTTCATTGTCTACAATTATCAATAAGAATTAACATGATTTTTGCTGTATTTAACTAAAATAATTGTTTTACAAAAACACCCTAAATCACAATATCAAATTCAGACTCCAGCTTTATAAACATTTGTGACCTAACATTAGATATTTATCACCATGTTTTTATACAACGTAGTAAAACAAGAAACAAGGGTTTTAATAAGATGTATATCATTCCAATATACATTACTAATCCTCCAGAAAATACATTTCTAGTTGCATAAATCTTAGGTGTTTCGCCGTTTTTATTGACAAAATATGCGTTTTGACAGATTCTTAAGCTCGGTATACACCGTGAAACCTTTTAATTTAATTGGCAATTAAAAACTTGTAATAATTTTAAACCTAAAAGTTGGATTTCGACAAAAAAGTAGTAGGTAGGAAAATAATTGAGAACAAATTATTTATTTATGTATTTATTATCGCCCTAGTGGGCTTTTACATTCATAAAAATAATATAACATTTTTTTCATAACAATGGTAGTACATTGATTTAAACAATTGTTTCAGATCGAATACATTTCATTGTAATAAAAATTTATTCAATTTTTATTGGTTTTTCTCATACAATTTAAATGGGTTTTTCTCATATAATTTAAACAAAAAAAAATATAGTATGATTGTGAAATGTTCCAGAGTATTGAACATTGCTTGAAAAAGCGTAGTTATGTTTAGTGACTATGTAACCTTTTTGCGTACGTGATATGATAAGAGTAGAATCTACCTACAACCCACACTGGCAAGAAGGTACCAATTCGACATTAATCAAATAAATAATAAGTCTGCTGTTGAAAAAAATGACATTTATTGATAAGCAAGAAACAGGTAGAGCAAGAACCATAAATCTCAGAGCGTGTCAGGTAGGATCCTGATAGAGGTTAAACATTTAAATAGCAAACTGCAGGTAATCTATGCCATCAAAGCTATGGAGAATTTAATTAATAGGGCGCCAGCCAGGGAAAACATCCTGAGATATTGTAAAAAAAGTGACCATAGTCTAAACTATAAATATATTCATTTGTCTCACGCGCAATCGAAGCTTCCAGAAGACCACCCAGCTGCGTGCGTAGGGCACGACCTCACAACACCGGCTCTCCACGCCAACTGACGGTTGCGGATATCCTTCAAACTATCGAATCCCGAAACACAAGCGTACCACCGTTGGGAATAAACATGCGTAGTCAGCACAATGCGGAACCATTCAGTAGCTACCTGCTACAATATCCCCCCACGAATCCGAAATTTTCCCAGGGAAAATTTCCTAAAGCCTCCTGGCGCTCGGGGAAGAAAAAACGTACACGCAGACCAAGTGATGAACTGGTTCAATTGACTGCAGGCGGCAAGGAAGAAGACCAGGCCCCGGATGTTTACTGGAAATGCTGTTCCTCCAAGGTGATGATGCTGGAGAACAGATTCAGGAAAGACTTCAGCGAACGGCCTCACAATTTGACTTCTGCACACTTCGATGCACATAATTGTGGATTATAGCCCGAAAGCGTTGTAAAGAACGGAAGTGTAGAAAATCCTAGAAGCATCTTCAGGAACCAGAGTGTTAATGCGCCTCATCAGCAATCTTGTAAGGATGATGAAGTGTCCAGTGGGGAAAAGACCGAGGTCCATGAGGAGAACTTGAGATGTTCCTCCCACCAAGTAATGTTATAGAACAGCATCCGCATAGGTGGCGATGATGTCCAAGGTCCATGTGGAAAACTTTAGAGATGTTCCTCCTGCCAAGTAATATTGCAGAACAGCATCCGCATGAGTAGCAATGATGTCCAAGGTCCTTGTGGAAAACTTAGAGATGTTCCTCCTGCCAAGTAATGTTTCGATACAGTAACCACGTAGTGGAGAAGATTGTTGATCGTAGAGTAGAAGAATCTTGATTGAAGAACGTAGAGGAATATACGTGTGAGACACTAACAGCTAAACTACAACTTACATAGTGGGACACTGAGATACTGAATGTTACTTAATGTAGATCTGAACTTAAAAGTTTACTTAAAATAGAAATAAAATCCAAAGCTAAACCCGAATAATAACATATGTTATCCAATGATAATTAAAAGCCTAGACGCCCCAAAACAATTATATAATACCTAACAGGCAATATATGAAAGCTACATAATATAGATAAGAAAAAAAAAATTCAATATTAAAAGGTAAACCAGAATGACATCATGAATATCATTATGATTGTCAAAGTTTGTTGACTAAGGCACTGCCATCTATTGACCCAGAAATGGGTAACCCGAGATCCAAACCATTGAGAAAATTAAATAAATAAAAGTTGCTACCAAAATTAAACAAAATGTCCAAAGTAACCAGTAATTTTAATATTGCATCAAGAGGTCTGGAGACGTGCCTTGAGCTCAGAGGCAGGTCCCGAAAGCTCAAAATGGAACATTAAAACTGATTGTAACATTAAAACCAAGGCTTATCGCCAATCACATTCAAAATTAATTATGTACGAATGGAAAACATTTAATTCATGTAGGAAAAATTCCAAATGCTTATATAGAATAATCACAGTCTCCAACTAGTGGGAAAATCATTATAAATAACAACAAATAATTGATGTATTGAATATACTTAAAACACATGCAAAATTATATGGTAATATAAGACAAAGTAGTATCAATTATTATTTATCACATATAAAATGATCACTTGTGAAAAAACACGTATATATAAAATGACATGTAAAATCACGCTACCGGAAAACTGACATAGCCTGTGGATTTCCTAAAATCCAAAATAGATAATTATTAGTTTCTGAAACTCTCGCCTGTGTAAACCGCACAGCCAATTTTCCGAAAGGGTGAAGTTGTTAAATAGCAAATACCAATATTAATAATTTAGAGTGTCTACGCACTACATTTTTAGTTTTTAAACAAGTGTGAGTGTAAAATGTTTTAATAAAAAGCAAGCTACAATAAATACAACAGAACAATCCTTAGTACGCACCAGATACATAATTGAAAACATGGTTTATGACCAGGGAGTTGAGATAAACCATCTTCCTAAACCAGGAAGTGAATATATATCCGTTACGTACTACATTCTTAAATATAAATAAACATGATCCACAATTCAATGCCCGAAGATAAGAAAAAGTCATCTTCGCGCGTTGAATTTTTCATAAACAAAACCCAACAAAGGGACACACAGACAAACACAACCCCAACAAATAACAAAACCAATCAATGTGAAGACACAAGTGTTATGTCGTGTCATCACAAAGAAGGAACAATAAAATTTGCATGGCAACGGTGGCAGAAGCATGCAAAAAAACTAATATTATTGTAAACAGCAGAAAGCAAACTCTTTTGTAGATTCGCCTTCACATTATAAAAGAAAAATTATCCCGTAGATCAACCGGAGTGTTCAGACTTGAGAATATCCTTCACATGGAAAACTCCCAGCTTTTTCCCATTCATGTCTGCCAATTCATAGGCAACAGGGGAAATCTTCTTAATCACCTTACTCCTAATGAATTTAGGGGCCAATTTTGCAGAGAAATGTTTACTAGCATCAGACAGGACAAACGACCGCCTCCAGACTATGTCCCCGAGGTTGTATTGAACATCCCTGCGACGCAGGTCATATTGACGTTTGTTGCGTTCGTAGGACTGTCTCAGGGACGTGCGTACCTGCGAAAAAATGTCGTTCAATTCCTGTAAATCATGAGCCCAAGAGTCACGTTCTGAAAATTTAATTTCTTCTTCATTGAAATCCACCCCCAAATAGTCCTTCCCTGAAATAATTATTTCCCTACCAAAGTTGAGGAAAAACGGAGTATACCCTGTGACCTTATGAACCGCAGTGTTGATAGCTAATTCAATTTCAGGAATAAAGTTCGCCCAAGTTCGGTGATCAGAGCCAACGTATGAAGCAAGAGCAGAAACTAAAACCTTATTTACTCGTTCAACAGGATTATTTTGCGGGTGATATCTACAGTTGTAGAACAGGTGACGAATGTGAAATTTGCTGGTCAACGCCTTTATGTCACGAGAAATGTACTGAGGTCCATTGTCCAAAACTATAGTATCTGGAACACCAAATTTGTAGAAGATGTCATTCTCCAGAATCGAAGCAATATTACTCCCCGTAGCTTTCCTGAGTGGGAAAAGTCTTGTATATTTCGAAAAGAAATCTGACACTACCAACAAATAAGTATATCCTTTCTTGTAGGAACTAGGATATGGGCCAAGTAAATCTGTCGCTATCATCTGCCAAGGACGCTGAACCAATTTGGGATCTCCCATAAGACCTGGAGGTAACAAATTCGAGCTTTTGTAACCTAAACAAGTTTGACATTTGGCTATGAACGATTTAACATCAGCCGCCATCTTGGGCCAATAATACTTATGTCTGATCCTGTTTAATGTTTTTAAAATGCCGAAGTGAGCGCAAACCGGCGGAATATGGTGCTCTTTTATGACACTAATTCTGAACTCTTTAGGGAGTACTTCCTTCCAGTCATAAGACCTGTGAAGCGCTTCCATACTTTGAATGTGTTTAAATATCTTGCCATTTAAAACCTTCCATACCGGATACTTCTCGGGATGTGTTACGATTTTATCCCTCAATTTGACATACCACTCATCAGAAGTTACAAAGTTCTGATCTAAGGATTCTACAAGTAAGGGGTCACGGGATAAAGCATCAGGAATGACATTGTCTTTGCCATTTCTATGTACAATCTCAAAATTGAACTGTTGCAGTCTGACTGCCCAGCGGGCCAGCCTTCCTGACGGCGACTTTAGTTTCGTAAGCCATTTAAGACTATAGTGATCCGTGATAACTTTTACCGGAATGGGAGAGCCTTCGATATAACCTCTAAACTTTTCTAACGCGAAAATCATGGCATTCAACTCTCTTTCAGTTGTAGAGTGATTTCTCTCCTGAGCTGAAAGCGTTCTTGAAATAAACGAAATAGGATGTTCAATCTGATTATCATCCATCTACGTTAAAACTGCCCCGAGGCCTATATTCGACGCGTCACAACTAATGGTAAACGGTCTATCAAAGTTCGGACATGCAAGAACTGGCGCGTTCACCAGGATGTTCTTTAATTTAAGAAAAGCAGCCTCGGCCTGCTCATTCCATTTGAACTTTTTCCCCGCGAACTCCTTCTTCGTGAGATTATATAAGGGTGACGCAATTATGGAAAAGTTAAGTATGAACCTTTTATACCAAGAAAGAACACCTATGAATCTGCGCAGACTCTTTTGAGTCGTAGGAGTGGGAAATTCAACTATAGCTTTAACTTTGTCCGGATCTGTACGGAGCCCTTTGCTGTCGATTACATAACCCAAGTATTTCAAGGAATCCCTGCAGAAAACCGATTTTTGAACATTTATGGTAAGACCGGCGGCTTGCAATCTCTGTTTAACCTGTCTTGAAAGATGAATGTGTTCTTCAAAAGAGGAACTGATTACAATAATATCATCTAGGTAACAGAAAACTTTCCCGTCGAATTCCGGCCCTAACACCTTATCCAAAACAGAACGTTGAGAAATTGATAGGTTATGAGCATTTTCCAACCCAACAGCATCAGCTATGCGCTGTTTGTTCCCCGTCTCTTTGCAAGACATTAACTTAGAAATCTTTGGACAAATATTAAATATCTTCCAGAAGTCACAGCCTAATATTATATTCGCTTTTATCTGTGGCATGACAACAAAGTTAAAAGCTTTTTCCACCCCATTGACACAAACCGGAAGCGAAATCTTGTACGAACAACTTACAGAATGCCCTGTGGCAGATACTAAAGAGAAACTGACATCTAACTTAGACAGTTCAAAACCTGAATCTAAAAATTTTTTGTGAAAGTTATTCCCCAGAATTGAAACATGTGAGCCTGAATCCAACAGACCGGAGTACACAAACCGATTAACTTGAAAAGAGATGTAAGGACGCCCGTCCCTGTCAGGCGCTCGCACCTCCTTCGCAGTTCTAAGATTAGCATAAAATTTTCTTACAACCTCGAGCCAGGAAGACCATTCCCCGGAAGCAATCTCGGCAAACGACGGCGTCCCGACGTCCGCTGATAGAATCTCCCGGGAAATCAGTTTTTTTGACTGATCTCGACAGCCGCAAGCTGGAGCCTTCACCCCTGGTCTGCCGCAGCGGAAACATTGCACCTTCCTGGAATGAGACCTTGACGGGCTAAGCTTATCATTGTTACCATAACGATTTTTATTGAAATTGGGATTTACATTTCCAGAATCTCTAAAATTAGCATTGTGAGAATTACGTTGATTCCTCCTGAAATCGGAATTTGCATTCGCAGAATTTAAATTATCATTCCGCCTCGCAACATTATTATTCCCAGATTGCGATGTGCACGGAGAATTCCTGTCACCCGAACGGCTATCAGCCAGCTCAATCATCTTCCCAAGCTTCTTGAGCGTAATAATGTCAGGAATTACTGAAAGAGATAATTTTTGTATATACCTAGGTAACATATTGCATTGCATAATTTCAAGTAATTCTACCTCAGATAATTTAGTAGATAGACGGTTATTCAGTACAAGAATGCGAGTTATGAAAGCACTAATATTCTCTTTTTGCAATTGAAGAGTAGATCGAAGTTGAGCCAACAGTCGCCTTTCATGATCGAGAAGCTCATATTCATCCTTTAATGCGACAACAATATCCGCCCAGGACGAGAAAGACGAGCGATTCACTCTAAACCACAAGAGCGCATCACCTGCAAATAACTCCACAGCTGACGAAAAAAGTGAAGAGGTACATACATTCCTTGCTTGAGCAAGTTCCTCGATCCTTTCTATGAAGTCCCGCACACTGGTCGACCCATCATACGTGAGATTCCATTTATATACCGGAACGGATGGTGATGAAGAAGGAAAAGAAACCGGAACGGAAGTAGCCGACGTTTCTCCTTGTTTCGCCATTGTGCACTGTGCTTTGCTTCTTGTTAAAACGCCACAATCCATAACCTAACTTATAGCAAGGTAAGAAAAAAAATTATTAGTCACATGCAACAACCACAATCCACCTAAAATTGCGATACGCCATCCACGTGCAAAACCAAATAAAACTCGGATAAAATTTGAAAAGCGCTTTCACGCTGGTGAGTTGGGGAGATTACAAACTGTGTAAAACTATAATTAACATAACCGGTTGAAATGAGGAGATCGTGCCCTCGCCACAACATTCGAGAAACCACTCCCCCGCATGAGACAAATGAAATATATCAAAATTCTAAATGATAAACTCACCATAACCTCAACGGCACAGACCCAGCAAAATATTTAATCCCTAGATTCCACAAAGCAGTTGGGCCGCCATTTTGTAACCTTTTTGCGTACGTGATATGATAAGAGTAGAATCTACCTACAACCCACACTGGCAAGAAGGTACCAATTCGACATTAATCAAATAAATAATAAGTCTGCTGTTGAAAAAAATGACATTTATTGATAAGCAAGAAACAGGTAGAGCAAGAACCATAAATCTCAGAGCGTGTCAGGTAGGATCCTGATAGAGGTTAAACATTTAAATAGCAAACTGCAGGTAATCTATGCCATCAAAGCTATGGAGAATTTAATTAATAGGGCGCCAGCCAGGGAAAACATCCTGACATATTGTAAAAAAAGTGACCATAGTCTAAACTATAAATATATTCATTTGTCTCACGCGCAATCGAAGCTTCCAGAAGACCACCCAGCTGCGTGCGTAGGGCACGACCTCACAACACCGGCTCTCCACGCCAACTGACGGTTGCGGATATCCTTCAAACTATCGAATCCCGAAACACAAGCGTACCACCGTTGGGAATAAACATGCGTAGTCAGCACAATGCGGAACCATTCAGTAGCTACCTGCTACAACTAGATCTGAAAAAAATCCACTTTACTTTACTATTTATAAAAATTTACAAAATATAGATATGACGCAAAAATATAACAAGCAATTTAATATGTACAATATACAGGGAAAACTGAGAATACCTATGCATTTTTATATATATATTTCAATGATCAGAATTGAAATATACATATTAAATATCCACCGAACCTTTTCCGATAGAACCTGAAAATCAAACCTTTGGGGGCTTTATCGTAACAACATTTTTATGAATAAGTAAGTATGCGGAAAGAAAGGACTTGCCTAGCTGCCTTCATAAGACATTCAAACATTATGAGTTAATATGCATTATTTCCAAATTTATTCATTTTAAAATAATAAAAATATTCGCAGTACGAGTAACCATCAGGCGGCAGAATCATACGCATTGCCTCGCTGTCGTCTAGGTCTTGTCTCATTGTCGCAATGGCCATATCAGAGTCAAGGGTAGTATTAAATCGAGGTATCCTCATCGCTCGTTACGTGGCTCGCTTCAGTCGCTTCATCCATGTCGCTCTCAATGTCCATTTCTGAAACAATAGAAAACACAAATTAATGTAATGTTCTATTTGTCAATTACGGACCGCCTCCGGTACGACGTTTTAAAAAAGTTAACTCAAGGCACGATCAAGTGAATCAAATGCAAACACGAAAGCCACGACATCGTGCATCCCACATAATAACGGGCACTAAAAAAGAAACAGCGTTGCGAGCAATAGAGCGAAAGCATTATATCCACGCTTGGCGCTTTAGCCTAGATACCGATAGCACACACGTGCACACATTTCTTAAAACCATTGATCCGGACTCCAAATTTGATATTGTCTCATTGAAGGCAAAAGGGAATTACACTTCCTTCAAAATAGGTGTTCCGGAAGAAAAGAAAGATACATTCCTAGACGCTGCCAACTGGCCGGCAGGTATCGCTGTGTCTAAATTCAAATTTTTGTCATCATTAAATAAAGAAGGTGGCCCACATCCAGGTAAATCTATACCTACCTAAAAATGGCAAAACTATATTTGAAATACCAACATGGTCGTGGTTTAAATACGAAAATAAGTGAATTCTCGAACAATGTTATTTCACAAAATACTGAAGTCATTGCTCTAACCGAAACATGGTTGCAAACCTCTGTATTCGATGCAGAACTGTTGTCCACCAATCAGTACACAGTACATCGCCGGGACCGAGAGGGGCAACGAGGAGGAGGGTTACTGCTCGCAATACGCACACCACTGGAATCAATAAGAGTAAGAGAGCTAGAAACAGACGGTGAACACCTCTGGGTAAAAGTCACTAAAGATAACTTTACTCTGTTTATATGTGTAGTATACTTTTATTGCACATATGACAGTGAAAATAGACGTATTTTCTACGAACATTTAGATAATAAAGCCAACATATTATTAAATAAGAATATATTAATTTTGGAGGATTTCAATTTGAATAATAAACCCGAAGACGTCTTAACTGATTTATCATATTTTACAAGCTCAAATGGACTGACTCAGTACAATAAAGTGAAGAACAGTAGCGACAATATCCTTGACCTTATCCTTAGCAACATTAATATGTGTGACGTGACGAGAAGCGAGGAACCATTGGTGAGTGAAGACCAGCATCACCCGACGCTGGACATATTCGCGCGACTATCAAGAACGGTTCGGTGCAGATGGCGATGCCGCCAAAACGTTCGCCGCGTCTCCCCCGGGCCCCCGCCTTCGTTTCTCAATTATAATTTCTACAAATTTAATTATAAGCGAGCAAACATAGAACTGTGCAATAATATTCTATCGCACTTTGATTGGACATTTTTATACACCATAAAATCGGTGGATGAAGCAGTGAAATATTTATATAATGTATTGTTCAGTGTTTTTGAATTATGTATACCTATTAAGAAACCCAACATCACAAACGATGTATATCCGATATGGTTCAATAAGAGTATTATAGATAAATTGAAAAGAAAGGAAACGCTCCGGAAAAGATATCTATTGCACAAAAAGCAATCCGATTATCTAACATTTTCAGCGAGTAGATCCGAGCTAAAATATGAAATAAATTTTGTTAAAAAACAATACATGAAAAATGTTCAGAATGGGATCAAAGACGATATAAAGTTTTTCTGGGATTATATTAGGTCACAAAAAGTTAACACAACCTCAACAACATGCTTGACTGAGGAAGGCGTAACTTTTACTAACCCTGACACAATTGCTAATAAGTTTGCTGACTATTTTCATTTCGTTTATAGTCAAGTAACCCCAAAACTTGAAACCAATTTCCCAACAGCATCACCCTGGAATGTTGGAGATATCTCACTCGGATTGACCAACATCCAGGAAATAGAAGCCTGTATCCGGAATATGCGACCTGACAAGGCTACTGGTCCGGACAGTATTCCTCCTTTGATAATTATAAAAATCTCTCCAAATATCTGTGTATCCCTTGCTTACATATTTAATCTCTGCATCATGTCATCCACGTTTCCACAGTGTTGGAAATTAACGAGGGTCAGCCCTATTCACAAAACCGATGAAAAGACTGATGTCAGAAATTATAGACCAGTTGCAGTACTGTCAACAATTCCAAAAATTTTTGAAATGATTATCTGTGATAAAATCAGTCCGCAAATCGCGCCTTTCTTACGAGAAAATCAATATGGCTTCTTACCGAGGAAATCAACGGTAACCAACTTACTCTCTTTTTTTCGGCGGGTAGCAAAAGGCCTAGACTGTAAGCATCAGACGGACGTAATCTACACGGATTTCGCAAAGGCATTTGACCGAGTAGATCACGACTTTCTATTTAGAAAGATGCACAAAATAGGTTTTAATCAACCCTTACTGATATTTTTTGCGTCATATTTAAAAGATAGAAGCCAGTATGTAAATGTAAATGGATACGACTCCCATGAGTTCGTAGCTCTGTCAGGAATTCCTCAAGGATCGAATCTAGGTCCCATGTTATTCCTTATTCTAATAGATGACATTCAGGACTGCATACGTCATAGCTCATGTCTCCTATTCGCGGATGACATGAAACTGATGATGGAAATCGAATCAGATGACGATTATTCCAAACTGCAGGCAGACCTCGATTCAATCATGAAATGGTCGTTAGAAAATAAACTTAATTTCAATATAAAAAAATGCGTCGTTATGACTTATAGTCGTTCACAAAATCCGTTATTATACCCGTATAGAATGAATGGAGAAGTACTAACACGCGTAAATATCATCAAGGATGTTGGGGTGACCTTTGATCCCAGGCTAACATTTTCAAATCATATAGTGCAGCTTACTTCGGCTTGCTCCTAAATGCTCGGTTTTGTAATTAAAACTTCCAAACAATTCAGTAACATAGAAGCAATGACCGCCATGTTCAACGGAGTGGTCAGAAGCAAGCTGGAGTACGCTAGTACTGTCTGGATACCATATCAACTTAAATACATAAATATGATTGAACAAATTAAAAAAAAAATTCCTAAGGTATGTTTACATGCGATCTTACGGAATATATCCGAAATTCATGCATCACGTGGAACTGCTAAAGGAGACAAATTATCAAAGCCTAGAGACCAGGCCCAATGCCGGACTCATGGTATTCGAATTAAAGTTAATAAAAAACCTTATTGATTCTCCATATCTCTTGTTATGCTGTGGCTTATTCGCTCCTGACAAATACTGTCGAACTCGTAGCCACGCCCTATTCCACATACCGCAGGGTCGGACAGATGTCATGGCTCAACACAGCATGACAAGAGGTATGGCATTGCTTAATGCCCTACCAGCGGATATAGATGTGTTTGACATCACTGTACCATGTTTTAAAAAACTATATACATGTATTGTTAGTTATAAGAAAATTAAAATTGTGCCGTAATTGGACTCACCTGTCTGTCGTACAATAATAAAAAAAATATATAAATAAAAATAAAAATAAATAAAAAATGCTTATGCAATGTCAAGAGTCAGAAGGGAATGTACGAGACGATGTACGAATGTGAAGGAAGGCGAAATTACACTTGTCTATTGTATGGTTTCATACATTTAGTATGGTGATGTTTATATTAGTCTGTCGTGTTGTGGTGAAAATCACTAAATGTACGCGTCACGACACGACAGACAAATGTAATTCCGCCCTTCATCAAATTGTGTGTTGGCGGTCCATCCTCTCTGTCTACCCCTGTAGGGAAATGGTGTGATGTTTAAGCAGGTATGCAAATGAATTTTGCAGCACTTTAATCGTGCGTAATTGAATTGGGTGTCTTTTACTCTCGAGATGATTTTTTGCGATCGCTGACGGAGAATAATTATTTATTCAATTATTTTACAAATTGTTTGTAAAATAATTGAATAAAATAAAATAATTGATATACATATGTATTCAACACATCCTTGCTTTATTTTTTAAAGAAAGACAAACATTCCTGGGTTACGAATAACCCGACAATATTTGAAAATTTACTACTACCACCACAGTCTATGGAAAATGTTGCTTGAGTTGTGATGGAGGACTTAGCCTGCCGAGGATTCGAACACAGAACGCCTTGGTGGGACCCAAATGCGATGCCCACTGAACCACTGACAGATCTATTTAGTTGTTTAGTTTTTTTAACTCACGCTTTCCTAGTGCCGACTCTTCTTCATAGAGAGCTGCTGCGTCGATATCGTTGGTCATTCCCACTCTGCTCATGTCTTGCTCTGCAATAATAAAAACACAGATTAATTTAATGCGTCTGTATTTCAATTACGGACCGCCTCTGGTACGACGTTTTAAAAAAGTAAACTCGTGGCACGATCAAGTGAATCAAATGCTCGAGTCGTGCAATATCAAGAGTCAGAATAATAGAAGGGAATGTACGAGACAATGTAAAAATGGGAATAAATCAAAGTGTGTGTTGGCGGGCTATCCTCTCGGTCTACCAAAGTAGGGAAATAGTGTGATGGTTAAGAAGGTATGCAAATGAATTTTGCAGCACTTTGATCATGTGTAATGGACCGCCTCTGGTCTGACGTTTTAAAAATAAACTAACCGTTCTCAAACGCAGACAAGTCTTGATAAAGTGGTACATCCACCCACAGCTCGCTATTGTAGCCAGTCTCCGGAGAGAAGAGTTCACCCCGCTGCGGTTCTCCATCCCACGATGTCCCATATGTACAAGTTGGGGAATTGGAGCGGTGGGAGCAGTCAGCCACGGAGGAGGAATAGGCGATGGTAATGTTGCCGGAGTCCCTTGTGTAAAGGGATACGCTATTCTCTCCGGAGATGGATTTCTGAAAACAAATACATAAATTAAATTCACGGATTGTTCTCATTCATGCGTGAACTGCATCTGTAAAAAACCAGTAGGTAAAATAAATAAACAATAATAATCAGTGTCACGAAACAGCGTCGATTCTACTGCTTGTGCATAATACAGATAACCAGAGAGGTGATCCAAATCAGTGTTGCGGAACACTCCGGAAAAACAATAACATAATATATTATCGTGCGTCTAAATACTTACTTTCTTTTAGTTTTTCTTGGTCGTGCTGTCGGGAGTAATATGCGGGCCGCCTGCTTCTGGAACTTTCTGCTTTCAAATTCCAGTTGGAATGAAGCAGACTGCGCCCGAACTGCCCTTTCGGCTCTGGCACGATCCTCCCGAACAGTTAGCAAAGCAGGATCACTATTAAAAGTATTAGTATTACTTATATTTTGTAAAATATTGCATACTAAAATATATTTTGTTTACCTGGTTCGTGGAGTATTTATTTATTTATTATTACATTTATTACATACAAGATAATAACAATATAAAAGGAAGCTTTGACTGTCCAACTAGGAAGGTTTCCCGTTTTAGGACAGTCAAATTGGCAGGTTGCATGTACATAATTTCACATTAATGGATTCAATAATAATAAACAATAATGGTACATATTGGGGGAGTTACTTAGATATTAGGTACAATATCAGATAAAAGTTGTGTTATTCTAGGTGTACATCAGTAATAAACAATAAAATCCAGGTAGGTACATGTAAAATATAAAATAAAATAAAAATATAACATATAAATGTAAGAAAGAAAAATAAAAAAAAGTATTTTTTTAGGAAAATACTAATTAGCAGTAATAAACAATAAAATCCAGATAGATACATGTAAAATATAAAATAAAAATATAATATATAAATGTAAGAAAGAAAAATAAAAAAATATTTTTTAGGAAAATACAAAATACAAAATCGAAGAAATCAACTCATACTACGTTTTTTTAATAATTTTTCGGAATCTGTCCTACCTAAGTCTAATAACCATTTTGTAATTTTAGTACCGAAGAATGATAAATCACACAGTTTAAATTGAGAGGGGATTTTGTTGTATATTTTTGGTCCCAGGTATGAGAAAACTTTTTGATAAGCCGCAGTATTGCTTGTAGGAATGGAAAGGTCGTTTCTGCTCTTACTTCTGGTTTGATGATTATGATCGACTGTTATCGTTTTGCTTATATTTTTGTGGACGCAGATTGTTATTTTTTGTATGTAACACTGTCGGACATCAAGCACATTAAACTCCTTGAAGAGAGCGTCGCTCGAGTATCTGAAGGGTTTTTTCATAATGACGCGTAGAATGGATTTCTGTGCCTTCAGTAGCGGGTATAATATTGTTAATCCTGTTCCACCCCATCCAATGCAACCGTAGGTTATGACGGAGTTACAGAGCCCGTAGTATATTTTTTTAATGTCTTGAGTTTTTATAATTTCCCGCAATGCTATAAATATATAAATAAGCTTGCGCACTTTATTAGCTGTGTTTTCAATTTGTTGTTTCCATTTAAGGTGGTTATCCACTATTATACCTAAATATTTAATAGATTTAACACATTCAAGGGTTTCGCATTTACAAGTATGGTTATTATTTCCAAGGCTACACTTAATATTGTGTATTGTGAGGTGATGAGGTGTTTTGGGTTGCCCTGCAAGGGTAGCGCTGAATGTGAGATATTTTGTTTTTTGTATGTTTGGTGTAAGCAAATTACTGTCCAGCCACTGTTGATTGTTGGTTCTGAAATTTGAAATTAATTACAAAACTAAATAATCCCGGCTTTTTATTGTGTGGTTGCACCTTTATCAACAAAAATGGCTATTTTTTTCTGAAATTACTGCTAAGTATTTGAATTGTAAATAACTGATTAAAATTTAACCCAACTAAATGAAATGTACATGTACATATTCGTTATGAATCACTCTAATTGAATAACTATACACACGTCAAGTAATGGGCCGTTTTCTGAGTAATTCCAAAATATCCACGAGATGGCAGCACGGTGTTTAGCGGTCCTCCTGTCATCTAATCTGTGGACCAAATCTATGGACTGACGCACTGACGTCTTTCAATGATTGATCTGTCATTTCGATATAGGGTTGCCATCTCAAAAATTTGGCAACCAGGACACGACGCGTGAAAACCCCGGATTTTAGAGCCCAAAGCCCGGACATGTCAATAGATTTTTTAAGTCAGTAATAAAAAACAGTTGAAAATATCAAAAATCAACTTTTTTTATTTATTTACAGACCTTAAAATTAAATTAAGTGATTTTTTATCATCATTTTAAATGTACCTAACAAAACAGAATCCTATTACAGTTTGTTAAGCAGCGCCGCCAATACGATTAGTGAAGATTTTGCCAGTGACAATTTTCGACATTTTCTCTAATTTTCAACGGAGACTTATTTTACGTCTGGTAAATCAGTACAAATTTTTATGAAACTTCCACCTTGGTAGCCGTTCAAGTATTACGTAACGCAATTTGGGGGGAGGGGGGGGGGGGGAGTCTTGTTAAACGTTACTGTGCGTGACCGGGGCAGGAGGGGGTTCGAAAAACGCGTTACGTAAGATGATTTTTTAAAATTTACATAAAAAACGATGGAATTAAAATCTTCCAAGTTGGCAACACTTTTCGATTATATTTCACTGGGAATACATTGACTGGATTGTTCGTCATTTTTATTTAATTTTTGTTGTCAGTATTCGTTAGTGTTATAAACACGAAATACGCATAGACCCAAATTGCTGTAGTCAGTGTTGTTAAAGTGCGTCACCATAATGTTCTCAAAAGCGGGAGATTTACATCGTCAGCTGTTCTTGGCCTATAAAGGCTCTCATGACTTCCTCTTGAAGAACATGAATAGTTGCAGTCAGGACACGAAAAAGGTTTCGCTCCACTGTGAATCAGCGAGTGCGTTCTTGGACGTCCCTTTTGAGAACATGAATATTTGCGATCGGGACTCGAAAAAGGTTTTTTTCCAAGGGTTAACATGTGATTTTTAGATGTCCCTTGCAATAACATGAATAGTGGCAATTGGGACATGATTTTTCTCCTCTGCGGGTAAATATGTGACGTTTTAGTTGTTATTATGTAGAACATATATATTTACAGCCGGGACACGAACAAGGTTTTTATCCACTATGGGAAAACTTGCGATTTTTTTAGAGTTATCTTCGTAGATCATGCATAGTTACACTCAGAACATAAAAAAGGTTTTTCTCCACTATGAATCGCGCTGTGGATTTTTAAATCTCCCTTTCGAGAACTTGAATAAGTGCAATCGGGACAAGAAATTGGCTTTTGTCCGCTGTAGGTAAACATGTGATTTTTTTAGTGCCTCTTTATAGAACATGAATAGTTGCAGTAGAAACATGTAAAAGGTTTTGTCATTGTGAGTCAGCAAATGATTTCTAAGAAATTCCTTTGTACAGAATGAATAATTGCAGTCGGGACATGAAAAAGTTTTTCTTCACATAAGTCAGCAAGTGACTTCTTAGATAGCCTTTTTGAGAACACGAATATTTGCAGTCAGGACATTGTATTACAGAACTTGTATTACTGCATTCGGGACAAGAAAATGTTTTTGTCCGCTGTCAGCAATTTGAGAAGAAGAATAGTTGTAGTCAGGACATGAAAAAGGTTTTTCTCCACTATGGGTAAAAATGTGATTTTTTTATTTCTCTTCGTAGTACATGAATAGTTTCAGTCGGAACATGAAAAAAGTTTTTCTTCACATGAGTCAGCAAGTGACTTCTTAGATAGCCCTTTTGAGAACAAGAACACTTGCAGTCAGGACATGTAAAAGGTTTTAAAAATATTTTTTAGGAAAATACAAAATACAAAATCGAAGAAATCAACTCATACTACGTTTTTTAATAATTTTTCGGAATCTGTCCTACCTAAGTCTAATAACCATTTTGTAATTTTAGTACCGAAGAATGATAAATCACACAGTTTAAATTGAGAGGGGATTTTGTTGTATATTTTTGGTCCCAGGTATGAGAAAACTTTTTGATAAGCTGCAGTATTGCTTGTAGGAATGGAAAGGTCGTTTCTGCTCTTACTTCTGGTTTGATGATTATGATCGACTGTTATCGTTTTGCTTATATTTTTGTGGACGCAGATTGTTATTTTTTGTATGTAACACTGTCGGACATCAAGCACATTAAACTCCTTGAAGAGAGCGTCGCTCGAGTATCTGAAGGGTTTTTTCATAATGACGCGTAGAATGGATTTCTGTGCCTTCAGTAGCGGGTATAATATTGTTAATCCTGTTCCACCCCATCCAATGCAACCGTAGGTTATGACGGAGTTACAGAGCCCGTAGTATATTTTTTTAATGTCTTGAGTTTTTATAATTTCCCGCAATGCTATAAATATATAAATAAGCTTGCGCACTTTATTAGCTGTGTTTTCAATTTGTTGTTTCCATTTAAGGTGGTTATCCACTATTATACCTAAATATTTAATAGATTTAACACATTCAAGGGTTTCGCATTTACAAGTATGGTTATTATTTCCAAGGCTACACTTAATATTGTGTATTGTGAGGTGATGAGGTGTTTTGGGTTGCCTGCAAGGGTAGCGCTGAATGTGAGATATTTTGTTTTTTGTATGTTTAGTGTAAGCAAATTACTGTCCAGCCACTGTTGATTGTTGGTTCTGAAATTTGAAATTAATTACAAAACTAAATAATCCCGGCTTTTTATTGTGTGGTTGCACCTTTATCAACAAAAATGGCTATTTTTTTCTGAAATTACTGCTAAGTATTTGAATTGTAAATAACTGATTAAAATTTAACCCAACTAAATGAAATGTACATGTACATATTCGTTATGAATCACTCTAATTGAATAACTATACACACGTCAAGTAATGGGCCGTTTTCTGAGTAATTCCAAAATATCCACGAGATGGCAGCACGGTGTTTAGCGGTCCTCCTGTCATCTAATCTGTGGACCAAATCTATGGACTGACGCACTGACGTCTTTCAATGATTGATCTGTCATTTCGATTTTTCGATAGCTAATTGCAATTTGGGGTAAAGTTCGGTTTATGGGCCAAATTCCTAAAAAATAAAACTAGTTATTTTTATACTAATTTGGGGTCGGGGAATCCGAATCTGAAAGAATTAGGCGGCGGCAAGCAATATTAACTGAATTACAGGACTTTAGAAATTTTTATACACATTCAGGAAAATAGCCATTTTGGAAGCATTGTGATTCCTAGAAAATCAAACTAGTTATTTTTATACTAACTATGGGCCGGGGAATCCGAATCTGAAAGAATTAGGCGGCGGCAAGTAATATTAACTTAATTACACGACTTAAAAATTTTCTATACACACACACATGAAAATAATCATTCCGGAAGTATTTTGAGACATGTAGTACAAAGATCATAGAAAAACACGATAACATAGATGTTTTTACCACACAAAATTAAGTGTTGCCATTAAGCAGTAATATTTATAACGTAAAATAACATGTTTATATTTTAAGTACTTATTTTTTATAATTGATTCTCAAATATTTTAGGGAGGTACAACAACTAGTATTGTGGAGTTTTTATGCCTTGACGCGAGTAGGCGTTATAAAGGGGCACGTTCTTTTGTATCACAAACCATGTTACATAAACCCGGCGTAGCTGCTAAACTACTTGAAAACAGGGATGTTTTTTTGCCGTGACGCGAGCAGGCGGTATAAAGGGGCACAAACCATGTTACACAAACCTAGCGTAGCCGCTAAACTACTCGAAAACAGGGATGTTTTTTTGCCGTGACGCGAGCAGGCGGTATAAAGGGGCACAAACCATGTTACACAAACTTAGCGTAGCCGCTAAACTACTCGAAAACAGGGATGTTTTTTTGCCGTGACGCGAGCAGGCGGTATAAAGGGGCACAAACCATGTTACACAAACCTAGCGTAGCCGCTAAACTACTCGAAAACAGGGATGTTTTTTTGCCGTGACGCGAGCAGGCGGTATAAAGGGGCACAAACCATGGTACACAAACCTAGCGTAGCCGCTAAACTACTTGAAAACAGGGATGTTTTTTTGCCGTGACGCGAGCAGGCGGTATAAAGGGGCACAAACCATGTTACACAAACCTAGCGTTAGGTTAGGGACGCGAGCAGGCGGTATAAAGGGGCACAAACCATGTTACACAAACCTAGCGTAGCCGCTAAACTACTTGAAAACAGGCATGTTTTTTTGCCGTGACGCGAGCAGGCGGTATAAAGGGGCACAAACCATGTTACACAAACCTAGCGTAGCCGCTAAACTACTTGAAAACAGGGATGTTTTTTTGCCGTGACGCGAGCAGGCGGTATAAAGGGGCACAAACCATGTTACACAAACCTAGCGTTAGGTTAGGTTAGGTTAGGTTAGGTTAGGGACGCGAGCAGGCGGTATAAAGGGGCACAAACCATGTTACACAAACCTAACGTTAGGTTAGGTTAGGTTACGCATTTTTAAGACTACGAATTTTCATACTTTTGGTTTAAGAATACGCCGTTGAGATAGTCGTAATTCATCAGGTTAATGTGTTATGTGAAGAATTATCGTGTCGGAAATTATTGATATAGAGATAAATATTTTTGAGAGCTGGTAACACTGCCGGCACATGTTTTTGTATATTTCTTGTTTTTCTATGATCTTTGTACTGCGTGTCAAAATACTTCCGAAATGATTATTTTCATGTGTGTGTGTATAGAAAATTTTAACGTCGTTTAATTCAGTTAATATTGCTTGCCGCCGCCTAATTCTTTCAGATTCGGATTCCCCGGCCCATAGTTAGTATAAAAATAACTAGTTTGATTTTCTAGGAATCAAAATGCTTCCAAAATGGCTATTTTCCTGTATGTGTATAAAATTTTTTAAAGTCCTGTAATTCAGTTAATATTGCTTGCCGCCGCCTAATTCTTTCAGATTCGGATTCCCCGACCCCAAATTAGTATAAAAATAACTAGTTTTATTTTTTAGGAATTTCGCCCATAAACCGAACTTAAGCCGCAATTTGTTTTCCGACAAGTTTAGCCAAACCTAGTTTGCTCGATTTGTAAGTAAAATGCCCAAAAAGTAAGATACTGCTCTGAGCCACAGACCATGCTGTTCAACGCTAAGCAGGCTCTCAACAATATCGTAGCACTGGTTCTGCCCTTCAAACCATACGTCGAATGTAAGATATGGATTTTATTATACCTCTAATACTTTAACCAGGGATTTAACCGGTCTTTTAAATGTGATTAATTTTAAGTGAGTGGTACTATGGCACCGCCAATCAGGGTATGTTGTGAGGCTGAACTGAATGGGGGAGGAAAGAATATGAGAAATTTGAAGGCTGGGAAATGCCTGGCTATTCACACCTGGTCACCTAACACAACTATTGCCATTACAAGCAATGTATCGCTTCTAAATGGTGGTTTTTCACCGGCTGTTTGGAAGGGCTTTGAAAGAATGGATTTTTAATAAAGATCTTGAAAAGACCACTATTAAATAAGGGGGGAGAGGGAAATATTCCTAATATATAGGGAAATATTGCATGAGAACAAGTCGATGCTGCTGTCATCTACTGTGGATGGATGTTCCGCTCTTGTCCGGCGAATTTCTTGCTGGTGAACCGATACCAAAGGGATCTCATCAATTTATTAACATTATCTGCTACGTGTATTGCCTAGATCTGAATAACCAGACAGTTACCAATTTCCTCCACTCAAAAGCTGCTGTTTTGTTACTAATAATTTTTGACATAGGTAAAAGCAAAGCTTAAATATCAAAGCATAAAGCTAGAGGCAAAAATCTAATCGCTTAACACTCAAGCTTAAAGCACAATCTTTAATTTCTCCCAACTATGTCTAGGGTATTGTACTGGTCGTCTTCTCTCGGATTCCTTGTACTATTCAATTATAATTTTCAGACGAATCTGACCACATGGCGAAGGAGCGTCTGCCAATCCGAGGTCACACATTCGAGGAGCACGTGGAATCCTTCATCAGCTACTGCGCCACCACCGTGGGGCTCCAGGTCATGCAGTGGTCACGCGTGCCCTACCTCTGCGAGGGGGACTTCAACCAGTCCTACTACTGGCTGAACGACTCCATCTTCATCATCAAAAAGGACCCAAATTTCCCCGAAACCACGGCTGAATAGGAGTTTTAATAGGTTTACTTATATTACCTCTTATTACCTTTGTATTTTGATATCCCTCATCTGTGAAATAGATTATATTTATATTTCTATTGAATGTTTACAAATAAAATATTAGCATATAAAAAATCAATGGTTTATCAAGTAAATTATAAAAATAAATGTTAATTAATATTGTATAGTATGGAGGTTGGGAGATTTTTTTCGATTAGTTACCCCAAAATAAATATGTGTCCAAATACATATTGTGCAATGCTATTTATTACCCCTCTGAGACTTGAAATTGAGAAAAAACTGACTTATTTATTCTACACTAGTTGCATATTTAATTTGCTAATCTTATTTTCTTTATTTTAACAGGTTGACTGTTCACAAAGTAGCTCACGCGTTGACCGATGCTACCACAACTATATAATATTATGATGTAAAAAAAAAAATGCCAAAACAATAAATAATTTATGTATAATGTTAATTATTTGTTGTAATGATATGTTCTTCTATGTGTATAATGTTTGTAAATGTTTTACAACACATTTATATTATGTCTGTAATCTCGTTCTTTTCATATTGACCTCGAGAAATAAAAGAAAGTTTTTTTATTTATTTATATATTTGTTAAATTATTTTGTGTTATTTAGTACCAATAAACAACAATCTTTTTTAAGTCTGAAAATGTCCGTAATAGGATGAAACCGGTCCTGGTGAAATATAAAATTAGTGGAAGAAAGTACAAAAGTGTTTTAATTTGGCAGTAGCTGTCGACACTCACTCTTTATTTTAATAAAACAAATATAATAATGATCTTTTCGTTATTTGCTTTTGGGGTGTTATGCCGTGTTGCGCTACCTCATTTTTTAGCCAACGTTTCGGACAGCGTTGCAGTGTCCATGATGTCTGATGAGGGTCACTTCAACGCTGTCCGAAACGTTGGCTAAAGAAGGAGGTAGCGCAACACGGCATAACACCCCAAAACAAATAACGAAAATAGTTTGGTCGTGAAAATCTTAAAACCTATCATAATAATGATCGTTTATTTCAGAATGTTGTGCAATGCAATACATTCCATATTTTGAAATAGTTCAAACATTGACAAAATAACAATGCATTCATACATAGAATGGAACAGAAAATAAATGAAAAATATAGTGTATAACAATAAATCCAAAAAAATATGCAAATATCCGTTCATGGGGGATATTTGACATGCTCCCATTTTCAGAAGGGCATCAGGGGGGGCCATCTCCATCCAGGCAACCATGGCAGTGATGATGGTATTCTTCGACTGGCGTAGTCTGCGCCATAAGCTTCCCCTGCGGTGAAACAAAGGTTTATTTTAATATAAACAGTTAACTTTTTATTATGTCTGTGCGTCTTTATCTAGAGTCGGTCTATCACACGGAGTATCAAAAGACAATATGACTTCCACTGCCACGTCTTCTAGATTCACAGGCAACGCCGCTTCATCTTGTGGTTTTGGTTTTGTAGAATTTATATATATTTTTTCACGTATCAGACACCTTTCCTGTCTGTTCTAATTCATAAATTACCTACTTCTAAGGAACTACACCTTTCAGTAGTTTTTGCCAGTCCAGTACATATGAAAATAAAATTAGGCTCAAACTTCCATACTTGCGTGATATAAAATACAAAATGTTCTACTTAAGAAATAATAATTTGATTTTTTTCCTAAAACACTTCTACTGAAAATTAAATTACAATCACGAGATATACAGACATGGGACGAGAAATGCAAAGCAAATTAGATTGCTAACAATGAAGAATCAGCTACCCAGAAATCTCGTGCCAGACAGTTTGATAACCGTGTAATAAAATGATTGCAATAATTGGAAATGTTTAATTTTAAAAAATGAAATAAGATATTATGTCTACCATAATTATTAATGTTAGTTGTGATTGACTACACTTGTATAAAGGTACGTTTGTCAAATAATGTCAACTGCGAAAGAAGGCAAAACATTGTGTATAAAATTTTGTTCATTTTATGTCAAATGTTTCTTTACGTGTTCATTATACTATTTTTTTTTATTTATTTTTTTTAATTTTTTTTTTTTTAATTAGTAATAGAAGGTACATAAATTACAAATAAATTTTATACAGTAATTAATTACATAGTAGATATATTTGATGTACTCCCATAATTAAGCAAGGCTTGTGTGTATGGGGGGGTGTTATTGTATTGCTTTTTTTTATATCATTCAGTTTATTTATATCACATTTAAATTACCATTTAAACGAAGTTTTCAGTATAATTTTTAAGGTGAGTTTTAAATTTTTTTATATTGGTATTCATGTTTCTAATTTTTTCTGGTAATGAATTAAAAAATTTTGCTCCGAGATATTTATGACTCAATTGTCCAATTTTTTTTTTTACATTTTGGAGTGGGAAGTAGTTTGTCTAATACTTCTGTTATTTTTAAATGGTGCAACTTGATTTTTAATATTATCTTTATAAATTTGTAATGTTGCATGATAAAAGTATAATGCACTTAATTTTCTGACTTTAAATTGTTTGAATAAAAGTTCTGACGAATATGAGTAGGGTTTTTTTAAAATTGTTTTTATTATTAGTTTTTGTGATATGTAAATTGTTTGTGTTTGATTTGTATATGTACCGCCCCATCCTATAATGCCGTATTGTATAATTGATTGACAGAAAGCGAAGTATGTGGTTCTAAGTAATTTTTCGTTTAAAATATCTCTATATACATATTATAGAGATATTTTAAACGAAACATCTAAATATATATCTTAGTTTCCTTATTCTGTTGTTCAGAATATTTATGTGTGGAGACCATTTTAAACGCTGGTCTATTGTTATGCCCAGGTACTTAATATCAGTTTTGCTTTTTATTTTTGAACATGATATATTACATTTGTGGTTTTCTGTATTTGTCACAGAGTGGATTATTAAGTTTATTTCTTTAGGTGTTTCTTGTTTTTTAATGAAAAATGGCAAATAATAGGTTTTTTTAGAATTTAAAGTCAACAGGTTTTTATCAAACCATAATTTTAGTGCATTGATATCTGTATTTGCCATTTTGTTTAATTCAGACCAGGTGTTTGCTTTTAGTAGTAGGACTGTATCGTCAGCGTAGGAGACAATGTCTCCATATTTAGAAATATTGAACATATCATTGACATATATAATAAATAACAATGGTCCCAAAACTGTACCTTGGGGTATTGAAAAATTGCTATATTTTGAATCGCTGACTTGATTTAGTAATTTTACTTGTTGTGGTCTTTCATGTAAATAATTAGCTATCCATGCTAAAACTTTCCCATTAATTCCTATAGATTTTAATTTATTTATTAATTTTTTATGTGATATGCTGTCGAAAGCTTTTTTCAAGTCTATAAATATTCCGATACATTTTTTATCGGAATCTAGGGCCGTATATAAATAGTTGGTTATTTTTGCTATCGCGTCGTGAGTACTTGTATTTTTTTTCAAGCCGAATTGATTATCATTAATTATTTTATTTTCATCTAAGAATGTCCAAATTTGTTTTTTTACAATTTTCTCATATATTTTTGATATATTTGATAGAAGGGAAATCGGGCGGTAATTTTGTGGGTCTTTAGGACAGTCTGTTTTATAAATGGGAGTTATAATTGCTCTTTTGTAATTATTGGGAAATTCGCCATTTGCTAGACTTAGGTTTATTATATGTGTTATTGGGAGAATTAAGTATGTTTTCATCGCTTTTATTGTCTTAACATCTATGTTATCAAAGCCGGGGGCAGAACCTCCTTTTAGTTCCGAAATAGTTCTGTCAATGTCGGCTTCTGTGACTGGCTCAAATTTATTTATTTGACATTGTGTTCTGTGTTGGGGATTTGATATATTGGTCGAATTTATGGATTTTGCTAGGTTTTTTCCAACGTTATTAAAATGGTTATTTAAAATATTTCAACATTTTTTTGTGTCATTTTGTACATTATATATTAATTTCCCATCTGATATTTCGGATATGTGCTTATATGTTTTATTTTTATTTATTATTTCATTTATTGTTGACCATATTTTTTTATTATTGTCTATAGCTTCTGTTATAATTTTTGAGTAATAGTCGTTTTTCGTTTTTCTAATTAGAGTAGTTAATATATTTTTATACTTTTTATAATATAGTACAATTTTATTGTTAACTAGTGGCCTTTGTGTTATTTTATAAAGTTTATTTTTTTTTCGAATGGCTTTTATTAATCCTAGAGTAATCCATGGTTTAATTTTCTTTGTTTTTGAATTGAAAGCCTAAAAGTACCAGAAACAGCAGAAAAGTTCATTACAACCATAAATCATAAGCTGGATGACATCAGGGACCACGTGGAACAACATGATATTAACTCATACTGGGATGGTGTTAAGTCTGTGATTATCAATGCAGCTGACGAAGTTCTGGGAAGCAGGCAAACATAACCAAGAGAAGTATGGTTCGATGCAGAATGCCAACAAGCAACCAATGTGAAGAATGACGCATACCTAAGCATGCAACAGCGACATCGTACACGGCAAGCAGAGATGGAATACAGAGAACTAAGAAAGCATGAGAAAAAACTACACAGAAGGAAGAAACGAGTATTTCTCGAGAACCAAATCAAGGAAGTGGAACTAGCCAAGGCCCAAAACAGAAGTCGACTTTTCTATCAGAAGGTAAACCATCAAAGAAAAGAATACAAGCCCAGAATTACAATGTGCTACGACAGCGAGGGAAATATTTTGAATGAAAAGTCAAGAATTCTGAATAGATGGGTGGAATATTTTGATGCTCTGCTAAACGGAAGTGTAGATGAGAGTGTGGGTGAAAATTTGACAAGGGATGGAAACATCACTGATGGTGGTACTAATGATGATGACAATGTCGAGCCGCCACCAACATTAGAAGAAGTAGTGGGTGCCATTAAAAGTCTACATAACAATAAATCACCTGGAACTGACAACATCTCTGCAGAGTTATTCAAATATGGCGGAGAGAACCTTCAAGTACATATATATAATATCATTAAATCCATCTGGTGCTCTGAGACTCTGCCAAATGAATGGAACTGGGGAATAATTTGCCCCCTTCACAAGAAAGGAGACCCTATGAACTGCTCTAACTATAGGGGCATAACGCTGCTGAATATCTCATACAAGATCCTATCAAATGTACTGTGTGGTAGGCTTATGAAATATTCGGATGGCATAATTGGCCAATATCAAACTGGGTTCCGTAAGGGGAAATCTACAACTGATCAAATCTTTTCACTGAGACAGATACTGGAAAAAACAATAGAATTTAATGTTGATACATACCATCTCTTCATAGATTTTAAGGCTGCCTATGACACGGTAAATAGAGAAAGACTGTACAGAGCCTTGGATGAATTTAATATCCCAAGAAAACTGGTAAACTTAGTAAGGCTCACAATGTCTAATGTTGAGTGCCGAGTCTGAATACAACAGGATCTGTCAGACACCCTAAAGACCTTCAATGGACTAAGACAAGGAGATGCACTTGCCTGCATTTTATTCAATTTAGCGCTGGAAAAGGCCATCCGAAATGCAGGTATACAAACCACGGGCCATATTTTTAACAAGTCTGTTCAGCTCCTTGCTTATGCTGACGATATAGATATCATCGCACGCTCAGAATATGAACTAAAATCGGCGTTTAAAAGCTTAGCTACGTCGGCAAGGAACATGGGATTGGTCATCAACGAGGGGAAGACAAAATATATGCCCGTACATGGACGCCAGAAACCACCAAGTATACAGATAGATAATTATACATTTGAAACTGTCAACGAGTTTGTATATCTCGGTACTATGGTGACAAATGACAGCAATGTATCCAGCGAAATCAAAAGAAGAATAGTAGCTGCAAATCGATACTATTTTGGACTACAGAAGCATATGAAATCTCGCCACCTTACCAGAAGAACTAAAGTCCTGCTTTACAAGACCCTTATACGACCTGTTCTTATGTATGGTTCGGAATGCTGGACAATCAGTAAGGGTGATGAAGGAGCCCTAGAAAGTTTTGAAAGGAAGGTGCTGCGAAGGATTTACGGCCCAGTCTGTGATAATGGAGAATGGCGTATCAGATACAACCAGGAGCTATACGATCTTTACGAGGACCCTAATATCTCAAAGGAAATTAAAACTGGAAGACTCAGGTGGGCTGGACATATCCAGAGAATGAGCGAAGGAGATATTCCAAAGCGAATTATGGATGGTGCACCTGGGGGTCGGAGAAGAGTTGGAAGACCAAAGCTTCGATGGCTGGATGGAGTGGTGAAGGATGCAAGCACCATCGGCATCCGAAACTGGCGCAACGCAGCACAACACCGACAGTCATGGAGGCAGGCTCTGCTGGAGGCCAAGACCCGACCTGGGTTGTAGAGCCACAGATGATGATGATGATGATGATTGAATTGGGGACGATCTGTGTAGTTTTTGTTGATTCTAAAACGTGTTTAGTTAAAGTTTTTTCAAACAGTAAGGCACTTTGGTTGGTGCATTTATTTTTTAAAACTTCTTCCCATTTTTCATTTATTAATGATTTTTTTAATAATTTTTTTTAATAATAACTATACAAGTACTCTTTATATTATATTGGGGATACAATTATAGTAAGATATTAATTGAATGAGTCATGTACTTACTGTTATGGTTAATATTATTGAATACATAATCGGTGTCCCTGAAATGAGCTTGACAGACTACAGAATCAGGAGTCGGTGCCCATTTGGGACGCCGATTGAATGAATCCATTTCGCTTTCAAGTCTTTCAATCTTTGGGAAACTCGTGCCCACCCCTATTTCTACACATTGGAACACTACAACAGGTTGACGGCATTATTATAATATTTAAAAACACAAAATTGCGCCGAACGGCCTAAAAAATGTATGGGATCTGACAGTTAAATAAAATAGTTGGACCGGTAGGACTATAGCGAACCTAGCGGCCAAAATCGTGCGAAAACGGCCCATTGGATCGATACTTGCGAAAATTTACACATTCAACAGATGAAATGATTCTAATTTTGAACATCTGGCTGTCACAGTTATTTTGTTTTCCTAGAAAAAAATTATATTTTTTATTATTTTAACTAATATTTTTATGTTTTCTGGTCAATAAAAGTGTAGTGTGTTGTTCCTTGAGGATTCTTCTCCCCTCTGATCTTCCAGGAGTCACTTTTCGTCGCTGATTTCCAGATATTTATAACCTTTTTTATATCTGTCACTTTCGATACATTTTTTATTTTGTAATTTTGTGAACAATGGAGGAGGACCCCCCTGGACACCCTAAAAAGCCCCCAGATCCTCCTCCTGACCCCCCAGATGGTGAAAATGTAGTAATTTCGGACAGTGAATCTGTCATTCTGACTACCACAAAAAAAGGAAGTTTAGTCCCTCTTCCTCAATAAAACATGACTCTCCTTCTTCTTCTCAGTCTTCACCTGCTCTTCCTCAACCTCCTCCTACAAACTTTTATTCTCCTCATTTCAATGTCACTCGAATGGGCCTCGCCAGAGGTATCTCGACCGATCTGTCCATTCCAGAAATCCTGTCTTCACTTTCAACCCCCCAGCATATCGGCAATCCCATAAAAGCCAGGAGGTTTAATTATAAGAACTCTTCTGAGGGCATCGTTTCCTGGAAGCCCTCCCAATCTGTCGTCATCACATTTGAAGGACAATCTCTTCCCTCCCATATTTATTTATTTTTCAACTCCTTACCAGTTGAAATGTATACTTATCCCACCACTCAATGTTACAATTGCTGTCGTTTTGGTCATACCAAAGCTGCATGCAGATCCCCTCCCAGATGTTTCAAATGTGGAGAAAACCACACGGCTGACCAATGTTATTCTCTCTCTTCACCTAAATGTTTAACTGCTCAGGTGCTCATTCCGCCATTAACTTTTCTTGTCCGGAACAATATCGCCAAAAAAATATAAAAATTTCTATGGCCTCTGAGAACTTGTCTTTTCTGCAGGCTTCTAAACTATTCCCGTCTGTCAAAAAATCATTTGCTGAGGTTTTATCCAGTAGCTCTTCATCCAACCCACCCGCTTTCTCCTCAACATCTTCTCGTTCAACTAAATTCACATACAAAAACCCTATCTCTAAACCGGCTCCTGGATACGATCAGCAACAACACAACTCACTTCTCTTAAATCCCAATGGTTCACCTCTTTCAAATGCCACAAATGGGTGCGCAAACAATTATAATTCATCCTCAACAAACCATCAAAAGCTTTCTGAACAATTCTCCCAAGATAATTCTTCATTTATTCAAACTCTTATTATGCTTCTAATTGACCTAATTTCTTCTCAAACTAATCTACCGTCCAACGCTGCTTCTATTATTTCCACATTAAAATCATTTATTCAAAATGGCTCTTCAAGATGTCAGAATTCTTCAGTGGAATAGCCGCAGTGCTATTTCTAACAAATCGAACCTTCTTAACCTATTAAATTCAAACCTTGTTTCTGTGGCTGCTGTCTCGGAGACATGGTTTACTCCATCCACCCACTTTAATGTGGGAGGGTACTCCTGTCTCTGCGATGATCGCCCGGAAGGTACGGGCGGTGGTGCTGTCCTTTTTATTAAAAAATCCCTTCCATTTTACCCAATAAGTAATATCAAAACCCCCAATGCTGACTTTCAAATGGTTGCAGCTAAAATAAAGGACACTTCCTTTGTTTCTATCTATCTTCCCCCAACATCGCACTTCAATAAACAAGCGTGGTTGCAAATTGTCCGTCAACTAAGCCCTCCTTTCTTTTTATTGGGTGATTTTAATGCCCATTCCCCCGTCTGGGGTTCTGCTTTCTGTGATCGAGACGGTCGAAGTGTGATGGATTTCCTAGATGAATCCAACCTTTTTCTTTTGAATGACGGGTCTCCTACTAGAATCTCTCGCCCCAACACTTTAACTAAACACGTTTTAGAAGCAACAAAAACTACACAGATCGTCCCCAATTCAAAAACAAAGAAAATTAAACCATGGATTACTCTAGGATTAATAAAAGCCATTCGAAAAAAAAAAAAAAAACTTTATAAAATAACACAAAGGCCACTAGTTAACAATAAAATTGTACTATATTATAAAAAGTATAAAAATATATTAACTACTCTAATTAGAAAAACGAAAAACGACTATTACTCAAAAATTATAACAGAAGCTAAAGACAATAATAAAAAAATATGGTCAACAATAAATGAAATAATAAATAAAAATAAAACATATAAGCACATATCCGAAATATCAGATGGGAAATTAATATATAATGTACAAAATGACACAAAAAAATGTTGAAATATTTTAAATAACCATTTTAATAACGTTGGAAAAAACCTAGCAAAATCCATAAATTCGACCAATATATCAAATCCCCAACACAGAACACAATGTCAAATAAATAAATTTGAGCCAGTCACAGAAGCCGACATTGACAGAACTATTTCGGAACTAAAAGGAGGTTCTGCCCCCGGCTTTGATAACATAGATGTTAAGACAATAAAAGCGATGAAAACATACTTAATTCTCCCAATAACACATATAATAAACCTAAGTCTAGCAAATGGCGAATTTCCCAATAATTACAAAAGAGCAATTATAACTCCCATTTATAAAACAGACTGTCCTAAAGACCCACAAAATTACCGCCCGATTTCCCTTCTATCAAATATATCAAAAATATATGAGAAAATTGTAAAAAAACAAATTTGGACATTCTTAGATGAAAATAAAATAATTAATGATAATCAATTCGGCTTGAAAAAAAAATACAAGTACTCACGACGCGATAGCAAAAATAACCAACTATTTATATACGGCCCTAGATTCCGATAAAAAATGTATCGGAATATTTATAGACTTGAAAAAATCTTTCGATAGCATATCACATAAAAAAATAATAAATAAATTAAAATCTATAGGAATTAATGGGAAAGTTTTAGCATGGATAGCTAATTATTTACATGAAAGACCACAACAAGTAAAATTACTTAATCAAGTCAGCGATTCAAAATATAGCGATTTTTCAATACCCCAAGGTACAGTTTTGGGACCATTGTTATTTATTATATATGTCAATGATATATTCAATATTTCTAAATATGGAGACAAATAGTAAGTTTAAAGTCATGTTGTGTGAAAGAGATAGTACGAAAACAGTGTGCAATATAGTGGTGAATGATGAAATTTTGGAGCAGGTGGATGAGTTTGTGTATCTGGGTAGTATGTTTACGAGAGATGGGAAGGCTGATAGAGATATCGAAAGAAGTATAAATGCAGTTAACTCCATTAATGGAGGACTGCAAGCAGTTGGTGCTAATAAAAAAATATCAAAAGTCCTCAGTGAAGTCCTAGTACCTACCCTGATGTATGGCAGTGAGGCATGGAACTGGCAGAGGAAGGATGAAAGTAGACTGAATGCTGTTGAAATGAGATCCATGTGTGGTAAAATCATGTAGATCGTGTGAGAAATGTGGAGATCCCCAAAGAATGCAATGTAAGCGTAATGAGTAAGATTAATAAAGGGACCCTCAGATGGTTTGGGCATGTAGAGCGAATGAATGAAGAAAGTAGCGTAAGAATAATATATGACGCAAATTGAATGTTAGAAGAAGACAAGGACGCCCGAGGAAGACATGGCACGATCAGGTGAATCAGATGCTTGAGACGGGCCATAAGAGTCAGAATAATAGAAGACTATATATGAGACGATGTATGAATGTGAATGAGGCAAATAATGTGTGCCAAGACTGAGTTGTTTGGCGGTCCTCCTCTCTGCCTAGCCCTGCGGAGAAACAGCGTGATGGTGAGTTAGTTAGTTACATATGGAAAAAAGATTTGATGGAAAAAAAAACACTAAAAAATTACATCCGTTACTCGTCATACCTAAAATGGATCATTCCTTCAACGATAACGCATAGCGGCACTTCTCTTATATTGCCCTCAAAATATTCCACTAGCTGCGTATTGGTACTAGGAAATCGAAAACTGATTTCCCGGTATTAATACTCAGAATTAGAATTAGAATTGGTTATAAGAAGGAACTATTTTAAAGAACGCCTGAACGGTTAATTAAGTTAATTTGCTCTATTATTTTGTTTTTTTTTTCCATTCAAATTCTAATTATCTCCACAAGCAGCGTAATTAATTTATTTACCTATTTTTATTTAAGCGTAATCAACAATCAAGGTTGGTTTAAGCTTAAGTAAGCCATCAACTTAACCGAGAAACCACTAAAAGAATTTCTAGTAATAAAAAAACCTTTGACGGCCGGCGTAGTCTAGCGGAAAGTCTTTTGACTCGCAATCCGAAGGTCACGTGATCGAATTCCGGCGTGGGAAAATATATTTTTTTAGAAAAATTTGTGTTATTTCACAATTAATTCATTTAAAATAATGCATAGTTTATTTGCGGCACGTTCCAGAGTGGAAGATACTCTCAGTATCGCCCTGGTGCAAGACCACCATTCAGAATTGAAAGGTTGCTGGAAATGGTGTTTGCTATGTTTGGTTTCAAGATCTGAATAGCCAGGTACTTCCCCACATTCCTCTCCCCCATCTCCTTCCCCTGCCCAATACCTCCAGCTTCACAACTTACCCATTGGGGATGTCATAGTCTCACTGTGTCCAGACGGGAGCAGCTAAGACTCTTGTGAGGTATTACTATAAAAAAATAAAAATAAATGTTTTTAACAAAACAATTATTAATTATTAAATTTTATATGATTACTAGCTGGTTCCCGGCATGCGTTGCTATGCCATTTAATAAATTGTTTCTCCCTGCGCGCCCTTTCCCATTCGACCCGTTCCCCTTCCGCCTCCCCTTCCTCTCCCGCGTCCCCTTCTCCTCTCGCGTTCCCACGCAGTCCCCTCCATCTTCCCTCTCCCCACTCCACTCCCCCGTTCCCCCGTCCCGCGGGCCCCCTTCCCGAGTTCCCCTCCCCCCTCCCACATTCCATACATTCAGTCCCGGTACATTCAGTTTTCAAACAGCTCGTGTGCCACCTATTCCAATTTTTTTTATACAAATTTCGTAATGCCAGAACTCACCAGTAGTTTTATACAAACCTTGTCCTGGCAATAACGAACACAAAAAAGATCTATCCAATTTGGTCCAGTCGTTCGGAACATTTTGGCGATTTTTTTATTTTTTATTTATTTTTTTTAGACAGTTATGGTGGGCCATAAAAATTTGCACTTTTGTAATAGTGCTAGAGGGATTCCGAACGGGGGAGGAGAGTGGGGTCACTTATAATAATAATAAAAAATAAATATGTACTAGCTGACCCGACAAACGTTGTTCTGTCAAACATTTTATTTATAGTGAATATTTTGGTTGTTAAATAAAAAATAACGAATGTATTGTAACTGTGTGGGGATGGGACCTAAGACAGGAAGGGAAATGGAGCGCTGTAGACGATGACCGCCGATAAAAACAAAAAAAACACCAACTAAAGTAGGAAAATGATGTTAAAAATTGAGATACTACCAGCACCTATGGGTTGCTTGAGCAAGCTCCCAGACATTAATATTTCAAATGGTGCGAAGCTTGACTAGTCGCTGAATGTTCGGTACCTGTTTTAACTACCAAGTACATACTATGGAGGAAGCCATTTTTTTTGTAGATGCTTTCGAATGTCAAAATGTATAATCGTAGATTCTTTAAATGTGTGCAGGTTTTTACGTTATAAAAGTGCTAGCATCCCATTATTATTGCTTCTTCCCAACGCAAGTTTTAACAGTAAACAACTGCCAGTGTTTGGCCCGGTGTATTGACACCGTATTATAATACATTTATAACATGTCCAAGTGAATTAAACAGTGAAGTTTTTTGCAAGGATAATTATTTTATTTAAAAGGACCCCTATCAATTTTGAACATGGTCCTTCGAGCCGGATTGCAATCAGAGGACTGCAATAATATAAAAAAAACAAGAACCAGCTGCCAATTAATACAGATGACCAGAATTACAATTACCGGAATCACAAAGATGAACAAAGGAAGACTGGATTCACATCGGAAATGAGATAAGTTTTTAGTGCCTTCCCACCCATACCCATTCCATTTAACAGCCATTCAGAACTCATTCGTAGTTTTTTAACAAGATTAATCCCATAAATATTGTATTGTAAAAAATAAAATCACTACCCACGTAAAGATATTATGCAATTCATGATTCTCAATTAATGATTGAACATTAGGTTCTCAATTAATAATTGCCAGGAATATTGTCGTTGTTGTCTTTCAGGCGGGTAGCTTCTCAAATAAATAAATACGCATTGTCGGAACACATTTTATCAGGGATTAAGCTACGAAAAGGTATTTGTACACAAAATGGATAAGATCAAATCTTTAATAGCCAAGAGAGGCGTGATTAAAGGGAAATTGACGCGTTTCGCGGATTCTATAAACTCCTTGTCCGCGATTGAAATTAAACTGAGGTACGACCGAATAAAGCCATTGTTAGATCAATTCGAATCTATACAGGACGAAATTGAAATTTTATCGGATGAGGAACTGGAAAATTCTATTCAGCGCGAGACGTTTGAAAATCAATATTTTTCAGTCCTTGCTACTGCTAAAGGGGCGATGGACTCAATTAACGAGGGTAGAGTCGACATCAAACTCCCAACTCTCCAATTGAGAGAATTCGATGGGAATCAAAAAGATTGGGTAAATTTCGTTGAAACCTTTAAAACTTTGGTTCATAATAACAGTTCCTTGAGCAACGTCCAAAAATTCTTTTACTTACAATCTGCGCTGAAAGGGAACGCATTGAAAATAATTAGTAATCTAGAAGTTTCGGAATTAAACTACCTATCGGCTTGGGAATTGTTGCACGACAGATTTGCGAATCTCAGGGCTACCGTACATAAACATATCCAAACTCTATTTCAATTAAAGGAGATGAAACATGAAGAGCCTGTAGCATTAAGGTATTTAATTGATGAAACTAATGTCAATTTGAAAGCGTTACAAAACATCGGAGTTAAAGTAGATCATTGGGATCCTTTGATTATTTACATAATTTCAAATAAATTGGATATAGCTACCCGGAGAAATTGGGAACAATATACATTGCAAGGTGAATTACCTACATTAAAGGAATTCATAAAATGTTTATCTGCTAGGGCACAAGTATTGGAGCTTATGAATGCTTCAGAGAAAAAATCTTCTAACCTACATAAAATGCAAATAGGCAACAATAATAACAAAAAAGATTCATCGGTATTCTTGGCAATAAAGGCAAACAACTGCATTTATTGTAATGATAAAGGTCATCAAATTTATTTTTGCAAAAAATTTCTAAAATTAAAATTACAGGATAGGATTGATGCTACGAAATCAATCCGGGCGTGTTTTAAATGTTTGAGGTTGGGTCATCAGGCACAGAGTTGCAAGACAAACCTAACCTGCAAAATTTGTGGCAAGTATAGCCACAATACTCTATTACACAAGGAGGTACCTCCGCCGGAGACCTCAAATATGGATGCTAATAACGAGGTTATAGTGTCGAATTTTTCTGCATCGGAAAAGGCAGAAAAAATAATATTATTGTCAACCGCCTACATAGGAATTGTGGGGGCCAACAATAAAATGTTTAAAGCTCGCGCCCTGATTGATTCTGGTGCGCAGAGTAATTTTATGAGAGCTGAATTTGCTAATAAATTAAATTTACCATGTGAATGGATAAACAAACCCGTGTCTGGGATCCATAATAATATCACACACATAAAAAAGAGAATTTCAGTGGAGATGACTTCGCTTAATACGGATTATAAACGCGAAATATCATGTCTGATTTTACAGGAAATTACAACCAATTTACCACAAGTGACAATGGCGAAAAAAGAGTTCAAAATACCACCAGGACTGGAGCTGGCAGACCCGAACTTCAATATAGCTGCACCCATCGACATCCTGTTGGGCGCGGAGAGCTTCTGGGAAATGCTAAACAACGATAGATTGAAACTCGAGTCAGGACCAACGCTTCAACGTACGCAACTGGGATGGATTGTGTCCGGTCCTATCAACGTGTACCCCAAACAAAGGCCTGTATCAGATTTTTGCAGTTTATCTATAAATAAGTTGAGTCATCAAATAGAAAAATTTTGGAAATTGGAAGAGATTAATTCCACTAAAATTCAAACTCAAGAAGAAAAGGCTTGCGAAGCCAGTTTTGTAAGTACTCATACTAGAGAAGATGACGGTAGATATGTAGTAAGTTTACCGCGTCGGGCATGCATTGATCAGTTGGGAAACTCATTGCTCACTGCCGAAAAAAGATTTAAAAATATAGAAAGAAAATTTGTGTCACATCCCGAGTTAAAGACACAATATGTAAAATTCATGCGTGAATATGAAGAACTGGGACACATGGAGATGTGTGACCAGCCAAAAGGGGATCGTGACTCCTATTTTTTACCGCATCACGCTGTAGTGAAAGAATCCAGCACTACTACTAAAGTGAGGGTCGTTTTTGACGGCTCCGCCAAAACCTCAAATGGAATCTCCCTCAATGAAGCCTTGATGACAGGACCTGTTATACAAAAGGATCTATATAACCAACTATTGCATTTCAGGAAACATCAAATAGTCATGACTGCCGACATCGAGAAGATGTACCGCCAGATTAACATGTGTGAAGATGACCTGGACCTACAGAAGATAGTATGGCGCGAGTCGCCACAGGATGTGCTCAAGCATTATCGTCTGAAGACTGTGACTTATGGACTGGCACCTTCCTCCTTCTTAGCCACAAGATGCTTAAAGCAAATTGGTATGGATAATAATTTAATTTTTCCTAGAGCTAGTCAGGTCATAGAAAATGACTTCTATATGGACGACTTGTTAACGGGAGCAGATGAGCTGGAATCCTGTAAAAAATTAAAAGAAGAATTAATCAGCATCTTGTCATCTGCGGGGATGACATTGAGGAAGTGGAGGTCCAATGCGTTGGAATTGTCAGCAGAGTCGGGCCAAGCTAAGTGTGCCGATTCAGGCGATTCCGACAAAATTATTACTGACAATCCAAAGACTGAGAAAATATTAGGATTAACATGGAACAATGAATCTGATTACTTTTCTTATGTAATAATGAAGCCATCAGGTCCAACCGAGAGCAAACGAGAGATATTGTCTTGCATCGCATCAACCTTCGATCCATTGGGACTCCTAGGGCCGATAATAGTCATAGCCAAATTGATAATGCAAAGGCTGTGGCAGTCCAAAGCAGCATGGGATGATCAGTTACCTAATGAAATATTAGCACCCTGGAGGACCTACCTGCAAGATTTAATTCAGCTAAATGTGTTGAAAATACCAAGAAAAATTATTTGCAAGCAAGCAAAAGAGCTACAGCTACACGGTTTTTGCGATTCGTCTGAGAAGGCTTTCGGAGCCTGTATCTATATGGTGTCAATGGACCACAGCGGTAAGTGGCATTCACACTTAATAACATCCAAATCAAGGGTAGCACCATTGAAGTCTATTTCACTGCCTAAGTTGGAGCTATGTAGTGCTGTACTACTGGCAAAATTAATGAAATAGACTAAATTCAGCTAAATGTGTTGAAAATACCAAGAAAAATTATTTGCAAGCAAGCAAAAGAGCTACAGCTACACGGTTTTTGCGATTCGTCTGAGAAGGCTTTCGGAGCCTGTATCTATATGGTGTCAATGGACCACAGCGGTAAGTGGCATTCACACTTAATAACATCCAAATCAAGGGTAGCACCATTGAAGTCTATTTCACTGCCTAAGTTGGAGCTATGTAGTGCTGTACTACTGGCAAAATTAATGAAAACTATAAAACAAGCATTAAATATAATGAAGATCAACACATATTATTGGTGTGACTCTACGATAGCGCTGTGTTGGCTGAAAGGTCAACCTACTCGTTGGAGCACTTTCGTGGCCAATCGAGTAGCCGAAATACAAGAACTGAGTGATCCAGATCAATGGAGACACGTATCATCATCCGACAATGCAGCGGATATACTTTCCAGAGGAGCTACTGCGGATAAACTGATAAATTCTACAATATGGTGGAATGGACCAAATTGGTTGACCGACGGAGTCAACGATTGGCCTATATCGAACATTTCCTGTTCAAACCCTCCGGAGCTCAAGAGTAAAAATATTCTTTCATCTACTGATATTCAAGAATGGGAAATATTTGGGAAATTTTCCTCATTTATCAAATTGAAAAGGGTTACAGCATATGTACTGCGGTTTGTGAATAACTGCAGAACTATTAAAAGTAAAATTTCAGGTAATTTAAGTGTAGCTGAACTAGAAGCAAGTTTGAATTGTCTACTGAAATCAGCTCAGGCACATGCCTTTCAAAAAGAATTGAAGACATTAAAAAACCAGGGAAATGTCAACAAAAATAGTAACTTAAAATCTCTTCATCCTTTTTTATGTGATGGTCTTATTTATGTGGGCGGTAGATTAAATTTAGCTACACACCTATCGTACCAACAAAGACATCCAATTATATTGCCAGCTAAACATAAGCTAACCGAATTGATTATACGTCACTATCATTATGTAAACTTACACGCAGGACCTCAAGCGCTATTAGCTGAAATAAGATTAAGGTTTTGGCCTATTTTTGGGAAAAATACTGTTAAAAAGATATTACATAAGTGTATTGTGTGTTTTAGGTGTAATCCTCGTATTGGTAACCAGATCATGGGAAGCTTACCGAGCGAAAGAATCACACCGAGCCGACCTTTTGCTATCACGGGAGTCGATTTTGCTGGACCGATTCCAACCAAAAGTGGGCCACTGAGGAGAGCTCCACTCGTGAAATCGTATTTATGTATTTTTGTTTGTTTTTCCACAAAGGCGGTTCATTTGGAATTAGTTTCGGATTTATCTAGCAATGCTTTTTTGAACAGTTTAAAGAGATTTATATCCCGTAGGGGAGAACCTGATAAGATCTTTTCCGATAACGCTAGCAACTTTCGGGGGGCCAGTAATAGGCTCAAGGAGCTGTATACCAGTTTGAGAGAGAACAACGACAAGATTCAAAATTATTTAGCTAACAGAGGTATTGAGTGGAGGTTCATAACCCCTCGAGCCCCTAGTCAGGGAGGGCTGTGGGAAGCTGCGGTCAAGTCAGCAAAGTTTCATTTGTATAGAGTCACTAGTAATTCTGCTTTAACCTTTGAACTTTTGTATACCTTAATTTGTCAGATTGAGGCCTGTCTAAATTCCCGTCCATTGACTTCCTTGTCTGATGACATCCACGATTACCAACCCCTCACCCCAAACCATTTCCTCATAGGCACTAAATCCTCTATCATTCCGGAGAGAGATGTCCGAGCCATACCAGACAACAGACTGACCCAATATCAGAGAATCCATGCGCTAATGTTATCCTTTTGGTATAGATGGAAGCGAGAGTACTTGATGGAGCTACAAAAAAGGACTAAATGGCAAACCAGTAATCAACGGGCACTGCAAAAGGATGATCTGGTTATTCTGAAGGAAGATAATTTACCTCCACCATTATGGAAAATGGCGCGAGTTATATGTACACATCCCGGCGCGGATGGTGTAGTGCGAGTGGTTACCCTGAAAACCCCTCAAGGAATCTTTGTCAGGCCTATCACAAAGATATGTCTAATGCCTCTGGATCCGGAAGCTGAACCTGTGACGGACGCCCCGGACCCCTCCGTCAGTCCGGACACCCCGGACGACCATGATGAAACTTTTTAGGGTGAAAATATTTAAAAAAAAGACCCTTTAAAGATACCAATCCCAGGAACAACATGACAACCTATAAATTGATGATTGATTGCACCCCGCGCTGTGGTGCTTATATCGTGGACTGCACCTGGAGAAGATCCTAACCAATGGACTTGAGAAAAAAAAAAGACAATTGTGTTGTGTTGGGTTGGGTTTTATTATAATATTATTTTGTGTTGGGTTGTGTTCTATTATAATAGTATTTTGTGTTAAGTTATTATTTAAATATGTAAAAAAAATTTTTGGTTAATTGAAGTTTATATAATTAGTTTAGGTTAATCACCTTAAAATTCAACATGTGAATGTACATTTTTAAATAATAGTATAATAAGCAAGGCAGGATCATTTAGTTTTGGCTGCTAATTTATAATAGGTAAAATTATTTGTTAGTATTTGTACGGTATTTAGAGTTAGGATTTGTGTTTTTTTTGCTTTTGCTTGATTGTCTTCCCCTGTTTTTGTTATGTTTTCTTGAAGGGTTCCTAAATCGGTATGGGCGATTTAGTAACCCCGAGGCGGAAGCTATGTTAAAAATTGAGATACTACCAGCACCTATGGGTTGCTTGAGCAAGCTCCCAGACATTAATATTTCAAATGGTGCGAAGCTTGACTAGTCGCTGAATGTTCGGTACCTGTTTTAACTACCAAGTACATACTATGGAGGAAGCCATTTTTTTTGTAGATGCTTTCGAATGTCAAAATGTATAATCGTAGATTCTTTAAATGTGTGCAGGTTTTTACGTTATAAAAGTGCTAGCATCCCATTATTATTGCTTCTTCCCAACGCAAGTTTTAACAGTAAACAACTGCCAGTGTTTGGCCCGGTGTATTGACACCGTATTATAATACATTTATAACATGTCCAAGTGAATTAAACAGTGAAGTTTTTTGCAAGGATAATTATTTTATTTAAAAGGACCCCTATCAATTTTGAACAAATGAAATAAAGAAAATCAATGTAAATTTCGAAGAGCAATTGAGTGGGCGATATTTTTTGTCAGTCCGTCTTTAGTCAACACAAATATTCTCGATGGTTTGCCCACGCGAGAAAATGATGCCGAATGAAATATCAAAATGACGCGACGATTCTCGTGAATGTTGGACGTAGCGCCATCTGTCATTCAACAATATAAATAATTTCGATCTCTTTGAAATACGAAAGACGGTTAAATTTGTTCATACAAAAATACTAAAATCGCGATTGTAAATAGAGAGGGTGGGGATAGGAGGGTTTAAATTTGGGATTATAAGTATTTTTGGATGCCAAATAAAAAAAAATACAAAAAAAAGTTAAAAAAATAGATATTGGACATTGTTTTCTGGAAAGGGACACCCTAATCACCTAGCAGTATGAAATACACTTTAAAACCTATTCTCATACCTACGAAATATGCATTAAAAAAAAATCATAAAAATCGGTCAAGCCGTTTCGGGGGAGTGCGACCACAGACACCGTGACACGAGATTTTTATATATAAGATATATACGAATTTCGACGTCATACGAGTTCGTGCCTAGTGTGGTTTGTAGATCAATAATTGAACACCGCTAATTACTTTAATCGTAGCATCCGGTAAATAGGAGAAAGAAATTCTAGACATAAAATAGGAATGCCGTTGTTCTTATTTTTTTTTTTACTAAGACAAGTGGGCTGCGCGAAAAGGGCCGCGGACTGCCGGTTGTGCATCACTAATATAAAATATGCGAAACCTAAATAACAAAAAACAAGAATGTGTGTTTTTATTTCAAAACATAACTTACCTAGTTCAAAGTCAGTTTCTGATCATAGACTACATGGCAGGTCATTCCAAATATGTGGACACAGGACGTTAAATGCCCTGTCCTCGAGTATAACAACAGGGAGTGGATCCCTGAACACTTTATTTGAGGAGTGGTAATAAATATTTAGAACACTTGCGCACTTGAAGTGAAATATCACAAAACTGCGCTATATAAATATAACGTTATTATATTATTATTAAAAATTTGAAATACACTTATACAATATTATATAAGTATATTTTTAATTTTACATATTATACAAAACAACGATTTTTACCCGCCGTTTGGTGAATTCTTTCAGAGTGTTCCAAGCATTCCTTTTCAGTGTCTGGGAGTTCGATGTCAAGTTCCGTAAACAATGCAGTTTCTTCACCTTTAATCCCAGGTTCTACTTTGACGATGGTTTCCTCTAGATTAGAGTGTTCCTTTGAACTAATTTCATCCGATAACAGAAAAAACTTCAGTATGATTGGATAAACTAAACAAGGTGGTTATTTCGTTGTTTGGCCTTTGAGTACTTAAATATCACGCTCAAGTGCACAATGTGATTATATTTCTAAACCGTGCAGAGTTAATAGTTACATTAAACAGTTTGTTTCACAGACACGCTTTGTGAGAATCGGCTCGTCTGGGGCGCATTCTACACGCGTCTGCCTTTCAAGGACAATGCAGGAGTCTTCATGGTCATTTAAAGTTAATATAATAAGTTCCTTCTAACAGCCTCTTCCCAGACAATGAAGTGACAATATAATTCATTCTTCTGCATACCGTACAGAAAGGGGCACCTTCGTGAGGTGTCAGCTACCTCATAAAAAACCAAAGGCGAAAATCCAGCAAAAGAGCGCATGAAGAATCGCTGAATGGGGCAATACTAAAATAAGAAAAATGCCGTTGAGTTAAGAGTGACATACAATTACGCACAATTTTAAACATATTGATACTGAGGTGCAAAAACCTGCAGTTTTATGTTGAATTGCATTTTGCTTTCGTTTACCAGTTATAAGCAAAAAGGGACATCGAATTACCTGAATTATTTTCGGAATTGTAATCTAGAAAATCTTTTTTGATAAAAGGATGGTCTTTTTCGATTTCCGTAAGTATCACAGGGATATTCTCTTCCGCACTTGTGCCTGGTTCTAACTTGATGACGGTGGAATCCATTATTCTACGTAAGGATTTTTCCGTTAAACTTTAACTTTATAACAAGATTGAAGGATTCTTGATAAATGGAGTGATTGTTTTATTCAAAGATTATAAATTGACGAAAAGAGTCAAGCCAAAACAACACAGCCACTGAAAGTGACAGCAAATATGCGGATTAAGTTAATCCATAGAAACTATAGAATTAAGAAAATAATTTTCATTATATTTATAATGAAAACTCGGGGTTGCCATTTCAATCCGTCACTTTATTTCGTAAATCGTAATGGGCCGTTTTCACACGATTTTGGTCGCTAGGTTCGCTATAGTCCTACCGGTCCAACTATTTTATTTAACTGTCAGATCCCATACATTTTTTAGGCCGTTTGGCGCAATTTAGTGTTTTTAAATATTATAATAATGCCGTCAACCTGTTGTGGTGTTCCAATGTGTAGAAATAGGGTTGGGCACGAGTTTCCCAAAGATTGAAAGACTTGAAAGCGAAATGGATTCATTCAATCGGCGTCCCAAATGGGCACCGACTCCTGATTCTGTAGTCTGTCAAGCTCATTTCAGGGACACAGATTATGTATTCAATAATATTAACCTTAATATCTTACTATAATTGAATCCCCAATATAATATAAAGAGTGCTTGTATAGTATAATGAACACGTAAAGAAACATTGTCACATAAATATTATGTGACTAGTGCAGTTCTTGCCTATTTGTTTTTTTTGTCTATGGTGTTTTTTTTGAGACTGGTAATTTTTTTTGAAAAGTACAGGAGCTCTTTTGTTTATGGTCACTTCCTCCCGGGCAGCTATGGGCTAGCTGTGCGTGAATTAGTCACTCACTGTAAAAGTGTTTCAATTGGATTATATCATGTAAATCGAAGTCGATCCTATCTTATAAAGACGCGGGGTGTATTTTGCGTAACACGAGAAGTTCGTGTACGGCAGTATTTTTGAGTGGTTTTGTGAATCCCACTTTTTCCGTTGTTGGCAGTTGGCCATTTTGTGCAATGTGTTCTGGAAACAAACTTTAAAAAAGGATTGGTCCTTGAGCTGGCAGAATATGCCTTTGTGACCCCGCGTCGTGGAGACACGGACGGATGACGGATTTGCCGAGAGACGCAGGTCTTGGAGATCGGTTGGGACCGCGTGTTTCTTTTATGGAGCGTGTTGGGGTGGCCCGGGGCTGGGTGCACTCCTTGGAGGCGTAGCAGCCTTCTTCCTAAGAAGGATGACCTTGGATTTCGGGATTGCGCGACGTCCCCGGTTAAGGAGCCTGGAATTGTCTTCTCTCCACTAAGCAACGTCGCGGACGTCATCCGTCGTGATTTCTGTTAGTTAGGTTAGAGTGTTTCCGGAGTCCATCTGGTATGTTTATGTTTTGTATTCTTATATTTCAGTGGGTTAATTTAATGTTAATTTTAATTTAATGCTAACCTTTCATTGGTATGAAATTTGCACTCTCATGTTTGTTTTTTTTTTTTTGATTGGCTACAATATAGTTTTGTAAAATTCATCTTCTTTTTATTTGACTGAAAACCCTACCTACATGACAGATAACTACTTGGCCCATTATCCTGAGCCCTGGTCTCTGCTCTGCCGCGAGGTTACATTTCATACGAACATGACACGTTTCAGTGGCGCTTCCAACGTGTAAAATCAGTTATTTTCGGTGCCCGAAACGTACTTTTCTGTCATGTGGGGTGGATTTTCAGTTCTTTTGCTGATAATTTTAGTGAAATCAGAGATGATTCGGTGTGTGTGCATTTATTTGGTTTTATATCTAACATTAACCGTTCTGCAGAGATTCTGTGTGTCATTCTGAAAATACACCTCATTGTGTTATGATCATTTTATTGTGTCACTTGATTGCTATTAAGAGAATTAAATTCTGAAATTACATTTCATTAAGTTATGTTCTTTTTTCTGTTGAATATTATTGTTTGTTTACCTTTTCGTAAGGCATGTAATTATAATGACACCAACTTTAAGTGTTGCCATTAAGATAATGTTAAACACAAAATTCATTCATAATATCTCTAGAGGTGATAACCGAAATATTGTTGGGAACATTTTTTCTGTTTACTGGCAATTCTGTTTTAACTGTCAGCTGTCTATTTTTCATCTATGTTATGCTTTATCGGAGCCGAGCTGTCAATTCTTGTTGACATTTGTCAGGTTATGTGCATTGTTTACTTACAAAGCCGCGGTAGTTCATTATTAAATACATTATTTTTGTTTTTTAAACATAGGACGACTTGTGACAGACATTTATCATAAATAATTGTTTATTATAAGCTTGCGGTTACTAAAATATTGGGAGAATATAGTAACGGCACTATTCTTGTTCGCATTTGTGTCCGTTTATACCTTCATACATATAAAGGGAGTTCGTGGAACGTATGTTATAAAAATAATTATTATTTAAAAAATATTTACTGCATTCTAAGGTGGTTTTAAATAAATTATAAATGGCTTTGTCGTTATTGAAAATCAATGACTATTTATCGAGTTCATACGTACAGGGTGTTTGGTAATTGACGTGTTACAAATAAATAATTAATTATAACAGTTTGGTTAATCCTATTATTACATTTATTTTCAAATAATTATTTGAGAATAATAATTTAATTATAAATTAAATTAAAATTTTTATTTATTCTTTAAAAATGGCGATTTCCGATATTAATGGGGTAACCAAGGAAGAAATGATAAAATTGTTAACGGATCGTAACATCGTTCCGGAAGCTACATTATCAAGTATGCGCGAACAGGCTCGCTCTTTTAATAAAAGTTTGAAAGAGGGGAGTGCTTCCAATATGAATATAGGTGATGATAGTACAGGAAGTGGTTCCAATATGAATATAGGTAACGATAATACAGTTAGTTTAGAAAAGACTACAACCGTAATTAATAATTATTACCAATCGTCTTCTCCTCCAACTTCTTCTTCGTCCGTCCATTCTTGGGGTTTAAAATTTTCTGGTTCCTCGGATGTCAGGGATTTCATTTTACGCATAGAAGAATTATCCAGATGCCGGAAGGTGGAGTTGTCCTCAGTTGTTACCTCTTTCCCTGACCTCCTGGAGGGAAGAGCTCTTTCCTGGTATAGAACTATTTTTGATGATTCTTTGTCTTGGTCAACCTTGAAAAAGCTCCTCATTTCTCGTTTTGACGTTTGTACCAATCAAACAGAAGCTTTAAAAGCTTTGTTTGCTATGAAGCAAAAATTTAACCAACCTATAGTGGAATATGTTGAAGATGTTCAGTTAGCAAACTTAAGATTGGATGTTCCACTCTCTGAAGAACAATTGGTGGACTTAGTCTGTGACAGTCTCCAATCTAAATACGCCTTAGCCATTGCTTATTTCTCGGAAAAGAATCTTTCAGCCTTAGTAAGTGTGTGCAGTAAATTTGAAAAGCTTTCAGTAGACAAACCAGCACCACACTTTAATTCTTCTTCGCGAGTTACTTTTCCTAAAACCTCGTATCCTCATCGGAGCCCGCAACCGTCGCACCAGCCACAAGCTCAAGGCTCGTATTCTCAACGTGGTAGTTATAATCAGGCTTCCTATTCTCCACGAGCGTCTTCTTCTAGTTCTGCTTTCAATAGTAAGAAAACTTTTAATTGTTTCTACTGTAAGGAACAGGGGCATACGAAACAATTTTGTCAAAAATGGAAAAAGGATAATTTTAAACATAATGAATCAAATAAATATAATTCAAAAAACTAGCCGACGATCTTTTGCGTTCTGTGCACAAGGATGACAGAAGATCGTCGTCAGTTCCTAGTAATATATCTTAGTTTACCACGCACAACATGGACGCATGTGTGCTGTTAGCTGATTGTGGACGAGATGTTAGACCACATGTTAATATTAAAATTAAGGATTTGGTTTTTTCAGGACTTTTAGACAGTGGAGCATCTGTCAGTTGTTTCGGGGGTTCTGTTTATAATTTTTTCATAAGTTTAGGGTATAAGTTAAATAAGTTAGATTCCTACGTTACCACCGCGGATGGCAAACGTCAGGATATAATTGGTACTATGCGAGTACTAGTATTGTATAATAATATTAAGAAATATATTAAGTTTTTCGTTATACCGTCGCTGTCCTCTTCAATTGTTTTGGGAGTAGACTTTTGGAAGCAATTCGACGTGGCCCCTCAGTTGTTTCCAAAAGTTGACAGCAATGTTAATTTTGGGAAGGTTGTCGGTGAGGTTCGCAAATTAACATCAGCTTCCTTGCTGTCCCCCCAAGACATTCTCAAATTAAATTCGGTTATAGTTAAGTTTAAGTCAATTTCTTTCGAAGAACGTGGTTTAGGTAAAACCCATTTAGTACGTCATAAAATAAATACAACAGGGGATCCTATTAAACAGCGTTACTATCCTTTATCTCAAACTCGCCAGAAACAGTTAGAAGCACAATTAAAAGAAATGTTGGATTTAGGTGTTGTCCGCCGTTCCCGTTCAGCTTGGTCAAACCCAGTTTTGATTGTTCCTAAGAAGGATGGTTCTGTCAGGTTTTGTTTGGACTCGAGGCGCTTGAACAGCGTCACATTGGCAGATTCCTACCCCCTCCCTTACATTTCACGTATTTTAGATAAACTAAGGGGTGCTCGTTATATTTCATCGATAGATTTGAGCAAATCATTTTGGCAGATTCCCTTAGATAAGGAATCCTGTCCTAAAACGGCTTTCGTTGTACCAGGCCATGGTCTGTTTGAATTTGTGAGGATGCCGTTCGGTCTTAAGAATGCTCCTAGCGAATTGCAGCGTCTTGTGGATGCTCTTTTTGGTCCTGAGTTCGACGAGAACGTCTTTTGTTATCTCGATGATTTGATTGTTATTTCGGAAGATTTTGAGTCACATTTGAAGATTTTGAATAAAATTTATGAACGATTAAGAGATGCGGGTCTAACAGTTAACCTCAAAAAATGCGAGTTTTGTAAAGAAGAGTTAAAATATCTAGGTTATATCGTAGACGCGAAGGGTCTTCGTACAGACCCCGTTAAATTAGAATGTATTCGTACTTACCCTACCCCTAAGAATTCGAAGCAAATTAAAGCTTTTATAGGTCTTTGCGGTTATTATAGGCGTTTTATCAAAGATTTCTCTACTATTGCAGCCCCGTTGACAAAACTCACTGGTTCTAGAATGGGAATAAGTAATTTTTCTTGGACTCCAGAAGCGGAAGACGCGTTTAAAAAATTAAAAAAAGCCCTAACTTCTGCTCCCGTTATTAGTTGCCCTGATTTTTCTTTGCCCTTTACTATCCATTCGGACGCGAGCAACGTTGGGATCGGCGGCGTGCTTACTCAGGTGTTTGACGGTGAAGAACATCCTGTTTCTTTTTTCTCTAGGTGCTTAAATGTTCACGAACGAAATTACGGCGTTACGGAGCGCGAACTCCTTGCGGTATTAGAATCAGTCAATCATTTCAGGCCTTACGTAGGAGTTCATTTCACAGTAGTGACGGATCACTCCAGTTTGCAGTGGTTGGTTTCGTTGTCCAATCCAACTGGTAGGCTTGCACGTTGGTCTACGCGTCTTTCCCAATATTCTTTTGATGTGGTGCACAGAAAGGGTAAATTAAATACTGTTCCAGATGTTCTTTCTCGTAAAGACGATTTTACTGTTGCTGCCATAGATTCTTCGCCTACAACTTCGGATAGTTGGTATAATAATTTGTTTTCCAATTGTATGAATAATCCCCAACGTTTCAATAACTTCCAAATTAAAGATAATTGTTTATTTCGACATTCTAAATCTCGTTTCGCTTTGCAAGAGGATACAGCCTGGAAGCTGGTTGTGCCTTTTGAAGACCGCAACGCTATTCTAAGTAAAGAACACGAATCTATTAACTTGAAACGTATCATGTTCGTATAAAAAAGTAATCTTGCGGCAGAGCAGAAACCAGGGCTCAGGATAATGGGCCAAGTAGTTATCTGTCATGTAGGTAGGGTTTTCAGTCAAATAAAAAGAAGATGAATTTTACAAAACTATATTGTAGCCAATCAAAAAAAAAAAACAAACATGAGAGTGCAAATTTCATACCAATGAAAGGTTAGCATTAAATTTATACCAATGAAATATAAGAATACAAAACATAAACATACCAGATGGACTCCGGAAACTCTCTAACCTAACTATACGAAAATGACCCCGGTAGACGAACGCGATCTTGCTTCGCAGTGAGAAGAGACGGGACGGGAACTCCAGTCTTCCCATATGGGAACGGCGCGGAATCCAGAGCACCAAGGTCGTCCTTCTAATTGGGCAGGAGGCCGCTATACCTCCAAGGAGCGCGTTCAGCCACGGGCCATCTCTACGAACTCCAATCCAGAGGCACGTGGTCCCCAACAGTATCCAAGCCTGGCGTCTTACGGTTAGCAGACCGTGACTTTGCGACGCGGGGTCGTGAAGGCATATGATATTAGCCAACACCAGGAGCAATTCACTTCACGATTCCTTTTCCAGAAATACACCCACAGAACGGCCAACCAGCCACATCGGAAAAAAGTGGGACTTACACGTCATCCACTAAAAATAACTCGTACACGAACCTCGCGTGTTACGCAAAATACACCCCGCGTCTTTATAAGATAGGATCGACTTCGATTTACATGATATAATCCAATTGAAACACTTTTACAGTGAGTGACTAATTCACGCACAGCTAGCCCCTAGCTGCCCGGGAGGAAGTGTCCATAAACAAAAGAGCTCCTCTCTTTTCAAAAAAAATTACCAGTCTCAAAAAAAAACACCATAGACAAAAAAACAAATAGGCAAGAACTGTACTAGTCACATAATATTTATGTGACAATTCCCCCCTTCCCACGAAAATGTTTGCCCTCAAACATGAAAAACTAAGTCCACAAACTAACTAAACTATGAGTCCATCAGGTATCTAGAAAAATGATAACAAAACATTAATTAGTAATTAAAATAACAACTTAGAACTAAATTTCTTAAAAGTAAATTTCTTAATAATAAAGAACAAATAAGAAAAGAAAGGCACGAAAACAAGGAGTCAACCAACATCTACTAAATTAAACAAAGTTTTGAATTTACTTAAAAAAGAAGACCTGTTGTTTTCGTGTCAATTTAACAAGATTTATACTTATAAAATACTCAACATTTTATATTTTAAGAAAAAACACAACCAAATAAATTGTAGAAAAGAAAAAAAAAATTTGATACAGGAAATAAAGGCCAATTTGGCTTCACTTTTTAGGGTTAAACAGCCCTCACTCGCACTGAATTTACGCTATATTTGAATAGCAAAAAAAAATAACCTACCTAACTAAGTCCATCCGGTTTAACATTCTTAAGATAAAACTTAAAAATAAACAAATACTTAAAATTAAAGAAGCCTAAATTAAGAAAATATCTATATAAATATACATTTTTCAATCAGAACAATGGAGTTCAATGTTGGCAGAACTAGAACACAAGAAAATACTTTTCTGTGTTATAAGTAATATAGAATACAGAACAGACTTAGACTTAAAAAACTATACAGAACACACTTTCCTGTATTAGAGGCAAAGCGATAATTCCAAAGGAATTAATTATTAGTTAAGCACGCCGAAGCAGTACTAACTTTGTTAGAGACAAAACAACTTTCTTATGAACTAAGATTTATATAAAGAACTTTTTAGGAAAGCTATACCATACTTAAACTTATGAATACTTAACTATCAATAGTATAATTAACAGAACTTTTGTGTATCAGAAAGTAGCTCAAGTCTCCGAAACACAAAATTCCAAGATAATTCTTCTCAAGTTCCCTGGAGGTTCTATGGGCTATTGGCAATAAAAGAGCCTCCAGTGGACTGAAGAAAGAAGGGCATAAACTTAAAAATAATAGCATTACAACTAAATCCGTTAAACAGATGGAACAAGGTATGAAATCAGTGTGTGTGTACTCATGTGAACAAGTATATTATTACCAAAATAATCATACGTTTAATAATACAAAAAAAAACTCGAAACTAGAGCATGTTATTATTAACAGAAAAGCATATTAACGGAGGAAAGAAAGACTTAACTAACGAAATTTGGGCGCCAGTGACCACAAGGATCACATTCCAGTTTACCGAGGGTAAATAAACGGTTTATCGTCAATGAACTAGAATTAAGTGTCTGTACTGAGCACAAGATTTGGGGGTACCAAACTCCAAATCATGAGACCAGAACAATCACAAAAGAAACAAATGTAATAATGTGAAGGGTTGGTAGGCCTGCACACTACAACATTGGCCTCCTTAAAGAAAAAAAACTAATCTATCCGAACAATATCTTTCACGTGAAAATTACCTACAGTTCTACCTTGCATATCTGCCAATGTGTACACTAAATCCGAGACTCTATTTTTTATAACATTACGAACGAATCTCGGTGCCAACTTATGGGAAAAGTAATCCGGACCACTGGATTGAACAAAATTCTTCCTCCAAATGACATCACCTACATTATAAACCACGGATTTACGGCGTAAATTATAATGTTGGGCATTCTTTTTAAAGGCCTGTATTAATGCATTTGAAACTTGTTCGTAAATAGGAACTAAGTCTTCCAACTTTTTTGCAAATTCGGCTCTAGACTGATCCAAAGGTACGTCCACGACACTAGAAGAAACATTAATTTTGTGTAAATTGCCGTCAACAATTTGTTCCCTGCCGTGCATAAGGAAAAAAGGCGTGAAACCTGTTACAAAATTAACAGTATTATTCAAGGCTGACTGAATCTGAGGCAGAAATCTGGACCAATTACGATGGTCAGACTCGGTCAAGATAGATAAGGCAGTCCCGATAGTTTGGTTATACCGCTCAACTACATTATTTTGCGGGGTGTAATAGGCGTTATAAAAAGGCATAGGAACATTATAATCAGCCAACAATTGTTTGAACTCTTTTGAAACAAATTGTTTACCATTATCACATACAAGGGTTTGTGGAACACCGTGGACTAGAAAAATAAATTGTTCAACATTTTTTACAATGCTTTTAGTAGTAGCATTTCTGAGTGGAAAAATCCATGTATATTTGGAAAAAACGTCAACAACCGATAAAATGTACATAAAACCCGCGTAACTACGTGGAAGAGGTCCAACAAGGTCGATAGACAACATTTGCATCGGTCTGTTGACTATTTTTGGATTCGTAGAAATACCAGCCGGCGCAGATGTATTTATTTTATGTGCCTTGCACGTTTTACACTTATTAACAAACTTTTTGACGTCATTATACATACCCGGCCAAAAGTAACGGAGTTGAACTTTCTTATACGTTCTGAATACACCGGGGTGGCAAGAGTTAATAGATTCGTGTTCTTTACTTAGAATAGCGTTGCGGTCTTCAAAAGGCACAACCAGCTTCCAGGCTGTATCCTCTTGCAAAGCGAAACGAGATTTAGAATGTCGAAATAAACAATTATCTTTAATTTGGAAGTTATTGAAACGTTGGGGATTATTCATACAATTGGAAAACAAATTATTATACCAACTATCCGAAGTTGTAGGCGAAGAATCTATGGCAGCAACAGTAAAATCGTCTTTACGAGAAAGAACATCTGGAACAGTATTTAATTTACCCTTTCTGTGCACCACATCAAAAGAATATTGGGAAAGACGCGTAGACCAACGTGCCAGCCTACCAGTTGGATTGGACAACGAAACCAACCACTGCAAACTGGAGTGATCCGTTACTACTGTGAAATGAACTCCTTCTACGTAAGGCCTGAAATGATTGACTGATTCTAATACCGCAAGGAGTTCGCGCTCCGTAACGCCGTAATTTCGTTCGTGAACATTTAAGCACCTAGAGAAAAAAGAAACAGGGTGTTCTTCACCGTCAAACACCTGAGTAAGCACGCCGCCGATCCCAACGTTGCTCGCGTCCGAATGGATAGTAAAGGGCAAAGAAAAATCAGGGCAACTAATAACGGGAGCAGAAGTTAGGGCTTTTTTTAATTTTTTAAACGCGTCTTCCGCTTCTGGAGTCCAAGAAAAATTACTTATTCCCATTCTAGAACCAGTGAGTTTTGTCAACGGGGCTGCAATAGTAGAGAAATCTTTGATAAAACGCCTATAATAACCGCAAAGACCTATAAAAGCTTTAATTTGCTTCGAATTCTTAGGGGTAGGGTAAGTACGAATACATTCTAATTTAACGGGGTCTGTACGAAGACCCTTCGCGTCTACGATATAACCTAGATATTTTAACTCTTCTTTACAAAACTCGCATTTTTTGAGGTTAACTGTTAGACCCGCATCTCTTAATCGTTCATAAATTTTATTCAAAATCTTCAAATGTGACTCAAAATCTTCCGAAATAACAATCAAATCATCGAGATAACAAAAGACGTTCTCGTCGAACTCAGGACCAAAAAGAGCATCCACAAGACGCTGCAATTCGCTAGGAGCATTCTTAAGACCGAACGGCATCCTCACAAATTCAAACAGACCATGGCCTGGTACAACGAAAGCCGTTTTAGGACAGGATTCCTTATCTAAGGGAATCTGCCAAAATGATTTGCTCAAATCTATCGATGAAATAAAACGAGCACCCCTTAGTTTATCTAAAATACGTGAAATGTAAGGGAGGGGGTAGGAATCTGCCAATGTGACGCTGTTCAAGCGCCTCGAGTCCAAACAAAACCTGACAGAACCATCCTTCTTAGGAACAATCAAAACTGGGTTTGACCAAGCTGAACGGGAACGGCGGACAACACCTAAATCCAACATTTCTTTTAATTGTGCTTCTAATTGTTTCTGGCGAGTTTGAGATAAAGGATAGTAACGCTGTTTAATAGGATCCCCTGTTGTATTTATTTTATGACGTACTAAATGGGTTTTACCTAAACCACGTTCTTCGAAAGAAATTGACTTAAACTTAACTATAACCGAATTTAATTTGAGAATGTCTTGGGGGGACAGCAAGGAAGCTGATGTTAATTTGCGAACCTCACCGACAACCTTTCCAAAATTAACATTGCTGTCAACTTTTGGAAACAACTG